>CM062277.1:16510497-17710497 GCA_031216635.1 Dissostichus eleginoides
AGGGAGCCACCGGGGCCTAGACCATTTCCCCTGCTTGGAAACTTGCTTCAGGTGGATCTCAAGAGACTCGACCGCTCTCTTGTTGATGTGAGAACTGTTTTGTTTGTCTTAAGCTCTTTCTTCCTTCTATCTGTCTGTGTCTGTGTATTCTCATGTTCCGATTAATCCCAGCTTTCCCCCAAATCTGTGTTTTGTGTCTACATCTACGCCGGGACCCGGAGCCGTGTCTGATCCGGTCTGCTGTGGTCGTGTGCCCTGGATCCTCTATCCTGAGTTCCGGATTAAATCGTGGACTTCGGGTCGTGGCTGGGCGTGTCTCTGCGGTCCTGCCTGGGTCTCGTCATGCTGCTTCCCTGATGGCTCCCACAGGATTGTTTTTGACATCTTCGTGGATTCATCTTCTTATTATAGACACATGCATTTCCAAACATTTGGTCTACCTACGCTGCAAAATGTATTATCTCTTCGATTTACACACGGCATCTATTGCACATCTGTCCGTCCTGGGAGAGGGATCCCTCCTCTGTTGCTCTCCTGAGGTTTCTCCCATTTTTTCCCTTTAAACTGTGGGTTTTTGCTCTGGAAGTTTTCCTTGTACGATGTGAGGGTCTAAGGACAGAGGGTGTCATTTTTCTCATACTGCTATTCTGCACTAACTGTGCTGTTGTATTTGCTGTAAAATGTCTTTACTGTAGGGTACCTTTTTTATTATATGTACAGCACTTTGGCTCGACCAAAAATCGTTAAATAATGTGCTATATAAATAAAACTTGATTTGATTTGATAAGCTAGAAGGTATTTTCATTGCTTTTAATATGAGACAAAAAAAACTGTATTTTAACATTGTTAATTCAATTAGAATTCCTACAGAGGAGAGTCTGTAGACAGTCAGTCTCACTATTTCTTGCTCCATCTTATTAGCTGTCCAAAAAATATGGACCAGTGTTCACAGTCTACTTAGGAATGCAGAAGGTGGTGGTCCTGGATACAAAACAGTCAAACAGGTTCTGGTCAACCATGCTGAGGAGTTTGGAGAACGAGAAGTCACTCCAATATTCTATGATTTCAACAAAGGACACGGTAAAGAAATGTTTCTTTGTTTTGTTTTACTAGCCTGATTTTTTCCTTGTCTAAACATGTACAAAAACTCTTCTCTCAAGGCATACTGTTTTCCAATGGCGAAGTGTGGAAAGAAATGAGGCGTTTTGCTCAAAGTACGCTGAAAGATTTTGGGATGGGCAAAAGGATAACTGAAGGGAAAATAATTGAAGATACCTGATTGAAGAATTTCAACAACATGAAGGTAACATTATCTCCACTTAAACACAACATGGGTTTATACAGCAACATTGAATAAATTACTCACGTGCTCTTTTTTTCTTAGGTAAAACCTTCGATAACACCAAGACAATTAATTACGCAGCTTCCAATATTATATCCTCTCTCGTGTTTGGAAAGAGATTTGAATACAAGGACCCTGACATCCGAGCTATGTTGGAAAGAGACCATGAAACCATCCGTCTTACGGGAACAGCATCTATTCTGGTACTACAGACTGATTTCAGATTGACTAACTTGTGATGAAGAAAAACCTAACACTTAAGAGCTACTAATTAAAATGGCTAAGTTGTAAATGTTTAATCAAACAAAAACATTATTCTAATATTACCAGCTGGGGCTTGAGATCTCATGGCTGTCATAATTGTTACATTAAAGGTGGGGTATGTAATTTATTTCAGAAACACTTTTTGTTATATTCCATGGAATGCTCTTAACATCCCGATAGCAATGAATATATTAAATGCTTTGACAATAAATACATTAAAAAATGTCTTCTGTGGAAGCCGTGGTGCTGTGAAAAGCACGACCAATCATTTTAGCCGGCCCGGCTAAAGTAACTTGATGGCCTACTTGCCTGTCAGCCTTCCATCTGTGCACAAACTTATCTCGTGCCCTCATTGGTCATGTGCGCGTTCGTGTGTGTTGGAGGAGGGGCTCTGTAAGGAAGTCTGAAGAAGAGGCAGATTTTTTCCGGTTGTGTATTTTCAAATTCTAGCGCACTCGAGCTGGTTTCTCCAAAATTACCTACCCCACCTTAAGTCCTAAAACAATGAATGTGTTTGGTATTCTGCTGTATTACAGATATACAACGCGTTTCCTTGGCTGGGCCCTTGTCTTAAAAACTGGAGGGATTTGATGAAACTGGTGGAGGACAGCATAAATGAAACAAAGAGCATGACAGCGGACCTGAAGGAGCGGACCTGAAGGAGACCTTGGCCGTATCTCATTTCTGAGATTCCCCTCCTCGACTCCTATCCTCGACTCCTATCCTCGTGTCTTAGTCCCGCCCACAGGAGATGCGAGCGGAGGAGCCGAGGAGGGGAGCCGAGGAGAGAGGAGGGGAAGCAGCAGGCGGTTAGAGAAATGAGAACTCCTCTCCTCTGAGCAGTCATATTAAAGAGACGTCCATTAATGATTACAGCAGGCACAGCAGCCCTCTGTCTGATGGGCGATGTGTTCATGATGACTTATATATGTACTTTTAATTCATTCACAGTGCGGTATAATGAGAAAATAACAGGCTACAGATGCGGGGACACACACACACACATATATTTATATAAATATATACAATTTCAGAATCAAACAAGTATGAGAGCACTCTCATAATAACGTAACACTATCAGAGACTGGATATATCCCCCCCCCCTCTCCCCCCTCTGGTCGCTACAATGAGGAAAATTAAATACGGGCCGAAAGTTGTATTTACAAGTATTAAAAGTAAGCAGAGGACACCAAACCAACTGAGACCTGTCTGTCCGCTGCATCTACGCACACACTGTACCACACACACCTACACCACACACACCTACAGCTCCTAAAGCATATAATCAGGCTACAGCCGTTGTGTATTTTATTATGTGAAGCACTAAATGGTTTTAGAAAAATATCGACTCTTTGTTTGTAGATATCTACTAAACTACAGCAATAAAGAGAGTAGGCCTGTTATACTGAGTGATATATATTATACACACTGCTCTGCTTTCTGCACGGACCACACAGCTGTTCTCTCTGTAAACATTGCGTCGCGATGAAAGCAGTTAATAAAATAATATCCAGGGGATGCATGCAGAGCTGTCATTGGCTGAGATAAGTCCGGCCGTGCGTCACGACTCTTTGAAACATCTCTGTTGCCGGAAATGCATCCACGGAGGAACCGTGGAGGACCGTGGAGGACCCATCAGTGTATCCTCGATTATAGCTCCTCCAGAGAGCCTCCTCGACGCTCGATCCTCGGTCCTCGATGTGCATTTAGAGAAATGAGATGTCCTTCAACATGGCACGCTGAAATTCATTTCCGGGTCACAACCGGAGGACCAAGGAGTCGAGGAGGGGAAATCTTTGAAATGAGATACGGCCCCTGACATGTGCCGATGCTTTGTGGATGCATTCCTGACCCGTAAACAAAATCTGGAGGTAATATGTCTAACTCCAGTGAAACCACCCCGGTTGATGATACTGATCATTGATTAATTTGCCTGTGGCCCTGAGAGATCATCACACTGCAAATTAAGAAAACACATGCAAAAAGACACAACAGGGTAAAATCTTTACCACACAACGGAAACTGTTTCTGGATGACACATAAAGTGATCCACGCGCAATAATCATGTTGTCATGGATTCAGGACTATAATGTTTTGAATCTCATTTGGTTACGTGTTGCGGCAGGTGTAATGCCATAATAAAATGGTCTGTAGATATTATTATATCTGAATCATGTGATCACAATAATAGAGAGCCGACTTCATAAGCAATAACTTCTTCAGCCATAAAAACAGCAAGCTGTTACAGCCATGTGCTTCACTTTTAAGTGTCCCCTGGAAACAGTTTCCATTGTGTTGTGAGCTTTTTGCTGTGCTTGTCTAGTGGTGAAGATATTCCTTCATTTGCATGTGTTATCCTTCATGGTCACTATAGTCTTTTCTTTATGTTTTTATTAGGAGACCAATATCAAAGATTCACACTACAATGATGAGAACCTGGTCTACAGTGTGATAAACCTGTTTGCTGCTGGGACTGATACTACATCAAATACACTTCGGTGGACTTTTTCAAGGTGAAATATTCAGTTTACAGTGTTTCCTCTTGAAGACCATTTATTTGTATTTCGATATTGATCCAACTTAATCTTGATGTTATCTGAGTCCAGACAAGGTCCAGGAGGAGTTCTGCAACTCCTTCCCTCCATCTCATTCAGAATGCAGCAGCCTGACTGGTCTTTAAACTCCAAGTTCTCCCACTATTCACCACTCCTTATGCTCTTTTTACTTTATACCAACACTGCTGTGAATGATCAGGCCCTTCTTTCATCCATGACATGGTTAAACCGTACACTCCAGCATGTGCACTTTGCTAAAAAGCTAAAAGCTAATGTACTTGCATCTTTTGTAGGTCGCTTTGGATAAAAGTGTCAGCTAAATGATATGTAATACGATTGCCTTGCTTTCTGCTGTACACATTTGTATGTACAATATATTCAGACACTGCCTCACACATTTAAATGGGAAAGTGGTTTGTATTTTAATGACTTTATTTTTTTTTTTTCATTAATCATATAGGTATGAAAACTAACAGTCAGTAATGCTAGTCGAGATTATACGAAAATAATAGATAGAAAAAAGGAGTGACAAAGGTAGTGCCTGCACATAATCATTCCATTAATCATTGCCTATTGTAAGGACACATCATTATTATCAACACATTATAACTAAAGCACTGCATTCTATTGCTGTTGTATTCTCTTAAAATGTAAAAAATAAATACATTTTAGAATTGCTACAGCTTCTGTTCATTGTAAAAAACATGTGTATATTAAATGTATATGTAGAAGCACATCCAAGCCCCTATGGTCCCAAAACATTATGGCATCTGAAAGCTACTAAGGTCCTTCGACCTTGATAATATTGATCTGCTGATCCTGTGACGAGAGGTCAGAGTTCATCACCGGCTGTGTGGACACACTGCAGTCCTGGAGAGTCCTTGCCGAACAGCTGTTTTGGAAATCAGCTGTTTTATTTACTGCTCCACCGAAAGTCTGAGAATGTGACTGGCTGTATGTAGAGACATAGGACTGTGTGTAAGGAGGCATAAGGGTTTGACTGGGTGGGTATGAAGCTACATAAGCTTGTGTATGAGGGGGAGTGTGGGTAAGTGGGAGGTTCTCAGCATTGCTACATGGTGGAAAGCCATTCATGCTTGAAGGACTCAGTCCAGGCAGTTTAAAGGCCTCTACATTTTCTAAACTCTCTATAGAGTTGTAGTTTGGCTGGGTTTGGTTGCACTGAGTGTATGTGCCTGGACTGAAGTTGAAGGTGTCTTGGCTGAAGGAGGTAGATGCAGAAGCTGCTGGCAAACCAGAGGGTGAGGGAGTTTTGTTGTGCTGCTGCTGAACAACGCTACAACGTCCCAGATTGGTGGCCATGCACTGTAGTGTGCTGAGGATCTGCTTCTGAATGTGTGTCTGCTGCCCCTGCTCCCTCTCAAGGCGGCACTGCTGCTCAACCAGCATCTTCACTGCCAGACCCAAGTTGCGCACCTCTGAGCCCAGGGTCTGGATCTGATCCTGAAGACCACCTCTCCCTCCAGTGTCCTGGACTGCTTGCTGGGGGCTCGGGTTACCCTCACTACGAGTTCCGCCCTGGCCTCCTGGGGTTTGTAGACGAATGAGGGCAACCCCAGGAGCTAAGGATGTTGAAGGTGCTGTTGGGCGGTTAGGAAGACGAATGCCAACCCGAGGGACAGGGTGAAGGGAACGCACAGACGGACCTGGTCTTTGTGTGAGAAAACGCCTGGTGGTGCCAACTCCATCGGACTGCCCTTCCATAAGAGTCTGTGTACATGACAAACAAACAAAAAACATTACAAAAGTTAACATCTAGTTAAAATAAAACATAAGGGCACTTCCACAAACCATAGTCTGTTTGGCTAGTCCAAATTGGAGTGAAGTTGAGACTTTTATTTTTTCTATAAATCCTTACGTACTTCTTAACTTCTCACCTTTTCAGTGGTCAGATCACACGTTTCGGACAGTTGTGGTATTGAACTTCTCATATTGGCAGCTTGGACACTGGAGGGATCTCTCCTCAACAACGACGCTACCTGAGGGAAAGACTGTTGAAAACTGTTTATGCAGATTATGACTAACAGATATTGAGAAATTATTTATAAGTAGGTACCTTCACCCTGTGCGCCAGCGCTTTATCCAAAAGCCTTCTTCGAGCTGCCAGCATTGAATTGGTGGCTGGAGAAGCTGTTACTCTCCTCCTCATCAACGCTGCAGCAGCTGTTAGTGTGGAAGACACAGCAGTCTCTGCTCTTGTTACAGTGGACTGAGGAACTGTTTGATGGCAGCTCTGTGCAAGGGAGGTGACACTTACAATCTGGATGTCATTTTCTTCCTTATCTCCCTCCTGTTGCATTTCTGGCCTGCTGCCTCCACTTTTCACCCCAGAGCCAGATGGCTTTGCACCAAAATCTGGATTTGTGGAAGTCTGTTTGACAACATTTGAAGCAGCTGCAAAGCCAGCATGGTGAGATGCATCACGCAGAAGATTTTGAATTTGAATGTTACTCCAGCCCTCTTGTATTGCTCCGGTTCGATGCTGTATCTGTGAGATTGATGTGCTTCCTCCAGTCTCCATAGGTTTAACCCTCCCTGGCGGCCTCCCTTGGAACTCCCTTAGGAACAAGTAGATTGCCTGGGCAGAAACCTTGATGTTCTCCAGCTCCAACACAGCTTTGATCTTGCGTAAACTCAGACCAGCCTTCCGCAGCTCCACCACTTTGTGTTTCGCGGCATCATCCAACCGGCCCATGGTCTCTCACTCCAGGAAGGCTCTTAAGCTCTGAAATATTTATATCATATATTAGAAAAATACCGTAACTAACATTTGTTGTATGGTTTATGCTGAGAAATGAATGAACGAAATGAGAAGAATGTGTGACAATAGGTGCTGCATCTTTGGATATGTTCTACTCTGTAAAATACCAGTTACTTAATGCAGTATAGTGTGTAGCTGCCTCAATTTCATAACATTTGTTCTCACGCTACCCCTAATTTTATAACAATAAATAAATAATTGTATCATGTTTTTGTTTTTTTACCTAATAGCACGTTTGGAACAATACAATGTTTCTTGTTATAACACAGTAAAATCAACGTATCCCAGCCAGGCAAGCAACCTTATAAAATACAGAATACTCATGCAAGATTATCATACATATATACTTTTGTCAATATTTGTTTTTTTCCCTCTAACATCTGTACAAACCAGATGTTAGGTGAGCTAGCTACTAGCTATTTTAGCACAGTACCGCTATAAAACAAAACGCTCACCTTGCAAACAAGAGGGCAGATGAATTGGTGTTTAAATAATTTCACGTACTATGATGAAATATTGAATCTGATCATAGCCACAATGTAGTCACACAAAGGTTTTATCGACAACATAAATAAACAAATGTACGTGGCGCTCGGCTAACTACGTCACTTCCGCTTTTTCGTCATCACTGAGCGACTCCTTTCTCAGGCCGCGGCAAGTGGTTGAAGCTAACCACGTCGTTTGAAAAAGATGTAAGTTAATCCTTTTTTTAAATTGCAACACCGCTTATTTAATTTCCATTACATTTTTAATTGTATAAAGTAAATTGTGTCGTGTTTTTTAACCGCTTGTGCACTAACGAACAGCCTATACATCGATAAATCAACAGTGGCTAGGTCCACCTTGTTTTGAGCAGTCAGTTGAATTAGTTTCAATGGCGGCGGGTTTTCCGTTGTCGGCGGTAAGGCTTAATAGTCTCACATTTCATTGATTAATTCATAATTAATAATACTAATAATGTTGTATACACAATCCACATAGAACAACATTTAAACTGCTAAACATCTTAAAATGCAAATAATGTGGTTGTGTAATTCTTGTAACGGTACAGGCCAGGGGTTAAGCTCCGATTTGCTTAGTGACGGTCTAGTTGGATAGATAATAAGTCTGTATAACAACTCACTCAATGCTCCATAGTTTCTCTTTTGAACTGGACTTATAACTTCTCACTGTACATACATTTACCATTTATATTTAATATGCCATTCTTACACTCTAAATGTTTAATAATATCCAATGTGTATATTGTCTTAGCTGTAATTAAGCCCTTCAATATTGTTTTATTTTTCAGATAGTTTTTTCACGGTCAACTTTTATATTTTCACTCAAGTCTTTTTTATCTTCCATTTTGAGATGTTTATATTGTATAATTGGTTTATTTTCTACTTTTTTTATGTGCAATACTTGTTTTACATGCTGCTGCAGCGATAACATTTCCCAATTTGGGATAAATAAAGCTTAAATTAACAATTTATCTTTTCTTTTTATTAACTTTATCGATCCCACATTTTGAAACTGTTACAGCAGCAATGTGTTGAGGCATCAAAGTCTAAACATCTTTAAAGTTGGAAAAAAATTATAAAAACAATAAACAGCATCAACTCTAATTAACTTGGTCTCTAGAGAATCGTGATCTACATATTTCACTACTTGCGGACATTTTACGACTACATGTTTGACAAATTGTTGGTTTTTGTAGCTCCATAAAGTTTCTGATCTCAAAGTAACAGCCGCTTGCCTCTTGTTTTAGGGCACCATCACCTACAAAGCGGAAGGAAGAGGAAAAAACTAAAGACAGAGGCAAAGAAAAGACTAGTACCAAGGAAGGAGACAAGGAAAGAGGACGGGACAAGGCAAGGAAGCACCGCAGTGCTTCCACTGGCAGCAGCAGCAGGTTCGTTTTATTATTTATATCATCATTAAGGTTTATTTGAAAATTAAGTGATACATTTTTGTACCTAACATGTTTTTTCTTTTCTTTGACGCTGAACAGGTCCAGGTCTAGTTCTACTTCAAGCAGCAGCTCTGGTTCCAGCTCGGGCTCCTCCAGTGGATCCAGCTCTTCTGGCTCCAGCCGCTCAGGCTCTTCCAGCTCTCGCTCCTCCTCCTCCTCCAGCTCCTCGGGCTCCCCGAGCCCCAGCCGTAGGCGCCATGACAACCGCCGCCGCTCCCGATCAGCGTGAGTTACTTCTTCGATTTCAGCTACACAATAATTATACTCTGTGATGTCTTGTATTCACACTTGTTTTAAGTCGTGATCAAATCAATCAATGTTTTTGTATCGTTTGTGATTCTGCAGGTCAAAAACACAGAAAAGGGGAGATGATAAGGAGCGGAGGAAGAGAAGCCCAAGCCCCAAACCAACTAAAGTTCACTTAGGCCGGCTGACAGAAATGTCACCAAGGTAAGCTGAGGATTTAAAAAAACAAAATGTTTTAAATGGCAGAACGTATGATATAACCTGATTTGAGATGATAGCACTACTTCAGTAACATCGTGGCAGGTAGATCAGAACATAATCATCATCTCCTGAAACAGAATTGAACTGCAGTAAAGTAAAAAATGAAGCATTGAATTAATTGTTTATTATCCGTTAAACTAGCTCTTTGTTTTCTTGTTTTGGGCAGTCTATTTTATGAATTAAGATAAGAGCATTCCTTCACAGATAATCAAAGTTGTCTGTTACATGTTTCTGACAATCATGCTGTCTTTTTTTGCACAGGAACACATCCAGGAGATCTTTGCTACTTATGGAAAAATCAAAATGGTTGAAATGCCAACAGACAGGGTCCACCCGAACCTGTCCAGAGGCTACGCCTATGTGGAGTTTGAGACTCCCGAGGAGGCCCAGAAGGCCCTGAAACACATGGATGGAGGTAGGCCAACATGTTTCCTTTAGTGCCTCTGCCTCACACCGTTACACCCTGCATGTGTGTTTAATAACCTTCTGTGATGACTTTGCTCTGATAGGTCAGATTGATGGACAAGAAATCAGTGCGTCTGCTGTTCTGGCCCAACGAATCCGTCCTCCACCGCGTCGCCCATCTCCCCCTCGCAGAATGCCCCCCCCACCACCTATGTGGCGTCGCAGTCCACCACGCATGAGGAGAAGGTACATTCAAGGATTTAAATTCAGTAGTTATGTCAATCGGTAGCTGTGCCAATCAGTAACAATTGAGCTTTTATGAATATAAAAAATACATGTTGCTGTTCTTTGGGTGAGACCATTAAGTCTGCTAATTCTTCCATCATAGGTTTTTTTTTGTCCTGACAACAGCTGTGGCCAGGGCCAAAATGTTTTAGGTTTTTCTGTCTCTGTCTCTCCCGTTGTTGTGACCGCGATATGTTAGGCCTGCCTTGAGAGAATTCTTCAAACTTTGCACAAATGTCCTCTTGTTAAAAGAGTTTCTTCCCATTATGCTGTACCATAACCCAGGCCATATTTCACATTTAGTTGGAAACTGAATTGACTTTGCTGATTGTATAGATCATTTCTGCTGCCGGGTTAATGATGAGTATGTGATGCATCCTTGTTTTAGAATTTGTATTTTCTTTGTAGCAACATATTTTTGACCCATTGTTTACGGTCATGGCTGCAACTTTCTTTTTATCGGCCCAGTATGTGTACACATACAAGGACTTCTCCAAGTGAACTTGGTATGATAGACTTTCAGCAGAACGACAACAACAAAGCTTAACGAAGTCAAGTCAAATAGATTTGATGTATTTATCCCTATATCACCAATAAGAAGAAGCCCTTTGGGGTTTCTATACAGAAAACGACATACTGTATCCTTAGACCCTCAACTTTGATCTGCTACTCATTTTTGTTCCTCATCTTACTACTGCCGGCCAATGCCGTCACACTATCCAGATCCTTTCTGGAGAGGGTGTCCGTATCCGAATTTTCATTTAATCTTGTTATCCTTGCAGGTCCCGCTCCCCACGGAGGCGCTCCCCAGTACGGCGCCGCTCTCGCTCCAGGTCTCCCGGTCGCAGGCGCCACCGCTCTCGCTCCAGCTCTAACTCCTCTAGATAGACGCTTTCCTGCCTCCTGACACCAAGTGATCTCTTAGAATCTGGGACACCAGATCAGCTGGAGTTCTTCCTCTCCCAGATCCCATGGACTCATGAGAAATGAAACTGTCTTCATTGTCGCCAACATAAACATCTAGTTGCATGTAGAAGTGGAAACGTTTTTTTTTTTTTTTTGTGAAAATGTGAGTGTTCTGACCCTGAAAGGCTGTCTCGGCTGTTTATGTTGAGTTTGCGCTCCACTACCAATCTACCAATATTCTTTTTAAAGCGAGACTTCTTTTTACCATGTACTAAATTTTTGATGTTTTGAAAAATAAAATTGCTGAAACGTACTGTTATTTGATTTCTGTGTCTCAGTTGGGTAAAGATTCACACAGGGAATTTTAAACATTTCAGTTATTGCTAATAAAGGTCTGTTTGGGCCTGTGCACACACAGTTCTCTCAATCTCATGATTTTTGTTGCGCCGGTGAGGCCTCTTCATCCTTGGGTGGTACACATGTCACGCTAACTCAAGTACATCTATGAAAGGTCTGCAGTTTCTTTTTTAATGAAAACTTAAATTTCTCAATATTTGCCAAGTCATGTGCCCCACTGACTCCCAATCCATACAATATGCATTACTTTTATTTGAGGCCTTATTTATATTATTTTAAATAGTTTCTTTGTCATGTGAGACTGACTCTAAATCAATGCAGCATTGTATAACTACAGTGAGCAAGAAGCAGGGGCGGACTGGGACTAAAAATCGGGGGGTTAGGGTGCTAGTGACTTATCCGACCGGCCCACATCGTCCGACCGGCCCACTTCGGTACCGGCCCATCGGGATTCGTCCCGATGGCCAGTCCACCACTGGCAAGAAGGACTGCTTTTTTTGGGGGGGGGGGGGTTTAGCCTATCTTTTATTTCTATGTGAGCAGCTAACCGTCCTTTCGCTGCCAGATATCCAACATAAAACTAACTTCACTGTGATTGAAGGAGGAGGTAAACAGGCCATCACTGTCTGAGAGGCATATCGTGAGAGCGTCTCATACAATAACAATGACCGCTGGAGGTCTCACTCCGTAGAAAGAAACATACAACCTAAATGCATTTATTGTTGCGTCTATCTGGGCTTGGTTTCATAGCGTCAACACTGAACAGCCCCATTATTCTTTCACCCTCCGCCTAAAAATGACAGCCTTGTTGTAAGTTATTTAAGCGCGTTACTTAGTTCTAACTCCATCGCTACCACGGGCGGGAATTTTACTTTCGATGCAAGACAGTTCGAGGTTTTCAGCCGCTGTGCAGGCGTCTCGGCAGAATCGTGAACAGCATGGCTTCGGATCATCACGAGATCAGGGAGCGTGTGAAGCAGCTTTTGGAAAAACCTGGGAATGGAAACTGTGCCGACTGTGGAGCTGCAGGTAGGCTGGATGAGAGTCACTGACAGATGATGACAAACTGATGTGAAAACACATCTTTTTATGTTATATATGGTCAGAGGTGAGAGAAGTACTCAGATCTTGTACTTGAGTAAAAGTAGTACCAGAGTGTAGGAATACTCTGTTACAATAAAAGTCCTGCATTCAAAGGATACTCTATTAAAAGTACAAAGGTATTAGTATCAAAAATATACTTAAAGTACCAAAAGTAAAAGTACTTATTATGCAGATTGGTCCATTTCAGAGTAATATATGATATGTTTTGATTATAATTATTGATGCATTAAAGTGTTATTAAAGCTGGTAAAGGTGCAGATAGTTTTAATGACTTTGTATACTGCAGGGTAGCTTGTGATTTTACTCCAGGTGTAACTAAAGTCTTATTTAAGTGTTGATTATATTTCACATTATTAATCAAAATCTGCAAAGTAACTAAAGGTAGAACATAAATGTAGTGGAGTTAAAGTACAAGATTGACCTCTGAATTGTAGTGGAGTAGAAGTACAAAGTAGCATAACATGGAAATACTCAAGTAAAGCACAAGTATCTCAAAATTGTACTTAACTACAGCACTTGAGTACATGTATTTAGTTACTTCCCACCTGTATAGTAGCCTTTATGAATGTCCTACTTCATTGTTATTCCTGTGGGATTTTACAAGCTAAAAATAGTTAACTTTAAACCAGCATTTCTTACGGTGTATCTTGTACTTTCTCACAAGGTCCTTAAGTTTCTCTTCTCTGAACTGTAGCCTAGGAAAGGCATGGTTATGAAATACATGACAGTTGACATAACAAATGTCCTCATATGTGAGCAACAAATTTGGAAAGGTTCTTATGGAGGAAGCGACTAAATATGGTATTGTATTTAGTGTATAGATGTTAATATAAAAGACTTGTAGATCTATAGTATGTGTGTTCAAATGGTAGTGGATTTTCTATTGCATGTGCACTTGTAGTCTCACACCCTGATTGTCACACCTTGGTTTCACTTATCACATCTGCAGTTAAGTACATGGGCATACAAGAAAAACAGAGGCAAACGGGCGTGGTTTCGGAAACATCTATAGCCTGAGAGAGTCACAAAAGTCTAGTTTGTTTAATTATTAATCTTCACTTGGTGTTGCTTCGGGTTAAAAATGTGTCGGATTAACTCATAGAATAAAGCATTTATATTATCCATTGAACGACTATTACTTTTCCATCTATTCGCATAGAAAACGTAATTTTGTGAATGCAGCAAGCTCATTTTTGTAAATTCTTAATTTTATTTTTCTTGAAAAAACACTACCATTACATGTATTTTTCTCAAAATAGTAGCAGAATATTTTCCTCTTATGATTGATTTATCGAGTGATTTCCAGGTTCTTCATGCACTTTGTGGACTTGACATATCTCTTCCATTCCTTGGCTAGTTTGTGCATCCTGTTTTCTTGGAGAGTGACTTCTCTGTTAACCGGGCTCAACAGCAGCAGGCCCACATAATGCAGAGAAGATGGGAGGGGCTAGCTACACATCAGCCTCTTGTCTCTTGTGTGCAGAGGCACAGTTTACATGTGTGCAGTTGTGATTATGCACAAGGAAGTAACAGTTTTTTTGCTCTTGTGCTATTTTTGAAGTGTGTGTTCACCTCTTTAGAGAGGTTAAAGAGCTGCAGCACACTGATACAAACACATTGACCCTGCCCTTGCTCTCTGGCTGAGTTTCAAAATAACCATTACGGAAACTGTAATCTCACCTTGCATCATGTGACTAATGATTCGGGAAAATATACAGAGGTGCTGTTCACACACACACATTTGCTTTCAATGAAACATCTTGAGAATATGGCAAAAATATCATGAGTGCTGAAACAAAAGACTTCTGAAATTAATTAAATAAACCGTTTATATGAAACAGTGTATTTCATTTCAGAAGTCTTCATCACAGGTTTTTTTAGGTATAGGTGTTGAAGGTGGCAGTGACTCATACACTGTAAGCAAAAACGTGTGAATGTGACTTGTGAACATTTTGTAAGTGCAAATGGCATGTTGCACATACTAGTCACTTTATTTGATTTACAGAATTTTTGCCTGTGAATTTTTAATATTCAAAATAAAGTAGCTGTAGTTTAAATGCATGCATGTCATGCTATTGTTTTTTTTTTTTACGATTGCTTGAGCAGTATTTGCAAAAAGGGACTCCTTTTGACAAAACACTATTATGCAATTTACAGAAAAAGCTAGACAAGTAGCAGAACACCCCCAGATATATTTTGCAAAATGAAACACTTGGTTCAAATCTATACAATCATTTAAAGAAAACATATTTGGAACTTTATGGTAAGAGCAAGGATCATAAATCAGATTCTCTTTGGACCAGAATATTAGAATAAATTCTTAAGTATATTTCATAAAGATAATTAAAAAAAGACAGGCACCCTCATCTTTTGCATTTTTAAAGTGCATACATCCGAAAGCACCAAAGTAATATTTCAAAAGTCATGCCATTTTAATTTACAAACATAAGTTATTTCAAGACACATAAAGAGCAGCATTTCTGTGTTAAATAGAGAAGTGTGCGTGTGTATGTTTGTGTATAATGTTTTTTAAAGTGTGAGCTAACAACGTGCTCATAGTTGTGAAGACCTGGGCCAAAGTTTTGCTACTTGAGTGTCAGTTTCAATAATTGTGCTTTGTAGGAAATGATAGTGTTATGTATTGAAAAATCTGTTTTTCCTCAACAGCAACAATGTAGTTTAACAACGGCGATACACACATGCATATAAAGATGTGATCTACTCTATGTATTCATAGTATAGATATGTAAATGTATCTTACTCACAAGGTTTTTGAAGATAGTTCATCAACTCTCTAAGCAGATGTAGTACATGTGAACTGCTGTGTAAATACAGTATAAAGGGAGACATGGGGTGCAGAAGAAACATGAAACAGTACCTCTCTCACTACTGCCCCCACCCTGAAAAATGGAAAGGAAAAAACTGCCTGCTCTCACACAAACCTAAATACAAGTTCTGATCATCAAACTGAACTCCACCACGGTTTTGGTTGTGTTTTCTTTACTTTGGTCGATATGCTTTAGATATAGTGAAGCCATCAGTGTCTGTTAGAAGCAGTTCATGACTCAGCATGTTACGTTTACACATACAAGGAATTTGCTTTGGTATCTGGTGGTGCGAAAATAAACAATCTAAGAAAAATAAGTTTTAATAGTAACCAAAAAAACTAATATATAAGGATAATGAAAAATAAGTATTTTTAAGAAACTTGTTAGGCAAGGCAAGGCAAGGCAAGGCAAGTTTATTTATATAGCACCTTTCAACACAAGGCAATTCAAGGTGCTTTACAAAAATGAAAGACATTCAGACAAAGGCATTTAAAAACAGTCATTAAAAAGAAAAGATAATAAAAGAAACATTAAAAGAAAAAATACATGAATAAAAAGTACATGAATAAAAAGTTACAGTGCAGTTTAAGATATGAATAGTTCACACAGAAGTTCCATTTTACTGATGCCTTTCTCTGAGGTTTCTCCGAACATGAGCTGTGTACGCTTGTATGGCACATACGTCCGAGCAGCACACACAGAGATAACCAGCCAGGACAAAGTCCCCAGACACTGATTCCCTGGGGTTACTAGCCCCAAATGTTCATTAACCAAAAACGAAACACAACCGCTCAGTTTCAATTAAAAGCAGCGGCAAAAAGATAAGTCTTTAGCCTGGATTTAAAAGTAGTAAGAGTTGCAGCGGACCTGCAGGTTTCTGGGAGTTTGTTCCAGATATTTGGAGCATAATAACTGAACGCTGCTTTCCATGTTTAGTCTGACTCTGGGGACAGAAAGCTGACCAGTCCCTGAAGACCTGAGAGATCTGGATGGTTCATCATTTAGCAGTAGATCAGAAATGTATTTTGGGCCTAAACCATTCATGTTTTATAAGCCAGCAGTATTTTGAAATCTATTCTTTGACACACAGGAAGCCAGTGTAAAGACTTCAGAACAGGACTGATGTGATCCACTTTCTTAGTGTCAGTGAGGACTCGAGCAGCAGCGTTCTGAATCAGCTGCAGCTTTCTAATAGATTTTTGAGTGAGACCTGTAAAGACACCATTACAGTAGTTGAGTCTACTGAAGCATTAAAAGAAAAAATACTAAAGAAAAGTATTTACACCAAATTTAAATGTAACTATACAAAGAACCATAAAAGCTAAAAAACTAAACATTTAGGACAATACAAATATGACAATATATGGCAAACTACAGTTAATTATATTTTAAAGTGGAGGGCTTTGCAGACGTATGCAAAAATGTACAAAATGCAGTCAGAGTTGAGCATGAACAGTATTATGGGAAAAATAACAAGATGTTGTTCACAAACATTGTTATTGAGCTATAGCTGTTTTTTTGTGTGTGAATCTACTTATGTTTTTATGATGTTTTTCAGATCCGGAGTGGGCGTCCTACACCCTGGGAGTGTTTATTTGTCTCAGCTGCTCCGGCCTTCATAAAAACATTGCTCAGATCAGCAAGGTGAAATCTGTTCTTCTGGATCCCTGGAGCTCCTCTGAGGCGGAGGTAAGGACCTGTGTGTGCTGTGAAGGTGAAGTTATTTAAGAAGCCCTGAACAAAGTAAAAGCTCTGTGTTCTACAAGAGAAGACCTGCCTTGGTTAGCTTGGCTTGAGCGAACATCTGTAGCCTCTGGCCTCTATGCCTGCCTCGCAGAGAGCCCCTGCATCCCTGCTTAGAAGAATAAGACAAGTCATCAGACTCAATTCAGCCCGGCTGAAAGGCATGAGCCAGCAGCTGGCAGGAACAACCAATATCTTTGTGTCTGTGTGTGTTCTGAATCCTAGGACTCTCAGACTTTAAGAACACATAAGTACTTTAAATTAATCAAGAAAAAGGTGAAAATAATGTTTTTAGTTTTTAAACTTACATACATCCTATCCAGATTAATTGTGGTATGCTGCTTTCCAGCGCGGTGTGCATCAACATGTTTGTGGTGTGTTTTATCATTGGCTCTTTCTCTCTGTGTGCTCTTTTCTTCGTCTTTCTCCCCTGATCTGTGTGTTTGTGTGATCGTTAGTTTCCTAGCTGCATGCTTATGCATGCTGAGCAGTGTTCTCTGTGATGAATACAGAGACACAAAAGAAGAAGCAGCCATGGCAGCAGCTCCGTCTCCCTCTGGGCATGTAGCAGCCACACAAACACTGAGCTGCAATCACCTCATTATGTGTGTGTTTTTGTGTGTGTGTGTGTGTTTTGTGTGTGCGACCGCTCCACATCAGCTAAATGCACGATTACACACAGATATCTCTTACAAACATCAGATGTTTCTCTTCCTTGCCTCTGCAGTTTATGGAGTCTGTGGGTAACAATGCAGCCAAGGCCAAGTATGAAAAGATAGTCCCTGCCTTCTACTACACCCCTACACACAAAGACTGCACGTGAGTAATGTGTCTTCCTCCACCCTTTTCTTAACGTCTGATTCAGGTCACCTCTTATCCTTTGTCCAGAATTTGAGCAGCTATAGGAGCGTGTGTTAACAGCGATTAACAGCATTGCAAACCTTGGCTGATTATATATTGTGGTTTTTGTTGCGAAGACACAGTCAAATGTTCCTGATAACATCTAAAAGCCTGCAGCTATTGTTCTGCAGAAAGATGCATTCAATAAAAGTAGGGCAAAAAGTGGTTATCGTTGCCAGGCTAACATGCAAAAACTACTCTGTGATAAGAATAGTTTTACCAGGAAGTACAATTCGGTCAAGGGTTTTTTTCAACTGTCCTGAAAATATTAATATGCAACAACTTAAAACTAGAAGAGACCTGCAATGTGTTTATGAAAGATTATTGTTTAATGCAGTGTAAGGAAATGGGTGATTGGATAAAGACGAGAGTCAAATGTATTTTTCTGCAAAGAGCTTTGAGCATTTTGGGAAACCATCTATTACATTAAATATCATGATGCATGATGGTATGGTGAAATGATGTGGTGTCTTGTTCAGAAGAATAATGAAGCTGCATTCCCATCCAAGGTGTTGCATGCTTTATAAATGTGAAGGATTATTATTAAGGGAACATGAACAGTTAAGATTCATTTATCATGATAGATGGCATGAGGCCCAAGTGATAATTACAAGGTGATGAGCCATGTACTGACACTGATTCTGATCAAAGCATACATGACATTGCTCAAAGCCTTCCATGGAAGTTAATGGAGTAAACATCAAACGTAGCTGAGTGTCTAACTCCAACTGTTGTGCAGGCTCCTGCGGGAACAGTGGATCCGAGCCAAGTACGAGAGGAAGGAGTTCCAGTGTGTGAAGAGGCAGGAGCCCTACTCAGCAGGTAGGAATACATCTCTGCTGTTATGAGCACAGGCCGGCCCTGACCAATTGGCTGCCCTAGGCAAGATTTTAGCTGGCGCCCCCCACAATTCACAATTAAAACAAAAGAGAAAGAAATATTTCACTTTATGCATAATGAATCTAGAATATATGAATGTTTCATTTTTTTAAATTAAATTACAGAAAAAAAGTTCTATGATATAGTATTTCTTTTAGATGCACCTGTAGATTCAGCTTTAGCATCTAACCAGATGGCAAAGAAGCAGTTAAGTGCAGTGTAATATAGCATATTAAAGATAAAGGCTAAGGTATGGAATTTAACCCATAAGAACCCGGACCCATTTCTACTTTTGGGAAAATTAAAGGTGGGGTAGGTAATTTTGGAGAAACCAGCTCGAGTGCGCTAGAATTTGAAAATACACAACCGGAAAAAATCTGCCACTTCCTTACAGAGCCCCTCCTCCAACACACACGAACGCGCACATGACCAATGAGGGCACGAGATAAGTTTGTGCACAGATGGAAGCTGACAGGCAGGTAGGCCATTCAGTTACTTTAGCCGGGCCGGATAAAATGATTGGTCGTGCTTTTTACAGTACTACGGCTTCCACAGATGACATTTTTTATGGATTTTTTGTCAAAGCACTTAAGATATTCATTGCTATCGGGATGTTAAGAGCATTCCATGGAATATAACAAAAAGTGTATCTCGAGCCGGTTTCTCAAACTTACCTACCCCACCTTTAAGGGGAACATCATTTAGACTAAATAGACCACCTAGAACACATTTCTGACAAGAAACCCCCCCTAGTGTCAAATATCTGAAATGTGACATATATGTCACATTGGGCTTTAATGGTAAAATAACTCTTATTTTTAACTTAATTAATGAGGAGGATTTTTTGGTTTGAATTAGTTTGAACATTCTTTGAATTGAAGAATAAGAACATATTAACTCAATATAATTGAATCAGCTAAATTAACTGAGCAGATCATAATAATATTTCTAATTGTGCATATATGTCACTTTGGGTTTACTGTGAAAGTTTAGGTTAAAGTCCCGATGTGACACCAGTGTCACAGCGATATTTATCTCATTTGTTTCATATCAATTTGATCAAGAAATGTTTCCACAACAGGTTAAATGTCATAAAGGACATGTTATGTAAGCATTTTAATTCTTAAATGGCTTGAATTTTACCTTTAGCAACAAAAAAAAAGCTTTTGAAATGTAGCTAGTTCTGTCACATGTTAGCCTGGCACATGGACATCTTGGACATGTTGTTATGGGAACACAAATCAAATGTCCTGGACCATGACCCACCAGACTGTTCAGTGTGTGTCACTTAGGGACTTCATGAGATAAAAACAAGGCTAAAGCTGCATAAGGAACTTTCCAGAACATTTAAAGTTCATGTGACGCCCGTGTCACGGTGGGTCCTTATGGGTTAAGATGGGAGTAATTGACGTTAACTCTAAATAGAACTATTGATTAGCAAACAAACGACCTTGTTATCGTCTAAAAGTAAGCTAGCAAGTTAACACTGTTCCATCAACGGTAACTGCAATTCAATTGACTTTTGATTAATCATCACATTAACGTTACTGTACCTTTGTCTTCTCCCGTTATTCCTCCTCCTCTTTTCTTTTCTTTCTTCCCTGGGCACCGGATATCTTTATTAGTTTCGACATGGTGATGGCTAATTATCGTATTATCGTCAGGTATTTAGCATCTTTTTTTTCCCCGAGTCACGGCAGGTCAAGTGTCAGTTCAGAAAATCCCCCCGCCCCCCCGGGGCA
Organism: Dissostichus eleginoides; assembly: GCA_031216635.1. Lineage (NCBI taxonomy): Eukaryota > Metazoa > Chordata > Actinopteri > Perciformes > Nototheniidae > Dissostichus > Dissostichus eleginoides. Next base: position 16,531,051 of record CM062277.1, read on the forward strand.
CTTCAACTTACTGACTACGGGGGGGCGCCATAGTTTATGGGCGCTGTACGCAATGTAGGCGTAGTTCTGTTAAGATAAGATGATAAGATGTACTTTATTGATCCCAAATTGGGAAATTGTTTTATTATTAAATATCATTACTTTTTTGTTTTCTTCCTCCCAATTTCCGGCGCCCCCCATGGATGGATGCGCCCTTAGCATTTGCCTATGCCAAGGGCCAGCCCTGCACATTATACTTATGCTTACTCAGGAAAACAAGTCATTGTTTGTGTCTCACACACAACCACTTATTCAGCATGGAATGAATCCTCAGCAGGGAAAACGGCATCATACATTTCTTATTAACTGACAATTACACAATTAGAGTTAGTCAATAAGGGAAGAACACTGCTGTCCAACATCAGCTCCTCACGTCCTCCTTTTTATTCTGCTTTACATGCGATCTTTTCTTATCCACACCAACCTCTATGAATGCCTACTTGAATACGTTTCACCCTTTTCTCACGGTTAACTGTGTGAAATGATTTTTTCATTGACTTCCTCACTAAATGTGTATTATTGAACCCGTATCTTGATATTTTGTGCTGAATCATGTGTCTGTGCGACTGCTGTGTCACAAATGACAAATGTCTCTTGGTTAATCGCACATTGCAGCCTCATTAAAGAGAGACAGTGGCCCCAACCTGTCTGCGTTTCAGACTCAGCTAATCAATAATGGATGCCCCCGCAAACTGACTGGCAAAGATTATGCCGTCACTATCTCCTGAGTTTCTGGAATCTTGTAGCTGTGTCCATGGTCAAGACCTTTGACTACATCCATGTTAAGTGAGTTAAAGTAGTGGAAATATTACTCAGCTAAAAGAAACAGTGTTTGACCGCAAGTTTAAAACAGATGTCGACCACCAACCATTTTGAACAATTGGTAATGACACATTATAATGCAGTTGTAAGGGGATGGTTATCTGTTTCAACTAAACTTAACACAAAAAGTAAGGCAATTTGTGATTGGTAGATGATTTCTATGTTGTAACAATGCTTTTTTTGGCATTGGCAGAAGAGATTTGTCACATTTTTCATGGGCGCACCCCACAGCTCTGCTGCTCATCCCATAAATGCTTGTTCCTCACAAATGTGGTACCATTGGAAAGGTAGGAAAACAGGCTTTCCAACGGTATAAGATGTATTGCCAAAAAGCATTGTTACAACATAGAAATCATCTACCAAACACAAATTGCCTTACTTTTTGTGTTAAAGGGGACCTATCATGCTATATTTAAATAATATATAAGGTATATATATATATATACAAGGTATATTAATACGTTTTAATTTTCAAAATACGAAACAGATCATGCATTTTAGCCATGCCTCATTTTGCCTCACTCCAGCTCTGTCTCTGCAAGGTCTGATTCAGCTGACCACGCCCCCATGCGGAAGAGGGGGGCGTGACACGGCCCCGGCACGAGCGTCATGTTGTCATGCTTGCTGTGATTACGAGTGGAGAGTCAACATGGTCCAACCTCTCATTCCCCTGATTGGTGGAGAGTTGACCAATCAGGCGGAGTGCACCTACATTACGTCAAAAAGGTGCAAATAAAAAATCCACCCGTATCAAATCCGTTGCAGCCCCGTTTTTAGAGATTTGGGTATGGAGGAAAAGAGAGAGGGTTGTGTTTTCTGACACTTTGTGAGTTCCCTGGAACACCGGGGACACATATGTATGTATAAAAGACATCACAAAGTGCATTTTGCATGATAGGTCCCCTTTAAGTTTATATGAAGACACTGAGTGAATGTATGGAAACTACAAAGATCAACACATTTATAAACACCTACATCTGCTTGCAAAATAAAACATTAATTACATGTTTATATTAGGGGGATTTAAAGTTAAATTCTAGCACTGAATGAAAAAGAACACACAGTTCTTGAATGCAACTTCCGATATATTTAGTTAGAAGTAAACTCACTAGGGTTCAAAAGTGTAGGAAGTGGGTGCTGTCTTTATAGTGAGACATGTCTGTAATGTGTCATGTGTTTTTCCTGATAAAGATAGTCACCAAATACGCCTTCTATCAGGTTTTATTGGGTGCTTCCCTTTGTTCCTTTTGTGCCGGAAACAGGAAGTTGTGCAACATAGAGTCAGTTAACCTTATTGAAGACATGGTTTGTGGCCATTCTTCGGTTGAACATGTGGAGGACATTTTTTTATTTTTTTTATTTATTTATTTATTTGACAGGGACAGTGCACATTGATTAACATTTCTGTAAATGCGCCAGAGTTAGCCAACAGGCTATTTTTCATCTGCAGTCCCTGGACAGATGTTGAAAGTCATCCTAAAAAAAAATGTCACTTCAAATGACAGGTAAATACAATCAGTAAAACAACATTCAACATAGATGCTTATATTATGATAAAAGCATATATAAAAACATAAAAACAAAATACATATTCACAAAGCAGACAGATAGCAACAGGTCAAGGCACATGTGTACAAACAGAGCGTTGTAAAGTGCAGATTGTGTCAGTGTTGACAGAGCTGATTTTCCACTAACCATGTTTTTAAATTAGATTTGAATAGACTGCAGGTGTTTTGTTCTCTAATCGTTACTGGGATTGAGTTCCACTGTTGTGCAGCTTTAAAAGAAAAAGAAGATTGGCTGAATGAACTCTTCCTTAATGGAACAACGCAGTCTCCTCTTGTTACAGCTCTTGTTGACCTAGTTACAGGTGTGCGTATGGTGATAAAATGTCTGAGCGGATGTGAGGTAAGGCCGTGTATTATTTTGTACATGAGGCAAGCATTTGCATATCTAATTACATTTTCCCAGCTCAACAAGTTGTATTTTGTGACTATTGGGCAATGATGAGAATGAACTGATTTCTTATCTACTATTTTAAGTGTTTGTTTGTATAATGATTCCAGGGGTTTAGGAGTGGTTGTACAGGCATGTGACCAGGTTGTTAAGCAGTAGGTGATGTGAGATAGAACCATAGAGTGCATGTACATCAGAGCTGCCTCTGATGTACATGCACTCTAGGGTTCTATCTCACATCACCTACTGCTTAACAACATGTTTCTCCACACCCGCCCCGGTGGTCATTTTTAGAGCCACAGTGTTAGTGTCACACAAATGTTGTAACACGGTTACAATTGGGCAACCTCCTGCTTCTTCAGGCCAAACATCATTAGGTCATTTCAGTTATGCCTTCACTGTTAGCTGAACGGGGAAAACGAGGAAAGTCAAAACCTGACTTTAAGGTATAAAAGATAATATCTGAGTCTCATGACTGTCAAACTTTTCAACTGTGTCTCTGCCTCTTTGTCAATGGCCTCCTGTGTTGTGCTGTGCAGAGGCTGAGGAGCATGTGGCTCTGTGTCTCTGCCACGAAGGGAGAATGGCCTCTTTTGTGTACAAATGTTCTATATATCATTACTTCTAGATTGTATGCCAGGGAAGAAGAGCCCTGATATGTATAAACCTGAAGAAAGACATACACTCTGGTCCAAAACGTGCCATACTCTCCCAAGTGTCTACAAATATTTAACACCCTGTTGTAACAGTGAATGAATTCTCTTGTTCTCCTCTCCACATTCTGACCCTCCTCCTCTCAGCGGAGGAGCAAAACTTCTAGATTAATAAATAATTGATGAAGCCATTTATCAACCAGAAGTTTACTGCTGTGTGCTTCCCACATCATGACTACTTTATTACTGTACAAGAAGCAATGAAGGGCCAAAGGGATCGGAAGTTATCAGTTTTATTTCACAAAGGAGAGTGGCAATGTACTGGCAAGTCTCTCTAAAGAAATCTCTGTTCTTTGCGTTTCATTGCATTGCACTTTTTTAGCACAAATACTTCTCTTGTACAGCTCCGGGGAAATACTTTTATAGGTTGTTTCTACTGTATCACAGGGGGTTATTTTTATATTTCTGATTATAGACGCCACCCTCAGTCAAGTTGGAACTGAAACTTATGGGCTCTCAAATGAAACCAAATGAACATGATAATCGAATATGCTAAAAAGTGGTAAAAGTATCTTGCTACAAATAAAATAATAAAAATAACAATACAAATATTTAAGTACTTTGCAATATTCTTTTTTAGATAATACCCGCTAATGAGCAATGTCTACGTCTCTAGGTTCCTTAGCTGTGCAAACACGTCTTGTTCATTTAATCTGGAAACCCTAAATAAAGAGTCACTTTATTATAGTAATTCAAATCCATTTCTCAGATATTTAGAGTAAAAATGATTTTGTTGAATATTGCCGTGTAGTTGATTTGTGCAAGTAAGTTTGTGGGTCTATATTGGCCGTTGAACATAGAGCAATGACGATGCATTTCTTTCTGTTGGCTTATGCTGGATATTGGGCACAGAGAGGCCACTGTCAAGAACAGAGCCAACAAGATGTGTGTGCGTGTGTGGGGGGTGCATTTGTGTCAAGTTTCTTTCAGTAATGTTCAGCCTTGTAGGGAGCCACTAGTTAAAGCTGAATTATTTATGACACAGGAGTTTCCTCTCACCACTGCCGAGCTGCTGAGAATGTTGACCACAAAAGCTAAAAGTGCACAAACAATATGACAGGTCTTTGTAACGTAGAAGCTTTCAGCGGTCTCTATTGTTTCCGGTTCAGTGTCATGTAAAGAATGACATGCTTAAAGATCTCTTACACTCTCAAATGGCAACTGCTGCGTAATGAAACATTACATACAGTTTTAAGGCACGTTTTTATATAACGACCAACATGTAAGCATTAATTTGACTTAATTTACCGCAGAGTCTGTCATAGCTTCATTTTCCCTTTATATTAATCCATTTTGATTTTTCTCTCGTGTGAATTCTTATCTTAGATTTGTGGAATGGTAATTATTGTTTTGTCTTAAATGTGTGTGTTTTCCCTCTGTGCTCTCTCTGTATTCATCCTCTCTGTCACTGTAACGGGACCCTTGTGGCAGGCTACAGAGAGGGGTTTCTATGGAAACGAGGCAGAGACAACGGACAGTTCCTCAGCCGGAAATTTATTCTGTCAGAACGGGAAGGTGTTTTGAAGTATTTCAACAAGCATGATGTGAGTGTTATATAACACTGTCTATTTTTACTAAATCTGTATTTGATTTGACGAGGAATGTTTAAATCTGCCGTTGTTCAAAATAAGTCACTCTCTGAAGATATGCAGTGATCTCCATTCTTTTCTATTCTATTCATATAATTCTAACAATGTTTTTCCTCTCTGTAGGCCAGAGAGCCCAAAGCGATATTGAAGATCAACACTGTGAATGCCACTTTCCAGCCAACAAAAATCGGCGTTAAAAACGGCCTGCAGATAACATATTTGAAGGACAACAGCACTAGGAATATCTTCATTTACCAGGAGGATGGAAAGGTGAGGGGCAGTGATGCTGTTTGGGGTTTTTTGGTGGGGGAAGAAAGAGCGGGAGTGTTTGTAGGAAAAGGTATAAGAGTCCCTCTAGTGGAAATAGTTTGTCATTACAAGGCTGTGTATTAGAAGTGTATTTAAATAATAACTATTAATCCTTAATTGCTAAAGGCTTCCAAAAACTCATAAAGCATAATAAATACAATTGTGACAATATGCTGGTCTCTTTCAAATGGAGCACATCTCCCTTGGCTTTAGAGCTTTTAAAAATGTCATTTAGAAAAAGCTATTTTGTCTTGTAATGTGTGCCTAATGTATTGCTGGGGTATTTATGGATTATCAGTGCAGACTTTGTGACTGAGGAGAATATTCTTCAGTAAGAGTCTGTCACTAAAAGTCCTGATGTCCTTTCTTGAAGGAAATGGTGGACTGGTTCAACGCCATTAGAGCTGCCAGGTATCACTACCTGCAGGTGGCTTTTCCAGGAGCTTCCAAATCTGAGGTGAGTACAGTACATCTACACATACATACAGTTCAGGCTGAGAATACCTTTTTTGCATTACTTTCTCCAATTTAAAAATGACAAGTAATGCTAATTTGATTGCCAGACTAGGAGAAATAAAAACAACAGAAATACTTAGTAGTTCAATTATAAATAATAGTTAAATCAAAACGTTTTGTCACACTATTTCTGGGAATCTGGCTTAGGCCCTGCATACATACACTCACACTCATTGATTACTTATTCACTTTTTTGTTTGTCTAGTGGTTGCAAAAGCTAACAAGGAACTACATAAAGGAAGGTTACATGGAGAAGACCGGTCCAAAGGTAATGCAGTTTTCTGTTAATGGAATACTCCCTAGTACTCTTAGGGAAATATGCAAAACCTATAACAGTGTCTTGCAAAGTATAAAAGCAAAGTTATACATTTGCTGAACGAATTGAGCTAATGCCATGTTTGTCCCACAGCACACAGAGGGCTTCAAGAAGAGATGGTTCACGATGGACGACAGGAGGCTCATGTACTTCAAAGACCCACTGGTATCAAAACTGTTTGCATTAATAAACCCCTTTATGTGTATGTGACCAGCAGATAGTGCTGTTCCTTTTTCCTACTGTGCATTAGTCTCTTTAAAGGGAAAATGTCTTCAAAATCGTATTAGATATTCATTTTCCTATTAGATCTATCTAGATAAATCTAGCTTTTGGCTTTAGCGCCCCATACTGAAAACTACAAATCAGTTTTTTTTGCTTAATTCAAGATGATTAAACCCTGTGTTCCTCACTCCTCTGCCAGGATGCCTATGCGCGAGGCGAGGTGTTCATTGGCAGTAGTGGAAACAGCTACACCGTGCTCCCGGGCCTCCCCCCGAATATCCAGGGCTACCATTGGCAGTTTGGAATCACCATAGTAACCCCAGACAGGAAGTTTCTCTGTGCGTGTGAGACTGAAAGATCAGAAAGACTGGATCGCTGCATTTCAGACGGTTATCAAAAGACCAATGCAGCCTCAGGAGTATGCAGGTGAGTTTAACAGCCAACTAAGTCAAATCGTTACTTCGCTCTTTTTCCCTCATTGTTGGAGTCTGATATATATTTGTTTATATTCTCTCTGCAGTGGAGGCCTACTTTAAGCACAAACCATGACTGTCGTAGTGTTTGAAGACCTGTTGGTGCAGGGAGTAGATCTGGCGGAAGAGAAGGGCCTGAGATATGTTTTTAGTCTCATTATTGAAGTCTTCATAAAGACTTAAGGGTGACAAAGAAAAAGACCTGAAGGTGAGACCGTAAGCATTCCCACAGTGACTCCTTCACTGTACCATCCTGCTCAGAATCACTCCTAACTCCCTCATCTGTTGTGTGATGTGACTTACAGTATATACGTGAAAGAGGTCAGTCATCTTGACCTTAATGTGCAAAAGATTGTTTGAAGGAATCAGAATTGTTGCTGCTCAGATGTCAAAATAAGTTTTTCTATGTTCTAAGTATGAATACTTAAAATACTTTGATGTTTAATACAACTGAAGAAGCCTTGCATTTCAACCAAATGTACAAGCAGAACCTTCTGGCCAGTTATATGCAAACTAAGAGATTATCTGACAAACTGCAAAGATTCTGTAAATAAGGAACAATACAAACATGGTCTGTATATACTCATTTGTTTTCATGTAGGGGTACAATATTTAATTCTCAATGTATTTATTTTTTTAATGGTCTGATTTGCTATGTGCAGCTTTGAATATATATCTGCTATATAGTGCCAAGCATTGCAGGTTTGCTTTATTTTTGCTTTTTTTATATATATTCATGCAGCTAAATATTAACTGCATTGATTTGTTTTCCAATCACATTTAAGAATTGAATTCCCTTTGTAAACCAGTACATATTGTGATCCTTTTCAAGTATTGACTTAAGTGATGAGTATTTATCCAACAGAGGGAGACAAAGGACAAGCTTTACACTTACTATGACCCCCCCACCCAAAACTTGAGGGACTTGTACTAGCCTAGGACTAAATGCACAAAAGAGAGGTGTGCAGATGCTTTTGCGCAGTATTGCGATGGGGCAGCATCGCCTTTATATAAAACGAGTGCCCTGCTTAAGCGTCACCAACAATTCTCCACCACAGCGTTTTATAACTCATGTTCTGAATTCACTGCGAAGTTGTCGGAGTAAAACTGAAATGGGGTCACTATTAAGGATAACAGCCACATTCCCTGTGTTTTATTGTAGTTAACTTTCAGTTACAGGAAAGAAGTTGCACATTAAAAAGTAGTGGAACCAATAATACATTACTCTGAACATCAAGATTCAAGAAATATGAAAAAGTGCAGTACATACTGTACAGAGATAACCAGTTTCTAGACAAAGTGAAACCTACCAAAGCAAGCTGTACAAAAAGAGGCCTATGCTTCTTTTACAAAGAACAGTTTAATCCTGTTAACAGATTATAAGAAAACTTACTCGTCGGACATTTCAGAAAGCATGGCACTATCTACCCATTTATATATATTCATGAATGGAAAAAAGCTGCCTACTAATGTTTGCACACTGACTACTAATAAAACAAGAGAAATATACACATCTGTGTGTCGTACACAATACTGTAGGTCTTCATTCCCCAATATACCCCCAACAATTGCACACATACTCTTATCTACGATCTAAAGTGCTATTTTCCACAGTTATGTTTTTTTTACAAGCAAAAAGAATGTTTCACATCAAGTTTGTAAGATCCTGATTTAAACAATTTAATAACTAAAGCATACATTAATTTAGAAGAAAGGTTGCATTAGAGCTTTTCAAGACTCAACATCGATCCTCTAATATTGAAAATATACCAAACATGTTTAAGGTTCTTTGACCCATGCACTGCCTTGTTTCTGAATGCTTGTTTAAACTACTGTATATTTCATTTTTGCATCTAGCATGAATTCAAATCTAATAAAATACTTTAATGTGGCCACGATGCTCTTCTGTACATCATATCTTTGTATACAGAATAGCAATATACATGATTAAAAGTAAGACATGTTTCCCTCTATCCACAGCTGAATCATGGAAATGCTTAGATTGAGTTTATGCTGGTGAGCTAAACTGGCTCCAAGGAACCTGTTTATTTACTGAAATTAACACTAGACCATGGACTAAACACACATCAAAATACATCTTTTATATGAACATTCATACACACGCTCTTCAAGAAGAGAACATTCAACCAGAAATACCATTGTAACATTTTAAATGGATATGAGAAATAAATAGCATTACAAAACAAAGTATATTGTAAACAGTTTTAAATCCCTTTACAATTAAACCTAAAGGGTGGTGCCTGATTCTGGGTGAAAAATGTCATGCAGCTACAGTTACGGCAGGAAATGTCCATTAATATGTTAATAATGGAGTTGTGCAGGGTTTATATCTATCTTTTGCACACCACACTACGGGGCTACTTTCACAGCTGCAGGATGGAGATGATTGAGGAAAAGCAGGACAGACAAAACAAAATAGGGCAGTGAGAGGAGTGCAGAACAACAGATGGAGGGCGATTTGAGAGTGGAGAAAAATGAAGGGCAAAAATCCCTCGCTGGAGCCAACTCTTATCTCAGATCAGGCCAGATAGGAAAACCTAGAGTACGAACACGAGTGATCCTCACACATAAACACACACTCTCTCAGATCCAGAGGATGATGAGGGCAGGCTTTAAGACCTGCAGCATCCGGTGGTCTTCATCTCCTTGTTTACATACTCCTGGAGCTTAAACTTCTCAATGGGATCCTTTATAGAGCGGTGCTTCAGCTCCCTGAGACAAAAAGAGATTATAAGGTGAGTTTAACAGATATATATCTTTTTCTAGGTGAGTCAATAACTCAAATCTGGAGTAGAAAAGTTAGCAAGTTTTGAATTAAAACATTTTTTACGTTCACATCAATCACATTTTTATATTCCTTAATGACAGTATTGCGCAGTTAGATCTCTTCATCTTCGTAGATTTATAAGCAAATATTAAGTAGATTAAAATGAAGAAACGTGTCTTAATCAGACCGATCCACAACACTCGTACAGAGAACGATACTCACTTCGCCACACCGTTGAAGGCCAGCTCTACATTGAGACCTGACCTGGCGCTGGTCTCCATGAAGGGAACTCCGAACTCCTGCAGAGTGAAAGCACTGACAGTTATTGGTGAATCTAGTTTAGAAGACCCAAAAAGATGTAAGATTATTGAACACTTTTAAAGGCTCCTGCTTCACTGATACTCCATTTTCTTTTTCTTTGAAATGAAGACTGTTAAAAAAAGTTTACAAAAGTTTACAACAGAACTTTTGCAGCACAACAGTGAACTAGTTTACTTTGGGTAAATCCAGCATAGATGTGATAAATATGTCTCCGTGCTTTCCCACTGCAGGGAATTTGTCTCAGCCCACAGCGATGATAACTGATGTTCCTCCTTACCTTCCAGTCTGAGTTACTTTGTGGCACTTGATGCTCCCACTTCTTGGGGAATTTCTTGGCTGTCTGCATGCAGTGAAGCAACAGTCATGGAGATGGATGAAAGGAAATATTTGCTTCTGGTTTTAGTGCTTTGTGCTTGTAGCCACCAGGACTATGAAACTGTGTATGACCGGCATGATGAATACATCTTCTGCAGAAGGTCTTACAACTTTGATAGAAAATGACACAAGGCAGAATAATAATAATCTAGATCTGAGGTGTCTTTCTTTGATGTATAATAAAAAATTCGATTTGTAAAGCACCTTTCATTGCTAACAGCAATCCCAAGGTGCTACAGGAGGCATAATAAAAACAAACAAAAGAAACAAAAGTTTAATCAAAAGCTTTTTTAAAAAGAAAGGTTTTTATGCCTTTCTTGAAGGCGTCAGTGGTCTGTGGAGTCCTCAGGTGGTCTGGGAGGGAATTCCACAGGTGAGGAGCAGCTGCACAGAAAGCCCGATCCCCCATTGTGCAAGTTTGGTCCTCGGGGGGCGAAGCCGATGGTTGGTTGTGGAGCGGAGGTTGCGTGTGGAGGTTTGTGATGCGAGAAGTTCCTTCAGGTATGGAGGAGCGTTCCCGTGGATGCATTGATGGGTCAGTAGTGCGATCTTGTATTCGATCCTGAATGAGACAGGAGGCCAGTGGAGGGAATGAAGAACGGGTGTGATGTGGTTGTATTTTCTCACCCTCATCAGGATCCTAGCGACACTGTTCTGTATGTATTGGAGCTTCTGAAGGCTCCCGCTAGGAGTCCCGATGAGGAGAGCGGTGCAGTAATCGAGCCTTGAGGAGACGAAGGCATGGACCAGTTGTTCTGCATCTGACAGGGAGTGTGGGACGGAGTTTTGCAATGTTCCTGAGGTGGTAGAAGGAGGTTTTGCACAGGTGTTTGATGTGGGTGTCAAAGGTCAGATGTCTGTCAAATCTTACACCCAGGTTGGTAACTGCTGTGGAGAGGGGTATGTTTTGGCCAGAAAAGGTAATGTGGGTTATGGGGGATGACTGGACCTGGTTTGGTGTGCCAACTAAAATAGCTTCTGTTTTGGAGCTATTAAGCTGCAAGAAGTTTTGTTGCATCCAAGCTTTTATCTCCTCAATGCAGGTGTTAAGGGATGTTGATGGGAACGGTGATGATGGTGACAGTGAGGAACACATCTTGTGTCCATATCTTTCTGGTGTGGTAGTCATGCCAAAACCGTGCACGCATACGCGAGTCATGGTAAGATATCTGGATTAAGAGGTTGCTTTTTCTTTGCACGGAATGAAAGAAAGGCGAAATGAATGGGCTGTGATTTTTGTATTTTTAAGCAGAAGTCAATAATTTGCACGGCCCTCGGAGGATGTTGAAAAAAATTGAAATGGCCCTTGAGAGGAAAAAGGTTCCCCACCCCTGGTGTACAGGGTGAACAGAGTGGGCCCGAGGACCGACCCTTGAGGGACACCACAGGTGACAGGGTGTGTCTGGGACCTCGCACCTCCCAAGGAGACGTACTCTGTTCTTCCAGACAGGTAGGACTGGAACCAGCTCAGGGCGGAGTCAGAGAGTCCGATGGTGTGTTTGAGGTGCTGGAGGAGGATGTTATGGTCGACAGTGTCGAATGCTGCAGTCAGATCCAGGAGGATGAGGAGCAATGGGGATCCAGTGTCAGCCGCCATCAACAGGTCGTTTGTGACCCTGACCAGAGCTTGTATCTATCCTATTGGTTTGCAGGTGGTTCCTTTTCCTCACAGAGCAGAAAGAAATGATCTCTGGATAATCCCAGCTTTCTTTAACATTCCTAATCTTCTCATATGCCATAGAAATTAAATCATCCATTCAAATGCAGTTGGAAAATAACATCAAAGGATTCACTATTATTCACCTTTGCCAGCCTCTCACCATCTTCTCTCTTCACCACCCTCTCATGAGTGGCATCAGCCTGGTGAGACAGAAACAGAGTCACACGAGGCGTCGTGCATCAACATCAGTGCGAAAAACCACAACATCCACCCCCTCACACACTGATCTGCTTGCTATTTGTCCACAGTTTACATACAAGCCTGGTGTTCAGGTCTGATGGCAGCTAATGAGTCATGATTGACTCTCAGGATGCTAATTAGGCGCTGATATGGAGTGTTGTGGACTAAGAGATGACAGAGCTCCAAAGCAGAGACATCTGTTCTCTGCTCAGATGGAGGGACGTGAATGGCAATTATGAAAAAAAAAAAGAAAGTGTAGCAGTGATATTTGCAAATTAGCTGGCTGAGATAATGTCAGATGTTGGTGTGCTTTGAAAGAATAAGACAAATTGTAATTGGAGAATAATAATAGCCTTTCGACAACATTGCATCTCTACAGCACATTGGGATAAGTTATATCAGACAACAGGCTACTTATTTGCGAGTTAAATAATACTTTTTGAAAAAGATAGACTATTGCCAGACTTATCTCAGAAATGTTTGACAAAAAAACTTTAGGCAGAACAATTGGCAGCATTGTCATTTAAGTCAATAACTATTGTATCAAAGAAAAGGTAAATAATGAATGATATAGTATTGAATTGAAACACAGCATATAGTGTTCATGTGTATAGAATATTTCTTCTATCTTTCCCACAATGCCTTGCCTTGTTTCCAAGCAGCATGAGCACCACATCCTGTTGAGCGTATTCATGGATTTCAGTCAGCCATGCCTGTAAAAAGATACAGGACAAAGAGACAAGAGAGAGAGAAGACAGAGGAGAGACTTCATGAGTGCAAAAAAAACAAAAACCTGAGATAAGAGACTAGAAGGAAGAAATATGTAATACAAATAAAAATGGTTCCGGGAAGGAAAACCTTGTCTGGGACTTGTCAAGGACAAGCCTGAGCACTTAATTTATTAATCCGAAAAAAGAGGAAGAGGAAAGTGGGAGCGACTACGACATTTTTTTTTTGAACAGACAAAAAAAAACGTAGGCAAGGACAAAGAGATAAAAAGATAAAAGCAATAACTAGCATTTGAGAAAGATAAACACAGAGGGAGGGTGTCTGTAACACTCATCAGTTTAATCAACACCGTCTGATCCATCCGTCCTGCCTTAACTACAGTTTGTACACAGGGGAAAGCTTTACAGGCGAACAAAATGCACTTCAGACTGTATGAGGCCAACAGCACTTAAAGCATCCAGTCATAGTGAGCTTTTAATCAGCTCAGACGACACCTGCAGAAATAATATCCCTCATCTCAGCACAAATCCTAATTGTACCACAGTGAATTACTCCACATTGGATTTCTGACTGTGAGGTGATTAATTGTCCTTTCCTCTGTTAGTCCTTCTCCAGAGCAGTTTCAAGTCCTCTGTAATGAATCAGTGATGACTGTATTCACAAAGGGATTTCACTGGGGTCCCCTCCAGCCAAAGGTGATGTGAAATAACAGGATGAGATAAGAAATGTGTGGACTGAATGCCTGAATATCAGAGAGGTTAAGAAAGACTATGCATGAGTCAATTGGAATACTTAATACAAACAGTAGGTGATGCATCAAAATGTATAAAACATGCGCAATTATGAACTTTTTCCCATCTTTCAGTGTCCCATTTGCTGTCCGTAGCATTTTTAAACCTTCTCCCAGTATATTAGTATTCAGACGTAGTTAAACCCCCACACATCCTGACAGTGGAGCCTCGAGCCTTCCCCCAGACAATGACACACATCCAACAGAATGATGCATCACCCTCTACAGGCTCACATGGTTAGCATTGAATGACAAATGCTCACACCCACAGGTGCTAATAAATAAAATATCTGCATTTTAGTCATCACCCCATACTACAAACTGAGAAAGTGAGTGACTTACTGCCTGAGTCCAAATGCTTAGTACTCACAAGGGAGAAGATGACATTTAAAAAAAGAAAGTGTTTATCCGTTTAAAACAAATAAAATCAAGAAATCAATGCTGAATCAGGTTTGTAATGTGATGTGCTTAATGAGGTCAGAGAGGTCAGTTGGTTTGAGAGATGGTCGCCCTGAGTTTCATTAATAAGGCAGTCAGCTCCACCTGTGGGGAGTGGAGGGCAGATCAAGAGGGATATTTAAAGCGACAAAAAATAAGGTCTGTGTGAGCCCTCATTTTCTGAGATGGCTGAGAAAAGATTGCGTTTGGTCGTCTGAATTTGGCTTTCATCCTGTGCTGAAGGAGTGGAATGTCACCGAGAAGCATTTTCCATGTGGATAATTACCTGCTCCATGCATAATTACATTACTTGTCAAGGATTTGTCAACTGTTTGCCATAATTGCTTTTTGAAAATGGCTTGTCTCTGAAGTCATGCTTTTAAATAACCTGTTTGTGTGAGGAAACCTGTATCATTCAAATTAACATGCTGCTGTGAACGTTTGGCCTTTGTTTTAAAAGGTTGTTCATCTACCCCCCCCTTTGCACATTTCCCTCTCCCACGTGAATTTGACAGCTTGCCTCTGTGACTCTCTCCATATGCTGCGATTACTGATGAAGTGTTTATACACCATAGCTCGTAATTAGATCAGTCAGGTGGTTATTATAGCGCACTCCCACACGGGTCATTTCATAGATTCATCATTTATTCCAGAAGATGTCACTTGTCACCCCCATCCAGGATAATTTAAGTCTCCTATTATCATTCATCGCGAATGACAAGTGGACAAACTGAACAGCAACAACAGATCAACTCAGTGTGATTTAGATATCATCGTTTGAATATAAGGGAGATTAGACATGTTAGTGCATTTATATGCTCCGATAGTTGATGCTCAAAAAAACAACACAACTGCATTTAGAGACCAGACTCCAGCAAGTGATAATTGAAGAGTAAACAAGCTTACATAGATAATGACACTGTGATGAACAGCCATCTGAGAGCCATTACATCCCTGTGAGAAGCTGAACAAACAGTGACATCCTGTCAGGTCTCTCCTCCAAACAATGTAAGCCTGAAACATGAGGCTCTGGAGCGACAGTATTTTACAGTAAAAAAAAAAGCCAGTTGCCATGGCTGAAGGAAGGAAGGAAGGTTCCTTTTAATTCAAGACTAATATCAGGATCTCTTGCCAAATGTCACAGTACAACGTGGCCCGGTGGCAGAAGAGGTAATAAATGTCTCTGCTCATTGCCCTGGCAATTACAAATAGTCTGGCACATCTCTGGCAGCTGGGAGTTTGTTTTGCTTGCAAGAGCAAAAACACTTTTCATCACCTTTGGATTTCTCAGTAGTCAGGGCTCTGATGAATTAAAATGTCGGTTAGAAATGTTGTAGAAAGTAACATGTTGATGCAATATTTGAATTTGACAAAATGAGAATTAGTTGGCATTTGCTCTAAAATATCAAATTTCTTAAAAGGAGAGGTGTCATGGCCATTTCCACTGATCATAATTCCATTGTTGAGGTATACTAAAATAGATTTATACTGTGCATTTTTCCAAACTCACATTGGTTTCGCATACAGCATCTCTGTAAAGTGTGTGTATTCAGCAGTATTCACTCTCTCCACTAAACGGCTCGTTGCAGCTCTTGGCCCCCCCCCCCCTCCCTGTGAGCCCAGTGTGCTCCGATTGGTCAGCTCGGGCACTCTGTTCTGATTAGTCAACCACCAGAGAGGCTCCGCCCATGTCTAACAGTGTTTTTTTCGGCTCTGAGCGGAGCGTCAGTTTAAAAAAAAAATGGCGTCAGTACAGCCGTATATGTATGGTATGTTGCTACTGGCCATTCCTACGTCACGATACCCAGGAAGTAAACAATGGACAATGACGTATCTCCAACGAGGCGTTTTGGGGAGGTATTTTCTGTGTTAGAGTTTTACTCGCTACAGGGTGTACTTTGAGGGTTTTGACTCTGCACACCGTTTACATGCATAAAAACCTTCATAACACACAAGGGGACGGGTAATAACCGGAAAAGCATGACATGTGTCCTTTAAAGCTAGAATACTTAATACATCGTTGAAACTCACACTGCTCAACTGTAGAAGTAAGAGACGATAACAAAAGGCACAGAGGACGATGTGACAGAGGGAGAGAACGAGCGAACGAGCCAGAGATGTGACAGAGACAGAGAGGGTGCCAAAAGGAAGCAAGATGGAGAGACAGACAGTGACAGTGAAAGACAAGACAGAGATCTTTCTTAGAGGAGGGAAGATAAAAGCAAGGCAGATGGCTGCTGCGGCGTGACAAGTTGTCACTGGTGGAGGTTTGTGAGGGTACTTCTGATGTTGCCTGATTTCCGTTTGTTGTCAATGAGATGAAAAAGCAGAGCTGTGTCCTACATTGGGAAGACTAGTCAGATCTGCTGGTAAAGCAATACTTCATTTTTCTTCCAGAGACAGAGAGAGTTGTTTACCTACCAGAACCCACAGCAGGTCTAATCTTTACGTACAATTTCATCAGATAGTTTAAATCTCAGTTTCACATTCACCATATAGGATATTTGACTTTGAGGTCTGTATTCAAATATATTGCCATTTCTCAAATTAAGGTATCAGTACCTAAACCGGGTTATGTATAGGCGCTTAAATATTGTTGAAATGATAGCTAGCTTGTGTACTATCAAGACCCCTAGTTGTACAGTATTGCTTAATTATAAGATGAAAACTGATAACACAACATGTGTTGCCATATTAAACTCCTTTCATTAAAAAAAACATAACATCTGAATGACGTGTCCTTGAATTCCCCAATGTGCTTTGATCACTGACAAAATAATGCTTTCCTTATACTGTATAATCTCTTTGCATCCTATTAAAACACATGTCACACTTTGCCGAGTACAATAACACATGTGACTAAACTCCATCAGGGAGCCTCAGAAAGTCTTTCCACATGACCCAAGTTTCCCTCTGTTGCACTTTTGTCTAAGCAGATTTTCTATGGGTGACAATGCTATTCTTGCCAAGCTTTGATCAGAGTATTTCCGCAGCAGACAGACGGCAGGAGTCTGCTCCCAACAACCGGCAGAGTCGCACTGAGCCATAGAGGAGTGCAAGGAGAAAGTAGGACTTCTCCCCTGAGAGCAGGTTTAAGCTCCGAGAGGCAGCTCAGTTACATGATGTCACAATCTGACACGCAAGGAGGAGAAATCCTGTCACACATTCATGCAGGTACACAACCAACATCAATATTTGATTCATGCCAAACCAGGGTTCATAATTCTGGCATTGGCATTTTCAGATCTGCTTGTTGACATTTGTGGAATCACTTGTGTTTTCTTCCACAGTTTTTATTGGCACATCAAATATCTTCATGTGATCAAGTCCCTTTTGTATAATAATACTGCACATCATAAGAAAGAAAGAAGCTGTTTTCTGTGGCCTGAAAGAGAAGGTTTTTATGTTTATATAAGAGCAGCTGAACCGTCTGTCTGCTAGCAAACATGGGTGTGAGACATGTCTGGATGATTGATGTGCTTTGACTGGTATAAAAGGAACTATCCTCACCTCTCTCCATGCTCTCAAATTAGTTTATGTGCTGTAGAAGCTGAACATATGCAGTGTCCCTAAACCTGTGTCTTTCAGTCAGTGATAGGTTTATACCGGTGTAAACAAATAAACATAATAAAAAGCTATTCATTTTGGAGTGGAAGCTTAGATTTATATTTAACCAACCCTGTGGTTGAAAATACCAAATGGATGTTAAAATTAATAAAATGATTGCTTTGCTGCAAGGAAAACTTCTCCTTGTTATTCATCAGTTTACTTTTTTATGGATATTAATACGATTCAGCTTGGCCCTCTGAGCAGACGGCACAAAGAAAAAACAAATTGCCAAAGGGAGAAAAATGACTGTTGAAAAATGACTGTATAAAACAAGGTCAACACAACATGTGCAGATTCAGGTTGTTTCTTGGAGAAAGAACAAGCCAAAAGAGAATACTGGCAACCATGCCATGGTCTCTAACTTGCTCTGAAACGGCAGCATGTGAACATATTAAATATTCAGTTTCAGGTTAAAGTGTTAGCTAAAAGGCAAGGAAAAAAGTCCTGACCAAACTAGAACAACCACTAACTAACTCCCCCAATTGGTTGCCTGCATTTGCGCATACATATATTTGACTTCTTTGATGTGCCTCGTGTCTGTGTCATATTAAAGATTGTGCCATATTCTTTACTTTAATGTACTTCATTTAATATGTACATTTAGAAGTGTTTTTCAGCAGATCTTTCCCTACTTTATGACAACATCTACATACCTCTTGTATCAAAATGACTTGCATTAGAGGGAGAAAAGCAGAGGTGAAGTCTAATTATGTGTTTCATTGCAGCAAGTCAAGAGGTAAATGAAATCAGTTCAGACACTGCCAGTGCAAGGCAGCAAGGCTATGAATATAAATAAGGGAATTCATAATATTAAAAAAATGGGAATAGAAAGGGGTACGTCCAATCTCAAGTGCAGTCAAAATGGAGATTCAGAGCAAGTAGGCTGAAAGCTCCTAACACTGCAGTAAACTAACTTGCAAGTGTGCAACTTTGCCACTTTTTCCTTAAAATAAACAAATATATATGCACCATGCATCTAACAGAGTTGCTGGCAGTTTTTGAGATTGTGTCCTCATTATCCTGATGCTCTGTGTGCCATCTGCACCAATTTGTTTCCAGAGACATGTAATGTGTGTCACAGAAGCATGTTGGGCTCAGCGCCTTCCTGTCAATCACACTGACATCTTGTCAGTCCTTGTAAACACATTTTGGCTTCTATTCTAGGCAGAAAAACACTTCAAGACTTTGAAACAGTCAGCCGTGTGGGAGGAGGGTGGCCACTGCTGAGAGATTTTGACATCCTACCATAATATTGTTTGTTCCTCTTAGTTAAAGAACCCAACAACACTTTAGATCCCATGCTAATGTCTTGCCATGTTGTAAGCTTGTTTGACCAGCTATTGACAGCAAGTGGATTCTGGTACAACAGTCTAAACGCAAAACAGCAGTGGCATTAAGCACCAAACATTAACAGCAACTTAAATGCTCCATTTCACTCCTCTGGCCACCGGCACATTTTACAGTATGACCATTTACTCAATGAGGTCCAAAAAACTATGCAGCATAGCTAAAATCAGAATGCTAATAGATACAACACTTAAATGTTGATGCTAGTCTACGGTTTTTCCATGAGGACCTTTCTAGTCAAGTATGTCACAATCTGTTAACATTTGCTACTTACAAAACACAACACCCTTATTCTCAAACAATGGCATAGTAAAACTGGATAATCCACAGAACTTGTAATACAAGTTTAAGGTTGCTGTTTACAAATTAAATCAGTCTTCTTCAAAAATGAATGAATATAATCAGTGTTGATATTAACACTCGTATAAGGCAACTACATTTTTTAACGGGCCACTTGCTATTCTGAACATATAATTGAAATCAACTCTGTCGAACAAGAGCTATAAAGTCCTTGTGTATGCAAGATGAAGAACTGCATGGATTAAAGGTCAGAGATAACACAACAAACATTGACAACGTTTCTGCACTTTTCATGCCAGTTAGAGATAAAACCCTCAGAAAAGACAGAAGAGATGGACCGCGACAGAATCAAGAGAGCTTTTTATGCTGGACTTTGTCCACATGAACATTAAGAATATTTTTCTGAGACCAACTGTTTACTTGTGCCAAAGAGCGGAAACATATCTCAGTAAACAAAAGCACCAACTGTCAATAGTGGTGACAAACAGGAAAGATGATGCAGAAACAGACACAAAGGTAGACAATGATTTTCATTTCAAACCTTTATTTAACCAGGTGAATCCCATTGAGATCATCGATCTCTTTTTTTTCTCTTTTATTGTGTAACCTTATTGCTCCGGTGTCTTTTTGGCTTACGAAAATAGCATTACATTAGTTTTATCAACATTTAAAATAAGCTTAAGCTCAGAGAGCTGAGTCTGAATAATATTAAAAAACAGCCTGCAATTTAACAACAGCCTCCTTAATGGAGGGACCTGCACAATACATCACGGTATCGTCCGCATAAAAATGTAAAACCGCTTCATCCACATTTTGACCTAAACTGTTGATATAGATGGAGAATAAACGTGGACCTAAAACAGAACCTTGTGGTACACCATTTGTAATGTTTAACCACTCAGAAGAGAGCCCATCAAACTGAACACATTGGGACCTTTCAGAGAGGTAGTTCACAAACCACCCCACTGCATGGCTGGATATGCCAATCCTCTCCAGCCTCTGCTTCAGGATATGATGATCGACCTTTACTTGTTCACTACTAGGCTTTCAAGAACCTTGGCCAGAACTGACAATTTAGAGATGGGTCTATAATTAACTGGAAGAAGGCACAGTGCAGGACTCCTGGCTCCAATTTATCGGACAAATCTGTTTCACATAAAGATGTTCAGGGAAAAATGCCAACATAAACTGACTTGGTGTAAAGTAAAAAACAAAAACTTTGTATCTCAGATTGCACATTTCTGTCTGCAAGCAGAAAATACTCTGTATGCAGCATATTTCTGTATCGATCTAAAGGCTCTGTACCCAAGGCTACAGCTAAACAACATTTTTCTTTAAACTTGCATAAACACTCCTAAATGGGTTCCAAGCTGCTGAAAGAACAGATAGAAAGACCGCTGGCAAATCATATTTTCGTTCTGAGAGCGTTTGAATGACTTTGACCTTTGTCAGCCCCTCACAGGTAAAGAGCTTCCTTCTGCAGAGTTGCAACAAAATCACAGGAACATAAAAGCCTTTTTCCCCCCTGGTGAGCAGGCAGAAACGAGCTGTTATGTAACAAAGAGCAGCGAAGTGATGGCCATCCTTATTTCCATACACTCCCCCAAAAAAAAAAAAAAAAAAAAAAAAAAAAAAAAAAATGCAGCAACAAGGACAAAATACACTTTTTTTCCATGGAAATAGTCATATTTCACTCATCTGATTCCTTCTGGGAAATCAAATTGCTCCAACAACAACAAAAAGTAGACAGCTGACAGGACATCTTCATCTTGCTGTGTTTGAATGGATTATTCAGTGTTGCATGTTTTTCCACTTTCTATCTGACATCAAAGCACATGTAAATGTAATCATAAAGCAGTTGAACACCAACAGTTTGCCTTTGCAGGAATACTCTCCACTGGCGGCTCCATCTTTGACTCAATAGGTGGTTATTTACCAACATACTATTAATGTTCCCAGCAATTACAGGTGCTGTGTGAGTGGGAAGATGATGAATGAGGATTACTGCGTGTCACAACCTCACTAACACGTAGTAAACCTGATGGTGCAGAATAATCCACAATGTTTCACTTGCTTGAAATGATTTACTACATAAATGCGCCACTGATTATAAATGAATGGTATTTAAATTCATATCACTGCATTATTTACTGACCCTTTCTCATCCCCATCTGGTGCGGTGGTGCCATGACATTTAACGGCTCTGAGGTAAGCAGGCGGCCATTTCATTTGAAGCCGGTCCATGCCCCGGGGACAGAGAGAGAGAGAGATGAATGAAGGCACGAAGATGAAGGTTTCATGTCTCTCATTGCTTTTATTGGGTTTCTACAACACACACACGTAAGCATGATCAAGCATTAGGGCATCAGCACACACAGATGTAAGAGCAATCGCAGCTGCAAAGCAATAAAACATTTAAAAATAAGCATCAAAGGCTGTTCGATAAGAATCTTTTCATTATATTTATAGAGCATGTATTCTAATCCAGGTCACATCTATTGATCTGCACAGTCAATATAAAACAGAGTCTGTTTCTTATGAGACTGCTTTACTTGGATCCCTGCCTGCGCGCTGATCAATTCTAATGTTATGAGAACGCTGTGGGGATTTCAAAAGGTTCAGCTTCAAAACATCACGACTGGAATTACTGTCACGTCAGCAGAACAGCGAGTCCTACAAATGAATGGCAAAGAATGTTTGTCATTGCCTTAAAGTCAATACAAAAAGTTATTATGTGGCTTTTTTTCTGATCTGCCAGAGATCCATTCTTTCTTTGCCATTGAATGAAACCATGTAATTTGAAGCGGATTGTTTATAGTGACGAATACAAAAAAGTAATCCCTTGACCGTAACTTTCCCATAGCTCAATGAGCATCCTTTCAGCTAGTTGTTCTGTTTTTTTTTTTTTTTTTTAATGCAACTTTAATCTTTACATTTAAATCTGGTAAATCTACGGTTTGCTTACAGCTCAATACCAAACAGCTGACTTGTTACGAGACCTTGCCAGTATTTAGGCATAGCCACAAATTGAAAAGATGATGAGCAGTCTGTTGCTCTTTAATTGTTGGGTCTTGGGATCTGCAGGTTAATTGACAGACGGAGAGCAATGAATTGTTCTGTTTTGAATCTTTCTGATTGCCGTCAACAGTAAATGAATCTAGCTTTGAATGATAGCACAACAGAAGCCAGGCTGCATTTTAACAGGAGGAACCCAGATAAATGATTTGCAGCACAGACGCAACAGACTTATAGTCTTCCTGAAGCACTTCTGACAAGACAACATTCATCACGTTACTAAATTGCTAAAGTATTTTTGCTACAATGGCTTACACCATCAACCACTGTACTTGTGTATATCAAACAATACAATAGATAGAAGACTATAACTGACTACAGGAAGTTACTCTGACAGCCTCTACTGTAATATGCAGTTTAAAATACAAAACTAGAAAAAAAACTCAAACAAATCTTTAGATTAAAGAAACACCACTAGCATCTTCAAACCACTCCAATCACAATTTCACGATCTAATGACAGCAGCTATTTTAGATAAAGCATGTCAGAACATAAGATAAATTGCTTTGACTAAGTGTCTCCCACCTCAAGTTTTAAGTCTTTCTCTCTGAGATGAATGACAACTCCTATGACTCAAATGCTTTGCCTGCCTTAATGTCTTCTAAATAATAGAAAATAATACACCACAGAGAGGTCTGAGAGCAGAGGAACGTTTTTCCTCTCGTTTCTCTTCAGAGTGGCATTCATCACCATTAGCGTCCATTAACATGAGTTAGTGCTCGTTTGGCAGCAGTGTGCCAGCAGGCATCTATAGTTTGCACCAGCGTATATACTTGCTGTAACAGACTAAATGTGGATTTTGGGTTAGGAACGGAAGAAAGGTAGGAAGGCTAAGCAGGGCAAGAAAGGACTTGTCAAACTGTAGTTGTGGTCGATTTGTCAATTCTGCTTAGGAAGGTTCCTAACTGAGGAAAATGACCTGGAAGTAGCCATGATGAGAGCTGTTCAAATTCTCTTAAGCGCCTTACACACCAAGCCGATGTTCAGCGTCGATAGATGCCGGGCCGTCGATGAGCGTCGTGTCGCCCTACTCAGATTGGTGTGTACGGCACCGTCGTGTCTTTTCGGCCGTGCCGACACCTTCCGCCGTCGGCCAAAGAAATCACTCTGATTGGCTGTTCAGCTTAGCGAATCAGTGGATGAGAAGCGAAACGGAAGTGAGGACCCAAACAAACTATTAAGGCAAATCTGAGATTTAATTTAACTCCAGCTCTCGACACAGGTTCAGGAAAGCCCCATGAGCTTCTCGTTGTAGAGTGGAAATGGAACTCACACGCTATTTGTCGTTTGTTTATATCACGCAATCTGTTCTTCTTCTCTCGGTGTATCACGCAGTCTGTCTTCCGGTTGTTGCCTCTTTTGAATGACGAATACACACTACCGCCGCCTGCTGGTAAGGAGAGCATGCGCAGTTCGTACGTGCTACTTGGCAGTCGGCTGAAGTCTTTGCAGTGTGTTCCAGTGCGAAACATGGCCAAGACGCAGGAGACGTGAGGCGACGCAACGTCAGGACGTGTTCTTTGGTGTCAGTTTGGTGTGTAAGAGGCTTTAAAGGTCACCTATTATGCAAAATCCACTTTTCCATGTCTTTTATACATAAACATGTGTCCCCCAAGTTGTATTTATCATCTGAATTTGCCGAACAAGTTTAATATTCTGAAAGCCAAGACTTTGTTTATTTGAAATCAGATGAAAACAAACTGTAACGGACCCTGCCGTGTTATCTATGATTACTATACGCCTTACATTCATAATTTCAGCGAGAGGGAGCGGCGCTGCGGAACAGCAGAGCGCGAGTGAGAGCTGTCATCTTCCCTTTACAAGCTTCAAAAATGTATTTATCGTGTGATTTTGGAAATAAAAGTTTCATATTCTGAAGGTCAAGACTTTGTTTATTTAAAATCAAACAAAACACCCGAACCCCGAAAAACTATTTTTTTACGCAAATCCACGTTTATTTTAAATGAGCCGTTGCGACTTCCGACTGATTTCGATAGACCGGGTCACATTTTCATCTAAAGTAACAGACAGAGAATCAGCACTTTTGAAACGGGCTGAAACAGAGGGGATTATGGGATGCTACAATGATCTGTTTAGTATTTCGAGCCAAACACTTCAGAGACACGTTTTGTATATATCTGAGACCTATAATATATTGATGAAAAACAGTATAATAGGGGACCTTTAATGAGAAGGAAATGAGCTTCAGTTCTCCTTGTGGTTAGTAAAAACTAAAAGTCTGATAGGTGCAGCAATGAAAAGCAAGGTACAGTGAACAATCAGAATCATCCAAGATTTTAAGTCCTAAAAGTTGGCTAAGGTGAAGGCTTAAAAACAACTGAAGCTTGAAGCACGATGTGTTGGACAATGAAGAGAAAAGACTAAAGCTGAAGGTCTTCTGTTTCACCGGCCCTGAAGACTTTTTATTTTAAATTGTTGACATTTACTCATCCTCCATCTGGTAACTGCCTGCCCAACCTATCACCTACCAGCTTCTACACCCACACACAAACTCGCCCCCCACCTATTTTTGAGCTGCTACTCATATTGTAGCTAAAGACGAACCTCTTTCTTTTTTAACGATGTCTCAGGGCGGATAGGCACATCATAATTCTCTGGCAGAGACTGGAGACAAACACCCTCTCTTCCCTTAACAGCGTCTCTGCTGCTCTCAGAGAAAGATACTTTTTTTCCTGATGGTCAGTGTCAATTAAAGCAGCTGGAGATTGCCACTCTTACCGTTGCATTTAATACACAGAGGGAAACAACAGGTATGGTTGTATAGAGAGACACCATGAAGGTCATGGAGAATTTGTTTCTAAAAAGCTGCTATTGACTCTTAAAAAAGGTGGCCAATTTGACGTGTTTACAGCTAATTCATTAAATGGGATACTTTAGTTTCCATCTTCTGAACAAAAATATAAAGTTTGTGGATAGAAGATATATTTCTTATTTTCAATACAAGGGGTCTTAAAAACACATTTTCATTATTGATTCAGATAAATATTTTCTTTAACGATTTGAAGTAATTATTTGCAATTCTGTATCCTTTCAAATCCTTTTTCCTATGGCAAATTAAATCCAAATAACCTTTTAGGTCAGGTTGGCCATCTTCTTCCTCTTGTATTGGATTTTCATCTTATTTAGATTTGCCAAATCAATAGGTGTACGTGTAGCCAAGAATATATCAACTTTTAAATTGCTGTGAACTAAACGACAGACTGCACCAACCACCTTTTTTCTTTATAATAAGGTTATATGTATATAAATGTTCATGGAACAGTTTCTATACACGCATGGTAACTTTATAAAGCTGTGTATCCATCAGATAACGTAGGAAATAAGATGATATCCTGGGTACTAATGAATGGTTTCCTTTGCATGAGTGCTCGGGTAATATGAATCAGTTTCATCCTTTATTACGTTATGTTTACAGCCTTCCTGTTGCCAGGGAGCAAACAGCCACAGTATTTCAGTCTGTGCCAATGAGCAGGTCCGGCGCCACAGTGGTCTGAATGGATCGGACCGCACCAGCCCGGCTGGGTCCGTTCTGTTACCTTTCATCAATGTTGGTTATCTCTTACACTCAAAAGACATCATCTTACTGCTATTGACCAAGACGCTGCTCTGTAATATTGGGGCTGGGCTAAATGCAGAAGATGGACGACCCAGCAAGGACTAATCAAATATAACTTAACTCGGCTAAATTGCTTCATACAACCCATTATTTTTCAATTTGATAAACTTGGAGATAATGTGCACTGTAAAAAACAAGAGCAGAGGAGGCACCGCTTCAGAAAGGGCGGACATAACAGAGCGGTGACTTTCAGATCTTCATAACTAGTTTAAAGTCTCATGATGATTCTCATTTCATAAATGATGGTTCCAACTCAGTAAAAGACAATAAAGAGGGGTATGTTTTATGATGGGTTAATTGTATTGTTCAGCTAACTATTTATTTTTCCAGCGTTCAGATTCACCCTCTGGTCTCAAATCACAGTGGTCGAAACGACAAACTCAAGGCTTCAAATCTATAGTTTGTTTGACATCACAGGGACTTTTTATTTTTATTTTTCACTTCAGCCACAACACATTGCTTCTCTATGGTTACCATCTATAATGTATAGCTTTAAACTAAATGTTTAAATGATCCAGACAATAATTAAAACAGAGGGATAGCAGCCACGCCGGGTGAAATTCAATATCTTTATACTTCCCCTTATCGTAGGCAGAAGAGTAAGGATGAGACAGATCTGAGGACAGCTGATTGGTCCCTAGGGTCCAAAGAAAGGACACAGTTTTGACTAAAAGCTGACCTTGCTATTGCGCATCACAATCAATGTCTCATTCCTCTTTTTTCTTCTGCAGTTTTTCCCCCGCCCTCTTTTTCACAGATTACTCTCTGCTTGTTCAACCAACTGTCACACTGGCTTTGATAAAAACATGGGCTAATGATGTTGGCAAAAAACCACTGACAATGAAACTCAGCATTTTGGAACAACAAATTCCTATCATCCAGATGTTACTCAGCCTTCTGTGACAACACAGCCTTTCAATTCATAAAATCAATCTGATAGAAAAGTATATTCATTTAATTGCAAGTTACCATGTCAGGTGTGCCATTTGCATTTTTGCTCATGTAATGTATGCTAAAGTGAGAATGAAATGATTAATGTTACAGTATCTTACACAATTAATAATTAGAATAAAGAGCAACAAAATGTAACCTACCTTTATGTTGTCAAAGGATGATTTGTTGGTGACGTCATACAGCAGAAGCAAAGCTAAAAGAAACAGAAAAGTTTATAGTTTAAAAAATACTTTGACTGCAAATAATGTATATTGGAAGGGTTAATCCAATCTTTAACCTTGATGTCTCAACCTTCAAAATTAAAATCATGAAAGATTTTGATTATTTTCACTCTGTGCCCGAGGCTGAGCCAATTGGTCTCTGTCTCTTGGCTCTGTCGAAGTCCTGCATCACAATCAGCTAAAGTGGATCCAGAAATAGAAGCAAAAGTAGGAAATGTACTACACATTGTTAAAAGAAAGTCGCTGCAAAACATGGAGCATCCAAATGGCCGAGCTGGAGTCACTGTGTACATTTGACAAACCTCAACCTTCAAATTGAGCATTGTTAGATTTGCCCTAATCAATAACAGTGCTGTCAACATGGCCGCTCTGATGGGACTCAACATTTGACACTGTGGATTATCCTGAGTGGAAGCTGTGACCTGAAATAACACAGCAGCAGCGTGGTGCCATGTTGAGATTTTGTCCTTCATTTGTCCAACTTCTTAAAAGCCCTGTTGAACTGATCTTGAGCAAGCTGACTCATTACCATCCATTCTTGAAGGTTCCCTGATCCAGCTACATTTGTGTTAACAAATCAGTACTTTCACGTGGACACACAAAAACGAAAGTGAATACCAAGATTATGATAATAAATGAAGGCATGTGGTCAGTCTAAAGTAAACAAATCACATGTTGTAGAGCTAATGGCAGGCACAATGTTTTATCGAATATGATAGGATTGTCAAACTTCACTGATTTATCGTAATAACTCTTCACAGTATTTTTTAAAAACGTTCTGCAAGTACAGGTTTGTTTTTCCTTCAGTATCTGACAAGCCTTGGTTTTCATCAGTCTAGGATATACAGTCTATGGTTTTTATCCATTATGTTACTCTGATGTTTGTTAAAATGGAAGTGTGCAGCTGAGAAAGGGGGTGGCCCAGCAGAGAGGAGCCTGATGCACACTGACAGCTATGTAATAAAGCTGAGCTCTGCTAAACTTGTCCCGGAGGTCTTTCTCACTCTTGTTTTTTGTTAGTTATCATTCAGTAGTAAACTGCAAAATCCCTGAGAGTGTATGTTTGTGTCTGTGTAGTAATTTTCCCTGCACCGTGGATTATATGAATCATTTTACAATATCATTTGAAGTTTTGCTTCATGCTTTTCATTAAATCTACAGTGCATTGTGAAGCACCACATAATTACAGGTTCTAGAACATTATCAAACATCATGAAATTAAATTGTCTTTGAATTTAGGATTCCTTCAGAGACGCAAACAATAAAAAAAAAATTTTTTCTAAATCGGCCTCCTATCAACACACACATGCAGTTTGTTAAATAGAGGCAGGTAATCTTTCTTTTTAAACATGTTGACTGCAATTTTCGATACCTCAAGTTTACAGATGATCTTTACAGTCTGAATAGTTTCTTTCATGCTGGGTGAGGCACCTTACAAAGTTCACAATAGGCGCAAAAACAAATCAAAGACAAGGGAAAGAAATACGATTGCACTGTTGGTATCTGAATTACATTTAATTGAAGCCGAGATGAAGGGATCAAAAGAATAACAAAACCCTTCTGTGCCCGAGCAGAAAGTCCTCCCATCAATCTGGGATGGGACAATTGTTGTGCAAAATTACTATGTGAAAGGAAAGGCATATGTTGGGACTACAAATCCGTCTACCATCGTGCTCTTTCCTATTTTCAAAAAGCTAGATTTGTCTCGGTGAAAAGTTTTGCAGACTTTAATTCCCATCCAACAACATCTCCAGGCAAACCTGTAATTTACATTTCTTCTTTGGGATTTGTCTCGGTTTTATATCCATCTGGGTTGCTGCTTCATCACAGGGCACACAAACCAGCTGGACCAAAATTAGCATTTAAACTGTATAAAAAAAATAAAAAAAACATCCTGAAAACTGAAAAAGCCACACACTTCACACAAAAATGATCTGAATAATACCTAATGGCCGTCTACACCTTTTCTCTCACACAGCGCACATTCACCACTTATAATCGTCTCTCTCCGTCCTTTTCCAGAGCCTCTAACACAGTCGCTCACCCTCCCACACTCATCCTCTCTTTAGATTCACCAACACTTTTATAAACCATTAAAACAGTTAGAGCTGACCAAGCAAGCCGAGGTCTTTTTAGGACCCTAAGTAGAATCAGTCACAACATACGCTCTATTTATTTTTACCAAAACAAGCCTCTTCTTGTGAGATGTAAAACCGGCCCATCATGGATCCCTCCAGTAAAACACAAGAGGATAAAAGAAGATAATCCACTACATTAACCATAACATTACTAATTGTGTGACATAAGTGCTATAACTAACAAGTTAAACAAATCTAAGACAACAATGTAAAAAATATTGCTCATCACTTTAATCTTCCTGCATATAACTTGGGTGTATCATTTTCTGATTCTACAGCAATATATTGCACTATCTACTTGTAGAAGTACCTCTGCCACACAGCACTTACAGATTGTTATAATAGTCGAGGCGTGGCTTGGCCCAAGGTCTGCTGGCGTTTCAGAGATACTTTGATGTAGACAGATGTAGAGTCTAGCTTTAAAGAGACAGAAGTCACCGGGGGCTAACCATAAGAACTACTTGTGTTGTATGATGCGTTCACTGTGGTGATACGAGGATGGACTAAAGTACACTGCAGATAAAAACTCGAGTTTGTTTTCAGAGTTTATAGGGATCACAAAGGGAATGACAGTGTTGTAGAGTGTATCTACATTGTGTAGAGCAGAGATTTTGTTTGATTGAAATATTTAAAGCTAGGGAAACAAAAGTAGCAGGGCCTTTTGTACAACACTTCAGAAACTTTAAAAGCTTACTGACAGGAGTTTGTTCACGTTAGACGAAGTTGCAGTGAATCACAGTCACTATCTACATTGCCAAAGGCACAGAAGACATTCATTTACATAAGGCTGTCAAGCTCTCATAAATTCTACCATCACCGCCAATAAAGTTTGACGGTCTGAATTTAACCTTGAAATACCAGGGGCTATCTTCAATTATTTTCTCACTTCAGCTCCAGAACAGCCAGGTGAGGAGGGGATGTGTTTAAAAGAGGTCACATCTCTTGTGACTTGGGATGTTTTGAGATGCTTGATGTTTTCTGTTCAGTGGTACAGATAGTGCAGCTGCCTGAACGTATCCTGTGATATGCTTCATGGTGGTAATGGAAAAGCAATTTTAAATCCTGACACTGAAATGTCTAAGGCTGCACTTCAAAGATGTGGGATGTGTTTTTCAGATGAAGGAAAGTTCCCGGGCGTCGTGCCAGAAACTGGACCTGCTAAAAGTCTTCCAGGGTCTCCTTCCTCCAGGAGACAAATACATCTTGCTTTATTTATACAAGGTAAGGCCAATACGGGACATGCCTGAGAACAACACACCGACACAGATCAGTTTATACTTACAAAATCATGTTCTAACAACCTGTCCCTGTTGCATACACTTAAACAGATTGTGCAGACACATAGAAACCTCCCTTTGATCACACAGAGATCAATGACTGCCTGGAGACTAAAAGACAGAACCAAGCGATGCATTCTCAATATGATGGAGACACAAAGACAAACTGCAAAATTGTGTCAGCATAACCTCCATTTCCAGCTTCAATACTTTCAACTGGCTGCTATATTTTCAAAACTGCAGTACTGGATGTGTAGTTATAAATTGTGTAATTTCTACTTTAATATTGAATATATGCTTTTTAATTAATACTAAGCTATCTTTGACTCTTTACTTGCTGTAACAAATGTAAATGTCCCCTCTGTGGGACGAATAAAGGTATTCTGATTCATTAGCAGGTAAAATCCTTTAGTTCTTCTCAGCATGTTCTCATCTCTTATGGAGCCATTTTCACTGAAACACTTGTTATGTATACTCTTCAGCAGGAGTGTGAGTGATATGGGAAAAACCTCCACAGAAAATGAGGTTTAGACTCTGGGGGGTGAAACCGATCCTGTATAATGGCTTAATAGGCCTTTAAGTGCTTTTATATAAAAATATTCACTGATCGTTTGAATAATGACTCCCAGACTGTGGCCGTCTTCTGTACATATGTTGTCTGCATAATTTGGTTGAATGGTATACTTATCCATGTGGTACCCTTTGATGTAGCCTATGTAGGTATTATGCATTTTATTTACACGTATATCTTGCTTTAAAACCATGTGCAAATAGAAATTGAAGTAACAGGCTTTGTATGTGACTTACTTGGTTTTCTCCTGACATAAATGAAACTAGATGGTTAAGGAAAGATGTAACATGACTAATCAGACCTTATTGTTTTTTCATACTGTTCAGGGTTTGGGTTTTAGTTCCTCATACAAAAGCTTATGTGGATTTTATTGAAGCAATTAACTATGAGCAGCCCTCCCTTAGTTAGAAGCTTTGTGAGAAAAACCACATAGTCTGCCTCAGAGATTTGACTGATTACAAATCATCAAAGAGAACATGAATCCTCAATGTGTTGTATTTCCATCCCATGAAAGTTAAAAATAACCCTCAGCTCTTAAGAGTACTGCAAAATGGAAGAAAAACAATCTCATCTACACCACCACTGCTGTGAATTATAACACTGGCATACACATATTTATGTTCATGTCAATAGAGCAGGACTTTTCTAGAATTCTCCAAAACTAATTATCCTTGTATCTTAATGGCAAAGAACAAATGTTTAATATATAAAAAGGTATGTTAGAGCTTCCTCTGTTATGAACACTTATGTACATATTGTAGCAGCACCTGACTTTATTATACATCATGTGGTAAAAAAACAAACACCAAAATGTTAAAACGGCACTGTTAAGAGGCCATAATCTGCATATTAGGTTGCATGTTAAGTATCTAAAGTGTAAAACAAACCAAGAATGTTTCCTAACTCAGAAGTGAATCATCCATAATTAAAAAACGTATAGATGTGTGTATATTAATGTGTCTTACCGTGGGCGTCACGGTAGTAGGCATGAGTGACACTGCGGAACCGCTCCTGTCCAGCTGTGTCCCAGATCTGCAGAGAATGAGAGAGGAAGGTTATCACCGAATAGAAAATGAAGTTCCTATCTTTTTAATAAGTCCTCTGTATGCTCATCCATCCCACTAGAGCTCATTGTGAAGCCCTCAATTCAATTTACTCCTGTGATCCTGGCTAAGTCTAGAATATGGAAATGAGATATGCAGGACAATTGAAAAGGCAATTTTCTTGTCAATTCAGCACTGAAATAGATCAGTACTTTAAAGCTGTACTAATTTAATTATTTTGGCGACAGGGGGGCAGCACGGCAAACTGAAAACCCAACAGTGATATATTATCAGCATAAAGCTTGTGTCTTAGCAAACGGTTACCCATGTACGAATCAGCAGACCCGTAGTAACATCATTAGTACTTATTAAGAGTCATGTTTACTAGCATCTGATTAATGTAATTGCAATATTTTACTGTATTTTGGTGCAGACCCCTTTAGCAACTGGAAACAGGGTTAACTAAAAGGGACGAAAGGAACTCAGAACACTAAGGTTTAAGGCTGTAAATAAAAGCAATGAGTTAACAGTTGCTAAAATCACTGTGACAATACACAGTGATTTGATCCATTGTTGATATAATAAATACTGGTTCTTAAATAAGTGCAGACTTAAGGTCACAGCACATCCATCATTTTTTATCTGGAGCTCAGTCTGGGTCATGATATTGAATATGAATCATCTGTGGTCGGTGCTCTTTGTCCCCTCAACCAACCTCAGTGGAATAACGCTAATTAAGTGTCTTTTTCCCCATCAGGCAGCAATGACAAGTACAATTTCGGCTCAAATGGCAATTACTTTTTCTACTCTTCTTAAAGCAGACCTGTGCAGGTTTACGACATCTCACTTTCTTGCTGTAGATTTTAATCAGACTTTTTTCTGGACCCTCCCTCTTCTCACTGAGACGTGTCAGCTTCATAGCTGGTTCTGCTTTACGACCCCACCCCCTCCAGGGCCAAGAGGCCGTCATGAAGAACGACAATTACTGGAGGAAAAATAACTCCTCTGTTTGGGCTACAGGGTGCTCAACAGACTGACTGAGCCAATTGACCTCAACTAAATACATTACAGAGCAAAGGCCCACTTCACCAGCCTCCGTTGACTCCTAACTCTGATCATTAGGGATGATTCACATATTTACTTTCTCTGTGAGAAATATCAAAAACACAACAATGTATTTCAAACAAGAAGGAAGTGTGGATTAGGGAAGAAAAACTCAAAGCCTCATGGAAAGTATTCATGGAGATGGATAAACCCTAATAAGGGCTTTTTGTATCAGGATCATTGATTTCCTCACAAACCAAGGCCACAGACACTTTCATTTATATTGTGTGATTAGACACATGCATCACAAAGCTAAAGTGAATAACAGGCACTGCTAAAGCTAAAATGGTGGGGTTAAGAATAGGAAGGTTTTCAGTGTACAATGCCATAGGGGGTTAGACACTGATTCTTGTTTGGTTGACGCCTTTCTTTTAGCAACAACATTTACCATATACAAATTGTGTAGAAAAAGTAGTTTTTTCAAGATTAAATTAAGTTCTTACCTGGAGCTTCACCTTGACTCCATCAATGTTCAGGACTTTATTCTGGAAATGAAAGCAAGAAATCATAAGTGACAGTGCCTACATTTAAACCCTTTTTCCAACTAGCAACAACATCTTTAGTGTGTTGAGGAAACAACCTGAGATTTGCATAAGTGGCAGACACCTGGCTGAGCTGTCTCTTCCTCTCATCTACCAGCCCCACTCTCCTCTCTATCAATATTGCATGTCTGCTCCTCACTTTGGCCTCTCCTCCTCCAGAGGATTACCCCTCTGCTCCTTCGCCTCCCTCGGTCTTGCCTTCTTAGCGAGACATTCCTCTGATCGCCACTTCGACCGGCTTCACCACACAGCAGTGAGGCTCAGCCAAATGGATGTGAGGTTTCCCAGGTCAGAGGGTGACTCTAGAGAACAAGATGCACTAAGGTTAAACTACCTGCCGTCAAATTAAGTCGAAATTAAGGGAGGGTTTGGTTTATTTAAACATAACTGCTGTGCTGCTGTTATTGCACACAATTTTTTGTATACTATTGCTTTTTACTATACATTATAGTGTTTATTGGGCCAATTTGTCCCTGTAGCCCAATTGCACACCTGGCCTAAAGGAAGTGACCTAAATAGATAAATGATCTCGGAGGCGTGAATCTGCCTCCTGCCCTGTGCCCTTCACCTCATTGATCACTCCCGATGCAACAACTGGAGGAGCACTACATATTTCTGACCTACACTGTCAGACCAATGATACACTTCAACATCTTGCCCTGTTTAAGGAGGAAATTAGGGATGCAACTAAGGATTCTTTTTAAGGATGGGTATCGTTAAGGTTTTAACGGTACTACTACTTTTATCGATACCGTGTATCGATCCGGTCCTTTAACGGTACTCTTATTGGTTCTTTTGAAGAAAAAAAAAGGTAAATTAACTAAACAAATTGTAAATAATGTGAACTTACAGAACTGTAAAATACAAACAAACAAGTATTTACTGCAAAAATACAGTGGTACAGAGCAACACAGGTGGGGCAGACAGGTATGCTGCAAAAGGTTTGCTGCCTAATGGTTCTACTGGAGGAAGATTAAGGTATACATAACATACCTGACGTGGAAACGTTACTCGTGGATTTTGGCAACGAGCATTGTCCACATCGACACGGGTAAAGTTTAACCACACCTTTTAGCGCTTAGTTCTCTCCGCCATCTCCGCTGTGTGTGTGTTGCATGCATGTAGCAGCCGCGTGTGTGTGTTGCATGCATGTAGCAGAGCGTGTGTGTAAACTCCGCCCCCTCACACACAGACAGGAGAGATTTTTTGTCTGGATTGGAAAGATCGAAAATACATCATAGACACATTTTTTTTGTCTTATTGCATACAAGAAACGGAGTTGGCGAAACTAAAACTGCAATATAATGTTTATGTAGCAATAATACATATGACATGTTTTAAATGTCTCCAGTACCGATAAAAAGACCGATAACGTCGGAGCTTAACGGTCCCTAATTATTTTCCTCATCAATTAATTTGCAGATTTTCTCAATTAATCATTTCGGTATAGAACATCAACAACAAGTTAAAATGAAGTTCCCTGTGCCTAATGTGGTGTCAATCTCTTGGTATACCCAAACAAAATCTATTTACTAACAAATATAAGAAAGAAAAGTATTTTTTGCTTGGAAAAGATTAAAAGTAAATGTGTATGCCAATAGTTTGCGGCAGGTCGTAAACCAAAGTATTGGATAATGCATTTGAATCAGTAGAGTACCATCCTGAGGGAGAACACATGTCTGTACCAAATCTCATAGCAATCAATGTTATTTATATCATTTCGGCATCTGCTTACTAGGTTAAAGAGATATATTATCCTCCTCATCCTCGGATGCATGTAACAAACTTAATTCAAGTCCATTCAGAAGTTGAACTATGTTACTAAAAAACACAGATGTTTGTGTGGTGGTGCTGGAGGAAAAGGGATCATCACAGTCTGTGGGATTCATCCTCTGGGAACCATGAATATAACATTGATTGTACAATCATGGGCCAACTCTAGAGTGGCTGAAAATGACTGTACATTTGCCTATGTTTTGTCTTCAACGTCTCTAGAGGACATGATTCTAAAGTAAATGACAGTCCTGGACATACATCACCACATGAATCCACCACATGCATTTCCTATGTTCATTGAGCTGGTGATGTCTGAAGAAGTTAGGAGGTCGTGATGTTTTATTAACCACATTAGGCCTCGCACTATGCATGTGGGGAATACATCACCTGGTGCCACAGCAATGCTCTTAAGCACCCCCCCACCTCCCATCACCATCCTTCCTAAGTTGTTCCTGCGAGCCGCTGCTGCCCTTTTAATTCCTCGATCCCCGAGGAGGAACAGAAGATATTCAACCCTGACAAGTTGCTGCTAATCTCCCAGCCGAGCACTTGGAAAGAGATACGGCCTTAGTTGACGTGTTCGGTTGATTTACCTCCGAGAGTCCTAAAGGAGGAATCTCATACATATTCACAGACAAATCGAGCTGTAGTTCGTATGCCCTGATAGGAATCAGAGTCTCAAAAGACGGTCTCCCTGTTGTTGTTGTCACTAAAAACAACCTACATTGTGATCGGAGGCTTCATAAATATTTAGTGACCTTGAAAAAGATGCTCATGATGGCACCGTGAGGATTGGGATGGTAAGTCTGGCTTGATTGCATTGATAATTATGTTGGATTTGTTAAGAGTAATTACTTTAAATCAACCAGAACAGGATATAGAGAGATTTATTGAGAACAGAGGCTGGACTGAGCAGGATAAAAAAAGTATCGGAGCAGCTTGTATGACTAAGTCTACTGTGTTAAGATTACTAATTAAGATTAGGTAGGCTTAGAGGAATTAAATTATAGTAGATTAAAGACTGTCAATCAAACATCCAGCAACACTGTCTCCACTTTACTTTCAAAACCTCTTCAAGATTTAACATCTCACAAGCAGACACAGCTCAGCCATGTGTAGTTACAATTTACAAAAAGGGAAACCAGAGAAGCTTGCACCACCTTCTCTTCAATTGTATTTCCTCCAAACATAACAAATGTTTCAAATTCACACGCCAGACACTGGATGTGAACCAGTTAATCTTTCCACTCCAAAAGTTACATGAGTGAAAAGGCAGTAAGTACAGAATTACTGTAACATTACTTCACAGGTATAATAAATCACAAATGCACAAGGAGCTTTAAGAAGGGCCTGCAAAGTGTGAGCCAATAAAACATTAATAGAAGCAGCTTGAGGCAAAGAACGGGAGCATGATGGCCACAAAAAGATTGCATAAGAGACAAATATACTGTACCGATTAAAAATAATGAGAAAGATGGTTCGGATTTCTTTTTTTTTTACTCTAACCTGTAGAAACACTTTCTACAGCCTTTTTGTGTTGCTGTATTATCGATTTTTTACAAGACTGCCATGAGGAGGTCCTAACAAGAGAATCCATCCCTGAATAGACTTCACTTTAGTGCCTCTACATTGCAACCAGATAACAGATTTGTTGGTATACGTTGTGATGACCGCACTGACTGTTAATGTGGAGTTTTTGATCACTAGTAATGCTACAGTGTTCATCTAGTAACAGTGTTCATCTCTGATGTTGTGCAACCTTTGATGGATGAAGGAATTTGAATGTGCATTATACTGTATGTGTACATTTTTTTTTTTATGTTCGCTTTATAAATAGTTTGCTAGTTTGTATGTTTATTAAAAATCTATAAATTATATTTGTTCTACTTTATTATTTACTTTTATTCATTTTGTTTACCATTTAGTTATCGCCATGTGTACTTGCATCTGTTTGTGAGAAAGCCTAATCACGTTGAAAAATGAAATTCAAAACAGCAAATTGTAAAAATGGCATTTATTTTCTGCTATTAAGCTTGAAATGAGCCTTAAATATCTTTACTGGATGAAAAAAAGTGTCAAAATCTATATATAGTGTGTCCTCATAAAATTATATTTTTATGTTCTGGCATCTTTGTTGAACAACATCCATCTCATCTTCCTTAGATGATGGCAACACCATTCTGTCTTTCACTCCAGCGATGCTCCCATATTAAAACAAGTATCTTCGCATCTCTGTCATGCCCTGGTTAAATATTCATGGTGCTCCTCAGGGCTCGCTCTCTGCGTCTCAGTGACATTAGGCAGCAGGTGGCAAAGCTGCTTTTCATTCATTTCAAACATCTCTCAAGGCAGAAATAAACCCCAATACACAATACACATACTCACAAGGTAACACATGCACCGTGAACACAGTCAAGTTAAGCGGAATACACTTTTATTGAGGTGTGAGGCTCGTTACACACCAAAGTAGAAAGAACATCTCACAGCAAATCATAGAATGAGAAATAAAAACAATTACTGACATTGCAACAAAAAATAAAATGTAAGTTACATGTACTCACACAATCACTGCCTGTTTTTGTCTGTGCAACTGTGCCTCGGGCTCTTACTGTAGCTCCAATTTCATCCTAATTTAATTCATTTTTCATACAGTTAAAAAAACATTACTGCCACTTGATGGCATGATGAAGCTTGGCACTGTAATTTCACCCACTCAGAGGAGGTAGGCGTGCAGACAGGCTGGCAGGCGGGTGAAAGTGGATAATGGAGAAATCAGTCAGCCATCAACTATATCAACTATAAATACAAAATGTATAAGGCTGGAAACAAGTGAAAGACAGATGCATAAATACAGCCATGTGTGTGGCAGACTGTCGAAGATATGCACAATGACAGAGGAAGTATCACAGAGGAGCGGAAGCCTTCAGAAGAAGATGTAATCATCGAGTCAAAGCTTGATTTTTATGATGGGTCCACTATCGTCCTCTCACATGCCAGCGCTGCCTCTCTCCCTGCTGTCTTATTTCCCATCTATTTATATATTTTTTCCATCTATTATCTAGTGCTTGCTCTTTAAAATGTGCATTACAGACACACATGATGGTATCGGAAACTTTTCTCTGTCATAACATTCAAAGGCTCATCATCCAGAGGTTTATAACGGTGAGACAAAGATTA
This sequence comes from Dissostichus eleginoides, assembly GCA_031216635.1. Lineage (NCBI taxonomy): Eukaryota > Metazoa > Chordata > Actinopteri > Perciformes > Nototheniidae > Dissostichus > Dissostichus eleginoides. Next base: position 16,570,118 of record CM062277.1, read on the forward strand.
CTTATGGTATCAAAGCTCATTAAAGCCCCAAAATCTACAAGCTCAATATTTAAAAAGGCAAACACAGAAACCTTAAGTCTCACCTCCTCCATGTCCTCAGGATCAGAAACTCTATGTAAATTGACACATTACTGGACCAGCCTTTGGTCAATAGTGTAGGGAGACTCAAACACAGAACTCCATTAGCATCCTTCAGTTTGTCAAGACCTCGACCTTTCTGCTTCTCTCATTAGTTCAATTCTATTTTGACTCTGCTCATCTACAACATCAATAAAAAAAAAAAGATGATCAACTTAATTTTGGAACAAAACTAAAAACAGGGTGATTAAAATCAAACTTTAGCAAAGGGCATGTAGTTCTCCAAACTGAGTCCCAGCTATGACTAACCTTCACTTGTTGCATGAGTCACTCTCAAAAACATGACGTCTGAAGACTTTCAGCCACTTGAAAATGAACATCACACGTCAGCTAGGGTGCAAGAAGCAAACTACAGAGAGAGGGTTTTGGTTTTTTAAATGTCAAACACGTTGAATCTTTTCAATTTGTCCTAAATAAATCTATTTTCAGAGGGCCATCACTAAGGATGGACAGCCTTGAGTCGTTGTTGCAAACACAAGATTGCTCATTCAGCCTGCCTCAAGTGCGTCCTTGTATTCATGTGACGCGTTTGGTTTGAGTCAGTTTTTTTCAGTTAAACACTAGGACTGTAACTACCAAACATTTGTATTCGTAATTTAAATGACAATAATTGTCTCAGTCAAAAATGCCCAGGACCTTTTATCCTACAACACATGCTGACGTCATTACCAGTGGTCAAAAGAGTTCTTTCTAAAAGTGCTTTTTGGGCAGAATGGCCACCGTCTGTTTTATTATAATATTGGATTTTATACTGTTGAATGGTTTCATTTGTTACAATCAAAATATAATGTTGTTCTTATCAAGTTTAAATCTGTAGCTAATAACTATAGAGTATGACAGTAAAATGTGGTGGTGTATAGAACAATATTTCATCCTAAAATGTATTAAAGTTTGAAAAAATGTGTCACATTTTAGAACCTGCAACCATAAATCGCAGCATTATAAGTTAAATTATAAATGAATAATCTTCTTTTTTTTTTTTTTTTTTAAATAGTTACAGCTCTAATCCACACAAACACACTTTGGTTAACGGTGCCAACTCATTCATCAGTCCGTTCCTCCTTTGCAGCTTATATTTCAAGTATTTTTCTCACCGTGGGGCAAATAACCCCAGAGCTTTACAGAGAAGCTGCCTGCACTGAAACAGATTGCCTGCATCCTAAAACATGGGGGCATCAGACAGTGCCAGAATTTCACGACCAATATTTGCCGACAGTGATGTAAAAGAGGCAGCTAACAGTGTCTGTCTGCGGGCAGAGGAGAGAGCCAGATGCATAACAAGAGCTGCCTGCCTGGATCTCCCCGGCTTCATTAACAGTTCCACATCTGTTGAGCATTGTCATCGTGTGAGTTTGCATATTGTGTGCGCAAACACACATATGTATCATTGACAGCCACTGCATGTGCTAATGGATGTGTTACTAAATGGAATTGAACGGAAACGACACAGCATCTCACTTCATGATTTCACACGAGTGAGACAGAGAGCTTTTAACATCAATAATTTATTGTTGGAGAGATTAAAATTTAACAGACTTTCAAGTTTAAAGTCTTCACATCGCACACACAGTATTTGCAGCAGATGCATTCTTTTACAAATCTTTCAGTTGTTTTCCCTTCCCATCGTATCTTTAGAAAAGGTAAAAAAAAACAGATAATGTCTCTTATTCCAGCTCAGGGGAGGTCGGTGAAATGACTAACATTTTTTCAACCCATTAACCTTCTAAGCTGTTATCAATGCCATTGACCACACAAGGGCTCAGTCTTTCAGTGTAACCATGAAACACTGTTCACCAGAGGTCAACCGGTCTACAGGTAATACAGCCTTTGCGACGATTAACGTTTCTAGTTTGGCTCCACAACATGAGTCATAGGTCAGGCAAAATCATTTATGTTTACAGCTTAAAGTGCCTCTGGATCCAAGGAAGCTCACATCTAAATCAAAGTCTAACCTGAATCAGAAGAGAGGCCTGCAACATTTTCTATGTATATCATATATCCTTTGAGGTAACTGAGTGCCTCATTAGAGCACGATATGGGCAAGAACATATTCAGCTGCTCATTATATTTCCAAAGACATGTAGCATGTGAGGTAAGCATGTAATGTGTCCTTTTTTGGTCATTAGACTATAAGATTTAGAGCTGATTCTGCCCCTGTTACTTGATGAACCCTTTCTGCCTGCTCTCTGACTTATCTCCTCTCCCTCTGGCAGGTGAACACACCAGTGGCGGCGCTAAGGGGTGGCTACTTGGGCTCAAGCCCTGGATGTTTTCTGAAAACCCCCGAATGTTTCACTTAAAGCATTTATTTATTTTAAAACGTCTCGTGAGTCCTGAGCATAAAAGGTAATTGAAGACGTCTGCAATAACAATGCTTCTGAAACTGCTGAGTCAACTTTCTGCTTCATTTATGCAGAAAAAAATACCAAAGTGAATCAGATCAGGTGCACCTTCCCTAAAAAAGGAAACCATCCCATCAGCATTATTTGGCTTTGATTCTGGTTAATTAGGCTGAGAGTTAGCATCTTAACCCTCTGAGACCCACGGGGCCGTATACGATCCCAAATATCACGTTGTGTTCAAAGCGACATAACTTCTCAGCTGTTTCAGCCAGAGACATGCCGTGTTTTTCCTCTTAAACTACAGAAACAGCAATAAACAACTTATTAATATTTTCATTGAGGCGTTTAATTATTTCGGTGAAACGAATGTGCGTAAAGTTTTAAAAGATGCGGATAGTCTCACCTTGATTCTGGCGCATTGCTTATCGTTTTCTGTTTGTTTTATAGATCTATTCTCATCCACCATCTTTGTTTGTGACGTAAAGAGTGTAAGAGTCACGTTTCTGGATCGGACCGTCTGAGTGGATGCAGTCACAGCCAATCGGAGTCTGATTCAGAGGGTTGCCTGTCAGTTCCGTTGTTATGTGTACTGAAACGAGAGCCGGTATAATTCCACGCGCGAAAACAAAATAAAAGTTGGAATACATTCTTCTAGTGTCTTAAAGTAGACTGAGGTATGGCAAGGAAGTTTACTACAGCTGAGGCTTTGGAGCTGATTTTTCAAGGTGACGATGTCGATGAAAATTCAGACGAATCTGCTCAGCATGCCATGTGTGATTGTGGACAGGAACTAACATGATATATATCCAGGGGCGCCGTTTACCGACAGGCAACTGCTTGGGGCCCCGGACCCGAAGGGGGCCCCCAAAGAAGTGGTCCACAGCAACGACAACATGAAACCCCCTTTAATTTACTGCAATGACATGTCAGGAAACCCCCTTAAAAAAGGGGCCCAATGCATAGCACACCGCCAAAAGCTGCTTCATAATTTCAGTTTCGTAACCTCCGCTCCGGGTGGGTGGGTGGTGTCGATAAAGCTGGATGTGTTAGGGGGCATGTCTCTTCTGCCTGGGGCCCCCAGAGTGTCTTGCATCGCCACTGTATATATCATGTGTAGTCTTCTAAATTGGGAGGACAAAAAATTACAATTCCTGACAAAAAAACACCCATGGACACTGCCCAAAAGAATGGGCATAACTAATGAACAGAATAAGTTAGAATCTTCTAATCAGTTCCGATACAATAATAAATGTGTGCAATTTTCTGTGTTGAAAGTTTCTTTCAATGTTATGGTTAGCAGTTATTTTTAATGAAATAAGTAAAAAATTCAAGCTCCGTTTTTTTATTTATCCCCTATTATATAGTGTATATAAGTCTCTAATGAGATATAGTGTATATAAGTCTCTAATGAGATATATATATATATATATATATATAGATATATAGATATATAGATAGATATATAGATAGATATATAGATAGATATATAGATATATAGATATATATAGATATATATAGATATATATATATATATATATATATATATATATATATATATAGATATATATTATATATAATATATATATATATATATATATATATATATATCATTAGCTGAGGTTGTGCTGATTTCTGGGATGTGTAAAACTTGATTATAATGTAAAGAAATGACAATTTGTAAGGCAAAACACAGAAATATACAAAAACGGAAATGTCCTATGTGGGTCTCAGAGGGTTTTAACATGAAGGATGTGTATTCTTTGGAGCTGTAATGTTCTTATATGTAGGACTGCAGTGCCAACAAGCATCACCACCTAAAGTTAACTTTAAAGCACACAACTGAAATATTAAGCGAAGATTTGGCATTTTCATGATTCATTTCCCCCCACCTCCACATACATACTATAACACCCAGAAATAACATCAGACGAAAGTGTTGATCAATGGGGGCTGTCGGTTATATGGAAACTCCTGCTGCTTTGCTTGTAAAGAGAAACTTGATTTATGCTTTACCGATGAGGGGTGAAATCTGTGGTCTAACTTGTTACACAAAGGCTTCATAGTGTCTAACTGGCCATATCACTGGATCAAATATCTAGAAAAAAGTCAAATCTGATATTTTCCTTTAGCCTAAACCAGGAGTCTGCAACCTTTTTGACCAAAAGAGCCATTTTGCCCCCTTTTCCAACAATTATTTTTGTCTGGAGCCGCAAAACATATTTGATAGCTTGATAGCTTATAAAGTTGTATTTATTGTTATATCATAGACAAAGACTACAGTTTTTTTGCATTTATTACATTATATAAAACTGTTAAGAAACAAAGAACTCCTATAAGGAGAATAAAAAAAAATACACAGGTCTACTTTAAAATAAATTAAACGCAGCACTTGGGGAGTCCTCTGCACATTTGAAGAAAAAAAAGAAATACAATTAAAATTGACCCACTTTGAAATAAATAAAACATATAGCTGCACCCTAAAAAGAGTTTACTGATTGAATTATGACTGAAGATCGTCAGCTGTCTTCCTCTTCTGTTTTTCTCCTCGATACGTAAAGGCTGCAGCACCTTTGACAACTTCTCTCTACATATCAAACATACCGGTAAACCAGCATCGTTTGCTTGAAAGCATATAACTCGATTTAACAGAATTAAATCCTGTGTTCCTCCGATACTTTTATTTTCTTTGATTTAACCATAGTTCGCTCATCGAGCCGGGGGTCAGGTTATTCACCTGCAAGAAAAGGCGCTGGCGCGGGACCGTAGCAGGATATGACTCATATTTTAGTTGACCTAATTAAAACCGTTTTATTTTTTATTTATGTGTCACGGTATCACCTCAAAATACAAGATATGAAACATTTTCAACCACGCAACAAAATGTAAATAGTCCTACAAATACTTTTATTTCCTTCTTATTTTTGTCTAAGCTCAAGGGAGCCAGAGCAGAGGGCTTAAAGAGCCACGGGTTGCCGACCCCTGGCCTAAACCATTTGCCTAGAGGCGTTGTTGGAACATTCATTTGTGTATAATTGAATGACAAACCCTCCAGAAGTTGTTGAGATTTATGAGTTGGTTTAAATTCCCATTCCTTGAGCCACCTTGCTAACATGGTTTAAAGCAACAGTCCTAAATAGAGACTGAATCTGATATGTGAAGCACAGTGGCTCTCAGATGTTGCTCCTGCCACCCATTACTCAGTGATGAACTGAGACCCATCCACTGTAGCTGATTTAGTGCTACAAGGGGAAATCATGGAGATAAAGGTCTCGTGTACAAGACAACCTACAAACATGGTGGGATGATTTAGTATGCCAGCTGGGAACTGTGTCCCTTAAGCCCGTCAGGGACATTTGATGGACCAGCACTAGATTGTGTTTCAGGTAAATCATTGGAGAAGGAGGCAGTGCTGTTTCAAAGGTGCTGGGCTGCAGAGTGGGGTCTGTGATAACTGACTTCATCCCCAGAATGTAAAAAATAATCTGTTCATCCTCTGGAGAGTTTAAATGGTCTGTGACTAACTCATTGAGCAAAATGTAATAATGTGGTGCACACCGTATGCCAATAGCAGTTGATGTATTGCACATTTTGTTCAAGCATCAAGCAGGAGCAGGGGAGGGGATGTCACAGAGGTCAAGGGTGGTCATTCATCTTAATCAAAGAGGGTGATGCAATTGACACACAAGGAAAGCCTATGTTTGTGCTTGATCTGACAAATATAAGAAGACCAAGTAATAAACATGATCTGATTCACCATAAAAAGACTTTGTGAGAACATTGGGTAACATTCAAGATAAACCATCACGGTGTAACACAAACAGTGTCTGAAGATAAATGAGTTTTAATGATACACTTATCAGGAAAAGGCAGGGGATCACCAAAGTCATTACCGTCTGCAACTATAAATGTTTCTAAATTATTTCATAGCAATCCATCCAGCAGTTATTATAGTTAAGATATTTATTCTAAAACATAAAGGGTTGAACCATGGGGCTTTCCAACCAACAAACTGAAATGGCTAACCCTAAAACAAGGCTTTTCTTTTTTTTAAACTCCATCTTCCCAAGTCAAAAAAGACGTTTTTCATGTACAGATACATGAATTCTGTGGTTGTATAAGAGGTCTGTGACTCGGGGCAGAGTGGACATGACTGACAGCTGGGAGCAGCTCTTTGTCTCTCAGTAGAGGTGAGAAGTGCTGCTCTTCTCCCCCCCCCCCCCCATCACTGAATACACTTCAGCTGAGGGATGGGAGAATTGCTCCTCTCCAGTGTCGTGAGGTAGATTGTGAAGAGGGAAAGAGAAAGAAAGGTTGTTTTTCTGCCACACTGGAAATGAGCTAAGGCCTGTATGAGTAAGATTATTGTTGGCTTCCCTCTCCGAGCAATTCTACTTTTCCCCGGGATAATTTCCTCTTCTTTCTCCCTACGGTCTAAGCTTTGTTGAAGCAAAATGAAGACAATTTATATAACATTTGGGACTCATGTTTACAGCAAAGACAAACCGATTTACTTCCCTACCTTTTTTCTTTTACCTGTGGGATTTATTTTAAAGTGAGAAAAATATGTTTTCCTACAGGCTACAACAATTAAAATAACTAACAATAAATCACATATTTTTTGTTAAAGGTCCCATGTCATGCTTTTCCGGTTATTACCCGTCCCCTTGTGTGTTATGAAGGTTTTTATGCATGTAAACGGTCTGCAGAGTCACAATCCCTCAAAGTACACCCTGTAGCGAGTAAAACTCTAACACAGAAAAGACCTGTCTATGCTGCCCCAGAACGCCTCGTTGGAGATTTCTCATTTTCCATTGTTTGCTTCCTGGTTCTGTGACGTGTGAACACCCAAATCAACAACAAATGACCGGATTGGCCCAAATGGACCAATCCGCGGAGCAACTCACACACCAGGATCCCTTGGCTAACTAACAGGGAGTCCCCATTGACTTGCATAGAGCTCCCTGAACGCTGGTAATAGACGAGTTGGGATCGCGGAGAAATGCTCTCCGCAGACCCATTCTCACAGCGTTATAAACCTTTTTCTTACTCAATATCAAGCCACACTTATTGTTTTTACTTCGGCTGTGAGTGTTTGTGTGTGCTCAGGATGAGTTTTGCTTGTTCTCGCTGTATCACCGACCCGGAAACCTGTCCGCTCCTCGCAGCAGTTCGCAGCAGCGGCGAGCAGCGGCGAGCCTCGCAACGAGCCTCGCAACGAGCCTCGCAACGTCCCGACCAATCAGAGCACACTGGGCTCACAGGGAGGGGGGGGGCAGGAGCTCCAACAAGCCGTTTAGGACAGAGAGTGAATACCTGGTTAATACACATACTATACAGAGATGCTGTATGAGAAACCAATGTGAGTTTGGAAAATTGCACAATTTAAATCTATTCTAGTAGACCTCAACAATGGAATTATGATCAGTAGAAATGGCCATGACATGGGACCTTTAAAGCCCAAACAGAATGCGGGGGAGGAAAGTGTTAGAAAAATTAAGAGAGTTGATAATATGATGGATGTAGACAATAACAATATTGGGAGTGATATTGGCCCCTCATTTGGTTCAAATCTGATTAAAACAGCTGGCTGACATGTCAAATATATGAAGTGTTTGGTGACACATGGAAGACTTAGTAGTTATATGTGGATTTGTTTAACCCGTCTGTATTAGTTCAGCACCAAGGATAGCTCCCATCATAAACTTCAGCTCTACTGTAGACTGTATGAATAAAGAGCAAGTAGTACCAACAAATGCATGATAACCCACAGGGGAAAATAGTTCCCACAGATGTTTGCCACAGATGTTGTTGAAAAGTACTGAGCGAATGACTCATGCATTGTTGGTTTTTGTGGGATTTGTTGACTGAAGGAATAATATTGAATAAAAATGCGTCTTACTAGCTTTTATAGACACACAAAGCATGTCAACTCTCAGCAAAAAGAAAACGCTTGGCAATTTCCATCCTCCTGTCAGACTAATGGCTCTAAAATGACTAACAACTACATCATTCGGATTCAAAAGCTTTCACTTCAATTATTTTTGCTGGCTTTATTATTCACACCGTCTAATTTAGTTCCAAATCACATTGCTTTGCATATTCTAATAAGTGTGATGTCTCTGATGTTGAATGAACTAAGTCATTGAGTAGATTTGCATTGTTTCTTTTAATCAATGATTGAGAAATTATTCTGTTGATCGGTGCCCTACAAATCCAGACCTGGATACAAAAGTCATGCGGATACTTTTAGTACGTACATGCCGTTTAAACCATGGAAAGTCCTGAAGAGCTACGGATTAATACAAGATAAAAAAGGAATTCAAGTTGCCTTCCACTGACAGGAAGAACCTACAATTTACACAAGATAATTAAATGTGACAGTGCAGACAGAAATGTAGAAACTACAGAAGAACATGTCAGTAGTATATTGAAGTCATGACATCTTTATGCTTTTGTTTCAAAATCCATGCTTAACCTAAGAATTAGACAGCAAGCTGAAGCCTGAGGAACACATCAGATGTCCTTTTTACCCAGAGAGCAGACAAACAAACACATTTGGGTTCTTCACACCCACATGAAGCTTTCCACATGAAGCTTTCCACATGCTGCCTATGGTCTCCTGATTGTAGCAAAAGGAAAAGAAAATCATCAGCACTCTGACCCTCTTAAGCCAAGGAGTGAAGGAGGCGCACAATCAGGGCTCTGCCCTCTGGTCAATCCCAGGCCCTTCTCCCATCAGCAAGCATCTATATTACCATGGCAACTGATGACCTTGACATCATGCTGCATTGTAGTTTGCAAGCGTGCAGAATGCTGTGCTTCTCTCTGCCCGACCAAAAGCTTGCTTATTTAGATAATGTAAGTGAATAACTGCTCTTTTTCATCAAGTCTGGTTCTCTCTGGCAAAATGTTGTATATGCAAAAACCTGGCCGTGATGACCGTTAGCACTCTTATGCAAATGGGGCATTTCCTTGATATGAAGCAGTTTTTAAGAAAAATATAAAAAGTGTTATGGCTGTATCAAGTTAACTAAACTAAAAAAGCCAATTTCTATCTGCAAGTTCCAATCCTTTATGTATGTAATGGCGCTTTTCCACTGCAGGACCTAGCACGGCATGGTTAGGCCTTGGTAGGCCAGGCTCACTTTATGCTGCGTTTCCATTACAGTTTACCAACTGGGGTAGTAACTATAGTAACGCAGTGTAAGCGGGGCGATCAGCTGTTCGGCGGGCGGAGCGACGCTGCGTAAAACTGCCGTTACGTCATCTTCAATGCGAACCACAAAACCAAAACATCAGCTGTTAGCTGTTAGCACTCAGAGCTCACAGCTCCTCATATCTGTTCAGAAACTAGACAAAAGTTAAACAAGTTCAAACCACAGACTGTGTCATGGCGAATACAGTCGCTGGTTTATTTATGTCTGTAGGCCGTTGTTGCGAGTGTGCGGACGGAGCATATACAACGTTAGCTTAGCCTGATCGATCCGATCTCCATTCAGAAAACACGCATTTTAAAAGGTTTTTCGCCTGCCGTCTGTCTGCAGACCGGTATCAGTATGTTGTTACTTCGGCATCATTTTGAAACGTGTATTACAATTAAATCACGGTAAAATGTGTTCATTTTGTTGTAGTTGTAGCCCCCTTGCCAGCGATTCTCTATGACCATTCAGCAGTCGAGAGTGTTTACGTCACTAGTTTAGCATATTCAGCCCGGTTGTTGGCCCGGTAAGAACCTCGATTTTGGAGGGCCAGAAAAAAGGTGAAAAAGTAGCCCTGAGCCGGAACTAGTCCTAGTGGAAAATCAAAAAAACGCTTAAACCATGCTACGTGCTGCAGTGGAAAAGCGCCATAACAGAATTACCCAACATTCACTGGTAGGTGAGCCTTTTCTTTTGATAATTAGCACTCTTAAAAGGAGGTGAAATAACATTCAATTAGCCCCATTATGTCTACGTTTCGTTGCCGTCAATGTGCCACATAGAATCGTTTTTTTCCCCTGATTAGTGTGAAGCAGTTATTATAAACCTAAAATTAGCTTTGAAATAGACTAGAACAAGGTGAGATCTACATGGAGTTAATACAATTAGGTGCAGTCTTTCAATCTTTTCAATGAATTTAAGTCCTGTAACTATACTAAAATAGTGAAATGGGTAAAATAAATGAATATGAGTGGCGTTAGAGTATATTATATATTCTGACTCCATGTACATTAAGCCTAACAAGGCAACAGTGCAGCTCTGTAATCCTGAGAACATGCTGAGGCTTAAACAAGATGAGACCACAATAAACAAAGGGGGAAGACAACCAGCATCTCCCAGCAGCTTTGAAGTGGGAACCGAATCAAATCCCCATACGAAGCCAATTGTCTTTCCCACCAACTAAAAGGGATCAAAACGGTCTTAAGCTAAAAATAACAAACATTCCCTGTGAATCTTCCATGGGAAAACAAACACAACAATAACTGTTTTCCTACTCAAAGTCTTCTGTCAAACTATTCTTTGGTTAAGTCTGCACTCGTGAGCATTGGGAATATACTGTACAGTATGTTAAATACAAATATGAAACTAACTCAACAGTTTGACTCAGGAAGGATATTTGTGATTCGAGGGGGACTATTTCAATCGTACCTTAAAACTGAACCATTCAACAAGAAACCATGCAGAAGAGAATGGGATGATAATGACATTATTCATGTTACACGGCTCTGTAATTAAATAATAAGTCAATTCGACAGAAAAAGCAGAGTAAGCACCAAGCTTTATGAGTTTTGTACTTATTCTTCCATTAGAAGTAAATGCAGCAGGCAAATATAGCTGATGAAGGTCTCTGTTTTTGCCTAGATAGGCCCAAATGTACATCGGGATCGCAGACAGTGTTATACTGTAAGAGACGTTACATAAGCACATAAATCGACTGCTCATCCACCCACAAACTTCTCTAACCCACTCACAGGGCTTTACAATGGTTGGTTACTTTAACACATACACAGTGGCAGACTATGCGAGTAACTCCCAAGAGTATAAAACAGGGCTATTCAACTTCATTAGCAAGTGGGCCAAATAGGAAAGTCACTGGAGGTTTGTGGGCCACACAATACTTTTTTCAAGGAGTCACTACAAATAACTCTTGCTTACAGTAGTGTTAATAGATACTAATACATGAAATGAACTAGTCAAGTGCATCCCTTTTTGTTTTACTTTAATTGTATCAACAGAAATCATTACAGAAAGCAACCAGTCCATAAAAAAGTAGGAAAGCTTCGGTTTCAAGGCTTGACACAAAAGTGCAAAATGTTGCATCTTTAAAACTAAGGAGACATGAGGTTTTTTCACCCAACAGTTCCATGTCCACTAATGTGCAAAACAAGATGAATATAATAAAACAGTATTCATCACATTAACAGTAAGTAGCCCTGTTTATAATATCCTCAACACTTCCAAGCATACATAAGGTGCTTTGAAGACAACACAAATCCATAAAATGTAATACTAAATGCAAATAGGACATAGTAAAACAATAGCCATCAGACTCACAATAATTCATATCTTGGAAACATTTTTACAATTTGCAAAACTGTAAGTAGGCTTGTTTGAATGACCATAAAATGAATGACCATAAAAACAGATCTGCCTACATACCATGCATCAGACTTCTGTCATGTTTAGCCTGTTTGAGTCAGTGAGAGAAATTACACTGCCTTGATTTAGCTATTTCAGCATAGCTTGGCTCATAAGTGGTAAGAGCAATCCTGAGACACTCATGCAACTTCTCATTGGCCATGGAGCAACGTGCCCTTGTTTTGATGGCATTCATATGAGAAAAGCTAGACTCACAAGTATAGGTAGATCCAAACATTGTCAGTATAAGCAAGGCCACCTTCCTCATTGTGGGGTACTGATACTGGCTAACATGGTTAGACCAAAAGTCCACTGCACCCTCAGACTGCAGGAGCTGTTTTAAAGCAAAGGAAGACTGCACATCAACCAGCTCCATCTGAAAGAGGCTCTCATCAATGCAAGATATTACCTCTTTTACTTTTACACAGAAGTCTGCATCAGGCTTGATGGTAAACGGGTCACGAGCAAACTGCAATACCTCAATTGGAATGCTGAAGCCTTGGAATCTGTCAGTAAAGTTATCAGTCAATTTTGTCATGAAGTCTGACTGGCGTTATGTTTGCTCCAGGTGATGTGGTCATAAATGCACGGAGTTTTGGGAAGTGCAGCAGTTTTGTTGTCAGGTCTGTTTTGAAGATCGTTAGCTTTGTCTTGAAGGCACAAAGTCTTTCAACCAAATCAGCGATAGACTTTTCGCGACCCTGCAGTTCGCAATTCAAAGTGTTCAAGTGTCCAAAAATGTCACACAGAAAGTAAACTTCTGCCATAAACTGTTCATCTAACATGCGCTCCAAGAGGTTTGTAGCTCGTTTGTGCTTACATGTGCGAAGGAAAGACACAATCTCCTGGCGGAGTTCACAGAAACGATCCAGGACCTTTCCTTTGCTGAGCCATCGGACATCGTTATGGACGAGTAAGTCCGTGTGTTCAGCAAACGTGTCAGCAAGCAGCTGACGGAACAGGCGATGTTGTAGGCTGGAGGTTGAGCGAATGAAATTCACAATGTTCATGACAGTGTCCATGGTGTTTTTCAAATCACCACTGAGCTTTGCACACAACACAGATTGGTGAATTATACAGTGTAAATACTGCATGTGTGGTGCTATGGCAGATAGACGCGCCGCCAGCCCCTGCACTCTGCCGATCATAGCCGGAGCGCCATCAGTGACTAACAGGCACACTTTTTTAAAATCCAGTTGACGTTCGTTAAAAAACGAGACTATCTTTTGAAAGATAACCTCACCTGTAGTGTGTCCCTCCAACGGAATAAGCCCCAGAAGTTCTTCCCTAAAGCGATCTCCATCGAAAAACCTCACATAGATGCACAGCTGGGCCATGTCAGTAGTCAGTTGATTCGTCCACAGCGATTGATATAAATTCCGCTTTTCGAAGGTTTTCCAAAAGCTTCCCCGACACATCCTTTGTAGTTCCACTCTGCGAAGGGTTGTTGTGTCTGAGAGAGGTACTTTTTTAATGGCTGAAGTGACGCTGTCTTTTACCTTTGGGTCAATAATCACTTCATCGATGACAGCAAGCATGCATTCTTTAACGGTCTCCGCGTCGGTAAAGGGCCTCTTCTGTCTGGCTAGTGTCCAGGCTACTCGCAGGGATGCTATCGTAGCTCTCTCTTGTTCCGTGCAAAAGCGACTAAAAGCCACTTGACTCCGTTCAAATGATGCTAGCAGTCCCTGTACTTTCCTTCTCCGTTCCTCTGAGCCCACGGGAAAACTGGCAGAAAACGAGCCGTGATTTGAGTTGTAGTGTCGCTTTACGTTGTATTCTTTCATCACGGATATACTTTCGTTGCACAATAAACACACCGGTTTATTACTTGTTGCGGCTGGCAAAGTAAATACATATTTGTCAGTCCATTCATTCTGGAATTGGCGATTTTCCGAATCAACTTTACGTTTCTTGGGCTTGGAGAGAGACATCTTGAAGCTGTTGTTAGAAGCTGTTGTTATTAACTAAAGTACATTATCTGTGGCCCGCGAACCTAGTGTGTAACGTGAGTTTGAATGAGCCAATGGCAAGTGCGGAAACAGTGCGGCTGTTTTTTTTTTAATGAGCAAAATAACGGATTCAAAATAATTCAAATGAATGGAAAAACCAGCGTTTTCACCGCATCGTCGAATTTAATGTGAATAGACATTAGTTTTATTTATGCTATTACACATATGTCATTTCGATTTGCAGGCAGGCAACCTCTTGCGGGCCAGAAAAAAGTTCTGAAGGGCCTGATACGGCCCGTGGGCCGCTAGTTGAATAGGCCTGGTATAAAAGATCAAATATTGCACTTAAACCTTTTTTTTTTTATGTGATACCTTGAAACTTTAAAAAGCCTATCAAAATAAGTTGATCTTTTCATCACAGGTGAAGTTGATGGATGGAGGAAACAGTCACTAATTGATGGGCTTCAATTAAAGGTGATGAGGGATCAAGCAGTAACATGCTCAAAAATAGCAGAGGTAGGGGAAAGGGGAACTGTATTTCTGTTACACAAGCACAATACATTTTATAATAAAAGGAGGAATTTCAAAGGGTTTCTTCGACTTCAAAATTATGCTTATTACGCTGCTATGGACAGTCTTGCACTAATGTACATTCCCAAAGATATTGAAGTGACTGTTATTTTGTATATTCATTGTTGTGTTTTTTTTATCTCAATGTGTGCACATGTCTGTTGATTGTGTATATATATATATATATATATATATAGGATATACATATTTGTATTTTTATATTCGGGATTGTTGGAAACGGTATTTCGATCTCTCGAACTGAAAGATTGACAATAAAGATTGACTTTGATATATAAAATGATATCTTGTAATTCCGTTATAGAATCAATGACAGACACAAATTGGCTATGAGTTCTACATCAAAATTGCCACAAAAAAAAGCGATAGTGATTAAAGCAGTTGAACACCCAGAGCCTTTACTGTGGCTGACGTGACCCTGTGCATGAGGTCACTGTAGAGCAGCAGGGAAGAAACGGTCTCTTTTTTCCTCTAACCTGAGTCAGAGTGTTGCTCTGAGTGTCGGACACCCGAGTGTGATCAATAGAGAAGATGGACAAGTTCTTTCCTGGCTGCCCATGTGGGCCTACTAAACTGGTACACGAGAGACACGGTTATCAACCAGGGAGACTAAAAAACTAAAGCGTGTCAAACTAATTTAAGAAATCAATATCCTATCTTGTGAGACTTCTAACACAAGAAAGACTCATAGCTCTGGGACATGTAAAGACACTGAATCGGAAAAAAAGCCCATCAGTATAAATGGCCCCGTTTTACCAAAGGTAGTAAACCTGACAGTGTGTTCTCATGCATGTGGGTGATTTGCAGGTTTCTGCTTGTTGTTTTGAGTTGCATTGATTGAAACTCACCCTAAAGTCAATGCCCACAGTGGAGATGAAGCTGCCAGCCAGGAAAGCTCCGTCCTTAAAACGAACTAGAAGACATGTTTTCCCCACACCGGAGTCTCCAACCAGCATCACCTGGACAGGAATACAAGAGGGAACAACTCAGACAGGTTTCACTGGAGACCTAAACTAAGAAGCACAACAAAAGTAAAACTAGGGAGTGTGAGGGATAGAACTACGAGGTAAATCAGCCGAAACACCATATAACAGCAGGGAGACGTTGCTTATGTTTAATATCAGTGTCTGGTTGTTTGTCCTCAGAAAAACAGGACATTTGAATCATTCAGCTAAATTAGTCCTGGTATTCTGGTGCCTATCCAGTGAAGAGGGTGTATGTGAATGCATGTGTGACTGCTTATATTGGCTACCAGTGGATGTCCTTTCTGTCAGTGTGTTAATGTATACAGACATCATAAGTATCTTATCGTGTGTGCGCACATAAAAAACCGACTTGAGCCTCATTCCTTCTCTTTTTATTCCAAGCTGTGATGAAGTTAACGGTTTGATGTGATTACGGTTATCAGGTTAGCTGAGGGACTGTGATGCCCTAGACCCTGGAAATCAAAAAGCGCCTCCTGGGTGTACAGAGGAAGGATAGAGGAGATGAAAGACAAGGAAAAGGAATGACAGGATGTAACTGGGCCAGATACTTTTAGTGTGGATCACATGTTTGAAGATGCATTCCCATGTTTTAACTTTTGGTATAATCTCTATTGGGTTTTTCTTCTTTCTTCCAAGCCTTCTGCATGAAACAGCTCTACATTGGCTTCATGTTTGCAGTAGTGTTCAGGCACCTGCTTTTTCCTTGCCCTAAGGTTTTCTAAATAAAATACAATCAATTTTTCTCACTGACTCAAAGCAGAATAGCTATCAGAGGGAAGAATAAATCCTGTTTAATGGCACATTTAAAATCAGTAAAATGCACACAGTAGAGGTAATCTCTGCAAATCTCCAATTGTAATGGGTAGACTAACCGCTAGAACTCTTTTGATCTAGCCTTGAAGCATCAAACTTAACGTTATATTTAGATATAATGATTTGAAGGGTACAATAATTGGATTTGACATGCTACAGATCACAGAACTAAATCAAGTTATAGTTTGTGTGTAGCAGTACATCTTGTTTCAGCCCAGGTAAACACTCGAGAAAGCTGCTTTTCCTTCAATTGTTATTTTCTAGCTGCAATGGTGTTGAATGGAGACGTGGTAGTCCCCACACCAAACAATATAGCTAATTAAATATGAATATATACAGTTCCGAGTGGCTTGGATTGAACAATCAATCCAATTGTTCTGTGAAAAAGAGCAACACAAAGGCATCATGCACTAACATCAAACAGCTGCTTCAAAACACAGAGTACAGTAGGTGGCACAGGTCCCTTGAAGCGATGCCGAGAGTACACTGAGAATCTGTGTGTGAATTTGTGCTTGTGTTACAACGAGGTGAGGTGACAGTTGTCTACTCACAATATGGTTAGGTAAATCACACAACTCGCTCACTGTAAACGCAATCCCAGAGGGTGCTGCTGACAGAAACAAACATGCATTCAACCAGTTGATTTGTTTGTAGGCTTGTGCACGGATCTGTGCACCTTTCCAGGTTATCGATCGACTATTGACTCAGCTGGTGTCAGGAACACGCTGCAGTTTAATGAATGAAGAGGTTGTAAAACGAGACAATGAAAGCTTAACAAGAAAACGACACTGGCAATGAATAAAGTAGACCACAAACCCACTTAGTAATTGCCACTTTCTTCACTACATATGTTCTCGCCCTAAAAAGGGAAACAAAAGCCTAAAAGTGTCCATATGATTTGTAATATCAACAACTTCTATGGCCTGTTCTTGGTATCACGTTGTTTTGGTCATTAATGATAGAAATTAAAGCCACTTTTGTGAGTTGTATTTGATCGTGCATTTACTGAACGGCAGGCATCCTACCTTGAAAGCGATGTCGTAGAACTCGCTGCTGTTGCTGATGGACGGTCTGCTGGGATGGACCACGCCGTTCATCTGAACAATTCCCGGGCTGCTCCTCGCGGTCTTCCCGGCCCCTTTCCCGGCGGGGCTGCCCGCAGACGGACTGCTTGTCACGGCTTTACCTTTGGCGGACTTCTTGCGAGACATTTATCAAGATTTTAAAACTATCTCTGTGAATCTTAACCAAAGAAAACTAAACAAATCCTCACGAGGACTTGAAAGTAGTAGCAGCGAAGAACTTGAAGAGTGCAATTAGCAGATGGGTTTCACCTGCGCGTTGAAAGCATGTTCCTAGACACCTCCTCTACTCAGAGCGGCAGTGAAATTATTCCGAAATGCAAAAACGCTTCCGTTGTTCAGCTGCTTCCTGTTGCTGACAGCCTCCTCTCTTCAGGACAACAGCTTCGGTACTGCGCCTTGTAGATGTGATGGAGCAGAAAACTCCACCTTGTGCGCACAACTATCAGGACACAGGGGCTCTGCACTTTGCACTGATTAGGGCTCCAATGCGCCTGTTCAGAAAAGCCACAACTCTTCAACCACCAGAGATCACATTGATTCAAGTACTACTTGAGTACAATTTTGAGATACTTGTACTTTACTGAGTATTTCCATGTTGTGCTACTTTGTACTTATACTCCATTACATTTATTTTTGTACCTTTAGTTACTTTACAGACTTGGATTAATTATGTGAAATATAATCAACACTTAAATATGACTTTAGTTACACCTAGTAAATTAAACAGCTCCCCTGCAGTATACAAAGTGATTAAAACTAGCTGTACCTTTACCAGCTTTGATAAACACGTTAATGCATCAATAATTATAAGAAAAACATATTATGTATTATTCTGAAATGGGCCAATCTGCATAATAAGTACTTTTACTTATGGTACTTTAAGTATATTTTGATGCCAATACTTTTGTACTTTCACTTGAGTAGCTTTTTGAATTCAGGACTTTTACTTGTAACAGAGTATTCCTACACTCCTATACTTCTACTTTAACTCAAGTACAATATCTGAGTACTTCTCCCATCTCTTTCACCCACTCACTATAGTCCTCAAAAATAAATATTATGGGGCTATTGTAGAAACTTTCAACACATATTATCTGTTAGCAAGGTATCAGTATGACTTGTTTGGGTCAAAACTATTTTTCTTCCTCATGACATATTATACATTATTTTCATTGATATTGTCTTGCAAGAATCAGTTGTATACAAATCAAGCCAGACGTATTCTCTTCACAATAAGGTACATATGTTATATTCAGAGTGACCTCATAGTTATCCTTCCTCTAATTGATTAAAGGCTTTGTTTCATTAGTATGAACATTATTTACGTAGCCTACTGTAGAGAAAGAAACAACCTGCTGCCACCTGTCGAAGATGCTTGGGATGTGATTTCAGTCAAGCACCACAAGAGGGAGACTTAAGAATATGAGATAGAAAACAGATAAAACAAGGCCGTACGGCAGAGAGAAAGTTCAAGATAGTTTCGGTTGTCCCCTGAACTACAAAATACTGATATTATAAATATCAAAAGGGCTAAATCAAAACACACCCGAAATTATGTCTATTAGATGCATAGGCCTATTGGACTATTTTGATTGAGTTAATATACACTCTGTCTTTATCATTAGTGGTAGGCCTCTGTTTAGGCAACTTCCTCCAGCCTCCACCAACAGATTGATCAGAGCAGAACAGTCACCAGCCTCTCAGACACTCTTACCAAGTCCAACACCCATTATAAATCCTAACGTAATACAAACGTATGACATGGAGTATGCCAATCTTTAGCATGGTACACATATTTTTTATATTTGCAACAAAGAGCGACTGCCGCTTATTCTGTTGGATCCTGATCCTCTGTGGACAGTAACACAAGGCTGATTTCCTCCTTGCTCTTTGATCTAGTTTGTTACGAAAGAGATATTTGTGTATAGTATATTTGCCTTTCTGATCAAGGACCAGGCTTTCCAGACTCAGTAGATGCTCTTATAGGATTTGGCAACTGATCCTTATGTGGTAAACATTTATGGTAGTAAACTTTTGATAAACGTTATTTCTCTTTCATTCTCCAGCTGCCAAACATTGTAATTTGCAGTTCTCCAGACATTTTGGGGACATCACTTATATGACCCCAGATGTCAAGTTCAGTGTTTCCTAGCAGTTCTGGTTGTAAACACATAGACAGCTGTAGCCTCTGGTTTCTGTCCCTAAATCTGCTATCTGTCAGCATTTTCCACACTCCGCCCAACTCAGTGCATGTATGTGAAGTGTCATTGGTTTCAGGGAATACAAACCCCCAAATCCACCAACCCCCCCTTGTACAACTCCCCTCAACAGCTGAGATTCGTTCTACCCCTAAAGCAGCTGTCTACTGTGGCAACAGCTGGGCATTTTGGAGGGAAGAGTGGACGTGGATAGAGAGAGCCGTTGGAATCCACCCCTGGTTTCAGAGAGAAATTAACAGCCTTGTCAAAATGAGTTAAATATGGCTGATGCGTTTAGTGTACATTGCGAGGCTATAATCTGTACTTGTGTACCATATGCTTGTGTGTGTCGGTGCCAACAATCATATACGGCAGCAGCGCTTGCAAATATTACAGCCTATGAATATTAACTACAGGGGCAGTTGAGCAAGTTTAGCAGTTGAGCTAATTAAGGAAAGGCGTGATCAAATAAATAAAACATTTCCAGTGTCATGCAATGCAAATCTAATCATTGTTGACATATTGAACATGTTAATCAGGAGTAAATTAAAGCACTCATTCCTGGGTGCAATATTCTTCCTCAGGTGCTTAGAAAAAACTTTGTGAGTGGGAACATGGCTAGAAGTGTGTGCCTAATTCAGTGGGGTCATAACACCCTCAGGGTCACATCAATCTGCGGGGGCTCCCAAAGGCCAGGCATTTGTCAGTTTACCCAGGGTCAGGTGCCCTGAATTTGGGCTGGGTGGCGTGCAGCAGCCCGGCCAGTCGCTCAACCAAAGTCTCAGCAACTGTTGGTGTGTTGGCCGCTCTTTCTCTCAGCTGCCTGCGACCGAGCGCCGTGAGGAGGGGCCGGGGGCATCCTGCCAGCCGGCGCCCTGTTTGTCAGGCCTTGGCGAGAGAGGAACCAGTGGACTGGTACTGCCTGGCACTTCCCGAGGCATCTTAAATGAGAGAAACAGAGTATGTGTGTGTGAGTGTGTTAGTGTGTGAGATGGAGAGGAAAATGGGTGGCATGCATGCTGCTTGTTTAGAGTGTGCTGGTAAGAAATGGTAAGAGTGTATTATTATAGTTACAATATACAAAATACTTTGCTTTTGTTATTTAAGGTATTTGTTGTATCCATATCTTCATATATGTTATATGGGTACCACTTTACAATAAGACTACCCTTATAAAGGGTTTACAAATAGTTTTTAATTCATTTATTAATTAGGTTGTGAACACTTTATAAATCATTAATAAGCTTTTATAAGACATGAGATAAACAGGGCACCTGTGACCGGTTGCTTGCCAAATAGTGAGCCCACATTTATCTGTACTGCTAAGCCTTATTATAAATGGTAGTAACTCATTAATAAATGGGAATGTGTTTTACACTTTACAATAAGGCTCCCTTTTGGCAGTTATAAATGTTAGTAACTCGTAAATAAATGGTCATAAAGAGATGCCAAGGAACATCAAGATGGAAGGGGGAGAATCAACTCAGTGAACAACAGATACCAAGGATGATGGCTGATGAAGAAGACAAAGTAAGCTAGGTAGCCAATATAAGGCTTAGTCATCTTGCCAAATAGTGAGCCTGTGTTGATGTATGAAAACTATGTTAGAACTGATTTATAAATGGTTCTTAATGATTAATAAAGTGTTTACAACCTAATGCATAACCTAATTATAAACCCTTTATGAATCCTTTATAAGGGTAGTGTTATTGTAAAGTGGTACCATTATATGCAAAAAAGTTACAAAAAACATAATTGGACCGATAATTACCCTAACCACTGAATTAATTTTGATGCAGTAAAGTGGGATTTGCAACCTTTATTCAAACAATATGACCCCTTCAAGCATAGCTTAAAGATATTTTAGGGGTTAGTATTTGCAAACTTCCAAAAAATATACAATTATTCCATATTTCACTTTAAACTTAGGTTTGAATTTGTATTTAATATAATGATTTTTGAACATTTCTGTGCTTACAAACTTCCATCCTTAGAGTCGTCAATGCATTGATTTAAATGTTGTCCTCGTTCTGCAACAGTTGAGACCTCTTGATACCTTAGCTAATACAGGTACAAGGAGAAACAGAGAGAAATGAGCCATTGCAAAAATAAATGTGTTTTGATGCTCGAAATTAACTTGGCATGGTCATTTCACCCAATCTTGCCATATTTCTATGTGCTAAACCATGCATTGAAGCCAGTCCCTGACTTTAAATCCGTCATCATACAATTTTCAAAAATTCTCTTTCCTCTATGTTGTAAAAAAGGTGACGCTGTTAATTATTACCTTTCCAGAGACGTCATCACAGCATCTCAGTGTCACACATGCAGTTTCCACCTCTGCTTTAACAGTGTTTTCACAGTCACAGGTTTTTATTTTCATTTTTAATTTCACTGTAACCCAGCAGGGGGTCTGTATTAGTAAGGCCTCAGAGAGTCGTAGCAGGTTTTAATCTGAAGTGTTGAAAATAATACGTGCCCAACCCTCCTTGGACCCTTTAAAATATCCAGACATAAGAGTCTGAGCCAGGGTACCAGGATGGAAAAACTCTATGAGTGTGATAATCACTACCAGGGGCCCAATTTCCCCCAATATCTGCTCCTTATTTCAGTCTCCTTATTTATTTGGATATAGGCCCTTTAAGTTAAACTTAATTTGAATCTGTTCTGCATCTCTACGGATTGATTTAGGGCGCACAGCACTTTTGTTTCCACTTGCAGAAATGGCAGTTTGTCATTCAAAGGGAAAAAAAGCATACTGGGTGCATTTGCAAGTGATGGGTGTGTTATCCAAGGCATAACCATAAATCTTCGCTAATCCAGGGTGCTTCCTGCAAGCGTGAGTGTCACAGTATTCTGTGTCTGGGGTGATCAGATTTATGACCTCACACATGGTGTAGCTGTCAAACAGGAAGCATTTGGCGTACACTGACACACCAAAAGATGCAGAGTAAGCACAGGAGAGATTTGAGACACTGGTCATGACATTCAACAGCCCAACATTAAGTTGGAACGAGTTGGAGCAAAAAGTAAAGAGGCGTAAAGCAGAGAAAAAGCAGAGATTCACAACTAGGCGTGACCAAATTACCCACTGCCATTTCAATGCTCTCCCTGCTCTCAGACGCAGAACAGATTGAGTTTTAGGTGGCTGTAATTTTTCACAGTTTAGAGGAGGCCTTAATAAAACATGACTCACTGTTCATTTTTTTTCTCATGCAGCAGGACCAGAGGTGAGGCGATACATGTCGGAGCTCAGCTAGAACCATGTCAATAAAAGGCGATGACACACACATAAACACACACACATTACATACAAGCTGTGGCAGAGAGTGGGCACATAAGCACCAACTGGAGAGAGCCATGGTGAGCGGGAAAAGGTGTGAGCAGGAAAAGTGGTGTGTGTGGGTGAGTGTGAATATGCGAGAGTGTGCATGTGTATTTGTAGAGTTTTTGCAGTTGTGACAGCTGGGATGAAGGAGTGGAGGCGGCGTGTGTGATTGGAGGAGGTGCCAACAGAGCAAGTGTCTCTTTATTTTCATCACGCACAAGTGTGTCTGTGTGTGGATGTATGTTGATGAACACTATGTACATCTGTGTTTGTGCTCGTTCATATAGTTTGTATGTATAGACCAGTTTGATCTTGTTGAGATCAAACTGGTCTACATAGAGCACTATGGAGCTGTCGTCCAATCTAAGTAGTGTGTAAATTAGCCTTGTGTTTACATGATAGAGCCATGTTTCGTTGTACTGTGTAAGCACTTCAAGGGTTAATGCAAAGAAATCACAAAAAACACAGTATGCAGTGACTGTCAACATTAGACAATTCTTAAAAATGGCAGATTACGACCAACACAACATTTTAAAATGACAACATCTATGGAATTATGAAAAAAACATACATTTTAGTACAGTATGTAATGTGTCTCCGGTTTTATGCTGCTATGTTGAAGACATGATGTGAATTTCAGTTGTCTAAAAAATAATCAGACGCTCATAAATGCCCATGCAGCACCACAACCTTCACAGCACATACCTTTCAGCTGCATCGAGCACAGTTCTTCCTGTGGTAGGACAGTTCGTTGGCTTTGTAAGTCAAGATGAGCGGAATCCTCACCTGCTCAGAATTAATTATTGGAATTGTATAGAATTTGCATAATATATAATTCACTGCTTTTGGTATTGAGATACTTCTGCAACATCTTTGCAACCCAATACAATGGAGGTAAATGTTATTTGATCATGGAAGCAATAAAGAATTCAATGGAAATGTGTTTCCCAGAAACAAAGCCATGGTTACTAGACAATCCACAGACCTCCCTGCACAGTGATCACTAGAGCAATTTCTCTTTCTAAAGTTTTTCCAAACTAAAGAAATCCTTTATATTTTCAGGGTAAGTGGTACTGGAACGATTGCTTTTAAAGTTTTCATTTAATTTTAAATACTTTGATAGGCACAATAAAATACCGCATGAGAGGAAACTAAAACTAAAGTTGAGATGCCGCTTTTTGGACAATGTCTAATTTATCTTTTAAGGTTTTGCATGTTTTTCAGCCAATGTACCAGTGTGTCTGCCTACTTTGCATGTGATTGTGTGTGTGTGGTGTGTGTGTGTGTGTGTGTGTGTGTGTGTGTGTGTGTGTGTGTGTGTAGGTGAGGTCACTCCGGTGCTGCTGCAGTAACGAGCCATGGCAGCAGCTGCATGGAGGCAGGCAGCAATGATGAGGTCATTCAGCAGGCGGGATTAAGGCCGTGACAACTGGCTGTGCGGCCAGTGCCAGTGTGGACCGGGGCAGTTGTGCAGTGGGCATGGTGCTAGCTCCCAGCTCCACACCAGCATTACCCCACTGTTGTTTTTTCATTATCTTGGTTCTGGCCCAAGACACTGTGCAGCTCGCCAGGCCCACAGTTGTTGCAGGGATTTAGGGCCCTCTCACCCCGTCCCGCTTTCTCCTCGCCTCTTTCTGTGGTCACACACTGTGACCGCAGCCCTCACAGGGAATAAAGGATCAGGTTACGTCCCAAACACGCTCGTTAACTCAATTATGCAAGCCCTTAACGCTTTGATGTGTAGCGATAACGCCGGGATTATCGAAGGGACAGATGCCATCTGACCACAGCAGAGCTTTGTTGCCACATGCCTCAGCACCAGTCGCTGAAAGACGCACAAAATAGACTGGTGAGGGTCAGGAGAAGAACCACTTATAACCTTATAATGTTGAAAGACAGGGACAGACACGAAAGATACCAAAGTGGATAAAAGCTTTTTCATGATCTTTAAATGTAAGCTCGATGTTTGGGTTGTGAAAACTGAAAATAGCTTGTAATAGCTGAAACAGTCCCAAATTCACTTTACCTAACATCTGTTTAAAACATGAAGGAGAAACAGGATGTGCTACGTGTGGCTCTAAATTAGGTGATTTCAGACTACATTTTTAGATTTTCTGACCGTTAAATTGTCCTCCTTCGCTTGCAAAATGATGAAAATGCATAAAACACGGCAGCTAGCTCTTCATTGGTTCCTACTTATTTTTCAGTGGAGCTTGGACATAAACCTAAAACCATTAGCTGCACCACTGAGACCAATTAGTAAAACGTGGCCAAACAAACGTTCCCTTGCTTTTACAACATGTTCCTCTTATTTCCCTCCCTCCTTCCAGTCCTTCCATTTCCCTCTCCCCCTTTTGTTGCTAAATGAAACACAGTTTTTAAAGTGTCTCTGGCCTCTGCTGATAAGTGATTTATTACGAGCGATCTTGATGCTTTGCGACTGCAGGGATGCTCTCTTAAAGCATGACATATCGATGTCTATCTCCCACATAAGCTCCAGATGTGAACTCAATGGCTTAATGTTTTTAGGTGGAAAAAATAGATTAGTTAAACTGGACGACTTCAGTCATGGATTAACAGTTTGACCTGAAATAGAAAAAGAACAAGAGTTGATAGTGGCAGACACCCTGTACTTATTTATTCATTAACCTCAGATATGCAGCACATTAGGCTACTTCCTTTTACAGAAGTAAAATATAAACTAAATTCATTTCATCCACACCAGTCTGAGGATAATAAACCTCCTTTCCCACTAGGTGGCAATGCAGTTGCAGACTCCCATCATAGAGGAGAGAAAAACACCTGTGGGATCACAACATCTCACTTCACACTTTCTCCCTGCTGTCCTCATGTGTGTCATCTAGAACGTGTTATATCGCCATTTAATAAACAATGGATAGGATTCACTTTTAATAAGAGGAAACAGTTTGATTTCAGTGATAAAGACAACAAAGCAGACGATAAAGAAAACCTTTAAATACAATTGTATTGATTTAATTTGTAAAATGTATGCAAGTTAAAGTTTCAAATGATTTGAAACACATTGTTCCACTGATTTACAGATCACAACTAGTCGTTATGTTAAATGTTGATGAATTGCCAGGACTAGTATAGAACTGCTTTCTAGAAGCTGCAGTTTTAAGCTTTCAATTACAAACTTTTAAATATGAATCTTAAATAAGTCATTCTTAAATAGAGGATCACTCAGACAACTGACATTTTAATCCTAATATCTGTAATTGAATTTAAAAATACAAATATATACAGTTAAGCCTAGTTGGCTTTTTTCTTTTCAATACTGTCATATAACAATTAAAACATAAAACTAAAAGGAGTACCCATATCATGAATAAACTTAATTTAAGGTTTATCATATTATATATATATATATATATAATATGATAAACCTTAAATTAAATATATATATATATATATCCGGCAGTGGCTCAGTCAGTAGGGGCTTGGACTGTGCGCTGTAGGGTCGCCGGTTCAAGTCCCCGAACAGACCTAAATATGGAGTGTGGACTGCTACTTGAAGAAGTCCCAGTTCACCTCCTGCCCTGCCGTGGTGCCCTTGAGCAAGGCACCGGAAACCTCCCACCCCCCTCACTCCCATTGCTCTCCGGGCGCTGTACAATAGCTGCCCACTGCTCCTAGTACTAGACTCCTAAGATGGGTTAAAAGCAGAGGCCAAATTTCACTGTGTGTGCTGTGTGCTCTGCATGTGTGATCATTAAAAAGAGGGTTTCATCCCTCCCAATGCAATATATATACTTAACTGATTTAGATTTTAAACTTCAGTAGCATGTTTCTAAAAAAGCAGGAATTAATTTGAGTCATATTAACAAAGGTGCATTATGTTTAGCACCTACAGCTGAGTGAGACTTTTACACTACAGAGAGAAAGACCAAAATGTGGACAATAATGTCATTATAGGTGCCTGACCAAGTTTGTGATGTTATATGCTAAAGTTACAAAGACAGAAATCATGAATAAGCACTGAGGGAGGTCAAGTTTTATCTCTGGTGTACATTGCTGCTATCTGTGTCACTGAGCAGTGTGCAGAGGTTCTCCGTGAACTTCTCACCATTTCATGGTTTGAGTTCCGTCTCTTAAACTACAGCCAGAAGTACATAAAAAACAGCGTTTGATGTTGTTAGCGAGGTCTCTGTCTCTGTCTGCCTGGAAGTCCCCTTCTCTCTCTTCCTAACTACCACCAAATGGAGTCCTGTAATTCACAATATGTATGCACATCATTTGAGAGCAGACTAAACCCAGAAGCCTGACTTTGGGATTCTCCACCACATAAAATAACTGCCATATTTAATGTAAATTAATGGCCAATAAAATAACAATAACACAAATAAACAAGTTAGTGTCAGATATTAATCAAATGAAGTCGTAAATCGAGAGTGTTGTCCCCCTGAGTGTAATTGACGAAATTGTGGTTTGCTAATGTCCGCAGTGTTTACTCACATCTCACAGGGGCACAGGGAAAATGACAAAAGAAGAAAGGAATTATGTCAGTATAGGATAAAGTGGGTGCCGAGGGGAAGATGGGAAATGTAAGGGACTAAAAAAAAGTGAGCACAAGCAGAGACGAGCCTGGAATCAATAATCTGTTTTTTGTAGTCTGAGGAGAGGAGTGCGAGTGAGCGGCGCCTGAGGACAACAGACCGCATCCTTCCTTCCTGCGAGGCAACATGGGGACAGGAAGGGCCACCAGGGGAGGTCAGTTGGCCCGCAATTCACTTCCTATGAGGGTCGCTGGGGATCAGAGGATAAGTACATCCGGGTCACAAGAAGAGCCACCTGTCTGTGATCTGCCTCTGTGTTCACCCCCCCCCTGATGTTAACCTCAATGGCAGCCAGGTGGGGAAGAAATGCAGGGAGAGGGGGATGGGTTCAGGAGCAGGGGGGATTCAAGCCTGAGGGCTGAGGTGGCATCATTCTGCGTCCTTCCTTTACCAGCTGGGAGTCCTGAATCTGAAGTAGACAAACAAGTCTGGGGTTACAAAGACTGGCAACAATTTAACTGGTCTAACTGACTAAAAGGGAAAAAAAATGGTATCTTAACTAATCATCCTGCTCATTTAAACATGACTAATCAGTAATTCTGCAATGTGTGAGTGTGGTATTATAGTATATTTTATAGAGCTTTCGATCTTATCATGTGACTTGCTTTATTAAATGGTCACCTTGTTTATGAAAGTTGAAGTTTTGAAAGTTGACAGAGCTTTTTATGCGTTGACTCCTCGAGGGCATTTCTTCTTAACAAGTTAAGGCCCGCTCGGTAACAAAATTATCATTTAAATATGCCGTAGGATGCTCATAGGGGGTTTCCAGTGTGGGAGTGCATTGTTGATGTTGAGACAAAGGGACTATACATTGAAATTATGTTCAAGATGAAAACACCAAAGCTCCAAAGGATTGTTGCACTGAGGGCTAGATAAGTGGACAAACTTTGCCACTGTGACAGGGAGAAGGGGACCTAAGCCAGCTGAGCAGAGTGTGTGTGTGTGTGTGTGTGTGTGTGTGTGTGTGTGTACATGTGTGTGTTTGTGTGTTTGAGAGTGTGCCAAGCCGACCAGAGAGCGCTGGCAATTTCCTTGAGATGCAGAGCTTCACCGCGCTCCCCAGGGGAAGGCCAAATAAACCTCAGATGTGCAGCAGGATCTGTCCCCCCCCTCATTGTCTCCCCCCTCCACCTCTAAGGACTACAGAAACACATGGGAGTGAAGAAGAAGAGAGGGATAAGAGGACAGGGAAGGGTTGAGGGGGGTAGGGGGAGAAGGGGAGAATTCTGATGTTTCATTCTTTTTTATTTCTTCGCTGTGAGTTGTCAGCGCAGTCAGCTCTGGGGAGGTTTGCAGATGTTTATCATGTACAAGATGGGAGAAAAAATAAATCATAAATTGTTCCACGATGATTCCAAGGTCACAAGTTCAGACTCATAAAGTACAAGAATAACCTACAGAGCGTAATTATGGAGGTAAACCTCCATGTCCTAGGCCGCAAGATTTAACCTCACAAACCTGTTGAAATCATTTTGGAACAGAGGCTAGAGATGTTTGGACACACACACACACACACACACACACACACACACACACACACACACACACACACACACACACACACACACACACACACTATACGGAGTGCGAAGCCATTTCAGTAACTTGCAAACACGTTCTCATGTTCTTCATGTGCCGCTCCAACCAAGTCTCTCATCTGGATCAGCCTCTAGTTTGCCTACCTGACATGGATTTGTGAATATCATCTGAGTAACACAACAATTGTAATTTATCTGATTTAGAAATAATATCTTGAGCAGGTGATGTAATCTCCTCAATTACCTGTTTTTGAGCATTTATGGGTCACTTTCTTATTAAGGGGCCTCTGTCACACCCAGTGACTAACCACAATGGGTGCACTTTAAGGAGCCTGGAAAGCCGACGCACCCCACATATAGACGCACACACACCTCTACCAACCCCCCCTGTATCTATGCGTCAACACACTGGTGGGTAAACAAATCAGGCACCACCAGGGCGTTACCCTGTTCACCCACTGCCTGTTACTCTACGCCCGCCCCAAGAGAGCTATCTTACAGTATAAAGAGGACCCTATACTAAAATAATTTTACAGCTGCAGTGATTATTCGACTTATCGATTTGTTGGGCGACAGAGAAATAATCATCTACTTTTTTGATAATCAATTATTCGCAAATAAAAATACTCCTCTTAAATATGGACATTTCCGGCTTATTTTTTGTTTTATTTCACAGTGAATGTAATACGTTGGGGTTTTGTGCTGACATTACTAAACATTTGAAGAAACACCTTTGACTTTTACAGAGAAACCGTGATGTGAACTGATGAAGAAAATGAAAAACCTAATAATGTATAAAAATAGTAATACAGCAAAAGGCCTTATACAGCACTGCATATAGACATAAGTGTTGTGACAACAGACCAACGTTATAAATACTCCTCCAAGATGGAAATCATTCCAAGAAAGACAATACACAGTATGTACAGGAAAAGGCATATGGAATATACATATGGGTATGTGACATAATGTTGCTACTTTATTTGAACATGCAACAGATTATGTGTCATGTGTTCTGTCACATGTCCAGAGACTGAACAGAGTAATGCAAAGCAGTCTCCTCCTACATATTATCCACCATGATTGGATTGAATGCGGCAGAAACAAATGGTGGTGTGAGCAGATTGGAGGTCTGGATTCAGTTTTTACAGTCCGCCAACTGTGTCTTCATGTATTTTTACCTTTAGCTAAGACACATAACATAGGAAGTACTTCATTGAGATGTTCTGTTGCTGAGGAGAATATAGCTGCCATTTCTACCTTCCTTATATGCTTTCATGGCCATAAAAGCTTCATCAATGTCCATCAGTTTGTAGTGCAGGCTCTGCTACTACCTACAAGACTTCCAATATCAATCAATCAATCAATCAATCAATCAATCAATCAATCAAAGTACATTTATATAGCCCAACATCACACATTTTACATTTGTCTCAGGGGACTTTACAGTTTAGAATATGAATATGACACCCTCTGTCCTTGGACCCTCACATCGGAGAAGGAAACACTTCCAAAGAAACCCCACAGTTAATGGGGGAATAATTGAAGAAACCTCGGGGAGGGATCCCTCTCCCAGGATGGACAGACGTGCGATAGATGTCATGTGTAAATTAAAAAGATAATACATCTTCAACATGGGTAGTCCAAATTCTTGAAAATGCATGTGTCTATAAATAAGAAGATAAAGAAGGATTCTGGTGAATGTCAACAATATCCACCCTCCTGCCAATACTGCCAACCCCTTTGCGACAATGTAATCAACCGTCTGCATTTCCTAACACCGGTTGACATACTGTAAAACTTGAGCTTCCCTGCATCCATATAAGTCAAAAAGGTCCATTTGTTATTGAGGTGGTTATTTCACTCCTGTAAACACGTACCGTCTGAGCTTCAGGAGACTAAAGGCTTCCCACAGATCCAAAAAACAACTTACAAAGCCACAGCAACATTGGCTCTACCTTTAATTTCCTTTCCAAGTTTTCCTGTTTTCGCAATCATCATTTAACAAGTCTGTAAGCTGCAGCAACAGCCAGGCTTGAGGTTAGATACGAGCTTGTGATGGACGTGGGGTTACTCTTGCCAAACCCAGACTACTGGGCTCACAGTGGGGAAGTATCCGTTTACCCCAGGTCTCCCCCCCACTCACACTGACTCTGGAAGGATGACTGTAAAGCTAAAGGGAGGGGCGGGGGGGATGGAGTGTATATGTTTCCATTACAACCATCGCGAACCCTGAAACACTAGAAGTCTCATTTAGGGGATCCAATTTTATTAAATCAACTGTGTGACAATGCTGGGCTGTTTCCACAACATGAGCAGGTACGGTGGGTGTGAGGTGCGCGGACAAAGTGCTCTTTGAGTGCTGCGGTCAGGCGCTTTGCCAGACACCTTTCCACACCTAGCACTCGGGAAGCCTAATTGAGAGTATGGGCTGAGCCTGTCATAGCCGTTACCATTATTGCACTCAACACATGGCCAAGAGGCTCTGATAGCTTTAACACCGTCGCTACCAAGGACTTATTTGAGTATGTGTGTTTACAGGTAGCCTGGCTAAATGTTTTTGCTTCTGTCTGTGCTGGTGAGCAGGAATGGCGAACCCTCCGCCTGCATAAATATTCAGATTTAACATTATTTAAGCCCTGCTGCAATCACTTCATGATGACTCATGCAGACTGGAATCTAAAATAAAAAAACAGGTGACAGGTGTGTGTCTGAAAAATCAGCAGTGACATTTGGGTACGTGTCAGGGTAACGTGTGACAAGAGAGCAAGCAAATCCTTTAACCCCGATAGAATAATTGACAGGCCACAAATCATGATGAGAGCTTAAGTAAATAAATAAGGGAGAGATTATTTATTTGATTTCGGGGAAGTCGGAGCTATAACTCATGTCTCATTGGAGTTGGCGCCGGTGGTGCTGTGGTTTCCAAGCTCCTCCTTTCCAAGCTCTGCTCAGACTCAAGACTCAGCTTACAACCAAACATACAACCGCTAACACCCTGTAAAGCACAGCAAGGAAAGGGCAGGCTGACAGGGAGAGAGGTCTGGGTCACAGTGTTAATGTAGCCACTTGCAGTCTGGGGTCGTAGGAGTTACTCAACTAAATGTGCCACCATTTTTGACTTAGTGAAAAGGAGATACAGTAAAGACGATGTGTACAGATGGCTTCGTTCCAATATAAATGCAGAGAAATCATATATTTTCATTATGAATTACAATGCATTAGAGGATGAGAAGGAATTTGATTGTTTAGCTAAGCCTATTCACACTTCTCTCCTCACGTTCAGACATGCTGTCTCT
Source organism: Dissostichus eleginoides (assembly GCA_031216635.1). Taxonomy (NCBI): domain Eukaryota; kingdom Metazoa; phylum Chordata; class Actinopteri; order Perciformes; family Nototheniidae; genus Dissostichus; species Dissostichus eleginoides. The sequence continues at coordinate 16,602,579 of CM062277.1, forward strand.
GCAACAGGAGGTCTGGGAGAAAATCACTCTTACTTTTGCTTGGATTCCAATCCCAGCCCTCCTTCTCTGGCTGTTGGATTGCCAGCTGAACAGTACACAGGCGGCTGCCATTTTGGCAATGTGAGTCTGTTCCCTTACATTATTAAACACTGAATTTCCCCTTGGCCCAGGTCTTCTGACACAAGGTGTGCTCACTCACCGAATGGGCCTTGAACAATCTGGGCCCAATTTAAAGGGGAGTCGAAGAGTAATGGGTTTGCTGAGATGTATGAAAGAGATCTGGCTGGAAATCAATGTCATGTCACAGCCAGATATGATTATGGTAATCTGTATTAATTTGACCACAAGTACATAAATACAGATTAGGACAAGCCGTCTCTGGTCTCTCCACCTACCCACACATGTATGCTGCACAGACTCTATGCTGAACAGAGAGGCTAACACATGGGGAAATACCTTTAATAAAAGGAACAGTGATGATATGTGAAAGAAGTTTACAAATTCGCTTGTGACAAGTTTCACAAGCTCATGTGGTGGTGTCAGGCTGCGTGATGGAAATGAACAACCAAAAAGAGCAGTTGCCGTGGTGATTTGTCTGTGAAAACACACACTTACACATATATGCACTTGCAGACTAAGACACACATGAGTAAATCGCAGAAAGATAGACTAACATACACTCGGACACCCAAGAAAACACGCTTGGCTGCAGGGATAGTCCAAATGGCGTTACTTCCTGGGTGAGACAGCACCCTCTGGCCTGTGGGGCTAACAATAGGATCCATTCTGCACCGCTAACAATCCTCCCTCCATGCTTATGACTAACGACCTCGGGGCAGGGGTAAGTTAGGGGTGAAGGTTGGGGGGGGGGGGGGGTTGGGTTGATGCTGTCATTAAAGAGGCCAGGAAAACAACATCATCACAGGATCTGAACTCTGCGAAACCCACAACAACATCGTACAAAGGCGCAACACCACCACACAAAGTAAAAGCTAAAATAAAGAGAACTAGGAGTTAAGTCACTTGGCACATGTTGTGTCAGTCACTGTCTGCTAGTAATGCTTTCATCTGCCAGCATCAATGATGTCCCCTCTCAACTGATGTCTATCCTTAAAATAGTTCCAAAAAATATATCCCGTCATAGACAGATGAAACAAAGTTTGCCGGGCCGCATTTGCTGCTTCAGTGAGCATGCAGGAAAAGCTTTGAACATGTGTCACCGTGAAAAGACATTCCACATCACGGCCGTTAAAAGTGCTGTTAGGCAGTTGCCACATCTCCCTCTCAATCAAAAAAAGACATTTCAAATAAAATCCCGTCGTATCACATTCCCTTTAGGAATACTTTAAATAGGCAACAGAACTGTATAGCTGTCTGAGGTTAGCACATGTATCACTCAGCTGGAGGACTAAGGGAGGGTGGCACGAGGCCAAGCCCGGTTGAGGGGAACGTGTGTGGGGTGTGGGGGCCGGAGCAAAAGGCTGAGCTGGAGCACACAGATGTGGAGTCACTGACGGATGTTTCTTGGACAGATGCTAGCTTTGCTCAGCAATGTGCAGCTGCGTGGATGTGCACACGTGTGTTTTTGGCTTTTGCGTACAGTAATAGTGTGTGTCGTCCTCTCTCCAGTATATAAGAAAGTGTGTGCAGAGATACTATGTTGTGAAGGTGCTGTATCTTTACGTATCTAGCTCAACACAACAGAGTGGAGAAAGACATTTCCCTGTGAGGGATTAATAAAGTATGTCTTCTTCTTCTTCTTCATTTGGATTTTTGGTTTCTCAGTTACAATAAAAGGCAATCAAGACAATATTAAATGTTAAATTTCCTAACTATTCGTACATCATTCAAACAGTAACAGATGACACAGTAAAGTGGCAGAGTATAACAAAACGGAACTAAGCCAAAGCATTCACAGGTATCACTGCTTCAACAGCTCATTGCCTTGTTGCTGCCAGTGAAAAGCTTCACATGGCACAGAAGGACAACAAAGCTACAGAGTGAATCAGAGTGTGAGCAGTATCTGCGCCCCGCTGAGTGTGCGTGCGCATGTGTGATTGTTGAAACTGTAATCACAGTTTGTGTGGGTTACTGTGCACACATCTGACTGTTTGGCACATACTTGTGTCGGAAGAGCGCATCCATGTGTGGTTGGAGATGACGCAAGGCCTTGCTGGTACAAGCTGGCGCAGCGCTCAGCTCGGCCCTAATTGAAGTGCCTGCTCCAGCTGCATGATTGCAAACAGACCCAGGTGAGTGTGTGACAGCGCCCTCCTCCTCCTCTTTTACTTCTCTCCCCAGCTAACTCCCTCTAATGAGTTTCCAGACCCATGTCATGCACGTTGCTCACTACAGTGCTAATGATTTCAATTTGTCCAGCCGTCTGATTAAGGAAGTGGCTATTAGAGCGCCGTGCCACACTTAAAATCCTCCCCCATTGCTCGGCACTGGGAGTTTTATGGGCGCAGTCGATGGAGTGTCACTGAGGAATAGCTCTGCACCATCAAAGCTCTAATGATCCTTTATAGCATATGCATGTATTTTACAACTGCGCTGCTCACAGAAAAAACATAATTATATGTAATATCATTCACAAGGTGTAGTAAAACATATATATTTTTGGAAGGAGGAGCTTAGATTGTGGTGTTAGGCACCCAGACAGGAAACAAAACTTATTTTTACAGGGCTAGGGCACCCGAAAGTAATTACTTATAATATAGGTTGAGGCTTTTAATAAACAATTACTTGGATTAAACCAGCGTATAGCCTCGTAAACACTGTGGTTCTGAACAACACCTGAGTTTTCAGCCCGTCTGCTGGATGGGCCAACGCACTACCTCATAGGAGAACCATGTCTGACAGCTTGGCAGTTCAGTAAGTACAAGTTTTTACAAATGCTCTCATCATATTATACTTTATTAAGATTATCCAAACTGTAATAAGGAGGTAATGTCAGTAAAGAATGGTCTCGAGACAGCAGTATAAACTTTCCCTGAGAGTAAAGAGAAGCGACAGGTTTGGGAAAAACAAATGCGGCCGTAAACTGGTGTAACACTAAGAGACAGAGATCTGTAACTCATGATCTTTCAAAGAGTTGAGGATCATCCACAAATACACAGACCATGTGGCCCCCCCTATCCAGCATAAATGTTCTCTTCCTTTTTCCCCAAAGGCCAATATAACAAACAGCATGGACTCCACAACACACTAACCGCCCCCCCTGAGGAGATCACGCTGAAGTAGATCACTCTTTTTCTCCTTGTCACATTTAACTCCTGGACTCCTCTCTGCATGCTTTGCACTACTCTTTACTCTATTCTCATATAGAACTTTGTAAACAGTAGATTAATGAGTAGATGAAGTAAGGAAGAAAGTAAATGGTGGACTGTTTTTCATTCTGCCCTTTCTTTCTATGCTCTATCCTTCCCTCTTTCCTTCACTGGCCTTCTTCCCGGCCAGTAGGCGTAATGCTGGAACTCTCTGTATGCATGTTAGTCCTGAGCCTAGCCTGGCAGCTAAACAGCCCAGCACCCCGAGACGGAGCCAGGAGGAGTGAGATTAACATGAGCCTGGAGTCATTACACTGTTCATGAGCCGTGTCCAAAGCAACAACTTTTACAGCACCTGTAACACACCAGCTAATCTGTCCGACACCCCTGGCCAAATAAACACAGCCAATACCCCAGCCAACAAACACACACACACACCACACTAAAGCTGGCTTTGCCCATACGCAGCACTGATTTAGGCATAAATATACAAGTTGCCTCGAGTGTTTGTTGTGATTTTAAAATGCAGTAGTTAAAGGTGAAGTGAGGTTTATTGACCTTTGACTTCTGGGATGGTTTCTTATGGGCAAAAAGCAGGAACAGGATAGCATGCTCACACATTAGGCCAGACCCTTCTCTGTCTCCACCAACACACCACTGCCTCTGTCTTACCCATCAGTCAATGCCAGGGCTAATCAGTCAAAAATAAATCCAATAAACCAAAACGCAGACCCCTGCATTTAATTACAGGAATTGGGATGTTGGAGGAGGGAGGATTCCGCAAACACACATACTAGCCCCTTTATCGACAAGCATACTGACTAATTGCAGCCACTGTGATTATATAATTTAACTGTATTTAATAACATTACTAGAATAGTGTGCACTACGGGCAGTGGACATAATCCTCAGGAAGAGGAGATGTATATAATTGAATAATTTCCGATTCACGGGCTGATAAGGAGCAGAGTAAAGAAAAGCAAACCTCTCCATGTTGGTTACAATACCCTACCATAGTCTTCTCATTAGGCATAGTCAAAGAAAGCCTTGTGGTTGTTTTGCCCTGGGACTATAGCTCTGTGAGTGAGAGAAAAGGAATAATGGTGTTCCCAGGGAAGAGGGGGTTCAAAGGTCACCAGTGATCAAGATAGTAATGGTGGATGGTACATTCTCATACTTAAACATATTTGGGATATTTCAAAAATGCTACATATAAATAAGGACCCCAAACGTTTTTCTTTCTTAAAGGTCCCCTATTATACTGTTTTTCATCAATGTATTATAGGTCTCAGATATATACAAAACATGTCTCTGAAGTGTTTGGCTCGAAATACCAAACTTACACCCATTGCAGCATCCCATAATCCCCTCTGTTTCAGCCCTGTTTCAAAAGTGCTGATTCTCTGTCTTTTACTTTAGATGAAAATAAGCAGCCACTCCCCGCGCCCCTCTGAGAGATATTTGGTTAAAAAGAACACAATGGTGCTCTAGGAGGAGATTCAGGTGATAAGGTGGGGGGAGTTACCTTGGTTGGTTATTGGCTAATGGTTACACAAGCCAAAAAATCGTTATGAAATCATAAAGGGCCAAAATCTGATCAGCTCATTTTCAGACAGGTTTTTATATAAATGGATCAGGACAAAAAGTGAGCAAATCTTTATTCCTGAAACTTTTGGAATCTCTTTACACAGAGGGGAAACATGTTTATGTATACAAGACATGAAAAAGTGGATTTTGCATCATAGGGGACCTTTAAGTTAAAGTTAAATACGTTTTACAAATGTTCTTTCTTTGCCTACACAGGCTACTCCTTTTCATAAGTCAAATCAAAGTATAATGTACTGTGACAACATGTGACAAGACCTTATCATTCCACTGATGTGGTGCAGACAGTGAGGCACAAATATTTTCCGGAATACTCCTGATCTTTAAAAAAGTAAATCTATATATAAACTATGATGATGATGACGATGAAGATGTTGTTGCAACATGACAGCGCTGATGAGCCGGGATTTCTCTGGCCTAGAGAGGAGCAGAGAGGCCCCTTCAGGCGGAAGTGTGGGTGATCAGCCGACGGACCGGGACATGTGGCCGGGGTCGAGGGTCATCTCACCCCCTCCCCCGCACCACTGCACACAGGAAGTCTGAATCATCGCACACACAAACACACAGAAGTGAGTGTGAACATACGTTTGAAGACAAGCATATTCACACACAGCAAGGAAAAAAAGATTCCTGGTCGTTGCTCCGGGGCTGACCCAGAAACAGTTCCCCTGCAGCCGCCGTGCTCTCAGCGCAGTGATGACCTGCTCCTGGAGCTCGTAAACACAGGCCACCCAGAGAGAGAGAGAGAGAGAGAGAGAGAGAGAGAGAGAGAGAGAGAGAGAGAGAGAGAGAGAGAGAGAGAGAGAGAGAGAGAGAGAGAGAGAGAGAGAGAGAGAGAGAGAGAGAGAGAGAGAGAGAGAGAGAGAGAGAGAGAGAGAGAGAGAGAGAGAGGGGCGCGGGGGTGGAGGGAACTTACATTAGCCTAGAGGCTGCTCTGCACTGGCCGGCCAACTGTCATGTCCTGTGACCTGACCTTCTGGACCTATAGCTGTAATAACACGCTCATGAACTGCACTCACACATCTGGAAGAAAATCCAGCCCTGTGAGGAAGACATGTTCCGTTTCTAACGAAAATTTTATTTGGCTAAAGGTGTCTTTTTAAAAGGGAAGAATCTTAGAAACAAGACACCAAGAGTTTCTTCAGGGGAAGTTATTTAAAAAAACAAAACACACATTAAAGTCCCATTTTTAGACTTGAATGAGGAAGAGGTGTACCTTTAAATATGCCACAGACTTCGCTGACGGATCAGTATTACAGGTGGAACAGACATGCTTCCTCCTTAGGTGCTCATGCAAATATCCCGTCAGGTGAAGGAGGAAGTGAAACCTGTTAATGGGTTAACCCCTGGCCGGCATTTGCACATTGTGCTTGCCAGTAGGCCAAACCAAGCCTGATGCCCTGTTAGTTTCTCTGCCAGAACGCCGACACTAACTTACATGATTTATTTGCATAGCTTAGTGCATAGCTAAAGTTTTATTTTTCTCCTTGTTCTCAGTAAATGTCTTATATCCCACTTTGCTGCTAAACTGGGTTCAATATCAAGCTCCAGCCTGAAGCAGAAATGAACAACTGCAACTGCACGGTGGCAGTGTGTTTCAGAAGTTACCAAATGAACTACAAATGTTCTTTTAGCTTCCAAAAACGTCTATAAATGGCTCCTTTCAACCAAACTTTTTTTTGCTTGTCCAGAGTTAGTAAACAGAGGTTCCTGTGGGACAGAGCATTGATTATGTGCAGGATGTGTTTGGTACTGAAAGATGTTGGGGGGGGGGTGTTCCATGAAAAAACAGTGTGATGACTGTTCAGAATCCCGTCACAGACACAGACTTTCATTAATGACTAGGGGTCTGGTCGTGAACTTGTGGCCTGGTCAAATAATGAGCGCGTTTGTGGCCCGCGAAGAAAATAACTTCTCTCACTTCTGAAAAGTAACAACTGAAGGCAATGTGTTATGTTCCTGCTGATGTTGTTAGTATTTTCCTTTGAGACCTCTCCTAATTCACTTTATCAGCAGATGTGTGTATTTGTGTGTGTTGTGTTGTACGAAGTGCCAGATGTGTCGGGCACCTGTAGTGTGCTGTCAACGCTGAAGAGAGGACCAAGCGGCTAGCAGGACAGTCGAGCTTGTCAGGGCAGACACAGATGCACAGGGTCACACAGGGCGGCCATTGTGCTGACACCATTCATGCACAGACACACACACACACACACACACACACACACACACACACACACACACACACACACACACACACACACACACACACACACACAAACACACACATTTACACACACACACCTGGGATGGGAGGCAGCAGCAAAATGCCACTGTGTTCAACTGAATCAGAAAGACAGCTGCTGTCTTGCTGTTACTGGGATCCACCAGTATGCAGTCTGCATCGTTCAAGTTCATTGCAGTTGTGGAACTATAAGTTATGTTACTTCATGTGGACACTTAAATGAACAAATACATTTATAAATCAGCTTAAGAGATAGGTACGTGCCAACATGGACACCTTTATTCTATAAAAGGAACGCTTCATGCTGCCATGATTATCAGGTGATGATTTGAAAGGAAAGTCCCATATTATATTTTGGCAGTTGATGCCAGTGAGGCGATGATTATATTAGCCGGATTTACAAAGAATGAACCCATGTGTAGTCAGTTTATCCGATCAAAAGACCTAGATCTATTTGAGTTTGAACACTAATATATAAACCAGATTTACTGCATATATCCCAAGTACACCAAATTCTGAAACATCAGTAACAAGAGCTGTGTGATGGAGGACATTTGAAAGCATTTCCCTGAATCAAATGAAGCAAAACTGGAGACGTGTTTGCATCACTATAACGGCCTGATATGGAAGCAACAATAGCTGCAAAACAGGGTGACTCATAATTGATCATCACATACTGTACTGATAGATATCAAATAAACACTATTTGTTAACAGTTTAATGCCAGCCAGGTTTCCCCTAACAAACCTTGTATTTATTACATTATTATTACCTATCCTGTTGATTGCATGACCGAAAGAAGCAATAGTATGGTACACATTTGATGATAAATGGATCAGCAATGATATTTAAGTACGAGAGGGTGTATATCTGATAAGAGGTCAGATCATATTGTAATTAAATGCAAAACTCTTCACCATTGCGGGTTGATAACAACATTCTTCCAGTGTTCAATGTGCAGTTTAAAAATGCAGATGTCAGATAGTCCCCCGCCCTTTCCCCGCATCCCCTCTTCTCCTCCACTCTTGATCTCTCCTCTTTGATTTATTCATTTTCTATGTTGGCGAGCCAGACAGTACAATGGCTTCTTTCATAACTGAGGCTGTGTTCCCACTACCAGCACCGAGCGGTCCCCTAAAGTCCCTCATCCACCATGCCAGTGATGTGACCTGGTCACGGAGGACTGCTTCAACATGGGAAGGACACAGAAACTAAATTCTATCGGGTCATATATGTGTGGCGGATACTATTACACTGTAGAACTGTTGTTGGTATTGTTGCTTTTGGTTTGGCTTGTACGATATAGTATGGGACTGCTTCATCACAAGTTGAAATATTACATTGGAAATCACATACAAACAGAAGCCAGAAAATGTTTGTACCTAAAAGAAAAAGATGAAAAGCCTAAATGGATTCTATAAATCACCGGAAGTTTCATTTCTCAACAGATGAATCAATTGGTGTGGGAGGAAAATATGTAATGAGAAAAGAGGGTCAAAAGCTGAAGGGAACGGAGGAGAAGAGAGGAGTGTAGTCAAATGAGGAGGGAGGAGGGGGGCTGAGTAGGGGTCATGTTGCCTCCCCCTGTACTTGCTCTCTGAGGTGCAGAGAGGCTGACTGCATAGCCAAGGCTCCTGCTTAGAAAGAGAGCCTTTCTTTCCTCCAGGCCCTCTCTAATGCAATTGAGAGAAATTAGTATAATTATGCTCCATATTGCAGATTGAGGAGGCAATGTGGCCCGTGGGATGAGAATGGGGAGGGCAAGCTAACGTGGGTATTTGCTGAGGGGAATAACTAATTCATCAGCTACTTTTGCTATTTATCAGAGTACATTCTTGCATTTATAACATTACAGCTAATCAAATAAAGAGCTCCTGGAATGCGGCATCTTTCTCAAAATGTGATTCTGCTAATGCGAAAATGACTCCTTCTCCCACTGGCCATGCGGCTGTCTTGTCGACCACGTTCCAGCTGCTTTGCCAAGTTGGTCTCAACCACGTTGGGTAGAAGATTCTGTCCAAGCACCATTGTCCCTTAAAGTCATTGCCAAAACTCCAGTGCCATTGTCTTCCATTCAATAACAGATGCACATACGGTGAAACACATGTGAGTGCACTGCAAATGGAAGATCCATCTGATGAATCCAAAGGCAGATGTCCCCGACTCCGACGCGTTCATGGAAGAAAAAGTTTAAAAAAGAAGCGGTGCAAAACAAATCCATGTCAATAATGTATTACCATACTTGACGTTGGCTCGGGACTTCTGAGGAAAGGCACAGGAGGGGTTCTTCCAAGCCTGAACCAGAAGTATGCATTTCTTACCGCAGTTTGGCTGAACATGGTTTTAGAGCCTTGATCCATTATTTTATATGGAACTGTGACAGTAATTAAAGAGTGCTGTATCCAGGGGTCAAAATGAGGCGCATAATGATGAAGAAAGATTGATTTAAGTACAAGAGAGCTTAAAAACAACACCAGGATAAAGAAAATGTAGATTCTACTTAATTATCAGCAACATATAAATTATGTGGAGAAGTATTAAAGGTCACCTATTAGGCAAAATCCACTTGTTCATGTCTTGTATACATAAACATGTGTCCCCTCTGTGTAAAGAGATTCTGAAGGTTCCAGGAAAAAAGATTCGCTCACTTTTTATCCTGATCCATTTATATAAAAACCTGTCTGAAAATGAGCTGATCAGATCTTGGCCACTTTATGATGTCATAACGATTTTTTGGCTTGTGTAACCATTAGCCAATCACCAACCAAGGTAACACCCGCCCACCTTATCACCTGAATCTCCTCCTAGAGCACCATTGTGTTCTTTTTAACCAAATATCTTGCAGAGGGGCATTGGGAGTGGCACCTTATTTTCATCTAAAGCAGGGGTGTCAAACTCAAATACACAGTGGGCCAAAATAAAAAAATGGGTACTAGTCGAGGGCCGGACTGGTTCAATGTTTATTGCAAAACTTATTGAAATGAACTTATTGCACATATTAAACCTGGAACTAACAAGCTTAAATTATTGCCTATAAAAACAACATTAAACATTAAATAATCAGTTGCATTCATTTCTTATGGCTCTATCTGCAGCTTTTCCGGAGACATTTCTTATGATTACATTTTTCCACAGGCCAACAACAGCTTAAAAAAAACTATTTCCCTCAAAGAAAAACCAAACATGCCCTGTTGTCGCAAGAAAAAAAGTGCAGAAGGAAACATCCATTGAAACTCAGTTTGCTGCTCTGTGATGCTAGTTCAAGCCAGATACTTGGCATCTCATCTTGGGTGCAAGTTCATCAATGTTTGGGCTCAGGCTCTGAGCTGAGGAAATCCTCAGGATTGAGTGAAGGTGTGCGTGAAATATACCGGCGGGCCAGATCTAATAGTAATTAGAAATTATCCTGCGGGCCGAAATTAAATCCACCACGGGCCGGATTTGGCCCCTGGGCCTTGAGTTGACATATGTGCTCTAAAGTAAAAGACAGAGAATCAGCACTTTTGAAACAGGGCTGAAACAGAGGGGATTATGGGATGCTACAATGCATGATCTGTTTGGTATTTGGAGCCAAACACTTCAGAGACATGTTTTTTATATATCTGAGACCTATAATATATTGATGAAAAAGAGTATAATAGGGAACCTTTAATATCGAGATGATTCACAGGAAGTGATGAGGATGCAGCCTGTTTGATAATGAGACCACGAAACACTCTTGAGGACGACCTCCTCTTCTTTAGGCCGTGCGTCCGGACCCCACCCTGCAGAGAGGTGGGGAGCAGTGGGGGTCCCTGCTCCAGAGAGCACCAGGCCTACACACCATCTATATCCTGTTTGGGGAAAGCAGTCTTTTGAAACGCATCTGCTCATCGCTCCCGATGGCATCATCAAAGTACATAATGCTTGAGACAAAGCCTGCAAAATGGAGGAATCCGGAACCCAAAAAATACTTTTCTTGATCAAAACAATTCAGGATTTTTAAGAGTATTAAAAGCTGCTTCACATATATATCTTCAAAAAAATGGAAAGTAAATACATGAAGGGAGACTCAGCCACAGAGCTGATGTCCACCCACTCAGATGTCCACTGATAATATATTAGATTTTCTTTCCTTTTAGGAGTTCGTAGGTCGAAAACCAGATGATGCCTGGTTTTAGTCCGTTATATTATATGCTTACATCGTGTGTGTTGCAATATGAAACAAGAGTCCTCCCAAGTATGAATACACATAAGGAGAAGAAGAAGACACAAAATGTCTTGAAACGAATAGGTTTGAACAGGTTTTAAAGCTAAAATAAATAAATTCAGAAAAGCAAGATAGAAGATAGAAAAACTCTCAGTGGGGTTCACTAACATTCATGGGGAATGTGAAACAAAGCAATAAAGACAAAGAAAATTAAGATCAGATTTAATTTTCTAAGTTTCAATGAAGATTACAAGATGTAAGGAAAATGTCCTTTCCACATTTGTATTGGCTTGATGCAGTGTGTAATACGTCATCATTAATTGAAAATGTTGTTTTGTGTAAAAAAAAGAGTAGTGTTGATGACAATGACAAAATGTACAAGAGTCATCATCTCAACTGTGGAACTTTTTAAAATAAATTATCTGAAAAGATGTAACAGATGCTGCAAAGCTAAAACATATGACTGACACAATAATGTAACAACCCATTCCAGTAGGCGACCATTAAAAACACAACATTAAGAAAAAATCATTAAATGATATTAATAAATATTAATTACAGAAAAAAAGGTTAAAACTGTTTAACTGCTCATTGAAAAAAATGGTTTGAGAGGAGATTTGCACTGGAGATTTGTAGCAGTGCAGAGTAATAAAAGATTTTGTGACCAAAAAAAAAGACTGTCAAGGTTGTCGAGACACATAATGTGGACCGTTAATCAGTCACGGAGCGAAGGGAAGCAGCTCCCTCAGGAAGCAATTAGCTGTGTTGGACCAGTTGCTAATAAAACACTTGGGTTACAAGCTACCCACAGCCCAGCCAGGCCAGGGGACCCACAGTACTGTGTGTGTGTGTGTGTGTGTGTGTGTGTGGTGTGTGTGTGTGTTACGAGGCCTAATAGGTAGACACAGAAAGCTACAGTAGCAGCAACTGGTTTGTCGTTTTCAGTCGTTGTTTATCCTAAAAGGCTAAAAAAAGGTTTGTCATATGGCCAGCCAACCGTGTCTCACAATGATCCATTCCCAAACAACTGAACTGCATTATGTTTTAAAAAAACAACATATTTTCTCCAGGATTACAGTAAACATTTTCAACGGTTAATGTTGTAATTTGAAACATTGCAAAAACGCTAAAAAGTGGCTTGCTTACGTTTAGGCAACACAGCTACTTGGTTAGGTTTAGTAAAACATTGTGGTTTGGCAAAGAAGGAAGTTTGTTACATCATTAAGATTGAATTAAGTTTTGAATTAAATGAATGTTGACTCTTGGTTTCACATCTGTCTCCTGGAAGTCTAATGTTTGTTTGACCCATTCATCAACACGCCCACTTCAACTTCCCTCCTACTGTACGAAGACTTTGCAGAGTAGGACAAAAAAATTATTTGAGATATGTAAAAAACGGTTTGCACCGAAATGTAATTGACAATGCAAATCATTGTATGTGATTGTATTTTTAAAGGTGACTAGAATGTGTCAGTTTAAATGACAGAGTGAAAAAGTAACTAAACGTCAACAGAAATATCTCCTCATTCATCTAGGCCAGAAACAATACAGCCTTCATTGAACCATATCTGCCTTACGCTGTACATGTAGATGTATTTTGAAATTATGAATTTGGTGGCACTTGGGTGCCATTAAAACATTGGCAAATAACAAGAGTATAGACTATAGTTAAACCAGGTAATGGCTTCCATTGAACTTTGAATTTCTGTGAGTAATCTGAGCACAACACCATTTTTTAACTACAGGTGGATAACACTCTAATTTAAATGATCAAATTAGTAGCCTTAAGCTAAAAATCATTTAAAACTAAATATATGTATGGCTCAACACGCAGCAACAACAATAATTAAAGTGCTTGTTGAATCTCAATAATAATCTAAAATATGTGACATCAACTTTTCCAACTGGGCCCTGCACACTTTTAATGATAATGATGGTATGAATTTAGACAGAAATAGACCTTTCTCTCAGGTGAAATCACAATAAAAACCTGTTTTAATTTTGTAAGAAAAAGCTGTGTCTTGACAGTATGTAGGACCCAATCATTCACAGTAAAAAACGAGGCCTTTAAAGCCTACAGGGAAATTGTTTTGAGTATAACATTAGAGTAAGCTATACCGAAAAACAGTTAGACCAGTGGGGGTAGTGGAAGGCGCAAACCATTATCTTATGATGGAAAGCCATTGCCCTCAGTAGGGAGCCTGTGAAGTCCAGAATAGAGCGGCCAGCAGCCACTAAGAGGATCCCAAAAAACACTTCTTGCGGTGTGGCGGGTGCCGATTAGGTTTCAGCTCAGCATCCATGAGGCCCTGCTGAAGCCCAGACACTAGACACAACAAAACCAGCCCGTTTAGGAAACAAAGCAAAAGAAATGGTACTTCAAACTCTTCCCCGGGGGGAGAGACAGGGTGAGAAGAGATAGAGGCAGAGGAGAGAAAGACAAGAGAGAGAGGAGGAGGTGGTGGGGATAAGTGGAAGCACATTGACAAGCTGTGGACAGCAGGCACTTCTCTGCATGTTTAATGTCCCATACAGACTCCAATGTTTAGGAGGGATCTGTTGAAAAGATTGGTTACTGACTATACACTTGGGACCCAGAACTTCACTTGATGGCTTTTTTTTAAAGGATTAGTATCCACAAAAGCTCCCATTTTTCAGATTTTGAGGAAGGTGTTAACTTGTAAGCCCATTTGGCTGGCAAATAATAAAACACTGCTTCTCTCAAACATCCATCTTGAATAATAACACAGGAACTAAAGGGTGTAAGTTGAATACATCATTTCAATTATTATTTGTTGACATATCTAATGCTCATAATCACCATTTATCATTTTACCAGCTCCATTTAACTTCTTGTGTAGCCTGCATGTTTGAAGTGAAAGTGAAGCAAAGAATTATCACTCTTAGATTGTGTCATGGGGAACTCATTTAGATGTAATCTTATTTTAAAGGTTAAAAACAACAAGGATGTTTTCTGCAGCCTTGTCATGAAGTTGGCTTGCCAGTTTCTTAAATACTGTAGTATTTAAAAAAAGTGACAATTCATTCATTATCATTTGACATTCTATTTTTATTATGTATCTTTATTCCATTAGTTCAAGTTGACTTGTTTGCCATGTACTGAAGCAGAATCAACAAAGTGGAAAATGTAGCGGTTAGTGAAAAAAACAAGGATTTGACTCGAGGAATGCCACAGTGGTTGTTTTTAAATGACGACCAACAAACTTAAAATGTTTAAAAGAGCTTGCCAAATGCAATTAGTCATAGCAGACACACACAAAGGCAGAGTTTATTCAATCTAATTAGAACCGTACAGGTCAATGTAATAAATATTTGGAGTCTTTCAGGAATGCTAATTAACAAAGAAATTAAATTAAACCAGCATTTTAACTCACAATTTGGCCATCTGCATTTAACAATAACTAAATACATTCATTCTTCTTGGCAGACTGAGCAAACAACATACTAATTCAACTGAAATCCAGACAAATCCTCTGTTTGCTTTCAGGTATTTAGACTGCACCAGCCAGTATAAAATATCACCCACTTTAAGCGACTAAACACAACTAATCCTGAGTTATTGCTTCATAAAAAAGAGGAGGATTGTGCATCTGTCAACTGGGGTGTGAAGTCATTTGTTGTGGGAAAACATGTATGTATGTTTCATTGCGCAAGGAAAAACGAGGTGTGTCTTCGGGGCCAGATTTTCACATGCTGTGAGGTCCTGCCTCCAGAGGTGAGGAGAAGAAGAACCTCACCCTTCGTCAACAGAACCTGAGAGTGTGTTCTCTAGAATCTCTGTGGAGTGCTGATTTGGTTTTTCCCAGAGAATGACTCAACAGAGAGGGAGAAAGAGAGAGACATTAGACCTGGGGGAGACAATGGCAGGCCAGATATTCCCAAGAAGGCGGGTTTCACAGAAGAGATGAGTCAGCATATACGAGCAAGTACGAAATCCATCAGTCAAAAGCCGGATGATTTAACAACGAAAACAGAGAAAAATGTTCTGATGTCCGAAGATGAAGAGGAGTGTGAGGGAATGGGGAAGAACCAAGGAGCGGTGAGGGAAGGTGGGGGAATGCTCCGGGGAATACTCCATCCTCATCCTTCTTTTTTTATTGAAACAATTTGGGTCAGGCGTGCCCTCCTCCCCCTCCTAGCCTGAGGGTCTCCCCAGCACACATGTTCACTCTGCGGCCAGCTTACAGTGATTAGCCAGGCCTTCCTCTCTGACAGGTGCACCGTCACGCTCTCACAACCCGGGTGAAGACCCCCCCCCCCCCCAGCCCTGCTCTGCCGTAAATGATACAGGATACACTTGGGGCATCCCTCATCCAAGTTCATCTCTCTGTGTAGAAACACCAGCAGCTAGAAGTTCATTCAAACAGGAAAATAGACAGTCAATCACATGACGCTAGCACTTCAGGTGGAATTATATTCAGGCAATACTTAGATGTTGGAGAGTAGATATTACTGTCTATTTTATTCCAGATGATGCTTTTCTGTATTATTACTGATATTAAAGTCAAAGATATCTTCCACAATTTATGATCTATGGGTAACAGCCACTGGCATTTCCTCTGGATAAATCACATTAAGCCAACATACATTTCCAAGTTGAAACATTTAATGAAACAGATTTTAGTCAGAACACTTTATGTTTCTCGAGTTCTGCGAAAACTAAAAAAGCTTGCTGCTTCACCTTTTTCTTCAATTTAAATGGCCTGTAATTACTTTCAGTTCATGGAATCAACTTTGGTTTTTACAGTTGTAAGCACTTAAGGAAAATTATTTTCTTGGCAACTGAATTCCACTGTGGCACAGCTCTGCTTCCCAGGTCCACACCAGTCTGATCGAAAAAACACCGGCAGCAGCGCTGAGGCAGCCTGTTTGGCAG
Source organism: Dissostichus eleginoides (assembly GCA_031216635.1). NCBI lineage: Eukaryota > Metazoa > Chordata > Actinopteri > Perciformes > Nototheniidae > Dissostichus > Dissostichus eleginoides. The sequence continues at coordinate 16,618,781 of CM062277.1, forward strand.
GCAACACAATTCAGCAAACGCAGAGAAGAATCGTTAAAAAAAAGAAGGAAAAAATCCAGACACGCCGTCTGTCTGCTTTCCTATTTGCATTCTAGATGTACGGTAAAGTGTGACACTGCTTACTAGGGTGGTGGGTGTACGTTTTACAGTTAGGAAATGTAAGGACAAACAATAATAGTGATTGTAACCAGAAGAGATTATAGTGCTGCAGGCAAAAAAAAGAAACCAAAAGCCCACTCGCTTAGTGAGCATGCGTTACACTTTTCAAATAGACAGCATTATTTATGGAGTGGAGATTCAGTTATACAAGACAAGACAGGCTTCTATATTGCAGAATTCCAATTCAAATGTGCACAATATCATGTAAGTCTAATGTCTTGTTACACGATGTTAATGTTCTTCATGAACACCTCTAAATAAAACACATCTTTTCTCAGTCACATGTTGTTCTGCCTACTTTCATGGCTTACATTTCAAAAGTGATCATGCTCACAGCAGGATTTTAATCTGGATATACCTAAAGAGAATATATTTGCTTGAGTTCTTTAGATACATGTTCCTCTTTCACTTAGACTGAGCCTCAGTTAGGACATGCTTCTGTGAGTAAGTTAGAAATGAAGCACTTTACATGGCCAAAACGCTCCACGTTAAAGAGTGTCCAAGTGAGTTTTGATGCCTCTGCTGACCTCATTTGAAAACTGTCCTGCAGATGCAAATGTTCACTTTTGCATTTTGTTTTGCATTCAAAACTTTCCAGTTAGCTGTGGCATGCTGTACTGTATGTGTATGGAGGCGCAGGCCAGAAAAGAGAGAGTGGTGGCTTTGAATAACCAAATAAGTTCGGGCTCAGCTCTATACATTTTTCATATGGCCAAGGCCTTTTTTTAAATGCAAAGTGGCCCACTTGGAGCGATGCCTATCTTTACACATGTTGCTGTGGCTGCTGAAAAATAGGGAAATTAAAAAGGTGACAGATATGACAGTTAGCTGGCGCTGGCATGTCTTGCTTACTTCCCTGTTCTGCTGGAGTTCAGTTTGGCTGTTTGCATGTTTCATCCTCACACGAAACTTAAGTATACAAGGTAAAAAAAAAATGATGTTAACAATTCCTGTAAGTATGACAGTAACATCTCATTAGGTGCAAGGTTGAACATCTCTCTCCCTCACACACACACAAACACGCATAGATAGAAAATAATTGTATTGTTGACTAAACACATAATAACACACAATCCTTGCAGACCCCCTCCCTGGGCTCCTAACTTCTTCCCCCCCAGCCGTGTCCCGGGGAGGTGAAACCCAAACCAGAGCGCAGAGAGCTCTCTCAACTCCTCAACCTCTCAACACATCCTCAGCACTACCCTTTGAAAATAAACCACGCCGGCGAGCCTCCGTCTCAAACTCGCGCCTCATATGTGAGCACACATGCCCCTCTCTCCGCTGGGAGCTCTTTGGAGACTTCCCCGACGCTGTTTCATGAAGCAGATGTGAGAATGGCCGCGATCAGACCTGACGCTTCGCAAGGCAATGTGGAGACCATCACTCTCACAGTGAAAGATAAGCAGGAGAGGTGTAGCGCGTCCTCTGCAGAGTTGGTTTAGATGACACAGTGTAGAAGAAAGCATGTGATCAGCGCCTATCACCAGCATTTGGATTTATATTGCCAAACTTCTGACCTGGAGTTGACACAGAATGCAGGGCTTAACAAATGTGAAATGACAAATGAAGTGAATGTGATGGGAGTGTATAATTGGCCAAAAAAAAAATATGAAAACGGCACAAACAATAACTTCCACACACCCACGAGTGAGCACAAAGTTGATGAAATATTTAGTGATTTTAGACCAATGACACTGCAGCTTCCCACACTCTAAAACATGTGGAGAGATGGAGCTCCAGATGGCTGGAAGCCTGCGTTTTCCGAGATCCACCTTCTAATGATGATCTCTCTCACACTTCCACACAAACTGTAATCTGAGCAAGTGAGGAGCAAAGAATGTGTTTCTGCGATATCAGATGAACCTGGGTGACTGATAAGAAATGGAACAATAACCTGGAAGAATGCATGAGGAGTGCGTGAGGGAGTCATGGTTGCTCAACTATCTGAGAGAAACTGATAGTATTAAGATATTGAGTCAGTGACTGCAGCGTCTCAACATGGCTAATGCCACATGATTGACGGAAGACCACCGACCCATGAAAGGAATGGAAGTCAATCAGAAATGATGAAAGAAATGACAACTACATGATATATTGCCAGTGGAAGTACTTACTTTTTTTACTCTAAGAGACAGGGAAGAATCAGCTCGATGGAAAAGTAACAAAGAGAATATTAGCATTATGTCATTTCATCGAGGGGCGGCAGAGTCAATATAGCATTTTTAAAAGGATTGCCTTCAGAGAGAATGAAAACACTTTAAACACACAGAGACAAACTCACAGACAAGGACATATCATAGGAATTAAAGAGTGAATATTCCTGGTAAAACATTGATGTAGTTACTGGTTTGACAAAAAGAGAAAATATACTGTACGCCTCAGTGATTGTTGTTCAGTGTGCTTGCTTGCAACTGGTGATAGGGATGTCTGCAAGTATCTCAAGGCCAGAATACTAAGTGTGGGGGACAGAGGGCTCTTTCAGGGTACAGCCCAGCGGCGCATAGTGTGTATGAAATGACATTCACGCATTTCCAGGGTAGGACAGAAGGACTTATTATCAATGTGGCTAAATTATTGCTCACGCGAAGGGGGACGGGTACACTTAGGAGTGGGGGAGGGAGTGATGTGCGTCAAATCTGTCATCAAGGATACAGAGAGGCTTCAGTTTAAGACACATATTTTATAAAGCCGGGAAAAAAAGTTCACAAAGCCCACAGCGTTTCAAACTGTCCAACTCGTTTGTATCTCATTAGCATATTGCTTTTATGATTATCAAAAAAGCTTGTCTATGGGACATGACGGCAGAGAGAAAACATACGCAAAAAATTCATCCATATTTTGGTTGGGCCTTTCCCTCAGAATGCATGTGTACAAAAAAAAAAGAAAGCTTGTCTGGAGCTGGAGCTGATTAAGGGGGAAGATATTTTCCATACACCAGTGTGTCTACAGTTCTAAAGCACATCCACGTTTTTATGGATTGAAAAATCTAATAACAAAGCAAATCTGTGCATGTTATGTCACCTTGGTGCAGCATGGTGTCCCCCTGCAGAAAGGATGGTGTGATATTTGATCTGCCTCAACAAGAACAGGAACACTCGCCTGCAGGACTTCCTCTCCTTTCTTTCATTCCTTTCCTCTTTCCATCTCCTACCACCTCTGTTTGAGCTGCGCAAAGCCGGATGAGGGTCATCTTACCAATGTCCCTGTTGCGATGCAGAAATCCAACATTTTGGCAGCACCCCGACCTGTTAACATCTAAACTTCACAAAGCTGACAGGATCTTCCTCTGCTTTCTGCAGCACGATCACTGTCCTTGTTTTGACTGCTGTTAATTAAATCATAAAAAGACACAACTTTGCACAAGGAGTTTAAGTGAGGCAGCACTTATGGCAATGTTTGTGTGTTGTTGTAATTATTTGTGTTGCTTTTCTAACTTTCTGCCAACATTCTCCCACAGTATGAATGATTCCAGTGATGCACACTCGTTTGAGTGGGCCGTATTTCCACTGAGGCAGTCCTTTGACATGTGCATATTGCTGTATTGCTGTCTTGTGGGTGTTTTTGTGTTTGTATTTTGACATGGTATAATGTTTGTTTGTGTGTGCATGCTGGGGTGGAGTAGGGGTGCTATGAGGATGTGTGTGCATGTGTGTGTGGGTGGGGGAGGGAGGCACAGCTCTGCAGCCTGATATTCTGGGAACGCCAGGGTGGCGTTGTTGACCCACCTGCTCCCTTCTCTCTTCAGCTGGATCTAGTCGAATTTCAGCAGCTGCATCCCTTCACAAAGCACCTCTTTGTAATCTTCCCAAGGCGCACAAATACAACAGCAACCAGGAGAGGAGAGAGGAAAGAGGAGGGAAGATGGACAGTGGAGACGGAAAGAGGAAAAAGGGCGGTAACTGTTCTGTCACTGGCAGATCATACTGTATCTTTAAAAAGTTTTATAAAGTAGCAAGTGCATTTTTAAGTCATACCTTGTTGGAATGAAACAAATTCCACACACACACACACACACACACACACACACACACACACACACACACACACACACACGCACGCACGCCATACGCACGCCATACGCACGCCGCACGCACATACGTACGCAGGGAAGAAAAAAGAGAACGCAGCAAGCATGATGGAAGGTGACAAGAGCTGCAAAGTGTCGCCCATTTGTTTCCCATTAGTAAAATGTATCCCTGACATTCTCACTTGCAATGGATCTCAGGCCTCCTTAATAAGCCAAGCCACATCCATGTATTTTGCACTTCACACAACACAGAAAAAGCAAGACCCTGCCTTTTCTCTTACCATCTTCTCAGCCACAGACACAGTTTAGTTTAAGCTCCCCAGAAACTGCACCCCTAGAACAAGGCCCCGTTCCCCCCCATCCTGTCTGCAGCACCCGGTCCCTGTGGCCCAAACCCAGACTCACTGGTGGCAGAGGGAAGGAGACGTCATTAGGAGATTAACTACAGCAGCCTACTTTACTGCCATCATAAATACATGTACCTGAGTTTAAGGCCATAAACACACCCATGAAGCCAAAATTGGGCTTTTGGGTTGGGGGCCGAGGTCATTGGTTCTGATTAAATTTGGTACCAATTAATCCAGCGCACATGTGGATAACTCATGGTGGGCTAGTGAAATAGTCTATGCTCCATACATCCCAACACAAACATGTATATGCACATATAAAAACGCAAAACAAAAACAATTTTCCAATTTATCCAATTAAGGGGATTCTGCTGTTTTATCTTCAAATGCTTAGCCTGGCTTTAGAGAGTCATATCAATGTCAAAATGTCAAATTAAAGATGATGAATTAATCCCCAAAACCAAACAGGGGAGCTCAGAGCTTTAAAATACGATGCAATAATCAATCAAATTAACCAGCAACGACATATTCTTCATATAATCCATAAAAGTAGGCCGAGTTTTGCACAGAACCATAAAGCAGCATCTTGTTAAATGAGAGACCCTATAGCTCAGTGGATTTATATTCTATGTTAAATGTAGCCAAAGCTGTCCCAGGGGCTGCCGTTAGCAGACACAAGAGGTAGGTGGTGCAGGGGAGGGGGGGGCTGAATTTGGCCCAGAGTAGTGGAAATGAAATGTTTGGTCAAATTGAAAACAACCAAAAAACACGCTAAAGAGACTAGAGAGAGAGAGAACACGCACGTGTACACACATGCGCACTCACACGCACACAGACGCACACACAGTCCAAGGTGAGTGGAATCAAGTTTTGTTGATTTGATCTGCAGTACATATGTAATTTCATCTAAGCACTGATATTTGCCGGAGCTGAACAGAGTCACCAGTCAGTAGAGGTTAAACGCTCTGAACTTCACAAAAGGTGATCCTGTCACCCATACTGATCTGTTTCCCTAAATACAACACTGGATTCTCGATTAAAGTGTCAGTCATTCAACAGAAACAACTTTAATAACTGGTCAGGGTTAGTATGAATACACAGCAGAAGGCAAGCTACTTCTAGGGAAAGTTAAATTCCTCTGTGAATGAGAAGTTCATACTCGGTGGTCGACTGAAAAGACTCTTTATATCCTTCTTGTAACAGAAGGACTTCCGTGGTCTCTTTTGTCCCCAGCTACACTCTGCACCTCTTTAAAGGGAACAGGAAGTGACCTTTGTGACCTTGGACTCCCACACCATGTGACATGTAGCTGTGCACCAACATGGCCAAAACTTCCCACAACCAAAAAAACTCAACACAATTAACCTGCTTTGATGACAGCCATGTTCAAGTGTGATTTTACCCTTGAGTGCTGTAAGAGATTTTAAATTAATTTTTATAAAGAACCTGAAAACTACAAAATGAGACTCTTTTTACTCTGTTGCTTTGCATGTCTGCAACAGTTGGAAATAGTGAAGTGATTACCAGGAAATACACTGTACCTAAAGCCAGTGGAAACGGTTAAGAAGTGCTTCCTTCTTTCCTGCCTAAGGCAAGTGATGTCTATTTGACAGTTGGTATAGAACCAATGCAGCATTTTATGGATTAAAAGTGTCAACTCAAAGAGGAGAATGACATATCCAGTTACTGCAGGTTGAAAAGCAAGGAAACTATAGCAGGAATACTTTAGGATAGAAAGATAACTCAATAGTAAATTGCTTTAGAAATGTAATCACAGGATTGTTTTAAGGTACACTGACTTGTTGAAGCCTCTGGCTGTTTTAATGACAATGCTAGTGTTGGCTTAGCATATTACTTGCATCGAAAAAATGTCTTTGATTACTTATTAAATATTACAAACTTTAAATGTAGATATGTTACTCTATTAGTCAAAATGATTTGGCTACATGGCTCAACTCCTTTAAAACCTTTACACACACAGCACATATCTTGTATTGAACACATGGTAAACAAATAAAGAAGACATGAAAGTCTGGTTTACATTTGGGATGTGTTTACAGACCATCAACAGCTAGCTTAACGTTAGCACTCCAGAGGTCTAGCCCTCGTAGTGAGGCTGAGTTCATACATCCTCCACCTCTGAACAAAACCAGCTGATTCCTGACCGTACCGTAGGCTAACAGTACCAGTGGCTTCTTCTTCTTCTTACAATGTTTTAGCCTTGGAAAATTCCAACAACAAACCACAACTTTGTACCACCTGATAGATCACATAGCTCCTGAAAATGAAGATTAAAAAATACGCAGTTTTTACCATTTCATAGAGGATTTAGGGAATGCTGCCCTGGCCCAGTTGATAAAGTGCAAGGCTAAGCAGAATTCCCATGGTGATGACATGTCAGGCAGTATGATTTCATTTGAGCCTTTTTGACAGAGATCTGAAGCAATGTGCTGAATATGTCTGTGCATGGTGCTAATCTCTGGATAATGTTGCGATGCTGGTTCCTCTAGTCCGTATCACAGACCCAGATGGGTGTTTATGGCATTACATGGATACGCTTTGACGAAAGACAGCATGTCATGAAGGAGCAAATGTTTTTTCTGCAACTTTGAACATTCCTAGTTCGCCTATGCATACATATATTGATGTATATAAATCTATAACTATGTAAGCCCCATGTATAAAAAGTAAAGCTATATTTTTACTATACAGTAGGGGAAATTCTCAAGCACTAACCAGTTTTTAAGTGTGCAGTAAAATAACCCCCATCAACCCATTTTTCCAGAGCTAAAGCATCATATAATATAATGCAACACAGATAATCAATCAAAACTTTATTACAGACTCAGGGTCCGGATAAAGATGATAATAACCCACTTGGACTCTTCCTATGTTTGTCAGCAGGTGTGTTGTGTATTTTACACTGCATATCTGAATCAGATGTTACAGACAGGCTGGAGACAGACAGCTAACTGCTGCTCATAAACATTGAAAGTTTTGGCTGGTACACTAAAAGCCTAATTGGAGAATTTGATCTACTTCACCAATTGTCTTTTTCATGGCTTATAAATGATCCTGTAAAATATGAATTGTACACAAGAGATTACTGTGCTGCTCTGTAAGCACTGCGCTCACTTGCTACACATTCCTTTTATGTAAACATGTGTATGCACATGCACATTTTGCTCATAAAATGGTACATAAAAATATGCAGTGCAAATGGCTTTTTATTCTTGTTTTAATTATCTGCAAATAAAAACAATCCACCACAGTTATCTTAGCGCTGTGAGGCAACGCCAGACAAGTCTCTAAATAGTCTCTCTTTGGTGAAGCTGCCTCCCATTTCCCGTAAAGTCAAGGGGTGGGCTCTCTGTTCTCTCGCCGCCCCGTCCTAAATGTCTACATGTCCCGCACCATCTAATTCACAGGCAAATTAGGGAGATGATTTATGAGAATCAAGGATCAAAAAAGTAGACAATGTGGAAGACTGAGCACACCGCAAGTTTTATTCAGAACATATGCCGTGAAGATGAGAGGGAAGAGAGACAGACAGAGGGAGTTGTAGATCAGAAAGTGTAAAACTAAAAAAGAACCCACATACACCCACGCTTCTCTTGGGACAACTTTGGGACAAGATACACCATGGGAAGTGTCATCCCTGCTGAACATCTTAGCATTTATGCTCTCATACCAGGAGAAAAAGAACCAAGAATAAACAAATAAATATGTCCCCTGCACATTGAATATGTAATGGAGGTCTCTTCTCCTCAATCAACCTTGAGCTCAACCTGCAGGCAACGTTCAAGCAGAACCTCTGTGTTAACAGCTGAAACTATTATGGATGTCAGAAATGTACGAACAATGTCATGGGAGTCACTACACAACTAAGATCAGTTTGCGGATCAAAAATGTACAGGAAAGCCTTGAGGAAACCAGAGAAAGATTTAACATGCTCCCCCCCGACCTGCTACCACAACAGCTTCCAAAACCTCTCTGTCCATAATCTCTAGTTCACATGAACATACAGAACTATCAAAAGCAAAACCGCTGCCTCAAAAAACTGTTTATATGTCAGGGAGAAAACACAGCAAATAATCTGGAAACACTTGAGCTCTTTTTATACCCTTGACGTTAAAAACGAGTGTGGCCGAAGGCCAAACACACCCTGAGACGTTTTGGACTAATTGTTTCCTTCAGTCCTAACACTCCCCCTTCAATCTCTTCAAAACTCCCTTCCTTCCTTCCCTCCTCACACTGCAAACCCTACCCTCCACCTCTCTGCTTCTACTAATAGGTTTAAATAAAATCTGCAATTGGTCCAGTAAACCCCTCATTATGGTGTTTTAATAGAATGAATTTAGGATGGTGCAGGGTCAGGGGTCAATGGGAGGTCCTAACAGACAGCAGCTGTCAGGGGGGTTGGACCGTGATTAGAACCAGTGGAGTCAAACATCCCCGGGTCCTCAACCTCACTAAGTAGAAAACCTGGAAAATAGATCTGGCAGGGGACCAAAATGGAAAACATCCACCGTGCAACCTCCAGAGGGGAGGGTTGAGATGGGACAGAGAGGAGGAGCAGATACAGCTTTAATGTTTGAACCTGGCTGGAAAATCTTTCCAACTAAAGATGCAACACATCTCAGCCTATAAGTTCACCAAAGCTGTAGGAAAATGTATGTTCTGTCAGTGCCTGGATCCTTGCCTTTCAGTTCAGTTTGCTGCAATGTACATTTTGCACTAATTACCTTCTTTCTGAGTGTGTGAAACCAAAGATGGACGTGGTCTGGTTGATGTGGTGCTGGGGTGAAATACGGCTTGTTAGCAGCCCAGGAGCTTGTTCCACATGTGGCCAGGCAGTGGTTGGGATAGTCTGGGTCAGAGGGAGGGCATGCCAGTCCTCCTGGTTCAGAATGTTTACACTGACTCAGTGAGCAATCAGGGAGATTAGAGACACTGGATTCCACAGTCGTTACTCATGTGGAAATTAGAAAATAAATCTATTGGATTCTGCAAAATGTATACGTCATGCACCACCACATGAATATAAATATAGAATATATTTTGTTGGATGCATAGCAGCAAATATTATTATTTTGTCATGGCCTTTATGCACTCCTCAATCAGTTCACATCTTGCCATAATATCTAAAACTTTTCTATACTGCGCAATGCTATGATAATTTAAGTTTCACTTTTTTACATACTTTGTCCGATAACTTGGCTCGAGTGAAGAAATGTGCCTAAATGTATTGAAACACAGAAGCAGAGACCAAAGGGGGAAATATTCCTGTGGGTGCCTGTGTAATTTAAATGTGTATGCACATTAGAAGCCAGAGAGTATAATTTACCTGTGGTAGAGAAGTGACTAGGGCCCGGGAGAAATGGGCTAACATGCTCTGCTACGGCCTGAGAAAAAAGAGAATCTGAAAAACTTTACCCTTGTTTTTTCTTTGAGTTCCATCTTACAAAAATATGAAAATTAGAACCTTCCTTCATTCTTTGGGAAACTTTAGATTCATACGCGGTTACCTCCCCTCTGTTGCTCCTTCCTTTTCTAATCAAGCGCCCACAAGCTCTGGTCAGAGTTTCTCCCCACAATACAGGGAGGCATGACGGGGGGAGGCTGGAGTCTGTTGAGTCTGTCTCCTTCTCTCAAACCAAGACTGTCTCCTAGTTACTTATTGACGGCAGCTGTCAATCACATTGGGCTCAACCTGATTTATCTCCAGTGTTATCGAAAAAATGAGGTGATTGGTGAGGAGTTTTAAGTTTGGTCCTTCTCGTAATAGTAGAAAAAACCCCAAATGGCTCAATAACACTTAACTTAATATTGAAATAATGTTTACAGATAATGCTTTATTTTTGTCCAATAATTACAAAACAATAGAAGCACTATTTTTTGACACACTGGTTGGATTAATGTCGTTTTATCTGTTGATCTGGCTGTCGGCAGGAGACATGAACCCTGACGAAAGGTTTTCATACATTTGGTGGGGAGATAGGACGTGAGGCAGGAACAGTTGATTGAGTTTAAATGGTGATTGAGAACAGGGATTACATGTGACACAAATAATTAGTTGCAAATCCAAAAGGAAAATTGTAAAAGGATCATTCAATTTGATTTATGATTAAGTGACAGGAATAATGTGTTAAAACAAATTGATAATTAGTGGTATGTTTATACTCACTAGTTAATTGGGCGTATGATAATAAAATATATGCTCACATAACACATGTTTGAGTCTACATATTTGTCCTCTCTGACACATGCATGCACACACACAGTAAATACTTTTCCATGTGTTGGGACGAGAGGGAAGCCAGAGTCATTCATGTTTGACAACTAGCCGCTGTCCTGTCTGTCTGTTCACATACACACACTCTCACACAGACACACACATACTCTCACACACACACACCCACGTGCACTGAACTTGACCCAACCTCGCTTTGACAGCAGCTGTTAGAAAGGCAGGCTGCTCCAGACTAGCCAAAGGATAATCTTTTTTTTGTGATAGAAATGTTATTTTGTATTACATACCCCTCTACAGACATGAAATACAATAAATTCAAGTTGAAAGCTTTTTGCCTCCTAAGCTTATTGTTAGAAAAAGCCAAACAAGGAAACGTCCTACCTTACTTTGGAAGCTGTAGCTTTCTGTGCTGCATGTTAAAGCCACATTGTCATTATTTCCACACTCTCTTCTTCTCTCAGCCACCTGCAGTGTGCATGGAGCGGAGCAAACTGCCGTCCAGCACACACACACCTTGTCTTTTAACGGAGAGGCCAGTGATATAAATCATCCCACAATACATGAACACAAAGACACCTTTAACAAAGGCAGTGATTCCATCTACCCTCTTATCTCTGCCGCTCTATATATCTTTAGTGTCACAAAAAAAGCCTGTTTCAATAGTGAGACATTTACTTCCTCATGTGAACTTGGCATATTTATTAAAGCTATGAATGATTTGTTTCCTTGTTTTGTTATTGACACAAACATACCTTTCAGTTAGAAGTTGATTCAGGAATTAGAGTTTTTGTTTGGAGTCATGTTTGGATTGGACATAATATCAATCAATTAAATTGCCTAAAAATGTTGACATTACTAATTAATTAATTGATCAAACAGTGATTAATTCATTATTAAATATGGTATTGTAAGCAAAGAAAGAAATGCAGTCGTCAGTTTAACTAAAGAGGGGGGCGGATCATCCTGCCTCCTTGAGATAAAACTTACGTTAACTATTTATTTGCTTTAATTTGCAACCCTGCTGCAAATTAGTTTATTACAAATTTAGTTTGAACAACTAAAATGCATAACAAAAACCTGAATATCAATCTTTACTTTAGTCTTTTTTTGTAGTTTGATCTTTGGTTTGCATTGGATGTTAAAGCTTAACATTCCTCTATACAAAACTAGTTGTGATTGAGGTATTGAATTTAACAAACTTATATATGTTGTCTTCTGCATATAAGATATAATATGTTTGCTTTTGTTGTATTAATTATAGAACAAATCATTAACATTCAGAGGGTTTGTTCTTATAGCATTATATAATTGTTTGTCATACATGTAACATGTGCAACTTTAGTCAAATCAGAACAATGTCACAAATGTAAAAAAAGAAAAGAAAATTATTATTATAATGAAGCCCACATAAAAGATTGAACCAATGGGGGAAAGTGGTGATTTGTTCCAGCCAATCCTAGGAGATGGGTGGAGTGACGATTTTAAAACTCCAACTCAAGTTGCTGTAGCGTGCTGCTCCTCAGCTCATATTGTGGACCACAACTTTCACGACAGCACCTCCCATGACAGCATAGGAAAACAAGGCTGACGAAGACAAACAAACAGGGAAGCAGAAGCAAAACAACGGACTCTTATTCAGTGAAACTGTTTAAAGGAATTTACTGTGGCGCACCGTGCGTAAAAGGCGCACTGGCCACTCTGCTGCGCGCTTCCCTACAGTGGTAACATTTGATTTTTTTGTTCACTGAAGATTGTCGGATTTGTAACAGATAATGTTAAAAATGACCGAGGAGCATGAGAAGTGTGGAAGCGACCAGCCGTGCAGTCCATCGGGCACAAACAGCTCCATGTCCCAGGACGACTCTGACTCCGATGCTCCGTCCTCACCGACGGGCTCTGACGGCCGAGGGTCCCTGATCGCCGGTTTGGGCAAGAAACTGGACCCGGAGGAGGACGACCGGTTCCCAGCCTGCATACGGGACGCCGTGTCTCAGGTCCTCAAAGGATACGACTGGTCCCTGGTGCCCATGCCCGCGAGGGGGAACGGATCTCTGAAGAATAAACCTCACGTCAAGAGACCCATGAATGCCTTCATGGTCTGGGCGCAAGCGGCCCGCAGAAAGCTGGCGGATCAGTATCCTCACCTACACAACGCCGAACTGAGCAAAACTCTGGGGAAACTGTGGCGGTAAGGACACGTTTTTATTTAATTAAAGAGAAATGCAGGGTTATATAGCGTGTACAATACAATTATTAAAAGTACAAATATCAGTACACTTAAAGTGTATGGCTGCTGAATGGGACATGGAGACAGTCATTTCATAATAATTGTATTCATTTACAGTTTTGGCAATTATATACAAATATAGTTTCAAATAACTAAAAAGAAAGCTTTTATTTTTAATGTAATTATTTTTGAAGAAATAATGAAAGCAACATTGGCATTTTCATAGCTTCTTTACAAAAAAAATAAAAGCTTTTGAAATCATTTGGGCCCTCTCTCAATTTTATCTTTTTATTTCTGATTTGTTTGACTGCAGACATTTTAATGTTTTATGATTTTCTTCCACTATAGTTTGCTCTCAGAAGGTGAGAAGAGGCCATTTGTAGATGAAGCCGAGAGGCTCCGGGTTCAGCACAAGAAAGATCATCCAGACTACAAGTACCAGCCACGGCGACGAAAGAATATGAAACCAGGCCAGAGCGACTCAGACTCAGGAGCTGATCTGGCTCATCACATGTATAAAGCTGAGCCGGGGCTGGGACTGGGAGGGATGACTGATGGACACCACCACCCTGAACATGCAGGTATATTGTCAAATTGAATAGATGAGAAAATAAGGAAATATACAACTAGCTTGTGATGTTTATTTAAGAAAGTCATTAAATTAGGCTGCTGAAATCTTTTTGAAAAATGTAGTTTTTGCAGTGATGAATCCTTAATTTTAAAAAGGTACATTCTTTTTTTCCCCCAGGTCAGCCTCATGGTCCCCCTACTCCACCCACTACTCCCAAAACAGAGCTGCACCATGGGTTGAAGCAGGATCTGAAACATGAAGGCCGGCGTCTAGTTGACAGCAACAGGCAAAACATCGACTTCAGCAACGTAGACATCTCTGAGCTCAGCACCGATGTCATCAGCAACATGGAGACCTTCGACGTGCACGAGTTTGACCAGTACCTCCCCCTCAACGGCCACGCCTCAGGCCCCTCCACCCTGCCTTCAGACCACAGCCACGGGCAGGCTCCAGCACCTGGGGGCTCTTACACTTCCTCATACAGTCACGCAGGCATCAACGGGTCAGTGTGGAGCCGCAAGAGCACCATGTCCTCCTCCAATGCGTCCGCCAGCGACGCGGGCCAGCACCGGCTCCATATTAAAACAGAGCAACTGAGCCCCAGTCACTACAGCGAGCACTCTCACGGGTCACCCTCTCACTCCGAGTACGGCTCCTACAGCAGCCAGGCCTGTGTCACCTCTGCCACATCAGCTGCAGCCTCTTTCCCCAGCTCCCAGTGTGACTATACTGACCTCCAGAGCTCCAACTATTACAACCCTTACTCTGGCTACCCCTCTAGCCTCTACCAGTACCCCTACTTCCACTCATCCAGGCGGCCCTACGGTAGCCCCATCCTCAACAGCCTGTCCATGGCTCCGGCCCACAGCCCCTCTGCCCCCAGCTGGGACCAGCCCGTCTACACCACGCTGTCTCGACCTTGAGGTGCCAAGAAACAGTCGGTTCCACCACAGACTCATTCAGATTGATGCACTACTATTGAAGGAAGTAAGGAGCAGGTAGCGAGTTTGTGTAGTAGGCTACCTGTGACCAGTTAAACGTGAAACAAGAAAAAAAAAAAGTGCCTGCTGATTTTATACAAAGTTTTATCGCTGCAATTAAAACACAGACTTTTTACAGATAGACAATTGTGTTGATGGCGAGCCAAAATTCCTCCATGAGGACATGTCGCCTACGCCTACATCCTGTACATCCCCCATCTTTTCAAATTTAAGATTGCACGCGTGTGCACTCTTGAGGTAAAGCAAAGGCCTGCCACTGAGTTGTGTAGGAGAGAAACCGTTTGGCTCGATTCCGTTGTGAAGCAGATGGAGAAGCAGATACATAGGAGAACGTACATGGGAAACGTTATGTGAATTTGCAGTCAGATTTACAATAATGGCCAGAGATATATCACAGCCATTTACATCAGTCTTAACTAAATGGCTCATATGAATCTATAAGTGTCATTTTGGCATAAAAGTCTTATATGTATTTATGTTTATGCATTATTGTTTTTTTCCGTTTTTAGGTATAAACACATGTAATGTGGGTTTGGTTATTTACAGTACAGTTTGGCTTTTAATGAAATCAAGGTATATGAAGTAAAGGACGATACAAGTACAATACTTATTTTCAATATCATTCCATTAAAGACCAATTTCCAATAACATCTCATTCCAAGTTACAAGAAAACAGATCTGGACCAACAGTCTTACGCGGGACAGAACAGGTGTCTGAACGCTACGCTTGGCAAATTGCGATTAGTCATGATCTAGGGTTAAAGGAAATGGGGTAAAATAACACCACACACTCTGAGTGACATGTCAGCTGGACCTCCTGTATACACGGATGGACAGCACACGGATATGTGTACTTAAATGCATCTGTGTGTGTGTGTGCGTGTGCGGGCGCGCGTTTGTGTGTGAGGGTGCATCGTGGGATAAATTACTTTTGTACGTGTGAGCCATTTTCTTGGTGAAAATAAACATATCCCACGACTTAAACAATTTGTTACTGAATCGTTGAATTGATCCGTTCCTCAAAGAAGTGTTTAGGTAAATTAGGTGTGTGAGTATTTGCCCATATTTATCTAATCAACCATCAAGTGCCAACTTACTGCTGCAGTTTCGCGCAAAACGTTTTTGTGCCTTCTAATGCTTATTGTCAGTATTTCAATATGAAATTGAATTATTAACAAACTTCAGGCAGCACACAATCAGTAATCGCAACCAGGGATTCCGACAGTTAACCTGCTTCTGATTATATCCTTAATTTGATATCATTCCTTACAGCCTTGGTTTGTAATGTTCTGTGAGAAACATATGGAGCATCGGGCTCCAGGTTTATCCACAGAACTGTGTTTTGTATATTATTCTGGTGTATAATTTTGAGAAAGGCTTTGAAAATTATTGTTGTTCTATTAACTAGTTCCATTCACACATGCACAGCTAACCCCTTTGCTGGCCTTTTTTTTTTTTAATAAAAAGATTTGTTTTCTTCATATTTGTCTTTGTCATTCTTATTGCATCCATATTCAAGTTACCTTGTATATTTATATAGTGAGGAACAATTTGTGAAAAATATTGAACTAAATAAATGGGGTAATATTATGCATTGTTTTCCTTTGCGCTGGATACCAGCTTGTTGACATCTGTACTGTAAGCTACAGCTGTGAGGGTTAGTGACAATCATTCTCAGTTTTCCAAAGTGACAGAAATGAAATCTTCTTAGTAAATTCAATTGTAGGCTGCTCAAATTAGATAGACATTGAAATCTATCAAGTACTTTTGCAAAATATGCTTAAGTATTCTGCTGCTGTAGAGCTTATACACTTATCAAGGAATAGTTTTTTCATAAATGTACAGGCGTTGAAATAAAACGAACACATGTTGCACCTTCTGACCAGAGTAGACACTTTATATCGGCTATAGAAATATATAAATATATATAAACCAGAATATTAAGTTCAGATTTTTTCGTTAAAACACTGACAAGAGAGGAATGAGCAGAGATCCCATCTCCTCCGGTCAGGCGGGTAGAATGCTCAAGTTGGCCCTGGCATGCATGCCAAGCAGCCGTCCCTAACCAGCCCAGGGAGAAGCCAAGTGCCAGGGCCTCGCTGCTGAATTTTAATGATTCATTATGCTGTGGAGGGGCCCCATTGTGTCCCTTTATCCGGAGAGCTAGAAAGGAATTAATTGGACAGAAAATGGAAGGGCAAGGGGAACTGACAAGCCATTAAGAGGGTGCTGAATGGACGATTAGATGCACATGGGGGAGGATTTCCCCCCCCCTCGCTCTCTGATATCACAGCGCTTCACAAACAAAAAAATCAACAAGAACAACCACAATGACCACCAAACTGTAGAAATCATATCGGCGCACATAATCTGTAGATAATAAAAGAAGATAATACCACAGCAGATGGGGTGTGGGTGGCTCAAGAACGACTTGTTGTTTTCTTCCCTCAAAGTCTTTTTTTCTTCACCAGTGTTTGCCAAATACTTTCAGGAGGAACTCTTGAGAAAGAACAGGAGTGAATAAAAGTGAGGCAAAAAGGCTCTTCAGGGTGCTTGGGTCCTGTTTCCCTGGAACTTGTCCACAGTTTCTGATTGGGCCTCTTGAAAGCCCTACTGTAAATAGCCAAGAAGAAAAAAGGAACTAGAATGGAGGTACTTCACTGAGTTACATCAGCACAGTATACTGAATGAATGAAGGAATGAATGAACATTTTTACACAGCAGTTTCCAACTTTGCCTGAGAGGGCTGAGCATTTGAAGACAGAAAGTCACATTGGGTACAACCATTAAGCACCATACAGAAGATGCTTCCGTCTCCCTCCCCCACTCGCATATATGTAGAAATTGGAAATGAAATGTAATTTACAGTAATTGTAACAATGCAGCACTGAGGCTGTGCTACATTCCAGCTGTCACAGTTATTGTTTATGGAGGAAGGGCGTTATTGGCCAAAGTGCGAGTCGTGGTCTCGGACCCAGAGGACATGGGGGGGGGATGAACGAGACGAGATGAACCCAGGGAAACTGGTGCTTAGACCACCTGACCACATCCCATTGTTAGGAGCAGGATAACTCGCCTGGTAATAGTCTCATCCTGTTTAATGAGCCTGGCTGACTCAGGGCTCGTTTCGGGGAAAAAGAGGGTGCTGGGAACTGTGAAAACTCTGAGAACGCAAGGCTGATTTGCAAGTGAAATGAAGTGGACATAAAACATGGTTATTGCTTGCCACTGAATCTGCTCTCTCTTTTAAGTTTTCCAAGACATTACACCCGATATCCCATAATTGATGGAATGTGTGTGTATCTATAGAAGTAGAAAATATGTAAGTAAATGAGGAAATAAGTTAGATAACAGATGTAGGAATGATGGTGTGAATGTTTTAATCAGTAAGTACTATATCACACTTCCAGACACATGCCTTTGGCACTAGAGATGTTCTCCTAGATTATTTTACTGTGAAATGTCACCAATTTGCAAGTAATATTGTGATTAAAATGTTTGCATTTGGAACCTTAACAACGTATAATATATGCCAAGTTATATTCTTTTTAAAAAATCTGCTCCTTCCAAAGCAAACACGTTCAACTGGAAACCACTCCGCCCAACTAAATGACCTCCTGAGCCTTATTTTGCCTCGTTTCCATGTTCCTGTTACCAAATAAAGTAGTCATTTGTATTATTGGTGTCTCCTGTACATTTGCTGGTATGAACAGGCCAAGCTAAATAAAGAAGCAGACAGGACCAACATTGCCTTCCCCGAATTCCTCACGGATGGGCCGTCACAGAAAAGAAGGAAAGGAAACAGCTAGCTCCTCCAAGGTAACATAAGATTACCTACATCTACCGGTTCCTGGGAAGACCTAATGCTAATTTAAATCAGTTTAGCTACTGAAACAGAAAGAAAAGTGTATAAGAAGAAATATTGAAGTGTTGAGAAGTCCAAACAATAACAGTTTAGTTAATGACTATAAAGTTACAGTTTGTTTGTACTTTAAGGATTGAAATAGTTCTTGGTAAATCAAGGGGGATCAATAAATAAAGCTCTTTGAAACTTTGTAATCAGAAAAACTAAAATCTGGTGCTTCAATCAGGCATGGAAAACAAATACCATTTTCAAGTAAATCTGTCCCAGTGGAGCCCCTGATTATTGTTGTTTACTGAAAAGATAATCAGACCTGGGTCTAAAACTTTTGCAAATGATTCTCAGTGTCTCTTTAAACCTGCTCAGCGTGCCAGATGGGGGGGGGGATTACTGCACCACGGAGAGTCAGAGTGTCAGTTTACTTTAACTAATATTTTGATTAATGAAACCTTCTGGCCCTTGTCAGAAAATTCGTATTTGATAAAAAAAAGTAACAAAAATGACTCACTCACTCACACTTTACTACAATAAAAATGTGGATATTGTTTGAAAATAAATTTATATTTTACCAAGTGGGGAATATCGTGACTGTAAATTTGTGATGGTGGGGAAACAAAATGCCACCACAGGTGCAGTGTTGCAAAAATGTTTTTAAGGAGAAAAGCAATTTGAAAAATACATCAAATATTTGACATCTGGTCATGTTCTGTTCTCTGAACAGTTGTCCACAGTCTTTCACTATCTTTTTTCATTTGTTCTCTCCTTTTCACTTTTTCTTGGCACATCTCAATTGTGAATGGGGTGGCAACATAGCTGCTCATCTTCTTTCCACAGCTTTAAGACTTGTTGATTAGTAACTATGGCTGTGTTTTCATTGTCACAGCTTTCTGCTTTTGTTGAACTGTGGCACGGTTCCATCGTCATGTACTTTCTCCATCTTAACTTGAAGTTGTCTCATCTCAACCTTATTCTCTTCACACTTCCTTTCTCTCTACTAATCACACCTTGACTTTACTGTCCTTTTTTTGTCACACTGAGACATTGAATGATTGACAGTTAACATAACATTTCTTTGTCCCCTTTTAAATTCAAAATACAAAAGGAGTAGATTTGAGTAAAATGAAAAAATATCCAGATCCACATGTATTTGAAAATGTGCAAGTTGGTGAGGTGGTAAAAGAATAGAAGAATAGAATATATCTTTATTTTGTCATCATACAAAGTAGTGAAAGGCCACCATTTATCTTAATATGACAATTTGTTTTTACAATGACTGTAATTTAAGGTTCCCAAATCATTATTTCAAAATAAGGTAATCCAACATATGACCCCCCTTTACACACACATTGTTACCCTGCCCCACAGCCACCAGCACCCACATAAGTTGCACTCCTACATCACCGATGACACAAGGGAGAGAGAGAGAGGAACTGTGAGAATGTGGAGTGTGGGAGGAACATTAAACTCTTCTTCTGATGCACAGAGGTAGTAGAGGAAGAGGCTACAAGATAATATATCATAAAAGGGAAGAGAAGTCAACAGAATATGATGAAGAAAAGACATCTCTCCTTTAATTCTCTTGTGTGCGGAGCTTCTTGGCAGAATGTGCGGCAAGGACAGCAGGACCAGAGTTTTAAACGTAGCTCAGAGTGTTGGCAGAGCCGTGTGTGAGCGCTCTCTGTGGGAGCACCAAATCTTGTCGCCCAGCGAAACATGGCATTTCAGACAAAACAGCAGAATCCATGAAAACCCATTTACCCTGCTATTGTGTATATACCCCACCGGCCTGCGGTTGGATTCTCTCTGCTTACTAGATTAATTCTCACAAGCCTGTATACTGTAGTGCCATGAGGAATGCATTTTAAAACCTTGTCTAGGATGCCACACTTTCTCTGGTTTCTGGGTAGTACTAAAACGGACAGTACACCGCAACATATTAGGTGACCAATGCAATATTTGTTTAATACGCATATGATCAGCAACACATGTATATCCTCTCACACTTGATATCTTTTGTGGTATGACAAAGAGCAGGGGATAGGGGGAGAGGGGGAAAGGGAGAAAATAGGGAAGAGTTTATTCTCCCATGTGGTTTTGGCCCGTTCTGATGGGCCTGGAGCAACGCCAGTCTATCCCTGGTCCAGCCTTTGATATGGATGGAGTTCATTATGTAACTGAATCTATTGTCAAAGAATAAAACAATATGGGGCCAGCAGCGGAGGTGTGTGTGTGTTTTTAGGCCAGAGAGGACCTAAAAAGCAATCGGCTAAGGGGCATTTTCACAACCCGTCCTCATCAAAGAGGAGACGCTTTCAAACTCTCCTGAACCCTACTTTGGCATCTCCTAAAAGGTTTCTTACATCTTAGTTGTAGCGTAATGTGTTACAGCATTTTGAAACAAATCTTTCAAGAACTAATTCACAGTTTTTTTCTCCTGTTTTCACTCCTTTTTCTTTTTGCATTCACACATCAGTAAAGAAAGCCTAATCGTAATTTCAGCAGTTGTTGCCACCTTCCAAATGTGTAGCACCAAATGGATATGACCCTGCTCACCTCCTCCCCGCTGTTTACTTATTACAGATAACAAAACTATCAACATTTTAGACTCAACACCAAACCCAAGAACTTGATCAGGCTGCATTCAGTCAAAAAGACAATCACAACAGTACCACAACAAACACAAATAGAGAAAAGCAACCATGACACTTGCTTTCCCCCACGTTCTCTGCCTTCTCCTTCTCCTGCTACAGTTAGACCCCCATTTTTCTGTGGCCTCAGCTAGGCTGGGGAGCTGGGGTCTGTGCCTGGTTGTGAGAGGAAGCCTAAGCCTTTTAGTGGTCTGCTGAGTTCATTACAGCTGAGCTATGGTGAGAGCAACAAACCTCAGTGTGGTTTCAAAGGTCACCCTGCACAATGCTCTGGCGCCTTCAACCCGTCACTGGGTCCCTGACCGTCGCATGCTCTCGAGGAGACAGGGGGGGACATATAGACCCTGAACGTGTGGCTTTAGGACATTGAAACAGTGTTTGATGTCACCGCTGTGCTGGAGATCAGCAGTTTGACTTGACTTGCAGCAGCTAAATGCTGCTCAATGCAAATGGGTGCACCAAGTTATATTTGGACCAGCAGAAGCTGATGATAGTTTGAATAAATGGAAATTAGAGCAGCGTATTTGCTGTTTGAAGGCAAGATATTAGAGTGTAAAAGATAAAGCATGCACAAACTTTACAGCCCTTTTAACTTGTTGCTAACCACCACACCAAATTTGGTGTTTGCAAAGCGCATGATGTGAGAGGGAAGCGATGACTCAGTGAAGATTAATGGTCAAAGGTGGAGTTTGTGTCTGGAAGGGTCAACCTTGACCACAAACAGCCAGTAATACAATACATGGAATAAGACTGAAGTCTGTGGTTTCAAATCCTGCTTTCTCTACTCCATATTCTTAAAGGTAATGTTTTGCTTGGTCCTGCGCCATCATTTTTTCCCACGTCAAGAATCAACTTGACAACAGTCCGTGCTCAGGGACAATTATGTTCATGATATTTCATAGAGAAGCAACAACGATGTTTGACAGCACTATGTTGACTTTTCAGGAAGTCCAGGAATAAGCATAATGCTCAGCATTCAGTAAGGACACCCACAGTCAAAACGCCAAAAAGTAAAACGGCCTGGTTTGGGTTCAAAATCAACAAAGCCTATGATCGAATATGTGTGCTTACTGTAAATAGCCTTTAACCAGCTTACTGGATGCGTAATCATAAATAAAAACTCTCAATAAAAAGATTAAATAAAACAATTTACATTGTGCATGCCTGGTTCATGCTGGATGCTTAAATGTCCTCATAAAAAGTCCCTCTTACAAGTCTCTCCTCAGTTCTCAGCCAAGAGTCAAAAGAAAAGTCCAACTAACTTCCAGTCACTTGTGTCAAACCAGCAAGCTGCATCACACAAAAAGAAACAACTTTAGACAAAATAAATCAACAGTTATCGCAACTATGATGTCATATTGTTATGAAGTAATGGCAGTGTCATGTTTTAAAATCTGAGACAAACACATGAGAGGACAGAGGGAAGACGGAGCTGCATGGCTGCAGGAAGGCGGACGTATAGAACCTCACCGGGTCCAGAATAACAGACTAACTGTTCACTGTAGCAGCTAATGAGCTTGAACTCTGACTCGTGGCTAGGCAGGCGGCCTGGTGCCCCTGTACTGCCTGACTGTTTTTATGGTTTAGGCTGAAGGGAACATATTTAGACTTTCCAGAGAACAAGAGAGAATATATGTTGCTACAGAGTTTACTATTACTCCTATTTCAGACATGTAGCCTGAAGTACGTGACAACAGAAGATCATGATTTTAAATGATCTGAAAGAACGCTTGTTCTTTTCTCCGTCCCTGTTCAACTTTGTTCTAATTCAATCCGGATCTCTTTGTATTGAGTTAGAAATGCTATCATTACCTTGTCTCTGTCTCTGCCAAATAACAAAATACATGCAAATATACATGCACAGCCAGACAGGTCGCTAGCATTTCACTTCCTGGCCGTGTTCAAGTGGGGTAGAATGGTGTGCAGGGATTAAATGATCAAACGGGAGAACTGATCCGTGGTAAGGGAGGACTGCTTTTTTTAATAAAACAGATCTTTCACTGCTTCACGGTGTGATATCCCTGAGAAGAGGTGCTCTCCCTGCTGCAGGGGAGAGAGACGGCACAGGGCAAACAGATGGGCCGGCTAACTGGTGAGGGTTACTGGAGGTCAGAAATCCACTAAGTAAGAGGTTCTCTCACACAGGTTATCTGTATTGCAGTTTAGGCAGAAGAAATAAAGGCTTTTATAACAACATCTCAACTACAGCACACGTGTTGCCTGTAGTGTGCTTAATGGCATGAGTAAATGGAACAGAAATAAATAATGTATTAGATACATCTTGCTCTGACAGTCCCCACCTAAAATAAAGGTCTGAAAATCCTACATCTAATTCTTGTCATTGTTTTGTTTAGCTTTTTTGATTAGCCTTCATAATCGCACTTGGGATGCTATTCTCACCAACACAATGCTTTTTTACGAAAAAGTAACTTATAACTGAATCTTAGCTCTGTAAACTACATTTCACTTTAGGGAAGCTGACTTTATTTATGCTGCTGGTTGTGGTTACTCAGGAATTCTTTCTTTTCTTATTTCTCATTTTCCCATCAGTCTTGACACTTTCCTCTCTTTCTCAGCTTTGCTTTCCTTCCTCTGCAATTAGAGGGTGCATATGCATGGTAGTGTGTGTGTGTGTGTGTGTGTGTGTCTCTGTGTGTGTGTGTGTGTGTGTGTGTGTGTGTGTGTGTGTGTGTGTGTGTGTGTGTGTGTGTGTGTAAGCCTGCCTGCACACATGTAAATGTAGCCGCTCTCCCAGGATAGGACTAATCCCGGGGTGGCAGGAGAGCAGGGGGAGCCAGCACATGTGCAAATCTTTCAACTGCGGTTTGCGATGTTTAGTCTTGCTTCGTCAGCACTTCTTGACTCACGTCCAGAAAAGCTTTCAATCGCCCATAATTCTAGACTCCCTCTGCATCCTAAAGCCCAATCAAACTCTCTGCCCAGAGGACTTCCCCATCACAAGATGAAAAAAATACCTAAATGAATATAACAAAATCATCATCAAAATGTGATCAGGAGGGAATGAAGGAGTGCTTTTGGTCTTTCAGGTTTTTGCCCTGCAGGGACTTTCCAAATATCACTCATGATCTTTCATCACAAGACAGGTTGGCACCACCATACTAGACTAGGGTATAACTTGCTTTTCATCCCCAATTCTCTTCCGCCTCGCTCTATCATGCAGCTGATTTGACTGGCAAAATAAGTCGCCTTCTGGCAGTATGTTGAAGGGGGTTTCCCTACAGTTCACTCCTTGCATGCTTATCACAATACAACCCAGGCATGTAATAACATCAACAAACATCTGAGAGGAAGGTCCACGCTTGTCACATGTCGGTTTAATTAAATATCTTAAGGACATTCATTTAGCTTAGCAATACAATCTGATTTAAGTGTACCTGCGTCATTCTTTCATTCTTGTCTTTTGCATGTACACTTTACAAAGTAATAAAACAATTAATTTGCCGTTTAATTATGAATGCACATATAAAAAAAAGGACATCTCTGCCCTCACTTTCATTGTGGGCTCTGCACCTACAGCTATAATAACACTCAGTTGCAAAACACATGACCAACTGCTCAGCACAGTAATAACTTTGCATCTGTCGACCAACAGATGCAAAGCTGTCCGGTCACCCAGGTCTTCAGTTCATAACAACAGCTGAGGCCAAACCACTTTCCTTGCAGCTCCCTCCCGTGTCATGAGCGGCAACATAATATCATTCCCTCCAAGGCTCTGCTCAAACATGTCTGTTGATCATTTTAACTTTTATGATCCTAAACAATTCCTGTAAGGAATTTACAAATCCTCTCAATAATTATCTAAAACATAATAAAAGCTTTGTCTCAATTCAAAGGATTTTCAACCCATTTAATCCAGCAGAGCAAAGAAGAAAAGAAGAAGAAAGCTGGGTATGTAACACCCAATGAATCTCTACACACACACACACACACACACACACACACACACACACACACACACACACACACACACACACACACACCACACACACACACACACACACACACACACACACACACACACACACACACACACACACACACACACACACACACACACACACGTCCTCTTTCTGACCAGGGGGAAAGTGGCAGCATTAAGAAGAAACTAAAAATGTACAAGTCAAAGTGGGGCATGTGTGTGGCATCTTGACTTTTCCCTGGAAAATAAAAGCACCACAGGTGGTTAGAGCAGCTAGAGAGATTTCTCCCAAAGAAGAGGCCGAGTTCCACCTGTCGTCCCGGTTACCACAGAAACCAGCCACAGCTGAGTAACATGAAACTCAAAAACATATGAAGCAATCTGTACATCGTTTCGGATTAAATGTGTGGTTTAACACTAATTACAACAACAAATGTGTACTTATGGATATGGTATGTTGTTTAATATGGATGACTAATGTATTTCCATAAAGAGTAGTTCTGTCATTCAAAAGCCCTGAGGACTGTGGAGACACATTGAGGAGTTCCACCACAAGATGGCACTGCAGCACTAAAAATCACTTCATTTTTCATCCTGGCATCTATTGCTCCACCGAGTGTTCAGAAGAAAATATTACACACAACTTCACTTATTTCCTTCCAACAACTCAGATGAAAAAATAACCAAACGGCCTTTATCCCTTCATAATATACTACTTTCACTTAAAAGCAATCTGCTGACACTTGACAGGTGTGCACAAATCCAAAGGAATGATAAAGCACAAAATCCACAACACCTGTCTAATGCTCATATGAATATTCAAATAGTGTGACCCAATTACTAACCAGTCACAGTAGAAATATGCATGTTTCTATACCTCATGAATGAACCAATGAATGAACATTACTGTTGTTTTGATGGAATGAAGTAGCCTGCCAAATTAGGATTCATTCGTGTCTAAAATGACTAATTTCCACTGCATAATTCGCAAAAATGGGGTTCTAGACATAGAAGCAGAGAATGTTAATCAAGTTTGCCTCAAGACCAAATGAAGATGTGAACTATGTTATTCTGTCGGCACATTGCAACAGAGAAATCACAAAACGCACAATTTAGCTCTGTATTATCCCGTTTCACTTGCCAAACTAAATTGGTCTGTATTAATTTCCTGGGCTCGGTAAATGATTTCAGCAATGATGGATGACGCCTCATTAAACTCTTATCCACTGTGGAACCTAGCAACCCATCTCCATTGTACATTTCTATTTACCTTAGCAACATGTGGAAAGTTTGATTCATAAACGCAATCCAAGTTAACTGCAATTAAGTTGAAGACATGGTGGGTAAATTCCTGGTAAGGGGAAAAAAAAACACGAAAGCCCTTAACTAAGTAGGCTACAATGTGACAACTGATCCCATTGCAACATTGATGGTGTATTAAAGTTGTTTGCATTCAATCAACAATAGTTTTCCAGTTAAAGGGAGGGACATTGGCTTTTAACAAAGTGACATCATTGTCAATCCGATGGCCAATGACACAGCTGTTTTTAACAAAAATCTCCGATAGAGTGAGCAGCACCAAACAGACAAAGTTAGCTAGTAGCTAAACTTGGGAAAGCATCTTACTACTAAAGAGCACGATTTTTTAGTCAGGAGAAGCGAAAAGCAAAGCTAAAGAAAAGTAAATATTGGACTTACATAATCAGGTGACCGGAAACAGGATTCCCACCAAATAAATGGTGAAGTTCCTCCATTTCTGCTGGATATGTAGCTAAATAAAGTAACTGTTTGCTAACACTTATGATACCTGCTCTAAAGATGTGTGCTGACCCAAGAGCCCAAAAACACAGCAAAACAATGAATGTAGTTTTAAATAAAATATATACACATCAGAGAAGTGTTCTTCTATCACTTGTTGAAACGTGTGTTGTTGGATCATTTGCATACCAAAGAACTCTGGGAACTGTAGTCTGTCTCAAGCTCAAAATTATTGATTTTCTGGGATCGAAAACCACGAGTGACATTTGGCGAACATTGTTTTTACTTAAAAACCGTTGTATGAGTTTAATGTCAACCTATGTTGTGGAGAGACTACCTCCTGGCTTACAATTTATCGAATGAGCTAGTTTTGAGTTCTAATTTTTCAAAACACCCCAAAAAAATTGAAAGCTGTTTGACCATATTGACAACATTGCTGTTTTTTATTATCACTTTTATAATCGTCACTTCACCCACCACTGTGGTTAGATTAAGACAAATGAAAATGGCAAGTTGACAAGCTAAGTGAGCCACTCTCATAATATTCAACGGTTCTGTTATTGAGCCCTGGCGTTAGGCTGTTAGCCCAGCATTTACAGTGTGGAGGCTCTGTTCTTATGAGGTAGGCCTAACGCAGCGAGATCATAATGAAAATCCATTTTCTAAACATACAATGCTGCTGGCTGATGGCTCATTGATTTGACTTACTGTGTCACTGTGCCTCTGGAAAAGTGGGTTTATTTTATATAAGTAGGATTGAGGAAGGGCATTTTGTGGAGATAATAAAATAACTAGTCAGTGGGCCTTTTACATAATACCATTCTTCTTGAATAAGAAACATTATCCAAAACAAAATCTAATTTAAGCAGATACTGTATGAAAAGAAAACATTTTCCATCTTTAATGAATATTTAATCAAGAAGGATTGCTTGTAATTCACATTGCATATCAACGTAATTAGGATTGAATTTGCCCCGACTGATTGATTTACTTTCATAGTCAGCATTCAGTTCTGAAGCATGCATACATATTGATGTGTGCTAAATATAGATACAACTTATTAAAATAAAACAAATGAAACAATTAGACATGCACATTACCCTCATAAGTAAACAGAGATTTCATTTCCGAACTCACATTGACATATTTTATTAATGCCATTTCGGGAGGGGAAATGAATGAAGCCAGATTAGTTTGCAACAGAGAGCAAGGCTTGTGAGCTGAGTCACAAGTGCAGACGTTAATGTGGCTGCTCCATAATAATGGGCTGGCTGCACACAGCAGATGTCTGTTATTACAGTAGGCTGTGGGCAGAGATTTGTTCAAATTAACTGAGAATGAACACGTTTGTGTATGCATATACCCACGTGTAACACATTCTAAAGGTGCTATGATTTACAGTCAACAATCATTAATCAAAAGTCAATAAGCAAAATAAATCATCATACAAAATAACTCTTAAATGTATTACTTTATAAAATAAAAACAGTTAGGGTAATTTGAGAACATTACATTTATCTCAAAACCGCTCTGTACTGTCCATGTTCTGCCCACAAACGCAAACATGAAGCCAATGTTATGAATATCGCATCACTGAGCTTAATGTGTGCTCAGCCTGTACTGTACATGTGTTCTGGGTTTGTCAGAGAAAAGAAGAGGAGGTGGGAGGAAAAAGAGAGAAGGTTTCATGCAGCAATAAGGCCAATGTGGCAACACTTTCCATCTGAGTCCCTGTTGTCATGGAGACAAGCAAAGCATGCATAAATGTATATTTCAAAAGCAGACCCAAATCACAGTTGTAAAGTTTGTAAAAACCATACTACAATCAACATGTTCTTATGATTTAATGTTGATTGAGCATACCACACAATGTTCAATTACCATGGATTGATTAATTCATTTGAGTTAAATTGTATTGTATTGTATGGTTTCTCTGGAAAATGAAACACTTGCACACACATACACAGCCTATTGGTGGTGAGAGAGGGGGACATGAGCCCAAAAATGTTTTGCATTTAATAGATTAATAATAATAATAGATTTATTTTGTTAGCGCTTTTACAGGTGCTCAAAGTTGCTTTACAGAGATAATGAAAAGAATAAATATAGTTAAAGTAAAATTAAAATCAAGCAATACAAAAACAATCACACCTTAAAAGCCAGATTGAAGAGGTGAGTTTTTGAAGTTTTTTGAAGGTGGTGAGGTCAGTGCAGTCTCTGATGGGTTGTGGGAGTGAGTTCCAGAGGGAGGGGGCAGCGACGGAGAAGGGTCTGTCCCCCCAGGTCCGGTGCTTGATGCGGGTGGGGATGGATAAGAGGTTGGGGTGTGGTGGTGCAGCAGGTCTGTGAGGTAGGGGGGGGTCTGATTGTTGAGGGCTTTGTGCGTTACATTTGTCCTACATTTGCATATTTCTTGTGAATGTCAACAGAAAAAGTAAACATTATAATCTGTAATCACTCACATTTGCTGAGGAATTATACCAGGAAGAGAGAGTATTGAGAAAAGTAAGATGGACCATAACTTTTATCTTTTTTTAATGTGAAACAGACAAACCAAGACTTAATTCCATATAGTTTTCTTCCAAATTATGTGTTAAAAATGCTGTTTTCACAATGGAAATGGATCTATCGCCCGTAGAAGCCTATATATTGGTACGAATACTGTGCTGTGTACACATAGACTACTGTGATGCTCAACATCCTGCACATACCAAAAGTAAGATAATCACATATCACTGTCACTTACTTGTGGAAGTTGCGAAATAACAAATATGCAAACACATAAATACAATACCCCTACTGGTAAAGCCCATGAAAACATTACAAAAACATGATGTCAAAAATCAACTAGCTCAAAAGAATAGTTTTAGGAAAGGGTTTTGGTTTTGGTTAGTAGTTGCCAAAGTAAAGCTGATAACTTCACTAAAGCAGCTGTTCATCACAGAGAGCTGCTGCAGAAGATTTGTCTGTCACCTGAAGTAGGTCCTGTGTGATAACACAAACATATTATATATGAATTGAACTCGAATCTTTTGTAATGATGTCAGCCTGCCTTTTTCTAAAAACCCTCTGTCCCTTTTCACTGTTACTGCCTTCAATTATGCCCCATTTGCTAGCTTTTGCTTATGTCAGAGAGATTTTGAATGAAGCAGACCATGATGAATAGCCTTCACATGAATGTCAAGGATATTCAAGATGCTCAAAAAAAGTTGATAAATAGCCTCATGTGGTGTGGACACATGCACACATGCACACACAGAACAACTCACTCCCATTGTAACCCCAGCTGCCCTTGGAGGATGCTTTTAGGATTCATAGCTCTGAGAAAGCGACCATACAAATGATTCAAAATCCTATCCTAGAAATATTTATAACATATTATTATGCCAATTGATTAAACTTCAACTTCAAAAAGGGTGTACATGTTTTAATAAAAGCATAATTAGCCTGGTTATAGTCTATTCATCAGAAGGTGATTTGGACTAAATTCTATACAGTCATTATGGTGAATTGTCTCCGATATCCCACTTTTAAACAGTTGTTTTAGGTCATTGCAAAACGGGGGTCACATATTGTAACGCTAGTTATATAAGCACAGGCGGAGCCCTCTCCTGGACTCTATGGGTACTACTCTCTATCATTTTGTGTGTGCATTCACCTACTGAGTTACGTAAACGTAGCCGGCCAATCGGGGCGAGCCTACCTTAATGCGCACGCAGGCCCACAGTATATAACGCGGCTACGCCCTCCGACTGTCATCCTACACCCTCTTCTACATCCTACACCCTCTTCAGCGAGCATAGGACAGACAGGGCCCCCAGGTAGAGGGCTCCGCCTGTGCTTATAAAACTAGGGTTACAATACGTAACCCCCCGTTATATATCACACAGGCTCCGCCCTCTACTGGACTCTATGGGTACAGTGGGTGGAGCCCCGATGTATAAGCGCCCTGTCGTCCAACAACATTGACCCATCACACTGCCCCTGACTGGCTTTTCGCTAACATCCACCGCACCCCCACCTCCTCCCATCCGGTTGTAACCATGGAGGAGTCAGGGCCGCAGCTTGGATAAGGCACACTCACACACGCTTACCTTGTGAGGAGTGTGCATGGAAAAAAGTGAGGAAGGTCCTCCAACCCTGTATGGGGCTGATTGCGCACCGTGTCTCCCGGGTCGCTAAGGAGCATGGGAAGAAACACAAGCGCATCATGTCCAGGGGGGGTCAGATACCTACTGACCCACAGCCCCCCCCCCCCCCTCTCGCCAGTCATGTGTTGCCCCGGCAAGCACAGACGACGAGAAGGAGCCAGACATGTCCAAGAGATAAAACTTTATGAAGGGGCCTGGCGTAGACCAAGACGCCGCCGTGCATATATCTTCTACACTCACACCGCTGAATAGGGCTGTTGACACAGCCACAGCCCGTGTGTGCACAGACCCCGGCGGGGAGGGGTCTCCCCGCCCGTCCATAGGCATGTGTAATGCACTCGCAGAGCCATCCTGTCAGGCGCCTCTTGGAGAGAGCTTTTCCAGCCACACCATCCCCAAAGCACACAAACAGCTGTTCAGTGCGCCTAATGGCAGCCGTGCGCTCTACATAACATGCTAGCGCACGCACTGGGCAGAGGAGGTGCAATTTAGCCTCCCTGGCCCCACTATGGGGTGGAAGATTAAAGCCACCTAACTGAATAGCCCTTGACCTGAACGAACTCCTTAGGCTCTTGGGAGCAAAGGAGGGGTTCGGTCTGAGTGTCGGTCTGAGTGTCGGTCTGAGTGTCGCTCCGCTACGGTCACCCCGGATCAGAAGACAACTTGGGTGCACCGACAGAGCGGTCAGCCTTGAGCACCAACGGCAGGTCCCATTGCGGGGAGGAGGCGTGCACTACTGGGCGCTGCCTCCTGACCCCCGGCAATAACCGCAACATAAGCGGCTGACTGAAGGCTGACCTGCCCCAGTGGAGCTCCCCACTGGGAGCTCCACTGGGGCAGGTCAGCCTAGATTCTCAACTAGATTCTTTGATAGCACTTCCTGCGGTTTATCACATGCGCAAGCCCACCAGTTGTCTCCTTTACTGGAGTTATAACCGAGGCTGCGAGTGGGGAATCTGTACAGACAACATTATGGTGAAGTGCAGGATTGTGGAAAGGAATGACTCTTAAACTGGGAAAAAATAAAGCCATGGGTGCTCTGGACCTGCGCCTCTCTCTCCTTCTCACCGTGGGCTCGCGCTCGCCTCACTGAGGGAGAGCCAGCGGCAGCGTTCGGCTGAGCTGCACTCTTTCCTCCTCTAAGCGGCTGAAGCACTGCGTCACCGCGGTGACCGATCCGAAGAGCCCTTCAGTGGAAACGGGGGCTCCAAGGAGATCATCACGGTCCTTCCTTGAGAGTGCGTGAGTCCCAACCACACATGGCGTGATCCCACTGTGGCCAGGGACATCAGGCGACCAGCTGCAGCGGCCATACCATGGACCAGATTATTCATCTGTCCGATGCAGCGGTCCACATACTCACCCCGGTCTTCCTGAGACGGGGAGGCGGGGGCTACCTGCTGATTTGGAGTAATCATTGAAACCCCTAACACGCCCAGGTTGTTGGCCATCGCGGCCATCTGTGCCCCGAGCCGGAATATCCTATCCAGGTATTCCAGCGATTCACGGTCCCGAGGCAGTGGGGGCAGGGGTCTTCTCCCCTCCGCCCAGCCTGCTGCCTGGGGGAGCAGATGGGCTGCGAGGCTCTCATCGAGGGGGGGCACACCGGGACATGTTGTGTCCGAGTGGCCCTGCACCCTGAGCAAACCCGCCATGCCGGCTAGCGGTGCCCTCGTTCTCAGAGGGTGCCGCCATGTTGCCTGCACACACAGATATAGGATATCTGGCAACGGGGGCGAAACAAACATTGGCTGGGCTGGCTGAACCGGCTGAACCGGGCCATAAAACCCCTGACAGAGGTGGCTCACCGGCCTGGGTGGTAGCGGAGGGGGGAGCGGTAGGCCCGCACGCTCCGCCGCCATGGCCATCACCAGCGGGAAATCCTGGCGGGCAGATCTGCGCGGTGGACCCTCGTGGCCACTGGACCCAGAAGCGCCCGACAGTGAGTTATTGTACTCGGCTCAAAGAATCTACGAAACAAACTATCTAAAGATATATTAACTATGGATGGCATTAATTTGGCCTCCAGTGAGACTGTAAGGAATCTTGGTGTTATATTTGATCAGGATTTATCTTTTAACGCCCACATAGAATCAATCTCAAGGACCGCCTTCTTTCATCTACATAACATTGAAAGAATCAGGCATATCTTGCCTCAAAACGATGCAGAGAAACTAGTCCATGCATTTGTTACCTCAAGACTGGATTATTGTAACTGACTTTATTATCAGGATGTACCAAAAAGTCAGTTAAGTCGCTTCAGCTAATTCAAAATGCTGCAGCATATGTACTAACCAGAGTTCGGAAAAGGGACCACATTACTCCAGTTTTGGCTGCCTTACACTGGCTCCCTATAGAACACAGGATAGAATTTAAAATTCTTCTTCTCGCCTACAAGGCCCTTAATGGGCAGGCGCCATCTTACCTTAAAGAACTCATTATACCCTACTGTCCAACTAGGGCATTGCGTTCCAAGAATGCACGGTTGTTGGTTGTTCCTAGAGTCTCAAAAAAGTACAATGGGAGCCAGAGCCTTTTCTTATCAAGCTCCACTTTTGTGGAATCAGCTTCCAGTTTGTGTTCGGGCGGCAGACAGCCTATTTATTTAAGAGTACGCTTAAGACCTTCCTTTTTGATAAAGCTTATAGTTGATAAAAGAATCTAATAAGAGTGCATTGACGAAGACACGTTGTGCCTCTTCACCTATACATCTTAGTTCTTACTCTTTTTCCTTACTGATGGTATGTAATTTGGTTGTGTTAGACGGTGGAAGCAGGGAGAGGCATATACGTGCCTTGATCGGACCCTGCCGAGTCGACGCACAACTGTTGATTGGTGTCAGTGCCAGAAACACTTTTTAGGAGCAATGCGCTCATGGAATAGATGTAATTTGGTTGTGTGTGTAGACGGTGGAAGCAGGGAGAGGCATATACGTTGTGCCTCTCCACCTCTGTTCCTTACTTCTTACTTGCTACCCTTTTCCCTCAACCTATCCTAAGGGAGTGCATGTACGTAGACACGTTGTGCCTCTCCACCTCTGTTCCTTACTTCTTACTTGCTAGCCCTTTCCCTCAACCTATCCTAAGGGAGTCCATGTACGTAGACACGTTAGTTTTGCTGCTATAGGCTTAGACTGTCGGGGGACACCTTACTTCTTCCTTCTGTCTGTCTGTACCTGTGTACTCTCATGTTCCGAATAACCCAGCTTCCCCCAAATTTCTTTTTGGTGTCTATCTAAGCCGGGATCCTGAGTTGTGGCTGATCCTGTTGCTGCAGTCCTGTGTCCTGGATCCTGAATCATGTGTCCTGGATCCTGCATCCTGAGTCCTGGATCCGGAGTCCTGGATCCTGAGTCCTGGATCCTTAGTCCTGAGTCCTAGATCCTGTGTCCTGGATCCTCTATCCTGAGTTCTGGATTTTAGTCCTGGACTTCGAGTCGTGGCTGAACCTATCACTGTGGTCCTGCCTGACTCTCATCATACTACTTCCCTGATGGCTCCCACAGGATTGTTGACATCCTTGTGGATTCATCTTCTTATTATAGACACATGCATTTCCAAACATTTGTTCTACCTATGCTGTAAAATGTATTATCTCTTCGATTTACACACGGCATCTATTGCACATCTGTCCGTCCTGGGAGAGGGATCCCTCCTCTGTTGCTCTCCCTGAGGTTTCTCCCATTTTCCCCTTTAAACTGTGGGGTTTTTCTCTGGAAGTTTTTCCTTGTACGATGCGAGGGTCTAAGGACAGAGGGTGTCGTATTGTCATACTGATATTCTGTACAAACTGTGAAGTCTACTGAGACAAATGTAACATTTGTTATATTGGGCTATATAAATAAACATTGATTGATTGATTGATTGATTGATTGATTGATTGATTATTTGAATGCATTGTATTATTCTCTGAAAAATACCTTTTCAATTCATGGTCCTGAAAGCCAGAAGAATGCAGTACCCTGTGCCCTTTTCAGAATGAAGGAACAAAAAAAAACGTGATTTTTTCGCACATCATTTTTTACCTAATTTTAACATTGTGCCCTTAACATCTGCTCAAATCTCTGATGCATCCTTTTTCTTCTTTTGTATTTAAAAGAAAAAGCGTACTTGGAGATAAATTCGTCAGCTTATATATTAATCATGTTTTACTTCTCCAAAGCACGGGTAGACATCAAGAGTTTGACTTCAGCAGTTTGTTCGAGCCATTAGTGAGTCACAGTGTATGACACACACCTGACGCTCAAAGGACAAACCAGCAAAACAAGCAGCAAAACAAGCAGCTGAAAAAAGGTTCTACTAAACGACATGATGTACCATAAAGGTATAATTAATAACACACGGAGCTGTTTATTGTCCTTAAACACATAAGGATGATGTAAATCAGTCTGTTTGACGTGTCTGAGTTGTGCAAATATCAATATTATTTACTTTAATTATTATTAATTCCCTATTCTTGCCTTTAATTTCTACAGAAAGACACTGTACTAATTAAAGACATATGATATTCATAATAATAATAATAATAGCAGCTTTAGCCTAAGGTTTAATTTGTACAGTTTAAATGTTAATCTGTTATACATTGTTTAATTTATATGACTTTAATGGTATTTAATGCAACATTAAATGTAGTCCTGAATGTTGAGAAACGGGCTGATTATTCAAGGTTATCCTATATTGTTCATAGTTTATAGCTGCAATATATATGTTTTAAAAAGTTCCAAGACAACTGTTACGGCTGTATGTATTCCCTGTTTCTTTTTCCCTTTGGTTCCTCTAGGTGTGCTGCATTGCTGTAACGAGGTTCAGACGAGGTGCACCTGGGGAAGGAAGTGCTTAAAAGCTCCAGTGCAGCAGCAGAAGAGGGAGGCCTCTGGTGTGGGGACTGCTGTGGTTCTGCCTCGCATCCTAGGAGAAACATTTGATGTGTTGTTTATAATAAATCCTATGGATTCGATGATTTTAAAGGTGTCTTTCGTGTTCAATTTGGGTCAGTGGTGGAATTTTGTTTGCCCCATAGGGCCATTTTGGTGGGGCGTAACAAATGGGGGCTTGTCCGGGATCGAATGTCCATGAGGTGAGGTCAATTTGTAAGCGTTTGTCTGTATCTAGTGACCGTTTGCTTTGTGGAGAGATTTTGTTTGAGTTAATGTGTGGTTGCTGCTGTTTGTTTAGTTGGGCATTTAATTATTTTCACCGGCTTTTTCAGATTTCAGTGTTGAGTACCCTGACTAGTTAGTCACCGGGCAGGTTTGAAGATCTTGCCACTTTTTTGTTTTGCCTTTCTTATTTTTGGTGGTACTCCTGAGTGGGGGTACGCTTCAGTGTATTGCTTTAGTCTATATCTATGGTCTTCGGTGATGCACTGAGTTCAGCGTTTAAAGTCGTCTCGAGCTCGGCAAGCCACTGAAGACTAGCTAGGTTAGTTAGCCAACTCCATCAACAGCTCAGGGTTGGGGTGCCTCACTACTGCTTGTTTTCCCAGTTTTTGCACAGCACCTTTTGACTCCTTTTTGTTTGGCCACTCTGTGGAGCTATAATAAATGCACGTTTAGTAACTTGTGGTAGGCCTATGTGACTTTTTAGGTGGTGGTATCTGCAGTCCACATTTGTTGGGTCAATTTCGGGTTGTTGCTTAGGTGTAAGTAGGCAACATTTGTGGGTAGTTTACTACAGTTGACCATGTGTGTTGTGGTTGTTGCAGTCCACTTGTTGGTGGTCTCTTGTGTGTTGTTGCTGTCATGTATTTAATTGTAGCAAATTAGTAGTTTAGTGTGCTCATACCGGTTCGTCAAGTGAGCTTGTTTAGTAGTTTAGTGTGCTCATACCGGTTCGTCAAGTGAGCTTGTTTAGTAGTTTAGTGTGCTCATACCGGTTTGTCAAGTGAGCTTGTTTAGTGTGCTCATACCGGTTCCTCAAGTGAGCTTGTGTTGCTGGTTTCCTGCATCCATCACAGTAACTTGTGCATGTGGTTGGAAGATCACATGGTGTCCATTTCTGTGTTGTGGTAGTGGCAGTTCACTCGTGTTGGATCATAGTGTTTCTATTAGTGAATGGCAGCAACTTTGTAGTTGGTCTACTTGTGGTGATCCTTTAGGTTTGTGGCTGTTGCACTCCACATTGTGTTGGACATGTCTGTTACGGTTTGTGTGTTGGTAAACGCAGTAACTTGGTTTGGCTTTTTAGTTTGTTTGTCACCTCATGGTGGTAGCCATTTTGTTTCATTGATTTGGCTACTTGTGTGGTTGCTGCTCATTCTGTGTGGCAGCATCTTAGTTGGCCCTGTTTTAGAGTTTGAATATATCTTGTTGTTCCACATTTGACCCAGGTTGACAGTTTGTCAGCAGTCTTTAACCTGTTGTCTGATCTAATGCATTGATATATTAAGTTTGCTGTGCTTAAGTGTATTAGCTGCCTTGCATACAGCCTTGATAAAAGTCACTGAAATTCCACATTCATTTCAATGAATAGATTAGTATGGTGTTAGTTTTCTATTTATTCATTGTTTTAAGGGTGGAGGTGTTACGGCTGTATGTATTCCCTGTTTCTTTTCTCCTTTGGTGCCTCTACCCAGGTGTGCTGCATTACTGTAACGAGGTTCAGACCAGGTGCACCTGGGGAAGGAAGTTCTTAAAAGCTTCAGTGCAGCAGCAGAAGAGAGAGGCCTCTGGTGTGGGGACTGCTGTGTTTCTGCATCTCATCCTAGGAGAAACATTTGATGTGTTGTTTATAATAAATCCTATGGATTCGATGATTTTAAAAGGTGTCTTTCGTGTTCTATTTGGGTCAGTGGTGGAATTTTTGTTAGCCCCATAGGCAATGGCGACTGGTCATTAGGGGCAGGTGGGGCACAGCACCACCTAGTGTCAGCAGAAAGTATTACAAATTATAATTACAACAAAATGCAAAAAAATTCATTAAAAAAAAATATATTTTAAGATCATGTTTAATCATATGATTCGTCTGTACATTGCTTTTTTAGTCTGTGTTCTTCTAATTAGTGTCTACAGTGTGTGCCTATTGAGCCATGTGGGACAAAACCCGATCATGCCCCTCCCTCTCAATGTCTAAGTGAATGGTGACTGTAAAAACTACACTGCGCATGCTCAGAGTATTTTTCTATTTAATGTGTATGGCAAAAAAATAATGACCATAGGGGCACTGAGCTGCCATCCCCACCATACGTCATCTCACATAATTCAGAGCTGATTGGCTGTAAGTACGTGTGCCGCGAAAAGTGTGGTGTGTGTGAAGAGGAGACGAGAGAGGTGCAGTGACGCGTCCTAAAACCCGGAAGTAAGCTGCGCACGGGTTCCCTCGAAAGAAGGGCAATGAGATTTCTCCATAGGATTTTAGAAAATAGCTCATAAGATCTGTGGGAAATGCACGTTTTGTTCTACTTTTATATTTTCCAATCATAAATCTATCGATTAGACTTATGATTCGACTTTCATAAAAAAGTAATAGAGATTGTTGTCCAGAAGGATAGGCAAATGGACTTCATCTTCAAGGTAAGACCACAATTTTATTGAAAAAGGGATCTTACTAAGAGAACAATCCAATATTTAATGATAAAATTACATTTTCTGTTTAAAATTAATCGAAGCATCAGACTAAAAAAGCTTTTGAAAATAATATTATATTTTGATTTAGGACAAAATATAATATTTGTAAACCTGAAGAGTCAGTGCCTCAGCAGCCATGAACCTCACTGCAGAAGCTTATATAAACATCTACGTTTTTTGTGCCCCACCAGTTTTGTACATATAAAAACGCCACTGCCCATAGGGCCATTTTGGTGGGGCGTAACAACAACACTCACATATTTATGACATTTACCTACATATATTTTCAAAGCCATATTTCACGATGCTCGTGAAGTGTCAGATTGTGTTTAAGTCATATTTAATGTTACTGTGGCAACAAACATAACACACTTAAATTCTAAAAATGTTACTGGGATTATATACTGCTAACATTGCATGTATCCATATAACAGCATCTAAAAGAATAGTGCGTTGTGCATTTCCTACTAAATCCCATTTGAGAGTTTGATGACATTTAAACTTGCAGATCAAATACACATTACATCTCTTAATGCAATATGTGTATCTGATTTATACTAAAACCAAAGTTCCTATTTCATAATGGTAGAAGTCTGCTGAGCAGGGCATGGGTACAGCTTTTAAAACTGAGGGTTTGTGTTTTTATCCTTTATTTCCACAACATTGTTTTTTAATTCAATCACAGTCTATAATAAAAAAGCTTATAGTGTTACCTGTGACCCCATGCCTGTAGCTACAAGTGAAAAACAAGTTGGAGTTTACGGAGAATTATCTGTCACTAAGAAGGACACAAACATAATCAGAGTATACTTATAGCTCTCTGGAGCTCTATTGCAGTAAACGGTGTTTGTGGCAACACTGTTCTGTCGACTGACACCAGCGGAGGTTAAGAAGAAGAATATTCCCAAATAGAAATATCCTGTATAATGAAGGAATCGAGATAAATCAGGGTTAAATGAATGTAAAAAAAATCTGAATTCAAACCCTCAGACAATATGAGAGTAATGTTATTGTTTTCAAATGGTTTAAGTGCTGCCTAATGGTAGTTTGAAAAGGACTCAGACAGAAGACATCCCTCTTATAAATGAGACACAATCAACAGTTGCATAGCCACTTGATTGATTTAATCCTGAAGGAAAGTTACATGTTTTCCTGTGCTGAAGAGCAGTACATTTCCTTTTAAAGCTTCAGCAAAACAACCACGGTGAGGTGTTTTGAATGAAGGGGTTCTGCCAGACGCAAACAAGTGCCAGTCGAGGGCAGTGGGAGTCATTTGTTTGCTCTAATGGGGCAGGAATAAAAGTGAGTAATGGAGGGCCGGGCAAACAGTCTGGCCTGTTAGCATTCCCACTGTTATGCTCAATGGAAATATAAGACAAGTAACAGAAGCTCACAGGTAAGATTACAACTGCTTGACTGGATAAAACAGGAATGGTGACTACTCTGTCCAACCAACTTCTTCAAGGTAACCGCATGAATAACATTTTATGAAAAAAACACAAACCAAAGTTACCATTTAATACAACAAATCAATATTTGTTTAGGGTGTTGAAAACATTAACATAGAGTCACATAATAAATAGAAACCAGGATACTATGGCTTTAATGGGCACATGATGTCGTTTTAAAAGAAAACTCAACCCATGCAGTCTACTGTCATATAATAATAAGAAGACATTTTATTTATCAGGCCCTTTTAAAAGTGACATAAACTATTGCAAAATGACTAATAATTATGTCTCTCTTTCTTTATTCGTCCTTAGGTGTTAAGTCGATCTGATGTACAATTAAAGAGACAATTGAAGGGCATGTATACAGACAGAGATTTAGTTTGATACATCGTGGGAGTACATTTAAGAAACCTTGACATGTTTTACTAGTTTGCTTATTAACCCAGCATATAATTGAAATATTGGCTTGTTATTGTTTTTGCGACACGTGGGAATTAAATGATCCTGTTTCCTCTTTCTGTGTGCACCACATTTTTTTTGCAATGCTTAATATTTGTGTGATTCGAAAGATAAAGCATTTCATGCTCCAGTGAAACCAGTAGCCTATTAGTAGCCTAAAAAACAGCTACCCAAGGGAAGTAAATCAACCACCAAACTTCTTTAGAAAAATGTATGCTGCTGGATTTAAAGCCTGCTTGATCCCCATACAAGAGTACATATAAAGTGGCAGATTTTCTAAGGAGCCAGAGTATTAACAAAATGCTGCTTAAATAGGTCTCAGGTCATGAAACACAAATACCCAATGGGACTTCCAGCTGTAGTTGTTTTTTGTTGGAGACTTGAGATTAGGGGAATGAGATGACGTGTGGAAATTGTGTTTTGCTCATTAAAACCTGACTTATAAATAGACCTGGCACTTTCTATCTTTAAATGAGGTGAGAAAAGATTAAATTAGATGTTAAATTCCAAGACAAGACGGAATGGGAAAAAAGAACATATAAAGTATTGCTTTATACACATTGCTTGGGCTCAGCCTCACTGCATCACAACACATTCACCTCCAGACATACTCAGCAGCATCCTTAAAATCATTCATATATTAAAATACATTTTAAAAGCAATTATTCATAATAGAACGATAATTATCAACACATTGATACAAACCATAATTTTGTATTGCACATTAGTTGAACACGTTGCTCCAGTACAATGCATTTTCAACTGTTAAACAATATTGAAAGGCCATGTACATTGATTTAAACTAAACAAATATATCATATGCAGTGCATTAAGTCCCTCTATGCTGCATTCACATTTTAGTTCAGCCACCGATACACGCACCGTACTGTAAAAATAGCCTGAAAGATATTTAATGAGCAAAGGTGAAGGTGCACAGTTAGAGTAAGTGTGATTGAGGTCATTTATTCCATAACGGCAGGACATATGTATTATGTGTCTCCAGTTCCCAAAGGGTCTCCTCGTGTCAAGGTGTCTAATGGAGCTCTCCTCAGCAGAGCCCACTCTCTATGGTACTAGGGTCTCTCTGTTCCTCAGTCATGGGTTATTCAGGAAGACTATTGAACCAAATATTTTATGTGAAAACCCTTCAAATGTAAGATGGCAATAGAAGTGAGGCCAGTTAAGGGACTTTGGCTCCTACTTTTAGTTTTATAATTAACTTAAGAAACAGAAAAAAACAAGAAGAAGTAGAAGTTGGGCTGTTTGTTTATGCATATCGCCGAAGCCCCCTAGCCGGCGGTGTACTCAGATCAAAATCCAAACTGGCAGGGTCTCAATGGCCATATGGCAGAGCAGCGACTAATAGAAAAATAGACAATGGACTCTGAACACTGCCATGTGTGCATGGTTGCAGGTCCCGATGTCACACGTGCAGTTGTAGTTTTGCCACATAGCCTCGGGGGCCTGTTGGCAAATTATGTATGTTAGTTCCACATTGAGTACATGGACCAACAACTTGATGATTTTACATTCATCCCAATAATCAATAATGAAAAGACCATAGCTCAATATGATGTCTCTTCCTGAAAATAAATCCTAAACTCATGCTTTTAAAACATTAAGCTACTTCGTTTTCAGGTTGCTACTGTATCTCAGAGATTTGTGATGCCTATGTGTGCCTGATAAACAATAACCAATGAGTGTGTGTCTGTGTGTCAGTGTGTTTTCAAGTGGATGTGAACAGAGCACGTGTCTGGAGAACTGAAGGAGATGTCAGCAGCTCAGCGGGATGGTTTCAACGTTGCTTTCATTTACTCAACAGTATGTTTCTCTCTGAGTATAATCTGGATCACCCAACCTGTTGCAGGGTCTGTTGTCTGCTTTCATATTCATCCACCTCAGGTGATAATGATTTACAGGTGCTACTACAATTATCCGCGTTCACACCAAGTACTTTGCCGTACTTAGTTCCCAGCACTTAGTTCCCAGCACTTAGTTCCCCTATGGAACTAAGAGCCGATCACGTTCACACCGGAATAAATTACCTGAGGGAAGATTACGCAAATGAGCCGCTGACGTCACTTCGTCTTCTTCTGCTTTGGGTTTACTGGCAGGCCGCAAACAACTTCACGGCGTATACTGCCACCCGAAGTCCCCGGCCGGAAGTCCCCGGAGTTGGGGACTGGCTTCAGTAGAAGCTGCTGGGAGTCCCAGCAGCTTCTACTGAAGCCTTCCGAGTATATCGCCAGAACGCCGACACCTCCTCATCTCCACCGCTCCCATGTTTTCTTTTGTGTTGCCATAAGTTAGTCTCTCTGCGTTTGTGCGCTGGGCTAATGCTAATGCTAATAATGCTAATGCGAGGATAATAACATGGCGGCTCTACAAAACATTTCAGAGTTTTACGGGGCGTGGTTTGCAATTCGCCCAGCCAATCAGAACTGGGGCACTTTTTTCCCCCAGGAGAGTACCACCTCTCAGCAGGCACTAAAAATGGGGGTAAAAGTTCCCGGCATTAAGTACTCTTTTTGGTGTGAACGCGACATAAGGGGTACTAACGGAACTAAACGGGAAAAGTACGGGGAAAAGTACTCCGGTGTAAACGCGCCTATGACTACCTGCTCTAAATGCTACAGAGATACGTTTGAACATTTGGTTGAAAAACACTGTGTTGTCATCCAGCCTCTGGCTATACTAGTAGGGGCCACTATTAGGATCATTTATAGTTTGAAACACTATGTACAATTGCCAGAACATGCAATTATCTAACATGGCGTATAGTACAAGCTGTCTACAAGCATATTCACACAAACAATTACAGAGATACTCAATTACAAAGTGAAGAAACATTTCCAACAATACTCAAGGTAGTTTTCCCAAGTGACATTTTTGAAGACAGACAGTTTCTCTTTAGTCAGTAGTTAGGGTAAATTATGGTAAACTGTGAGCATAATATTTCAACAGCAGGATCAGCAGCAACACTCTTGGGAACACCAGCACAAGATGTTTCAAGAAGTGTAATACGAGACCTGATCATTGAATCTGCATGATGGCTACACAATATTCATCACACAGCATTGCCATGGAAAGAA
Organism: Dissostichus eleginoides; assembly: GCA_031216635.1. NCBI lineage: Eukaryota > Metazoa > Chordata > Actinopteri > Perciformes > Nototheniidae > Dissostichus > Dissostichus eleginoides. Next base: position 16,662,291 of record CM062277.1, read on the forward strand.
GGCAAGGAGGTAAATCAGTTAGCCCTGCTTCATATCATATCAGAATTAAATTATTAACAATGGAATGATTAAGAAGTCCTTGGCTGGAAAAACGACTTAGTCCATTACAGACTGTCCTGGACAAACGCTGTTTCTCAGAAATGATCTGAACTCCAACGAAAATGCACTCATAAGAAAAGCTCTTGTGTTTAAATTAATGCAATTTATAGAATCACTGAGAGTTCTGAAAAATACCAAGATGAAGAAATGAAACGCTGCCCACCACCACCAAAGACTAGTATATGGCTCACTTTTAGGGAATATTTGGATTCCCCTGCAATGAGGATGTCAGTGAGTTAAAGGAAACATCTGTATTCTGCTTGTGTTATATAGAATATAATGACATTTAACATCTTGTACATTTCCAATATTGTTTAAAATAGCCGTGAATAAATTATCTCTCTAAATAAACTGAAAGAAGAACATGACCCAGTTTCCAGTTTAATTCCTAAATGTTCAGCATGGTCATTCTATATTTCTTGAACATATAACAAAGGCCTCAGCTAAACAAGATGAACATTGACCTAAAAACAACAGATCAAACAAAGCAAGCTGTGTCTTTACATTTTCTGAATTCCTTATGATACTTTTGGTCTGACTATACTGTTCACTGTGAAGCAATATACATTTCTTGTCAAAAAACATTTTGGTCTTGTTGGGAAAATAATGTATATTACCTTTTTACAGTCATTTTTAACAGTTTGTAGTTTTTGCATATTGCATAAGTCTGTCTGATGTTCTGATGATTTTGAGAAAAACACCCCACTTCAACTAATTCTATGGTAATTGATTTCCAGTGTGTGTGTGTGTGTGTGTGTGTGTTCCCCAAGTTTTCATGAGGATTGGCTGCACATTGTTTTCACTGTCTGCAGGATCAGCTCATCTCTTTTACAGCCTTTTCGTGGGAAAGCACATGCAGGTACAGACCATCATGAACATCAATGTACAGCCATTGAAATCAGAATACTTCACACAACATGTTCAATGTTGTGATGAAGGCAAGAGAGGCCAAAACATTTTGTGTAATAAAATCATGCCCACATGGTCTAATATAAAGAGATATAAGGAGAGAAGAAACGTTTAAAGTAAAAATTGAGATCTACTTTTAGATCTTTGTATTTTAAAGGGTAAGATTTTGATCACTGTAGTACATTTATTCATTAAAGAAGGGAAGAAATGACTACGATTTACAGGAGAGAAGCAACACTAACAAGAAGCTATAACAAAAATGGAAAAAAAAATGCAGCCCAGCTGTTAATGGAACACTGAGTGTATCTTTTTAAAATGAGATCTTTTTCTATGCCATGCCACCCACCACCAACTCATCTACACTCCAACAGGATTAGATGTTTTGTCCAACGCTGATGCAGATTAGTATCGTGTTTTCATGCAAAGATGTACGGTTTTCTATTCGGTTCAATCAAACTCTTCCTCTCCCTAAAGAGAATGGCAAAAACCACATTGTCCCTTCATATTACTGATAGGTTAAAAGAGATCTGATTGTGCAGTCTGGGGAGGTGGGTGTCCTAAGCAGGAGCTGGTCACAGTTTCCTTTTTTGTCTAAATAATGGAAAAAAAGGATCTGTCTGTGCTACCTGCACAACAAGAACAGTATGTGTGTGCTGTGTGTGTGGCTCAGCTGTTCGGAGGTACAAAAGGGGGAAAAGTCAGTTGGAAACAGGAGTCAGCAAGGTGTAAAAATGTGCACTTGAACAGTGCATGCACACACACACACACACAGGTCAGGAGGGAGAACAGCTTGTCCAGTGTGTGGGAGTTTGTGTGTGTGTGTGTGTGTGTGTGTGTGTGTATGTGTGTGTGTGTGTGTGTGTGTGTGTGTATGTGTTTAAGCGAGCCAGATCTAGCTGTTATCTCAGACTAACCTTTTCCACCACAACGTTCTTCTTTCAGTCCAGGCCACGTTAAGCGCCTAGGATAATGTTCTGCTCTTTTAATTTTGCTTTTACTGCGATGGCCTTAAATCTTATGTTAGTTAGCCTAGTTTATGCTAGACAGCACTTTTCTCTTTGGTTCGTGTTGTACTATATTCCACATGCTCTTAAGAGAAGAGAGTGTTAAGGACAAAGGGGATGTCGCTTTCTCTTGTTTTTTCTTTCTCTCTATTGCACCTATAAAAAAATAATCATTACGAGGGTCTGCATCCTGTCCGAGTTTGATACACAATCATTTGCCGAATAATGAGACAGGGAGTGAGAACAATTTGTCCTGATTGATCTGGATACACAGTTTATTGTGAAGATGAAGAAAAAGGTTTGTTTATCAGATTTGTCTTTAACCTTGACAGACACATGCAAGCACTCACACAGATACAGTATACCGTACAACACATTTATAATCCTTATGTTCTGATTTTATTGGAATAGAAAGCTCATGTTTAAGGATATGAGTAAATCCAGCATGCTGTTGCAGCTTAGATTAAGCACTTTTCAGGATTTTGAACATAAAGGTAAAACATGGCGCACGTAGCATTTGTAATCAGAAATGTGCATACGACTACGACTATGTCCTTTTTCATTAAACAGTTAAATGTGCTATGCAGCTTTTTTGGGTCGCATGGGTCCAACAATAACAAAGACACGTATTGGATGGCAGGTGTGTCCTTGTCACCAGCTGTACCGAGGGACTGCATGTCTTGGATATCCTCCGCCCCCCCCCCCCCTCCCAGCTGCTGAAACTCTGTGTTCAGGGCTGTCTGCTTCTTGCATGTGTTCCAGCGACTGCATCGTCCTTAGATCTTGTTAATGTTAACGACACAAAATGTTGTGTTCTTGCTCGTTTAATTTACTTGAACAGAAAGCAAATATTTACAAAGTGTTTGGGACAAGTTGAGTACAAAATAGAAACAGTGAAAGCTAAAACTTACCTAGATGACAAGAGCACTGCATTATTTTCTCTTTTTCTGAAATATGGTCGGCGCATTACGAAAAAAAATACTGATGTGCTTGTCCAACAAAAAATTCTGGATAGATACATGCTAAAGAAAGTTGTTTCAATCTTACTCTATATTCAAATGTCCCCTCATTATTACTTGAAGACAGAATCCAAGATTAATCCAATGTCCAAAAAATATCCTAGCTATTCTGTGACTTTAAAGTCATATTTTCCGGCAAAGCTCAGACTTGTAATGACACATTTGTATGCATTTAACAAATAGTGCAGGAATATTACCACTTTGTCAGATCCAAATTGTTATACAATGATGATTTAAATGCTCATGTAATCTGAAGATTAAAACACATTCTATGGTTGGGAATGACATTGCATGTAATTTGGATACTTAAAACAAGATCTCTTTGCTTGTGCATAATTCAAGATAATTACGTACACAGGTTGTTAATTATTATGGTACATTGTATATATACAGAACATTTTTTATTTGTCACACACATTCATTAAGGGATGAAGATGAAAGACTGATTGTGTTTTTTACATGAGTTACATGAACGTGATCCTACGGGCAAACACAATTCAGATGTAAATAAACAAAGTGTGCTTGTGATTAGCAGTTAGTCATCAGCAGGTCTCTGAAATACTTTACATCATATTAGATTAATACCAAGGCTCGCTTACAGAAAATAAATAAGTTATAAACACATTTGCAAAGAGCTACTCAATACACATTTTTTCCAGGTTGAGTCTGGTGCTATTTTTAGTTTTAATTTGATACAAGCATGTTTCAATGATATGAAGCTTTAGCAACATTTGGTATTTTGTGCAGAATGTCCCTAAAGAACACCCAAAGAGACACACAAAAACAAGTTTATCCCCCCCCAGAACAACAAGAGCATCTTTTGTTCCAGTACGTGCCCCAGAACTACATCCGTGACCATGACAACACTGCTCCCTTCACTTCAATTACATATTCATTTTAACCCAACCATCAATATCTCCCTCAACCTAGCAAAGTATTTTTACGCCTGACCAAACATTAACCTTACTAGAGCATTGTGACATCATAGAGTTGATTTATTTTTAGAAAAAGGTCTTGTTGATAGAGGCATGAGAAATCAAAATGCTACTATGTGTTTATCTAGAGGTGATGGACAAACTAACTATTTTTATTTTTATTTAAGGGAAAACAGCTACATAAATTCAACTCTGCTGCAGAACTTCTCTAACAATGACAGGACTCTCTTGTTCCAGGTTGTGGAGTTAAAAGCAAGTCACCATGGATGTTTAAATGTCTAGTCCTTCTCTACTAAGCAGCGTACAGACCGTCCCTGGATATAATGGCCACTCAGGTCAGAGCAAGAAACTGTTATAACTGTGGGAGCTAAGCTACAGAGATAAATAGAGTAATATGCAGTACAGTGCGTGTTGATATATTCTGCATGCTTGACTTTGAGTAGAGTAGGCACACAAAGTTGCCTGCTTTAACCTGTCCAAGATTAATAAAAAATTAAAAATGGTTTCATCAAGCTTGCAATGAGTTTAATTTATGGATTTCAGTTGAAGCGGTAGTTGGTGTTCTTGTAATTATATATTCTATTTTTCACCATGTCACCAAATAACAAAGTATCAAAGACTCTGCTCTTCTTTGATATTGAAAGGCTCCAAGCTCCAAATTTAATTTAAAATAAAAGCGAGACCCTGCTAGTTTTGAGGAAGATAGCCACGCTAGGCGCATTTAAGTTTCCTTGCCTGTCTCTCTACCCTTCTGCTGGAAACTATTTCGTTCAGTATGCTGATTAATTAAAGGACAACTTGATGTGGACAGCACACATATATTTAAAGTGACAATATGAATACATTACTTAGCGGTTTGGAAAGTCAAAAAGTCCACGTGAAAAGGACCAGAATAGAATTTCCACTTATGTAGCTAAATGTGGCAGGCGGTAATGTGACTACAACTATAACTATGATTATGCAAAGTGATAGTAGCTGATAATTGTTGCTGCCTGCTGTACAGTGCTACTGAGATCATTCAGAATTCAAGACACTGTATTTTGTACCTGTGCTCCCACAGACTGTTGACTTCAGGAAGTTTGATGAATGAATACAATTGCTATTTTAAAGTCATTGAACACCTCACATATTTGAACAATTAGGAAAATACAGTGTCCAATACAGCCTCAAAGGTATGCACCACCAAGTTCAAACAGTGACTATGTTGTACATGAGGTCAGTACTCCACAAAGCCAAATAGAGTTTGACTTCTCTCCGTAGTCTTTGTCTGTTTGTGCTCTATGTGTCTCTCTTGTCAAGAAACCTTTTCACACAGTACATTCCCACCAATGCACACAAAACAGGTTCTGGGTCTTCTCCTGTAATTGCTTTTTTTCTGCATTCTTGCTGCATTTTTTTGTTGTTGCCTGTTCCCTAAGACGTTTAAAATTTGCGGGTGTCATGAGGTCTTTGGAAACTAAAATAGTTGATCAATTGAACCCTGTAACTGTTCATTTTTTATTTTCAAAGCTGTTTTATACTCAAAAAACAGAGTGCAGGGAGATACAGTACATTTTGTACTTAGCAAGGCTTAAGAAGACAGGTTCCCTGGGGTCAGAGAAACATTGGGTGCACAAGGTTTTCACTCGGGGCAGTTGATCACTATCAGGCTTCATAAACATGCTTAGCTAAATTAAGATATGATGGATATTCTTAACACAAAAGCTGCCATGACGCAGGGCAGGCTGGGATGGCTCGTGGGTTCAGGGGGGAGCTCAGGTTGGCGAGTGCATCCAGGTTCAGTATTTGCATGTGCATGAGTTCGTACAGATCCTTATGTGCATCTGTACATGTGCTATGTACATTGTCTGAATATGTTTGCACCACCTGTTCATCTTGGCGTCCATTCTCACATTTCAGAACATCCTCCATAAGGTTCATCACAGGAGGAGTGGTGGGTTCAGGCCCTCTAATGAACACAATGCTGCTACGACCATTATACACAATTAGCTTGGTGCAGTCGCTAGGCTGGCCAGTATTGACCCAGTCTGTCATTTAGTCAGCTCTCCGCATGCTCCTGCTGTTGGTAATGACTGGCCGGAGAGTTCCAAGGAGGTGGTCACACACAGATTGGAGGGCATGGCCTTGTGTCCCCCTTGACTTGTCCCATGGTGTCTGAGAGCTACATACATTACCCGCCTGCCACATTTAGCTACATGAGTGGAAATTCTATTCTGGTCCTTTTCACGTGGACTTTTTGACTTTCCAAACCGCTAAGTAATGTATTCATATTGTCACTGCAATCCCTCTCTCTTTAAATATATGTGTGCTGTCCACATCAAGTTGTCCTTTAATTAATCAGCATACTGAACAAAATAGTTTCCAGCAGAAGGGTAGAGAGACAGGCAAGGACGACTTTGTCCTCTTATCTTTAAGCTCATGCCTTCTTATATTTAATTTACTAAAAGTCTAACAACGTATTTGGGGTGAATTACCAGTATGAAACTAGCAGCGTTTCACAAGTTTCCCGCACCAAACTAAATGAAATCCTCTCATTACATTCACTTATCTAATCAGCCATTTTTCCTGGAGACATTTTCTCCAGGAAAAATGAAAGGTTGAAAGTTCTCTTTTATAATTTGAGTGTTTTTATGTGCAATCAAAACCATTAAGATGTTTTAGCTGAACTCACCCTGACAGACAGACTTTTTCACGGAAACAGCATGTGATTTTGAGACTCCGTGACCTGTTTCTGAAAATGTCTTTTGTACTGAGTCAACTTTGTACAAATTAATAAAGAAAAGATCTGATAATTTTCCACAACAGAAAATTCCGACACATTTTCAAATGAGACACAGGACACAATGTCCGGGCACTTCACCCAGCCCTCTTAGTGATCGATCTCTGCTTGTCTGTCTTAATTCACTGTACATTTTGAAATCAAGGTTGCAACAGCGGAATGACTTCAGTTAACAACAATCATTTTAATTTGGAATAAAAAAGCATTATCTGGTGGGTCATAGAGGACAGGGTATAATCACAAACTCTTTCTCCTGATTCGTTCAAAATAAATGCTATCTTAGTTTGTTTCCGTATGTTTCAGGGTTACACCTGTACTGTACTGTCTGACATTTCTCACCTGGCGATCATCCATCTCTCTGTACAGCTGTTCTTTGTTAAGTCATGAGCTCCTTACTATAAATAGCAGAATATTCTCTTTCCTCTCAAGACTGTAAACGTAGCCAGAAAAGGCGGGCCCTTTTTGTTCCAGTACAGCATGTCATCTCACCGTCTTTCGCAGTGACATCAAACACTTCCTTATTCTTGTGTTTTTGAATGTGCGTCACATCCTTTGTGAACATTGACATTATCAAAATGTTTCTTACACAGCCCAGCACAGGTAGTAATTAAGGTTTGGCTTTAGGCAAAATATATTTGCAGTTTGCTGTGTGAACTGTAACACAATACATATACTCTGTTGTCCATAAAGTTGGAATCATTTTGTTTTTGCTTTTTAAAATAGAAGACCGAGGATAAGGCATCTGGAGGTTGCTCCAACTGAAGGAAGCTTTTAGGACCTCTTGCATGAAGCTGAAGTGGAACACATGGTTTGATGGCAGAGTATAGGAATAGGTGATCAGGGGAAACAGAAGATATTTCGGTGCAGCTGGTGACATTCAATCCTAGCCATTATTTACTCTGTGTTCTTAGAATAATGGCAACTACTAAATATGAGATTTTATTTCCACCAACGGAAATAACTTTGTTCACACAAAACATTGCAACCAGGGGGACGTAGAGTAGGTCACACAAAATGAATGAACATGTAATGATTTATTGAATGACATTTGGCAGAAACCCAGTGCCTGTATGAGACAAAATTGAATAAGGAAGCAATGGTCTTTCACTGTCGGTGGTACAAAGGCAAGTACAAAGCTGAAGAGTCGGGCTGTGAACAGCAGGAGAAGAGCTTTTCTCGCTGTGGACTAATGAGAGCTCAGGGTCTTACTGTTAGCATCATCACTACCAGCCGCCACTGACAGTCTTTAAGAGTGAAAATGTTATGTGTGATGCTGTATTTCTTGAGAAAATAATATGTTTTGCTCTAAACTTGAGTTTACAGCAGCTCCCCATTCAATAAACATCTATAATTAACTTTCATATTCTGTGTAAAATGATATTACTAATACATTTAATAATTTTTACTTTAATTTTACCCACTACACAATTAAATGTGCTACTTCTAAGCTAAATGAAAGGTATTAAAATGCTTTAAAATCTAACATTGAAATAAAATTGTATTTGGATCAGTACACATCCTAGATAAAAGGGTTAAAAAAAATACATAGAAGGATAACGTTCTCTTTTTTATGTGATCTTAGCTTTTAGAACTCTACCCGTGATCCATATTCCAAATCACCCATGAAGAAAATATCTTCATATGAAGAAAGCACAAAAGCATCTGCTACCAGATTGACAGGGCTAACGTACTTACTGGTTTATACATTATGATTTTGATATGGATCTTCCATTCCAGTTATCTTGTAAGATTAATTTGTTAACATTTTAACTGTAAAGCTTTCACAATCCATAAGTATTTTATATTTCTGGTGCGGTTTTTCAAGCTGTTTTCATGTTGCAAAAACATTAACAGATTGGTAATTTAAATAAAATAAGAATAAAGAGACATTAATCAATGAAGTGTCTACCATAAATTGATGTTTCAATCTATCAAAAGTTCAGATACTTCCTAAATATAATAGTCAATTACATTTTATTTTTAAATCAATGGGGTGTTTTTTTGTGTTCCTAATCATATACAGCATGTCTGTGGTTCACTACAAAAGAGGACAACACTTGACACACACACACACACACACACACACACACACACACACACACACACACACACACACACACACGCACACACACACACACACACACACACACACACACACTTCATTAGGAGGGCTAGGATGGGTCCAACTTGAAGCCCACCAGTGCAGCGAGCATGCCTGTGCATAATGCCTGTGTAATTATTTGAAAAGAACATGTATATGTGCCTTATTAGCTGAACAGTAGGAATGTCTGTGCCGGCCACTGAGCGCAAAACATCCCATCAAGTGGTTGTATTGGCGTCACACTGAGTCAGAATGGGCGCTGTTTACACACCGTAGATGTAAACAAAAACTGAGGAAATGGGCAATACTGTCCATGTGTGTGCATAATGATTTACTGTGGCTCATCTTGTGTTATGAAATCTTGTTTTGCAGCACCCAAAGAGATATTCTGTCATACAGGGATCAAATGTGAATCTCTGAAACTCTTCATATGACTTTAAAATGGATACATTGAGGGGGATTTAAGTGGTTTTAATCACAAAAAGGTGTTCAGTAAACTGTGATGATTTGTGATGCCGCCCTGACGCACAACCTTTAGAAAACGGCTGTCAGCTGGTGCCGCCTTAGAGGGAGTGTTTTGTGGGTGTGAATTAGGTGTCATTTCAGTAGGTTCAAACCATGTTGGCTGAAATTTGAATTCCTCCAGAGATTTCTTTAGACTACATTTAGCTAAAAAAGACTTGAGTCTTCAAACACAGTTTAATACAGCACAGCTCAGGTATAGGTCCGGAGTTCATGTAATATATATTTAGGGGTTGAGAAGAGGTGTTGGTGGGAGAAAATTCTACTACCTAGAGGGTGGTAATTCATATTTGATATTAAATGTTTGTGTATGTGTGAGGTGGAATTAAATATATAAATCCTTGCCAAAGACTAGCTACCTCTCTCACCCCCTCCCTCTCTTTTTATTTTTCTGTACGAAGCTATTAGTGTTACCTAAACAGTGCTGCAAAGGTCAGCAGCTCACTGACGTCTATGGTTAAGCATTTTTAAGATCACTCAGTGGTAGTCACATTTACCTACTACACTGCGCTGTGAAGTATTACAGGTTTGAATAGACCATTACCTCTGATTCAAGTCTGCAGAATGCTTCATGGAAACAGTAAAGCACCTTGGGCCAATTTTCCAAAAAGTGCCCTTCACTAAGTTCCTTTGTCCACAGATTCACAACGAGACAAATTATATTTTGACATGAATAACAGGCTGGAGATATAAAATGAATCTGTGTTTCTGAAGTTGTTCTATTTGATGCTTTGTCAGTTATCTACACCACTTCCACAGATATGGCTAGAAAATGTAGGCCTTACCTGGTCTGTTTTTAACAAAGAAGAGACAACTTGGTGTACTTGCTGGGAGTAAGAATTGAATTCTAACGGTTTCTTGTGTATTTGATAAACTAATATTGCAGACTCCTGGCTGTAGCTTCATATCTAGTGTACAGACATGAGAGTGTAATCAAATCTCCATCTAATTGATCTAGCATATTACCTTAAATGTCAAACTTCTCTTTTAAGGTTGACATGCTGTAGCTCAATAGGATTTTTCTCTGTGTTGGCTGCTGATGACATTGTTGGGGAAAAGCCTGTCCTGCTGTTTCTTTCAAGAGGCCAGCATGTATATTGATCTGAATGACCTCCCTCCAACTTCGTGAAGTGAGTTCAGGTCCACCGCTCCGTTTTTTTCTGTGCATTCACTGCTCTTCAATCCATTAACAAAATAACCACCTGTTTAGAAGAATCGCAGGTCAGGCAGGTCATACAAAGAGAAGAACCCTCTGAACTACCTTCTGTCCAGTGAATGTGAGGTTATCCACTTATGACAAATCATTTCTGATAACTCACACAAATGGTTGGAAAATCTGAAAGTACACTGCTGATAGTTCTTACAACCTGTTCTGTCTTCAGAGTTTCACCGCCTTCATCTCTCTAAAAGATAATTACATTAACAGTTCAGACATGATCATTTTCTCTGCCTATTTTCCTCAAAGTGAGATGAAATAAGTGCACAGTGTACAAACAGATCGGGAAAATGAAATACTAAAAAGTGTTGCACTACTTGTGCATGGCTGCCTTACATACAGAGTTACAGTATGTTTTGCTTCACATGTTGTACGTCACTGATAATAACACAGATGACAGATTGCTGATTTATCAACATATACAGGTGGTGTGCAACCCAAAGCTAAACTCAGAGCAGAGCTTTGATTGGCTCTGAAACATGAAGCCTTTGTGTTGGAAACCGCCAGCCCATACTTCATTCAACAGTTTCTCTGCACTATGGCCCGGCCTGACACGCAACAGCCCCTAGTCTCACGCCATGAAAACACAGAAAAGACCCCTCCCCTCCCCCAAAAACACAAGATCAGACGGCGAATAGATAGTGAATAAATGAAGTTTGATCTCTCCGCAGGGGCAGACTTTATGTCTGAAAATGTATCTGAACAGTAGGGATTCCGCACAAAGAAAAAATATTTATTAAGCATATTATCCAATAATGGTTATAAAAATTATTCAACTTCGAAAAATAATCTTTTCTCGAAGGTTCCAAAAATCACTAGACACAGGCCAGGTATCTCATCAATGCATAAATGGTCCAAAGATGACTAAGTTGCATCTTGGTTTTCCAATTAAGAACACTGCACATTGCATGTAACTTTAATGTTCTCAGGGAGCACAAAGCTACCTTAAGGCAGCACAAACTTCTTAGTTCCTAATTTTGAATAATGGTTTTGAGAAAAAGCCACCGTAAGCATTACCTCTGCATCTGATGTAATGTGTCTGGAACCACACCTGTGCTGAATCAAGGGAAGACTATATTTCATTTTTGCAAATGTACCTAGAAAAATTGTGGGATGGATCAGCTACTTTGGAGCCATATACTATTAAAAATAAAAATGTTTAAAAATAAATCTGCATCTAGGTATAAACCTGCATTACAGCTCACAAACTGATACATGGTATTGTCTCTCTGACATGTTGGGCCATCAAAAGGCAAAATGTCATCAAATTGTCTGTAGAAGATCTCAATGAAATAAAAACAAATATGTAACTATTTGAACTTGTCTCAATATGATGTGTATACAAATGTATGAATCATGTGAACCAATAGTGTATGAACAATAAAATTAAAGTATATATGATAGCTGGCAGACGTTACCGCAGCATCCTGACAAAAACAACCAGATTCAGAGACAGCTTCATCCCGCAGGCAATAAGACTGTTAAACAACTGAACTGCTGAAACAATTTCATAACATTCATCTGCTACTTAGTAATTATTTATCTATTATCTAATATATCATTCCAATAACTTGTATATAGACTCGTATTGCACTATTCCACTTTTTTTTTTAAAACCATTTTTCTTTTTGTATTACCTTTAATATAGTATATTTTAATATTGGTTAATATTGTCTGCTTATCTGTATTATTGTGTTGCATTGTTGGAGAAGCTTGTGACCTAAGATTTTCAACGACATAATTACTCTGTAGCTATGTTAGTTTGACAATAAAGAACCTTGAACCTTGAACCTTGGTATACATTTTGGGATAATATAGACTTTTTGCTGTCTCACAGTCAAATAATCTGTTCATGTGTTTTAAAAGATATTCTGGAAAACGAGTGAACCCAGACGACATACTTGGCCTTGCTGTACACATTGCTCAAAAAACAATGACATACAGGTTCACATTACCTCTGTGACTTGAGCCGAAAAGAACCCCAGAAGTCCAACTATGCACATCAATATGGATCATCTCTACGTTTTCTCCTCCAGCCCACTCAAACACAATCACACAGACACACCTAATATGCACATAGGCAAACACGATTACAAATACTCTCGTAAATTAGACTTCTCACTGTATGATTAAGCGTCAAGAATGTATACCCGCACGGGGCTGTTCATGTGTGATACATTATCATAAGGAACGGGGGTTGAACGGAGGTCAGTCGTGGGTTTTTTTGGCTGTTTTTGTTTTAAGGTGAACCCCAAACAAATAATCTTTGCATCTCAGTTTGCTTCTCCAGTCTGCCACAGCTGAGCCTTTGGCCTTATGGCATTTTTCACAGGCAAAAAAAAAGGGCACAATCCATGGTCTTAATTAATATTATTCCTTTAACAAGATTGGTTACTTCCCAATAAAACATGGCTTAGTGTTTATACTGGTTCAATCACTTCACCAGATTAAAAAAAAACATGATTTCCTTCAGCTGTGAAGCACTGGGTTCTCAAAGTCTTTTCCAGACTTCTCTGTCCTCTTTACTAATTGATGAAGGCAAACACGGCTGAGAAGGAAATGAGGCTAATATGTATGATTGGCCGTGGCCTGAGTGTGCGGCAGCTGGTGTGGTTACTCTACTTGAGGGCCGCGTTGCCAGGACATTGCATGCAAAGGTCCAACAGAACAAGCTGCAAAGAGGCTGGGACACAAAAACATGTCAACACTACAGTCAGGAGTCAGGATGCACACAGACAAATGGGTTGTACCTAAAAAAGACACAAACTGTATTGTATGTTTATGTGTTCTGGTTTGCAGGTGAACACCCAGACTAGTGTGTTTGTGATTGTATGCTATTTTCAAAAGTATTAATTGAATAACCTCTCAGGGCATATCATACAGAGCTGCTTTACTAGTACTGCTTTGCAGAGATAAATAAAGATGTGTTCCCTGTGGGTGAGACATGATATTCCCTCCTTTGTGTATTTGTGCAGGTAGTGTTATGGCAGTGCCTCGCTGAACAAGCCTTCATGCACATGTTCTGTGAAAAGCATCGCTGGGAACATACCGGCTTAATTACTGAGCAATAGTGAAGGGTGAAGCGCTGGTTCCCTCCGACCTGGTTACACAAACCTGTCGCTCAAGCATGGAACAAGCAGGCTTAAGTACACCTCTCTGATTTCATCCTCAATGCCTCACAGAGGGACATAAAGGTCATTATTGTTGGCACGTTTTAGGTTTCAAAATCAAGGTGAATACCAAGACTTATTAATACACGTCTTTCTTAGAACAGTTGTTGACATTGTGTGAAATATTAGAAAGGGAGTAATTAATTATTCAAATAGAAACCTTCTAAACTGTGCTGCTTGCTTTTACATAATCCACTGATACTGCAAGATTGTAAACTCAGCTAATCTGATGATAGCAATAGCAACTGCTGTCAAAATGGCCATTAAACAAGAAAATACAGATAACATTGATTGGGAAAAATATCCAGGGAATAATATTTCATAATTTATGATCATAATAGCTATTCCCAAATAGTCAATAATTGTGTGGTTTTGATGAATGATAAAAAGTTACAGAAATAATAAATGAAGAAGACCAGATTGTTTAGAATAAATATTACAGATGCTGCATTAGTAAAACATGAGTCACACACTTTCCATTTAGGAGTCGTGTTCCCTCTCTACACTGATTTGCAGGTGAGAAGATAAGTAAAAGGTGATAAGTAGTTAAGGTGGCAAAGTCGATGAGCACAGTTTGACTCAGAAACAGCGGGCTCTATCTTTAGGCCGGTGGTGGGATACTTTGATTAACACTTACGAGAAAGTCAATACCAATGGGATTCGATGCCTTCCAGGCAACAGTCCATCCAGCAGTTCCTCCATCTCATTGTGACGTTTAAACATTGCTGCTTGCATTTAGGATGATCTGATTGTGTTCTTTATGTAGTTTCTTTTTTTAAATAAATAATTTCATGCCATTTTATTTATCTTAATTGGACATTGTTTTCAATCTTATCACATGTGAAAGTTGTTATAGGCTGATTGGTTTGTATGGTATTTTTTTAATGGTTTATTTTTGTAACTGTTTTTAATACTATTTTATTGCCAATCATTCTAAAATAAATATTACTAACATTTCATGTTTGACCATGAAATCAAGGAAAATGAAATTAACTTGCACATTGTAAACTATAAGACTTTAAGCTGACCCAGTGACAGTGAAATCGTAACAGTATAACCTTATTTACTTTATTTAGTTTTATATTACTTTTGCTTAGCGCCTTTCATTGAAGCAAATCAAATAGATAAACATTTAAAACCTGAGTAAATTTAATAATAATAACAATAATAATAGCATATTTTAAAAATACAGTAACATCTCAAGGTGCATTTGTAGTGAGGCTGCTACAATATCATAAATGAACTTTCAGTTATGCAATTTTAAGGCTGCTTAATTTCCTGTACTTATGTGGGGACACTAAAAAGAAAGAGCGTTTAGGGACATGCACAATGTAAATGTGAGATACGTCTGTGTCCAATGAATAAATACGCATTGGTTCAATATAATGCACTTTAAAGAAAAGTTTGAATACAGTTACATTTCAAAAATATCAATTCACATTATTGCCATTGCTTATGCACCTAATTTGTGATAATTAACAACAAAATGCTAAATGTTTTAACAAACTATCATTAACTTCTTCTGGTAATGAGGGGACTGACGCACAAAAACTGCCACAGTAACATTATGATATCGGGTCTTGTTCCATCTCCCCAAGCTGGAGCATGACGCATGACGCATGAAGGAGGCGCGGCCAATTTCCCCCATAAATCCCCAGCCTTCTCTCCTCAGGCTTCAGAGACACAGCGAGGTTAGAACCTCTCCCATCACCGAAAGGACTTAAAACCATCACTTTCTACACCATCGACCTCCGGGTGCATCTGCTGTAAGCATGATTAAGAAAATATCAATCTCCGAGAATGAGTTCGACATCCCGGCCAAGAATTGCCACAGGATGGTGATTATGGGCTCCACTAAAGTTGGGAAGACATCCATCATCTCTCGGTTTCTGAACGAGAGAGTTGACGACCAGTACACACCAACTATTGAGGACTTTCATAGGAAACTCTACAGCATCAGGGGAGACGTGTACCAGCTGGACATTTTGGACACATCTGGAAATCATCCCTTCCCTGCAATGAGGAGGCTATCAATTCTTACCGGTGAGTTGAGCTCTGAAACTTTAAGCCAATAACCTGTTGCTGTTTGCAAAGTTAATTTGCGGCTATTAAAAATGTTATACAATTATTGTATATTGAACATTTCTTCTTATTTGTTTTTCCAGGTGATGTGTTCATCTTGGTGTTCAGTCTGGACAACAGAGAATCCTTCCAGGAGGTGCAGCGTCTGAAGCGACAGATATATGAAACCAAGTCCTGCCTGCGAAACAAAACAAAGGAGAACGTGGACGTCCCGGTGATGATCTGCGGCAACAAGTGTGACAAAGACTTTTACCGTGAGGTGCAGGAAGAGGAGATCGAGCAGCTGGTCGGTGGAGACGAGCACTGCGCTTACTTTGAAATCTCAGCAAAGAAGAACACCAACGTGGACCAAATGTTTCAGACTCTCTTTAGCATTGCCAAACTGCCAACCGAAATGAGCCCCGGTCGCCACTGCAAAGTTTCCGTGCAGTTCTGCGAAGTTCTTCACAAAAAGTCCCTAAGAAATAAGAAGTGCAAAGATGGGAACGCATATGGGATTGTGGAGCCGTTTGCGCGGAGACCCAGCGTGCAGAGTGACTTGATGTACATAAAGGAGAAAGCCATAGGAGGTAGCCAGACCAAAGAGAAAGGCTGCATCATATGCTGACACTTTATTTGTGTGCGTAAAGACTTTATTAGACTTTCCAGAGCTGAAGCGGAGCCGTTCAACAGGTCACATGACATGAACCCAAATACTGTAGACTCCAGCGCCCGAGTCGAGAGACGCAATGTGATCCAAACTGTGATGAGACACACGGGGCAGGTGCCTCCGCTCATAGGCCTGTCCCCTATGTAGTGATGCAGTAGATGCTAGGAAAATGTTGTAAAATCTGCTCACATTAGCTTGCCAAAAAGGCACTTGAGAAAAAAACCGTTTACATTTTGCTATATTCATTTTTTTTTTACTTGGGATATACTTGAATTTTTGTTGCATTGAGAACAAATCCAAATGTGTATTTATTATGTCTATGTCAACTTTTGGATAAAAGAGAAAATAAAATCACTTGTTACTTTCATAGTTTGTCTTCCTCTTCTCTTTACTTTCGAGCAAAGCACAATGAAGTTACACAAAACACTCCACAGTGCCAAACGTATGGGATAAATATATAAAAAATATATCTAAAGTCACCCCATAGCTCATCCTTTCCATTCATACACAAGATTAATGTAACATACTGACCTGAGGGTCCAGAAACACACTCACCTAACAGTTTAGAGCACTTTCACTGGGACTTTTCAGCCATGAGCCACCAGCTATTCATTTTGGATAAGCATGAAACTGAATGATTTGATTTAGAATGCCTAACCCCTTTCATGTCTGAACACAACAAACATAGTGAATAATTGCTTTTTGTACTGATAGAAGTGTGTGCCAATAATGGACTTAATTAATGATGAAGGCCACAGGCTTGAATTAATGTGTGCAAGCAGTATGCTGATTAAAAGACTTTAGACCAATACTCCTTTTTCAATTCAATTTATTAGAAAAAAAGAAACATTTTCAATATAATATAAGGAAATGATAAACTGTAAAACTACATTTAATATAAACACAACACAACTAAGTTTGCATTCTAGCAACGCAAACAAATGCCAAAAGAAGACATTGTATGTCGTTCAAGACATCTTTCAAAGTGATGCAACTGAAGGAAAAAAATCCTTTCTCATTTAAACGTCCATCCTGTATTCTTGAATCCCACATCTGCTCCATACTGTATGTGAAATGACCTCGACTGTCTGTGAGTGTCCTTCAGTCAGTGCAGTATTCCAGTCCTCTGTTTCAGGATGCTTTTGGCACATCAAACATGCACAGACCTTTGTATTTCTGCAGCAGCTGGTTCTTGGTGCGGACCTGCTCCCGCAGTGTGGCCAGCTGCTGCTGCTGCTCCAGAGGACTGCTGTCCACCCCGGGCATGGTGGAGATCTGATCCCGAGCCTCCTGGATCTTCACCTTCAGCTTGGCCAGTTCTTGGTGAACTTCCGGGCTGTCCTTGTCCATGCTTAAACAGATTGAGGGGAGAAAGGGAATATGTTATTTCCATATTGACATGTTATTTTCAGAGGTGGGAGAAGTACTCAGATCTTGTACTTGAGTAAAGATAGAAGTACCAGAGTGTATGAATACTCTGAACAAGAAACAGTTCTGCATTGCAAATGTTACTCAAGTTAAAGAACAAAAGTATTGCCATCAAAATATACCTAAAGTACCAAAAGTAAAAAGTACTCGTTATGCAGATTGGCCCATTTCATGATAATATATATGATATGTTTTGATTATAATTATTGATGCATTCATGTGTTATCAAAGCTGGTAAAGGTGCAGCTAGTTTGAATGATTTTGTATACTGCAGGGTAGACTCCAGTTGGAACTTGAGTCTGATTTAAGAGTTGATTATATATCACATTATTAATCAAAATCTGCTAAGTAACTAAAGGTATTTAATAAATGTAATGGAGTAAAAGCACACGATTTACCTCTGAATTGTAGTGGGGTAGAAGTACAAAGAAGCACAACATTGAAATACTCAAGTAAAGTACAAGTATCTCAAAATTGTACTTAAGTACAGTACTTGAGTAAATGTACTTAATTACTTTACACCACTGGTTGTTTTGGACGTTTACCTTTTCTTCTCAGCCTATCAGTAGAAGCTAACTTAGCTTTGGCTAACAAGTCAACAAGCTTATCAACCCCACCATAACGACTTTAGGACAAGTAATTAGGTTTCCACCGGGCGGCGGTTGAACATGTAACACATGAGAATCTGCCAGTAACCTTACCATTTTATAATATCATGAACTAAAGGCAACAAAGAGCAATCCTCGCTCTCTTTCTCTTCTCTTTGTTGAGGAGCCGCCATCACGCTCCCTGCTCTCTCTGCGGCGCGGATTGTGTACGTCATGCGTCGTATGATGACGTAACGCCATTCAAAATATACAGACTATGCTCTTCATACATACATGCTCATAACAAACAATAGTGTTAGAATAATGTCACAATAATAAATGTTTCAAAGTGTGTTGACAAAAAGTATCTAGCCTACTTTCAGAAATATTCTTATGAGAAAATCGTTTAGCATGAAAGTGATTTCAAGCAGAAAATCAATGAGAAGAGGCTGAAGTTTATTTCAGATGTTCTGTGTTCTTATATTAGAATGCTTTGCAATATATACAAAAGATCATCTTTTACAGTGACACTAATTTAAATGTGTATTCTTACTACTTTTCTAATTCAGTTCAATTGCTTTAGCTAATATAATTAATACTTAAATGTCTTGAAGAAATAAAGACATGCAGTCAGATTGCCAACCCAAAACAAAGGTTTTATTTGGCAAGAAATGTTTTCCCATCATCTGATTCAAATAAGCTTCTTGGAAAGAGACCTTCACCAACTGTCTTTATGGATTGCTTTATGAGTATCATATAAAGAGTAGCCAGTCAGCTGCTGATCATTAATCATTCCACATTTAATTTAACAAACAATGCGTCCCCTCATGAATATGAGGGGTCATTTGGTCATGATATCCTGTGTATCTTGAAAAATTGATCTTTAGAGTCTTTGGGTCCAAAAAAAATGAACAAGTTGAATCATTCAGTACAAATTGAATGACTGCATGTGCTTAATTTTACTCAGAACTA
Organism: Dissostichus eleginoides; assembly: GCA_031216635.1. Taxonomy (NCBI): domain Eukaryota; kingdom Metazoa; phylum Chordata; class Actinopteri; order Perciformes; family Nototheniidae; genus Dissostichus; species Dissostichus eleginoides. The sequence goes on from CM062277.1 coordinate 16,681,763, forward strand.
GCTCTGTCACATCTAAATTATTACCAAAGCACTAGTTCATACCCATCAGTGTTTATTTCAGCATCTGGATTTCCTAGAAAGCAGTGGCCCAGTTCCAATGAAGCTTGATAGTCTACTGGCCTTTAGTGCACTTATTTTGTACCGTAACTGCATTATAGTTGTTTTTATTGCTGCAAAGGAGACATGCAAGCTTTGAAACAACAGTGTAGTTACTGTTAAAATAAATAAATTAAGCATTGCAGGAGAAATGACATGACTGTTGACAAGATAAACAGTAAATTCCATGTCATAAGATTCTGGTATGGTTGTTTAATGATGTTAATCTTTTAATCACAAAACAGCGAAACTATTTTCATGTAAATGTGGCATTCATTGAGCTTACAACAGCTTCATGAGCGCCGGAATAAAACTAAACACGCATATCAATGACTCTACTTTTACACAACCTTTTTATTAGATTTAGACCTAATTTTATGGTTTTAATCCAACTAAAACACCTAAAAGACACTTCAACTCCTTCTCTGTCTACTGAAATAAGTCCTTACATCAATCTCATGTTTTGCCCCATTTATGTCTTCACTATCATTATCATCCTTTATACTCCAGCTGCACCTTCATGCATCATCAAGTTTTGTCAGCAATAAGGTTTATCTAGCAATTTATCAAACTGCGCTGCAAGATCCCAGCTAAACAGTATGTGAATCATTCATTCAGTTAAAAATAAATGTAGCCTTTAGCTGTGTTGTTAATTATTCTTACATACCTTGGACACTTGGAAAATAAATTAAAAGTAATTGAAAATGATTTTTTGAATAATACCCAGTGAAACCATGGAAATAGATTATAGTGAGCATGCTGTTGTCTGTGCCGGGAGCATCTACCAATATGCTGAGGGCCTGTCCCTGAAACCTCTCCAACTGTCCAAGACAGGAACATGTGTTATTTATCCATTCAATCAATGTTTAAGTCTTCTGTTTGGAGAGCTAATTACTGAATATTGAAATGTAAAGACATACTGGCCAGTTTTGTCAGTCAATACAAATTCAAGATTCAAGATTCAAAGGTTTATTGTCATAACCTATACACAACTACGGTGTAATTATGTTATATATGAAAACCTTAGATTGCAAGTTCCCCAACAGTGCAATTACAAGACATAAACAATACATATACAAAATAACAACCACAACAATGCAAATCTGTAGTGAGTTTATTTAAATATATTATTCACAATAAAATATATCATTGTTTTGTCTATATTAACATTATTTATATTTCTTTCCTGTTAACACCACCAACCAATTTGAATATACACACAACTACAAACATACTGTACAGATCAGAAGATCTGCAGTGCCCCCAAGTGAACAATCAAGAGAATTGACTATTTATTTCAACACATTTTTACAGACATGTCAGATTAGCCAATATTACTTTTTAAATATATATTTGAAACCTAAATTAAAGATGAATTGGCAGGCTTCGTATCTGTACATAGACAACATAGGCCTATTGTAAATGAACGAAACCAAGTTGACTTTGCAGTTGAGTTTGTTACGTTTCGTATAAGCAAATACATACATCCTATGACCACTAGATGGTAGGCTTTAATTGATGAAACCAAATGGGTTGAACGTTTACTTTTATACTGGGGAATTTCACATTGAAATATTTAGTTTTAGGCCTTCTTTTTTTTCTGTCAAAGACTAAAACACATTTCAATTTGTTTTACTATTGCACATAATTCCAAAGCTTATCCAATACTTGCATCCAAGTGACAGATGAAGCATCTGTCGAACAGCCATCTGCAATGATTGTCCTAAAGAAAGTGACATTTGGTCCTTGTTGATAATGTATCCTTTTAAAAAACATAGTACAGCTTTGCACCATACAGAATCATTTTACTGTGCATTTTGATATATGTTCCACCCTATCCTGTGAGGAAGGTGATTTATGTTACGGCAACGCCATTGATGCATCCTATGTTTAAAATAATAAATGCACCCACACGGAACGTACGGAACACATTGGGATCCAAACCAAGCGCACACAACGTGCGCAGCAAACCAACGTAGTGACGTAACGTCTTTGTGTTGACAAATCACGGTGTACGCTGGGCGGGCATTGTGAAGCTGTAGTTGAGTGTTAGCAGGCTAACTAGAGAAAGAAAGCTAACTAATCGTGAGAGTGGAACTGGAGCTAACGCTAAAGGAAAAGACAACTGTCAAAACAGCCAGAGGAGCAGAAATCTTAGAGAAGTGATAATTCCGTTAGGTGACTACATGATGTGTAGCTAGTTAATCAAAGACCGTGTTTGTCAGATGCCCGAGGAGTATTTTGGATACTACATCGATTGTCCCATTTCCAAACGGAAACCATTTCTGGACATACAGTTCGTGCTAGGTAGCTAGCTAAGTGAATCATCCAGGAGACTTTTCATTGTCACCTAAAAAACCCAAACTGAATGTTTTGTCTGTCATGAGTCCGGCCGGGTGCTCCCATGTGAACGGTTATAAGGTGGATAATTGGAAACAAAATCTTCGAGTCATATACCAATGCTTTGTTTGGAGTGGTACTGCTGAAGCCAGGAGACGCAAGGTAAAAACACAGGAACTGCAACATTAGCTTCAGAAAAGTGAAATGATTTGAATGTGGCACCGACAAACACGGAACTGGAGTGCAAATGATCCCCACATGAAGCACAAACAATGAACGGGTCGAACAAATTAGCGGTTGAAGTTAAACTGCACTCTTGCAGCAGTAATGTTGCGACTACTAGGGTTAGCCTGCTAGGTTATCACCGGTGAGTTAGCTAGCAAGACATCTTGGTGAGCTGCGGAGACTGTTTGTTTCTCTGCCATCTTAACTCTTTTGTTTAATTTCTGCTTATTAACTCGAGCAATGATTATTAAACATGTTGCTGCAAGTCAATCGGTTAGTTAACTTAGCATTTCTCTTTGGTAGATGCTGAGCAGTTAGCCGCATGGCTAAACTTCGGTTTGATGAGAGTTGTGGCTATAGGCTAACATTACCACACCAAATGTACCCATTGTGTCTCCACACGCACACACTAGGTCCACAGATTAGCGGTTATTTCCTGGGCGTCCCAGGTCAGTGTAATTTTCTGCACTGGTCATTCCCTCACGAGGGATACTGGGACGTCAGCTGATTACTTCATTGCCAATTTCTTTTTGGGCTTATCCCACACCTGCTCGGCCTACACCGATCCGAATAGCTTTCTACATTATGATGTCATCTCTGGACAGTGTTGCCGTTTCTTTCATTTTCACACCCTTTCTCCTCTTTTTGTTTCTTTTCAACATACATTTGTTGTTCTTTTGTGTGCCATGATGTTCATTTTGAAAAATTAACAATATTACATTCTTCAATTTTATTGTGGATTAACATCGTTTGTAGCTTGCTTGACTGTTACACAAAAACCCATTCTTCTCTTATATGTCATACATTTTTATGTCGTTGTGATATAATAGGTGCTTCAGAGTGATGCAGGATGGACAGAGCTGGTGAGTTGATGCTTATCCCCTCCTCATCTTCACTGACATACTTTAGTTCAGATGAGTACAAACTGGCTTGCTTTCTCTCTTCTTGCTCACCTATCTTTGTGCCTCAGTGCCTTTTCTTTTAATGGACTGAATATTAGATGTGAAACTACGTAGCGGAATAACTCAGACCATCCCTGTTTCTGCTGTGGTACACAGCTACAGCCAGGGAGATTACAGGGTGGGGGGCGGTCTATGAGCAGAACAGCAAAAAACATAGCTAGTTACATTGCAGGCATGTCAAAGCAAATGGCTAGTGCAAAATAGTCGATGGACTTTTTGTTTATACAGTGTTGTGGTGACATGCTTTAGTTTGAAAATAGCCTTCTTTATGTCTTTTAGTAAGGCTTTTTACACCCTGATGTACCTGTCCTTTAGTATTACACAGTGCTAGAGAGCATCTGACAATGTATGGCTTGTCCTCAAATGCAGTGAGTTAATCACAATGCAATCGTTTTTTTCAGCATCCGATGAAAGTTAATAACAAATATTTAGTCTTTCACACACTCTACCTGGCAGGAATTTCATTTAACAGGAGCTCAGTCAGTCGGTTAAACAACTTTCTGTTGCTCTCAAAGTTTTAATGTTCTGCCCAACCACACATGCATGTTTAGCTTTTGCAATCCTGGCCTTTCGATAACTTGTGCGAGAGCCTTGTCTGTATCAGTTATTCAGGCCTAATTGTCTCAGCACTGCAACTTGTTTTACCAAGAGGAGGTGCTCCACAGCTTTAAGATTTACCTCTGATAAAAAAAACTGCCATTTTGAGATAAACACGGATATATAATTGAAGGGTATTGTGAAATGTCTCTTCCCTGTTTATCTACCGTGCCCTGTACATGGCAGGGAGCTGTCAGGGGTGGATTCAGGCTGGATTGCGTTATATTTTTATGCTTTGTCATCCACCAAAAATGAGCACCACCTACACCACTATGTTCCTCTCACATGTTACTGTGCCGCAGTACACCATTTTACATAACTGATATCGCAAATGTAAGTGAAGGAAAGGCTTCTATGTTCCTTCATTTATAAGAGACATGCCGCTAGCTATGTTAATATTTTGTAAATTTTCTGAGCTTTGGTCATGTGGTTGCATTACTGAAAACTGGAATTGAAGTTGATAAATGTCCTTTAAAGTCAATTTTTCCATCCTTTTAGATTTGCTTAGGATGTTGTTGTTTAACAGCTGTCTAATATCTGTAACGCTATGTACTAAGTGTTTCTGCTCTGCTCTTATGGACCCACACACACTGTTGGTACAGGTGACTAATACAGAGAAGAAGGAGAGTGACTGAATGCAGTTTTCTCTCTGCTGCCTAATTGTACTCAAAGATGGCTATATGGGATTACAAATCCTGTCTCACGCCTCCTTTACAGAGACTCTTTACCCTTCCGACATGCAGAGCAGGTGTAGTGCTGCTCCAGAGGTACGCATCCAGAGCATTCTCCTGAGGCGAGACAGTATTTGATTTTGTTCAGCTCAGAAATATGAGCTAGAAGACCAGAAGCTTTTACATCACATCCTGGTATCTTTAAATTGTGGAATGAATACACATACAAATCCTGCATCTTTCCTTAAAGGTAGGGTAGGTAAGAATGGAGAAACCAGCTTGAGTGCGCTAGAATTTGAAACTACGCAGCCGAAAGAAAAAAATCTGCCCCTTCCTTCAGACTTCCTTACAGAGCCCCTCCTCCAACACACAAGAACGCGCACATGACCAATGAGGGCACGAGATAAGTTTGTGCACAGATGGAAGGCTGACAGGCAGGTAGGCCATCCAGTTATTTTAGCCGGGCCGGCTAAAATAATTGGTCGTGCTTTTTACAGTACTACGGCTTCCACAGATGAAATGTTTTTATGTATTTATTGTCAAAGCATTTAATATATTCATTGCTATCGGGATGTTAAGAGCATTCCATGGAATATAACAAAAAGTGTTTCTGAAGTGAATTACCTACCCTACCTTTTAATATGTTAACATTTGTATTTGAGTATGTGTGACAATGCATATTACTGCACTGCTTATTGTATGTTCGTCTTTCAGCAGTGTAAGATTTGCAAATGCTATTGTAAAAGAGGCATATTCTGCAATGAGGGAAGTGGAAAAACATTTCCATTCAGGGACTGGGATGCTTTTAAAAATAATATCAGACCTGGCTTCACTCGCCCGTGTCTTTTATCCTGAATTGCTGTTTTTAACTCCCCTTTTCCCCCTCATTCCCTTACTGTAGTCTGTCCTCAGCAGCCTCTCCTCAAACTGCCACCCTCTTTACCTCAAGCTAAAATCAATTCCCAGGCTATGTGCAGGAACATTAGTGGAAAGCCTGTCACCTGCTCTGCATGCACAATCTGAAACCCCCATGGGTAGCAAATGAAAGAGTGCCAGAGATAGGAGTTTACAGAGATGACATCACAAGCCATTGTGCCTTTGGGTCTGCTATCCTTAATTAGTGAACATTAATTAATAATAATTATTTTGCCATGATGGTCCTAGATGAAATGCCGCATTAGCTTGAGATGTGCATGTTGGTTTTCACTATTTCATTGTATGAGGGCGTGCACTATAGTACACACACAATTGTTAGCCATAAATTATTGATTTAACTTGGTGACAAATTTGATTTTGTTGTACCCTCTTTCAGGCCTAGAGTCTGATGGCTTTCTGCATAAACATGTCCGTTCACAGACACTTACTATTCCAAATAATTGTATATGACATAAATGCCCCATGGAGTAAACAATTCAATGCAGATGAATCACTGTATTCAAGATGTCCTACTAAGGGAGATGGCAGGAATAAACCAGTATGCAATAGTGTTTTCACATTGATGTTAGTGCACTTGTTTTGTTCATCTCTGCTTCATTATATTCTGCTCTAGCCGAGGTATGCTACGTGTCATATAGCCAGAGGTGCTACACCCCCCGCAGACTGTCAGTTTGTGTCATGTAACAAACATTGGCTCCATTTCAGATTGCAGAGGAGGAACTATTGTTCTGATGTGCTTCCCCTTCTATCTTCCTGAGTCCTCCCTTTGATTCCTGTCTCTTAATCTATTATTACTGTGTGTATGTTTAATGAGTCTAGTGAGCAGTTGTTTGAGTACGGCACGTGGGCCTTTGTCTGCACAGATTTCTAATGTTTCCTCTCCTAATTGAGATTCATGTTACACCAGATTGCCATGTGCCATTTAAGCAGGCTTTCACAGAAGGATGCCAGCACAGCTCCAAGATGGAAACCTGCCCTGCCCTTGCTTTTGACGGTTGAATGTATTCCTCTTCAGGCCCAGCTCTGGTCATATTTATGATTTATAGTTTGCGAATGGCTATGGTGGTGTGAATATTCACAAAGGTCATGGTTATTTATGTTGTTTGCTGCGCCATTCAGCAGAGAATACGGTTTATACTGTCTGTAAGTGGAGGTTCTATCTCTACTAAAACACTGCTGCCATGAAGGAATCTGCCATGGAGTTAAACCAGAGCTATTATCTTAGGGAAAGGATGAGATGAAAGCAGGGAGGGTGGGGTCGGCAGGATTTTACAGACATCATTTCTTTGAAGAATTTGCCGTCACTTTGATTAAAGGGGTAAGGGTTGTGATTAGAGAACTGACTGACTTTTTTTATCTTCCAGTTTTTTTGATAAATCATATATGATATGATCAGAGGGAACCATACCCCCTCCTTTTCCCACTAGTGCAAACGCCCTTTATGCTTGTCATGAGGGAATGAGAGAGGATTGGTTGCTACTGTAGATGTTGCTGGGAATTCAGAAGTAGAAAATTGATACATTTTCAAGGAGGACATATCGACTTCCTTGTGTCATTCCTTTCTCCCTAATGTCCTTTCATTTCACACACGCACACACGCGGGCACATGAAATGCAGGCACAGCCAACCCTAGAGAGTGGCTGTTTCCTGTGCTCTGAGCACATCTCTTTGTCAGATCATTCTCCATCACATTACAGGCCTGCTTTCTGACTCATCAGCATACATTTGTAGCATCAGGATCTGTTCCTCCAGCCTCTTCGTAGCCCTGACTTCCTCTTCTGCTTTCACTCCCACGGTTTTTGTTCCTCCTTTCCTTGCTTTCGCTTTTTTCTTTTATTTGCAGACATAGCATACATTGCCTCTTGATTATCCCATTACATTTTTCAATTTGTATTTGAGTTGTTACAATTGTATTATTACACAAAATATAAACTGCATTAAAACGGCAATACAAGTTCTGAGGTTTTCATGTGAATATTTGGATCCTGCGAAATTCATAGCAACGCCTGTAATCCGCCCTTTCTCCCTTTCTCCCTTTCTCCCTGCTTCCCATCCCATCCTTTCCCTTCATTCCTCTGCCTCACAGACAACACTCAGTGGGTTTGGTGATGTCAGACTTTGGTTTCTGGCCCCTTCCAGCCCTATTTCTTCCATGTCTGTGCGCTCTCTGTCACTCCCAGCTCTTGTCTGATGTGGCTTTTGGTTTGTCAGTCACTGTAGCCAAGGCTCTGTGACTCAGACTAAACACATGGTAAAGTTCTGTAACTTCCTCTCATAGTAAATGGGACTTGTGTGTCCCATTGTGTCGTCCCTTCTGCATGCAACTGCCTCACAATTGTTCAGCCTCAAAGAATCCAGCCTCCCACATGTAATCAGCATATTCATTAATCGTATAAAGGCACTATAGTGATCTTGAAGTCTTCATTGTGCCTCGTGCTCTGCCATAGTGCGTTCATCTTGGCTGTTATTTAAGATCATAGATGCTAAAGGAGACTGCTATTGACAAAAAGCATGGTCTCTTACTGTGCTTTAGAAATCTTCCATAAGAGAGCCAAGAAAATTCAACGTTGGCATAGGCACAATAGTGAAATTGGTGGTAGAATAGGTGGGTGGGGTGCCGCATGAGGCTGTATATTGTATATTGACTCCTCCAGAACCGGTTGAAAATGTATATTAATATGGTAATCATAAAAGCAGCATTTGTTATTTTTCCGGCTGTTATTAGCTGAAGGTTAATATGGATTCGGGATGGTTGGTCTTGGTGCCTGAGGATGAGCATGACTTTGCGTTTTAATTAGCCTAAAAGTAAACTGAATCCAGCACTCCTCCCACCCCCCCTTTGCTTTTTTACTAATTTCTCTTCCATCTCTCCCCCTGACCATTTCTTTAAGTTTGCCCTTCCTTAAAGTTAGAGACAGCACTTCTCATTTGACTGTCCAACAGGCTCAGTAAAGACACTGCTGCTACAAAGCATGCTGGTCATTACTTGAGCCGGCCAATGAGGCTGCTGTCCACCCTCCCTCAGTTCTACCATCTGGCTAATGAGCTGTCAATCACTCCCCAGGGGCCGGCCAAGCCCAAAACCAAGAGGCAATCAATCTCTTGGAGTGTGGACACTCAATTATTCCCTATTGTTAAAACCTCGGGACCAAGTGACAGCTTATTTAGGACTAGGCATTTTGTATGGAAATTGTTCTTTGTCCTTGTGAAAAAGGTGAAGATGTGGAATTAAACCCTTGCCAGATAATTTATTACTTAGGTCTCATCGATAAGTAGTCACTTTTAAAGACTCCGCAGTGCACTAATAGCCCCACTGTGCCTCTTTTCTGTAGGCTGTTCGTATAGATTTTTATGGAGGTAATGATCAAGGCTCAGTGATACAGCCATGTGGATAAAAAAAAAAGAAATAAATGTTGGGTTTAAGTCAGGACAGTAGTCTCTCTTCGATGCAGCGTGTATGTGTTTTCCTTCGATGGAACAAATTGTCCCACACCCTTTTGTTAAGCTTTAGCTAGACTGTTAACCATCTGTGCAGACAAACACACTTCAGTCTGAATGATCCTCCCTCTTGCTGAACTTGTTTGTCAATTTATTTTTGGTAGCCTTGGTCAGTGAATTTGATAAATGTGGAATGGTGCTCTTGTGTTAGGGCTCTGTTGTCTTTATTAGACAGTGTGGCAGTTTCAAAAGCATGTGTTGAATACACATGCTTTTGAAACTGCCACACTAGTCCATCCTTTTGATGGACTATTTCTGGGCGCAGTTTGAGCATCACCATAAACCATAATTAAAGTAAAAACCCTTCTGCTGCCCCCTCTTTTTTACTCCTACTTCCTCTGATCTCTGAAAACCAATCCGGATTCACAGCCTGCCTATGTCTCCCTTATTGATTAATTCTAATCAGATTCAAACAGGCCCACCTATGCAGATCCATCCCATGTGCTGCCAACCCTCTTTATATTTAACCAACCCCCTCAACATGCACACACCCACAACATAGCATTGTACTACATTTTTCAACATGGCACCAAAGCCACTCCACCGTTGAGTATCTCAGCTTGGTTCCACGTCATCCTCATTTGATTCTGTTTTATTTATTTACCCGGAGACTGCAAGAAGCTACACTCCATAGGCTGTAGCTCAGGCTTTAGCCATAATGTCCTTATAGCAGTGTGTGACAGTATGAGGCCAAACTGCACTCTCCAACAATCCGTCATCCCTCCCACTGATTCATTTGTATGTGATGGGAATATATTCTCATACAAAGACCATAAAACATGTCATTGTCAACAGAGGTTACAATGAGCTGATGAAGGACGGAAGCGAAAAGAGAATATGGTAAGATTTGTATTGTGTGTCCCCCTAGGGCTGCTCACTGAGAATGCATTTTGCAGGCAAGGCTTTGTCATGGGGGGATAGTTGGAATTAAAGAGGGAGGGGTTACAACATCCTCATCCTGCCAAGGCTCTGACAGGCTGCAGCCCCACGGGGTCAGTCGGCAGCAAGTTTCTGGAGCATCACCATCAGTCTCCTTCCCCAGCCTCACTGTGCTTGTTCGTATTAGTTAGAGAATCAGAAAGGACTGTGTGGGTGTGTGTGTGGCTGAGTACTCATAGCAAATATCCTGGTGTGTATATAAGCCTGTGGAAAGATCTGCGTGTCTTTTTTTGCATATATGCAGTATGCATGTCAGCCATTGTTAATTTCATTGATGTGTAAGTCTGTGTGGAGAAGCATGCGGAAGCTTTTCAGTGTGAGGCATCTCGGTGAGTCACTGCTCTCATATACCCGGACTCCGCACTCTACTCCGTATTGACTCTCTCTCCCCTCCCCGGTCGGTTCTGCAGCAGCAGGAGCGTGCTCAGTAGAGCCAGACCTTTGTCCACATCATAATCATTGTCGTCATTTTCTCTCCTCCTCAGTTACAGCTCATCACGTTACTGGCTCTGTTTGAATATATGAATGAATTAACCTAAATGCTGAGGTAGGAGTTATGCAGTCAGTTTGAAATAATGCAAGAGGAGACGGAGAAGCTGAGTATGGATGTTACTTTATTTAGATGTATATGTATGCAGCTAGAACATTGAAAGCTTCCTGCTGTTGTTGAACATGGGTCATAGCTGATGGCCACTCAGTGGACCCACAAAGCATGTAATGCTATCTTGCCCTCACTATAAAGATGTATTGGAGATACCTATTCATCCAGCTAATGCCTTTGTGCATCTGTTCTTTCATCAATCAGCAGCTTTGTACTTTAGTGGGTGATTCCCCTGGACACAGTGCCCAGCCTCGCTTGCCTCAAAGAGCTCATCCCAGATGGGAAATGCAGCGCGGCCGTGAGCTTGCTACCTGTCCGATACTTGTTCCATTCATCTGAGCCAGCGGCTGATCAATAGCTGATCTAATAGAACATTAAAAGCCCAGGGCTCAGTGAAAGGCAGGACTGCTGACAGTAAGGAGTAGACAGCCTGTGAACCATGGTGAGAGGGAGAGACCACAGAGAGTCCCGGGGGGGCGGTGCAAGATGGATTTTCTCCCAGCTAAAGGGGTGTTCAGGCAGTGAAGGATGTTGGGGCGGGCGTGGCATGGCAAGGGCAGGGGTTACTTGTTTTTTACTGTGAGTGCTGGTGCAATAGAGGTGAAGTCAGGGAATAACAACATCACTGTTTAGGTAGGATAGGCTTAGAGATGTGTTAATAAAATACATTTGAAGGAATTCAAAGTGCCCTATCTTTTTATATATTTGTAGTGCAAACAGAGTTTCATTTAGATTCTAAAAACACCCTTCTCTTCTCATAGCCTGTCAATGATACAAGCTCTTCCTTGAATGTTCAAAGAATCTGCTGTAGATGTTGTTGGTTTTGGTGACAGTCTACATTTTGTTCCTTCCCTTCACTCCCCATATTTCCAACTTGGAAAAGCACCACTCTGATTTGCCCCTTCTCTTTCACAGGACCCAAACACACACCCATTTAGAGCTGGCTGGCTAACAGACCCATAGGAATAAATACAGAGCTTAGTGTCTGCGACCCTGAATATCCCCTCTACTGCAATGTCATCACAATCCAGCCCACGCCTACTACTGCTCAGCCAAAACAAAGACTGACTGAGTTTTGCAGCCCATCTCTGCGGCAGTGCCTAGTAGCATGTCTGGTGTTTGATGTAACACCCAAATACTTAGCCTAGCATGATGAGAGCAAATTCATATTGAATTGCATCTCCATTTTGTCTTCTTCTCCGTACAAACACAACATTTCCGACCACTCCCTCAGATGAGAGATTCAGATCTCTAACATCAACATTTTTAGTTGTTGAAAACATGTCTGTTAGGTAGAATGGATATTTTTGTGATTTATTAGCATGTATTTATTTATTCAGCAATATTTCAAGCCACCCTTTAGAAGAGCTTCATCATAAACATTTCAAAAGTAGAAACTAGCTTAGGCTTTAGGTGATAGAATATCTACACTGCAAATCCACTGTTAGCAACATTTGTGTTGGTTCTAGTGGGAACTATAAGCTCCCAAAAAAGCTACATGACATTACCTTAATATCTTGTGGCCTTGGTTGTGGAAGTATTTGGTCACTGAACAATAGCAAGTTATTTAGTGATATAGCCACTGTTTTATTTGAGCATATGAGTGGTATTGGTTTTAGTCGTGTAGTCATCTCATTGCACAGACCATTCTTGGTTATGTGTCATCCAGTGAGAAGGAAGTGAAACTGACCAAAAACCTCTTCCATTCTCTGCAACAATAGACTTTCATGTTGGTCATATGGTATCAGGTTATGCTATTGTATTTCCAGTCAAAAGACAATACTGCACAGGCTCTTTGAGTTTCTATCCAATAGCTAAAGCAAGGTGTGTAGGAGTGCGAGTCTTTCTTCCAGGCTGGTTTCACACAGTGTGCCAGAAACTGAAAACGGGTGAATCTCTCCCGCCAATAGTTCTCAATAGTCCTCTGTCTCTCCTCTCTTATTCACTTTCTGCCTCGCAAATCAGGCTTTTAGACTTTTAGTTTCTGTGCTTTCAATCACATTACCAACGGAACTGTATAAAGCACAGAGTGAAATCATTGCTAAAATACATAAATATATAATACATATTTTAGAGCACCAATGATAAAATGGAATGTGAAGTATTCCTCATGGCTCATACAACCTATTTTCAAATTGCTTAATCGGACAGGGCCACCTCACACAGCTCCAACACACTTCAGACTCAGCAGCAGCAGCAGCAGCAGACAGGTATACAGTTTAACAGCCTGTATGTCTGTGAGGCATAGATTGCTGTGTTCATTAGCTTGAGTGTTAAATGATTTTACAGTGAAGCCTGTTTGGGGTTGTGTGTTAAATGTTAGACCACTTACACCGTTGTGGTCTTAAGGCCTTCACAATAAGTTCTTCAAATCAGGTACATGTGCGCCTGCTCACACGCACAGTATCACATTTTGATTCAGAATGTCTACACTTGTCCACCACACATTGTTTTCTTCATCTTTGCCCTCTTATCTTACTCCCTTTCCTACTAATAGTTGGGCATCGCCACTCATGCTATACTTACTAACCTTCTCTGTTGTTGTTCAACTTTAGCGCACTATACCAAACGCAATCTCTATTGTGCATAAATCGTGGAACTGTATTCCTGTGACGCCAACGTAGGCCTCATTTCTGACAGGTTTGCAGACAATTTCAGGCATTGTAATGTTCATTTTCTCCTGCTATCTCTCAAGTCAAATCAATTTACACACACTCCAGCTGCTGTTAGAGAGCGCCTCAAACTAATTCAGGTGGCCTTCTCCAGTTTGCCTGCCAAGCATTAAATCCCATCATGACCTGCATGTGTTAGAGAGCGACCGATACAGTGAGGAAATATGCTCTCATTCTTCTGCGTTGAATTTGTCAACAGGCCCAGTAGTCTTGAATCTGTGTTCATATCAGGTCTATTCGAGCATCTGTCCTCTGAAGTGTTAGTGTGACCGACTGGAAGATAGACATCTGATTCAGCTTGCAGGGGGTTCCTCTCTGCCAGCGTACGCCTCTCTACAGTATAGCTCTGTCCTGCTGCAGAGGGTCATTTTCTCAACACACTGACTGTCCTCTCTTATGTTTTCTTATGATCCCCAACCCCGTTTCTCCTTTTTGTCTTCCTTTTCCAGGCCAAGTCGTGCATCTGTCACATGTGTGGTGCCCACCTGAACCGACTCCACTCTTGTCTCTACTGCGTTTTTTTCGGCTGTTTTACGAAGAAACACATCCACGAGCACGCGAAAAACAAGAGACACAATCTAGGTAAGACAGACACCCACACACACACTCTCTCTCCTTTTTAAAGTGTTTTATATCTATAACAAATCTGAATTGCTGTGTAGTATGAATTAAAATACAATTTTGATCATAATTATTTTTTAATCTGAACAAATGGCTCACAATAGAGCCAAAAGGATGGTCGAAAACATTATACTGACCCTCCCTACGTCCAAGACTCAGTCCCATTACGTCAGTGCTCATATTCACATGCACTCCTGTGGCCCACTGCAGCATCAGCTATTACCAGCAAAGGATTACAGCATTACTTTGAGCAACTTCCTCCTCCTCCTCCTCAGACAGACAGGGAGCTGAACCTCGCTTTAACTGCAGCACATTACTATTCTGGTGGGAGCGCCTTAGCCAGTCAAATGTCATGGGTTTAAGTTCCTACTCTCCCTTTCATACAGCAGCAAGGGAGGAGTAGACACTGCTAATCCATAGCCACCAGAAAGCCTATTTTCAACCTTACATGCTAATTATGCAAAATACGATAATGATACTAGCGAGCAAGATTTTAATATTACACCAGTGAGGGCGTCTAAAAATGGCAACCAGGGAGACGGTAGGCGTTCTTGGTAGCTGTCTGAATGGCCTTAATTGATTTAATGCATTTCAACAGTTTGGTTACACACACACACACACACACACACACACACACACACACACACACACACACACACACACACACACACACACAACACACACAACACACACACCACACACACACACAAACACACACACACACACACACACAACACACACACACACAACACACACACACACACACACACACACACACAGTCTTAATTACCTGAGCTTTCCACTGGAGCCTCTCTGACAGTGGCGCTCTGTTCTTCTCCACCTCTAATCAAAATTAACCAAACTCCCTGTCTGCTAGATGGCAAGCTGCCCTCTCAGGACTCCTTTTCACATCTTTTTTTAGTCCCTTTCCTAACAACCTTCCTTCTTGGGACACTTTCATATCATCTTCTTGTCCTTTATTCTAGTTTTACCTAATCCCTGTCAGTGTTTCCCACAGAATTAGAATAAGGATGTGGGTCGAGGCACATCCAGCGTACAACATGCAACCCAACTGTATTCTATTGTAAACTTCTCGCTATCTTTACTAGCTAGAGTTGGGTATCTGAGATTGTCAGTCATGTGTGATAGAAAAAAATTAACTTATGAGTTCATTAGAATGTGCAGAGGTGTCCATGATACTCACCTTTCTTTAACTCCGGATTAATGCCTGTGTGTTTATCAGTGATCCCGGGAGATAGCAGAAAGAACAGGTTGGGGAGGAACAGACCATGTGGAGATTGTACTATTGATTACAACTACTAAAATGGGTTGCCAAATATGCTTATGCAGTATTAAAATAACCTGGGCGGCCCACTCAGTCTATGCTTCTTCTCCTTTTCTTTCACCTACCAGTCTTTGGATTCTTTTTACTGTTCCTTCACTCAAATGAGTACGATTTATGAATTCCTGCCTGTATCTTGTTCAGTACTCAATAGACTTCTTCCTCTTGTGGCCATGTCAGAGTTTTGTCAACTAATCATTACCCAATGATGCCGTGTTTTACAAGAGAAAAGAAAGATGGTTATGTTTTTCAAATTCATTTTAGACTGACGCATGACTTATTTCTTTGCATGTTTGCTTAAACACACAAAACATGGCCCTGGGACAATGATATAACAAACACCAGTCAGGTTTTCTACATGATGTGTTGGCTCACTTTGTCAGTGTGGGTGGCACCAAAAACAGAAAAATGTCGAGTTAAGCTAAAAATAGGTCGTCACGGCAACAGAGCTGAGGTATTGTTGCCGTGGAGTTTGAGGATGGTGTGTTAGTTGAACGCCCAGGTGGGGGTGGGAGACAAATACACCTATTCCATCACTACTCCCCTCATATCTCTTATAATTGCTCAGTGCAAGCAATGAGACGGAATGCAGTGCGGAGAAACGCTTGTCTTGAGGCTGGCTGCACCAGCGAGGTTGAACAATAAAATAAAACCCAATGTGTGTTACTGTGCTGGAAAAATCTATTTGTAATTATGGTGCAATCTCTCTTTCGTCCCCTCTCTCTCCCTCTTCCCTTCTTCCAGCGATAGACTTATTATACGGTGGAATATATTGTTTTGTGTGTCAAGACTACATATACGACAAAGACATGGAGCAGATTGCCAAAGAGGAACAGAGGAAAGCCTGGAAATTGCAAGGTAGAGCATTGTGTTTTCTCTCAGATATCATCTTTTCTAACAAGTTTATATCGTGCCGTCTTATTGTTGTTTCTTTGTATCCACAGGCATAGGGGAGAAATACACAACATGGGAGCCGACCAAGAGGGAGCTAGAATTGTTACGACACAATCCAAAGCGGAGGAAAATCACTACAAACTGTACCATAGGTAAGCACTAGACTGCACAGATTCCTCTCTAGACAGTTGATGGGATCCTTTAGAGCTGGGTGTTATCTTCATGTGCCAATGGAGCAAGTGTACTTGGGGTCACTCTTGCATTAAAGTGTGATTCCCAAGGTCGACAGCATCACAGGCAGAGCACTGTGAGGCGCAGAACACAGTGTTCCCTCTCTGACACTGTAGAGGCACCCCTCAATCTGTTTCTCCACAGAACATGTTTTCTTTCCTCAGTGATCGGTTGCTTTGTATTCTACCTGCCAATTCTGTCTCTGATAAAGTACATGAGCTTTTGTTTCTTTCCCTCTACCCCTTATATCTTCAAAGAGCTTGGTTGGTAGCCCTGATTGTGCAGTAGACTGTGTTTGTGCACTCCAGGACCAGTCTGAGGCAATAAACCTCTCGCTGAGCGCTCTCTTCCAGAACCAAACCATGCTCAATTGGATTAAACCCAAAACCTGGCTGTGTCTCACCTGTTCTATTGGCCATCACTGGAAAATCGTAGCTTTTTGTTTCTCACTCTAAATGAATCCATTAACAGCTCTGGAGTCAGCTCCAGGATACACACTGTTTTGCTGGCAGACCTGACCCAACATCTTGATAAGAAAACAAACATACGCAAACATATTTTGAAAGTGCCAGTGGCTTTTATGTGTAATAAATATTCAGGCAGATTAAGATGTGGGTGCTATATTTATGGTTCAATATAGGGCCTTAACAAATATTTACATCGTCCATTAAGTTGCCAGTTAATTCTAAGAATAATTAATTTAATGATATCCGGAAGAAGTAAATATTTTAAAAGTATTTAAGATGCCCATTTTAATTTCCGTAAATCCACGGTGACGCTGTGAGATGCTTCTTTTTCTGATATATATATATATATATATATATATATATATATATATATATATATATATATATATATAGGTCCAAAAGTCAAAGAAAAATGGCTATTTCTCAAAAAAATAAATGAAAATTGCAATACATATATGTGGTTCTTATGGCCAATAATTCAGTTTTGCTTACTAATAAAACTGGCCCCAGATAAAACTTGGTCAAATCAGGGATCCGGTAATTATTGGGATTCAAGTTTCCTCGTTTCGCAGCATTAGGAATCAGAAGATGCACAGTCATGTTTAACCTTCATTGCCATGTTGCGCTTACACTTGTCTTTGTCTCTTCTTGTCCTGCAGGTTTACGAGGGTTAATAAACCTGGGCAACACGTGTTTCATGAACTGCATTGTTCAGGCTCTCACACACACGCCGCTACTGCGAGACTTCTTTCTCTCCGACAGACACAAGTGCGAGATGCAATCAAACTCCTGTCTGGTGTGTGAGATGTCGCAGCTCTTTCAAGAGGTATGATCCACAGTTAGTCTTTGAACTTGTTCACATAGATTTGCTCGATCCCACATAGAAAAGTATGATTTTGGTCCAAACTGAGGTACAATTGTAGCTATTTTTTCAAACCATGTGATGCCTTCTCTCGCAGTGTAACGCATTGCAGCAGGCTGAGTCACTGTTGAGCTCTTCTGTCGAGTCCAAAGAGAGAGGCAGGGAGAGGAGAGAAAAATTCTCCCTGAGGGGAATGAACAGAGCCTCATGCAAATGAATAAGCAGAATTATACTTTTATCTAACCTGGTTAGTACATGCAAATCACTGTATGTTGCACAGCCGTTTATAGCCTCTTAAGCCGATCTCTTTAATACAAAAGTTTGCTGTTTTACATCTAACAAACTCATCGGCCCTGGACGTTATGTAATATCTGCCTGCTCGGCTCCCACACTGCCTCGCTTTTTTTTCTTACACCCTCTCACTTCCCAGTATATATGGGCCTACAGATGGCAAGTGGTGCTATAATGAGTTGAGTCATCGCCGACCAATCAACACAACACACATACAATATATAACACATGAAGGAGGTAATCGCTCACCTCTATCACGCAGAGGCAGACGGTGATTGTGTGTGAGACAGAACACTCAGGGTCACCCATACAAGAAACACTAATCCATTCAAACACTGTCCCACACATATTATCACTCAAGTCTTTCTAGCAGACTTCCATCCCGCAACTTCATTCCTTTTTTTAACCAGCCCAATGTCGTCATCAGATGCTGTCTTTTGACTCTGCAGACACACACACACTTATACACACACACAGACACAGAGCTTCATATATTTGAAGGTAAGAGACGCGGCCCGCTTTGATCAGCCCCTCTCCTCCCCTCTCCTCCTCCCGCACAGTTACCCCCTCTTCTCGTAGCGTCTTTACTTTGTCAAACCACCTTCAAACTGCTGGAAAGAAGCAGCGTTTGTAAGATTCAAAATAGATGTCAGTGCAGCTTGTTTTCCCCGAGCAGCTCAAACATATTTCAGAGAGCTGTGTAGAATAAAGCAAAATGTTTGCAACATCACCACATTGAGAAATGAGAGCCCTCTCTGGCATTAATGAGCTCTGGTTGGAACTTCATTGCGGTGTTGAACCTTGCTCCATACGATCACGTTGTTCAACCATGTCTTTGTGTACTGTGTTTTATGATAAGATGGACCTTTATTGATCCATGTAGGGAAATGCAGGTGTTACAGCAGCAACAGAAGAGAGAAACACAGAGTACACATAAGAATACAGACATGGTTAATAAAGATAAAACAAATTGCATACTGTATATACATATATGCGCATCACACACATCTCTCGTCTCGAGCTGGCATTACAGCTTTTGTCGTTAGGTGATGTGTGTTGGAATTCATTCATATTTCTGAAGAGGTCTGTAGAAAGTAGCAGCTGAGAGAGACAGAAGATCACCTCTTACTGACAGAACGTTTGCTACGGTTCAGCAATGAATTATAGATGACCAGTGAGCATTGTGGCAATGAGCCTGTCACAGAGGTGATCAAAAATGTCGGACCTAAGAACACCTCGAAAACTAGG
The DNA here is from genome assembly GCA_031216635.1 of Dissostichus eleginoides. Lineage (NCBI taxonomy): Eukaryota > Metazoa > Chordata > Actinopteri > Perciformes > Nototheniidae > Dissostichus > Dissostichus eleginoides. The sequence goes on from CM062277.1 coordinate 16,701,256, forward strand.
CTAACCACCCTCTCCTCTTCACCCCCAACGCCTCCCCCATCTCTCTTCCCCGCTCTCAGTTCTACTCGGGCCACCGTTCACCCCACATTCCCTTCCGGCTGCTGCACCTGGTGTGGACTCATGCACGTCACCTCGCAGGATACGAGCAACAAGACGCCCACGAGTTCCTCATCGCAGCTCTGGATGTTCTACACCGGCACTGCAAAGGGGACACCATCAGTAAGCTATATAACCAATCAATGTCTGAAAATAAAAAATAAACACCAATGTGTTCCCTTTAAATTCAGCAAGATTCAAAGGTTTACCCTAGATTTGTTTTCAGGTGCTTTCTTGAGTATTACTATTATATATCAGCCAGGATTGCAGCTTTTCCAAGTCAGAAAACGCAGCAAAGATCAGTGTCGGTGATATTGAGTGTGTGGGCCACCTACTGCCTCTGATCCGGCATGTGTAGTTGTACTTTAGATCAACCAACAGAGCATACTGCCTCACTTCACTGGAAGCATACTGAAGGAGACTGGCAATCTTGTATACCAAAGGGAAAGGAAGCAAGCAGTGTGAGGAATGTCAATAGGACCTGCTGCAGTGCAATGACAGGCTGACTCACCCTCAGACACTGCAGTGAGGCTTCCATTAGCTACAACACAGAGAGTTGTGAAGTGGCACAGAGGCTCCGCTGCAGGGGAAACGTAAAGTGAGAAAGAGCGGCAGACAGAGCGCTTTAGAGGTGCTAAAAAGGTCGTAGGTGTTACCTGTGTGTCTATTTATACTTTCTGCTCTTCACAGGAGATGACAATGGGAAGAAGGCCAACAATCCAAACCACTGTAACTGCATCATTGACCAAATCTTCACTGGGGGCCTGCAATCAGATGTTACCTGTCAAGTGTGCCAGTAAGTTTGTTGTTTGTTGTCAATTTAAAAATGATAAAGAAGCTATTTCTCAAAAGGAAGTCCCATTTGAAAGCCTTTCTCTCCATTCATGTTGAGGGAGCACCCCCCTTCTTTTCTATACACACATCCATCATCTATCTATCCTTGCAGTCCTGCGATTGCGTAGGCTCCTCTCTCCGCTTGGCTGATCGATGTGGACATCACCTGTCCTCTCAGAGTGGGTCAACCACTGGTTGTGTCCTCTCCACTGCTAATGTTTAAAGGCCCAGTCCCTGCAGAGATGCTGTGGGGGGGGGGGGGTTGTCTAGACATCAGCACAACTGAAGCGTTGCCTGCCCCCTAGAGCTGTCCTGTCACATTAACACTAGCGCGCTGCACTGAACTGCAAAGCACCTCGTCCAGGCTAGCGGGCAAGCCCAGCAAAGTGCATTGTTACCTGTGAAGAGAGTCTGCTGAAGCTGTCTCCAGCATCACTCTGCCATAAACTGAACCCCCCTGTAATGGTTAGATACATCTTCTGTAGACTATAGATTACTTATGGTTAAGGCCTTAAGCAACAAGGAAATGCATCCCCCAAAGCTTTATTTTGGCAACAGAAATGGTACCATAATGGTTCCATATTGCTGCAGGGTTGCTCTCATGCATCATTAATGCATGCACACTTGCCTTAGAAGCCACCTACTGGCACCACTTGGTGTAACATCACCATGACTCATCTAATCAACAGCGGTAATTTGCGGCAGCCTGTGCGCATATTTGTGTGCAATGCATGCATTCTTCACTGAAGCCTCCATTTTGCCCCAGCTGAGGACCATCACTCAACGGTATTGGGTTGTAAAAATACAAATCCCAAGCTAATATTCTCTGAGTGGGGAATATTGTTCACATCATGCACCCATTCATTGTTCGCTGTTCAAGCAGGCTTTAAACCAGAACATGATCAGTGTCTACAGAGGCTGTGTGAATCTAAGCTTGGGCATTGCCATCTGTGTCATCATCCTTTCATCATGACCTGTAATAGATGACACACAACCGCACACTATTTATTCAAACTCATAATCAATCTCTCTTTTCTTTTTTTCTCCTAGTGGGGTTTCCACGACGATAGATCCATTCTGGGACATCAGCCTGGACCTTCCTGGCTCTTCCACACCTTTCTGGCCCCTCAGCCCTGGAGGGGATGGCGGCATAGTGAATGGAGAGAGCCACCTGTCAGGGGCCACCACCCTCACAGACTGCCTGCGCAGGTACGGATCAGCTGACACCTGACAGTTTGTCCTTTTATCTTTTGCCAGTGTGGTTTCCTTTTTTTAATCTATCTAAACTGAACTAAAATCCCCATCTCCTGGGTTGTATAAAACACTTAGCGCCAAATCATAAGCTCTTCTTGCCAAAAAAACACAATAAAATGATGCTATTAAAATGTTGTTAGTTTCAAAATAAATGATGTCATGACATTTGGAAAAGGACTTTTCTTGTATCCTTCTGCCACCTCTCCAGATTGATGGGTTTCAATCGTCTCCACTTAAAAACAAATCTCATCATCCCTCCGCTTGTATGAGAGGTCACGTATTGTGTCTGCTCAGCCACGACAAACCTGTTATCCCTGGATCTCATCTTCTCCACACTCACCAGGTTTGCAGAGCAGATGTGACCTCTCATATCTCCTCTACTGCCTCTTCATTCTTGCAATTTATTTTCCTCTTATCTTATTTCCCTCCCTCCCTCCCCTCTCCATATAATTATTTTCCCCCCGTGCCCTCACTCTCTACCTCTCGCATTCTTCTCATCCTCCCCCTCTTTCTCTCGCCACCTTTCCTTCTGACTTTTCTTTTTTTTTTTTTTTTACTGCAGCACCTTACACACCCCTAGTTGCTGCAGCAAGTCTCTTAAAGGTACAGAACTGGTTGGTGTTGTTGCCGTGGTGATGGAGGCGTTGGCATTACCAGTAAGGCTCTGGGTTGGTCTGACTTACAGAGAGGCTGCACAAACACTCTCCATGCAGACAAGCCCTCGTACAGCTTCAGATCAACTTCAGATCTGTAGGACTTGGTTTAGCGGGGTGCAAAGGCGAGATCAAAAGGGTTTATGTAACACAACTAAATAATATAAAACCTAATTAATCTTCTGAAAGTTTTCACTTCCTGTCTCTCGTTTGCCCACATTGTGTCTTCTCTTTAACACCCTCTCTTCTTGTTTTTTTTTCCTTCTTCTCGCTCCGACCCTCCCTCTGCAGGTTTACGCGGCCCGAGCATCTAGGAAGCAGTGCCAAAATCAAGTGCGGCGGTTGCCATAGTTACCAGGAGTCCACCAAACAGCTGACAATGAAGAAGCTCCCCATCGTAGCGTGTTTCCATCTCAAAGTGAGTCGGCCGGTGACAACGTGCTGCCAATTATCCCCTGTTACATTATCTGTCTGACAATTTAATTATTTTAGGGTACGGGGAGCTTTTATCGTTCACACATCTTATTTTGTTGTTAGTCCAAAAACAATCATCCAAATGCAGATGCGTTTTAAAATGATTTCTTGACAGTTTTGATATTTGTGTGTGTGTGTGTGTGTGTGTGTGTGTGTGTGTGTGTGTGTGTGTGTGTGTGTGTGTGTGTGTGTGTGTGTGTGTGTGTGTGTGTGTGTGTGTGTGTGTGTGTGTGTGTGTGTGTGTGTGTGTGTGTGTGTGTGTGTGTGTGTGTGTGTGTGTGTGTGTGTGTGTGTGGTGTGTGTGTGTGTGTGTGTGTGTGTGTGTGTGTGTTGTGTGTGTGTGTGTGTGTGTGTGTGTGTGTGTGTGTGTGTGGCCTTACATCCGATGCATAAGATGTGTGTGATGTTGCTTGTGCGTAGGTGTGTTGATAATCTGATTCAGTTGTTGGTGCATTACCTCCATCCCTTTCACGCATTGTCCCAGGACACTAATGACTTGTCCAGCCCTCCACTGTCCATGTTTTATTTATCATACCAGTATTGGGGGGGAAGGTCTATAACGTATTTATGATATTCATGGGACCAGGCTTCCAAGGAAATTGTCTTGAGCTCAATCCTGTTATTATATTGGTGTGAATGCGCAAACGTGAGGCACACAACATGTCATTTCACTTTTCATTAGCTGCGTTGTATTTTGTATGTTGTGATGATGTCTGTTATTTCTAAATATGTGTCCTCTACCCTCCCCCCACTCTCTCTCTCTTGCCATGTTTCTGCCCCTTCCCCCTCTCCTCTCCTCTCTCATCCTCTCTGGCCATCTACAGCGGTTTGAGCACTCTGCCAAACTGCGGAGGAAGATCACTACATACGTTTCCTTCCCCCTAGAGTTGGACATGACGCCCTTCATGGCATCCAGGTAAGCCCTCCACCTAGGGCCCATAGATTTTCCCCTGATAGTGAATCTGGTCCCGCCAGTCCACATCAAGCTAGATAAAACAGGTCTTCTGTTTAGATCTAGGAGCAGCTTTTTTACGTGGTTTATCGTATGTTAATGTTTGTAGTGCATACTCTATGATACACTATACAGACATTGCAATCACAGTAATTGAACATATTTGCATATTGGGCAAAACATCATTATTAAATGCTTCCAATACATGTATATTGATGTCATTAAAGCATGCAGTTGCAGTATTGCCCCACCCCTGCAGAAGCATCCATTCAGCTCTGTTCAGAGGCAGAAAGATCATTGGAGGCGCTGTCAGGAATGATATTAGCTTTCAAAGATAGAAGAATTCTGCCACCTAGTGGATTTTCGTGCCATTGTAACATGGTTACCAGTGCATGCAGCTTTAACAAATGCTAATGTCTTGCTTTGTTTTTCTGCCTCCGACAGTAAAGAGAGCAGGATGAACGGGCAGTATCAACAGACGGTTGATGTATTAAACAACGACAATAAGTGAGTGCCTTTGAACACATGTACTACAGCAAACTGATATATTTACACTCTGCGGCCTCAGAGCAGTACACACATTATAGTAGAAATGTCTCTTCCAGCACAGCAGCACATGCTAATGACCTGAAGCATCCGGCTGTGACTTCCCCAAATGAAATCAACTTGGAACCTATTAAACGCTGCTTAATTTTCTTCACACATGACAGTTACAATAGCTTTCATTTTCAAGGACATTTACGGGGAATTTAATATCTTAATACCATTGACGGTTGCTTGTAGCGGAGACACAAAGTCAGTATTCAAGGAGATGATTGATGAGGCGTTTTAAATACACAGGAAAGAGCAGCAGCATGGCGTTCAAGACAAATGAAGGCACCCGTGTATGGGGAGGATAAAGGGGCTTTATGAGATATTTGTGCTAAAGTGATTCAAACAACAAAACAAACACATATTTACATCTCTTTGTTTGTTTTCTCTAGGTATTCCTTGTTTGCGGTGGTCAACCACCAAGGCACATTAGAGAGTGGCCACTACACCAGCTTCATCCGCCAGCACAAAGACCAGTGGTTCAAATGTGATGACGCCATAATCACCAAGGCCAGCATTAAGGATGTACTCGATAGTGAAGGGTGAGTCCAGAAACAAGACAATAACAGGACTAAGAAGTGTTATACAGAATGACATCTGTAGCTAATCTCATTCCTTCCCCCCCCCTCTCAGGTATCTCTTATTCTACCATAAACAGTTCCTTGAGTACGAGTAGTCTTTGTGAGGACTGACCACGAAGAACCACTGCTTCTAACGAGAGAGTCAAGGGCCTGGGGACAGGATGAAACACAAACACACAAACCTACCTGAAACTCTTTGACTACCAGTCTACTAGAGTCCAGCTCTGGAGGGCAACACAGAAAAAGACGTGTGAGATCATGCAACCTTTCAAAAGAATACAACAACAAAACAAGCACTGAGCTACTTCTTGGCATCTACTTGACAAAACTGAATGAAGAGGAGAGATGGAAGAGGAGGAGGAGGAAGAGTCGGGCGTCGTCAGTTCCAGGCTTGGGCAGAGGGAAGAGGCCCCCCCCCCACCCCTCACCCTCTCTCCCCCCCTCTACCTGCTGCAGGGGGTGTTCTGAGTGTGACTGGCCGTCATCTCCATCGGGCTCATCTGGATTTTTCTCACAGTATTCTGACCCCCTTCACCGCCCCCCCCCCACTCACGCCCTCCCACCCCCCCCCACTCACACCTTCCATTTCTCTCCCATGGTGCTCTCGTTTTCAGCCGACCAAGCATTTAACTCGATAGAAGACAGTTTGTTGTCATATGCATACAGGACTGAACGCGCAAAAAAAAAAAAAGTAAGAATAATAAAATCAACGTATTATGAACTTTGCAAGAACATTTCTAAAGGTATGGTTATGATTCTTATCATTTGTGAATTTTGTTATGAAATACTGTATGAATCTAGTATACATTTACTTTTTAAGAGCAAAACAAACAAAACATGGGAGAGCTTAGAGACGCTGCCTTTGCCAGTTGCTGGGGAAGTGCTGCCATGGAAACTAAGCAGATTTGGACCTGAGTGTGCTCATGTTCCATTATTTACCGTGTTGATTGTTTTATTTTTAAGTCTGGTTGAGGGCGGGGAATATCTATTTTTTTTAGCAACTCATCAAATTTTTGTTTACTGTTCTTTTGTGTCTTTTATTTTTCTAATTTCAGTACAGTCATGTGTCCCTCGCTGTCCTGCTACTGGAAATGTTGTTTGACGTATTATACTTTCATTCTTGTGGAATTGTTGGTATAATGATGGTGATGGTTAAATTGGCTCACCTTTTTGCTGTTTATGAATTGTATGTTGAATGTGAGCTTTGGGTTTCATGTGGCATTATGAAGAGAAGACTCCATACATGAGGTCTTATAATATGTGAGAATGCGGTGGTCTCGTCTCATTGAACACCTTGGATGCTCTGCAAAAAAAAAAGAAAAAAAAAAGAAGCCCATTTAACAACACTGCATGCGACTGGGCTCTCATGATCTTATACTATGTGAAAAATGACCCTCAGTAATGCCTCGAGGCCTGCTGCACATCATGATTTTTGTTCTGTAGTTTGGGGATGGGGAGACGATCATGTGAGATGTATAGAGGATAAAACACATTGCACGTATACGCGCACTGTGCGACCACAGCCTCGCGCTGAATCCATCAGTGTTAATCTTCTCCATGGCAACTGTGTGGCTGGTGTAGACCGGTGTGGTCCGTGGTGTCTTGCCTCTGCAGTGCAGTAAACCCAGTGCTCCATTCAATCAGTATGCTGTCAAGACTTTAGATAATGCACATACACATCAGGGTGTTGTGGTCTGTTTTGTTTGAATATCACAGATTGTGTATGTATAATAAAATACAGAAATAAACAAATATTCACTCATGTATAATATGAGGTCCCTAACCTATCACAGTAATGCCACATAAAAACCACAACCCCTGGTTGTTTAGCTCCTCTGTAAGTCAAAAACAAACATGCATATCCTTTGGTCTGCTGCAGAACCTCAGCTAGAGGGCAACGGCGGGTTTCTGAACAGTCAAATCAAAGACTTTGGTTATTGGTGTATCACGGAGCAGTTAAGACCACCCAAGGACATTCAGGGACGCAGCTGAAACGAGGAGGAAGAGGAGAGCTTCATTATCCGTTTCAGTGATTAAACTCAGAACAAAACTGGAATGTGTTTGTTCTTTTTTCTTATCTGACAATCAAACTGCCCTTCATCGGGTCAATATACAGAATGTCCCAGAATGTAAACGCTCTAGTGTATTCTGGACTTTAAGAGAAAGTACCGGAAAGGAAACGCATCCATTTAACAAAGGTTTAACACATTTTAACACTTGACATGCGTAAACCTTTAAGCTTTCTAATGAACTGTCATATTTCTGTCCCGAGAGCATCTCTAGTTATGTGTTTGAGTATGGCGCCACTTGGTGTTCAGACTAAGAAGCTCAGAGAAGATCTGGGAGAAATCAAGTGTTAACCTGCCCTCAGGATTTAACCCTCCTGTTGTCTTCGGGTCAAATCTGACCGATTTGCTACTTTCATCAATCATAACTTTTTATGATATCCTTCACAGTAGACAATTGAACATATAACTGCTGACCACCACTTTCATTGAATTTTGGATGATTTAGTCAACTTTGTAACACACATGGTGTTCCCGGTCAAAAATGACCGCCATAAAGAAAAAGGAATTAGTAACCATCCGGATCAGATAAAACACACACACAAACACCCACCCACACACACACACTAGATGTGTGCCCCCCCCCCCCTTATGTGCCATCCCCCCACATGGATCACACCTGGCACATGCAATACATGTTCAGTGTCTATTCTTTATTTACTGCAGTTTGTCATGTATACCAGTAGTCTGATACAATATTTACAGTTTGAAAGGGTTTAAATGAAATTTGGTGATGATTAATGGTTTTTGTGTTAATGTAATAGTTAAAACAGGACCGGTCAAATTGACCGCGAACACCAAAGTAAGGGGGGGGGGAAACGAAGACAATAGAAGGGTTAAAGTAAAAAAAAGGTTAAATAGGAATTCAAATAAGACCCTAGGATTAAAATAATGTAATAACAATATTGTTAATACATTGGAAATGTTAAATGTACTGTAAATATGCAGTATTTTACCATATTCATTTATACATTTGGCATTCACAATATTACACACAAACAAATGAATCACTTAGAACTTGCTTTATTTAGTTTCAACACAATTATGCACAATCTTTGTTTGCTCCGTCAAACTTGATGTTTCATTATTACTCAACTGAACAGAAACTGGAAGAACATACATGATGCACTTTCTACAGAAACAGTAACACTTTCAATTGTTTGTTTTTTTTAACTTCATGACACATAACATTGGGGCACTCCATAAAAAAACATACCAAATTACAACACAGAAATGGCAAGTAGAACATCTACAATATAATATTAAGAAAGGTAAATATTTAAAATAAATAAGATGAAGAAAAACTAAGCATTGACAAAAGGTCTTTGCCACTATGATACATTCTAGAATGACTGCAATAGCTAGATGATATTGTACAGGTGATGGGATTTACATATCTTTGTACACAAACCTTCCTATACACTTAAATCAGTGTTTTTGTAACCGTTTCACAGCCCTAATGCAGCCTTTCTTTTTCATCTGAGCAATGTCCGCATTCATAATTCATATCCAGTGTCATATCTAGTATTATTATGCTAATTAGTGTAACCATGGGCCCGACACTCTTGGTCACTGTTGCTATGGAAATATAAGACATAAGAGTTGTGTCACGTCTTTGGATGAGAAAAATACAAGAGGTAACAAATCCCAAAATACCACAGATTGGATAATGGAAGTTAATTTGTTGTGGCTGGGGGGTCACAACTTGTCAGTGTGTCTGTGTAATTCTGTTTTTCATCCACTATTGACACAAGAGAACCACATGTTTAGAGTGGTTAGTCTCTTTTGAATGTATGAATTTAAATATCAATGATAACACATTCTCTGCCTCACAGGGTTTAGGTGATTGAGATTAACGCACACAGACACTCAGGATTCTAATCATAATCTGTCACTGGCTTTGGTGTGTATGGAGGGAACATGTGCGTCGTGTAGGGTCGTTTTAAAGTAGTTATATAGATAGGAATCTGAGCACAGCCACAGACAGACAGTCACAGGATGGCAGGGTGAACTGTGGACTCTTGGAGCAGCACAGCCGTCACGATGTTAAAGTAACCTCAGAGCCTCTCGAGGATAAGTGTTCTAGTCCTTTACAAATTCCCGTCACTCAGACACCCGGGGGAGAAAAAAAAACACTTGAAACGTGGCATCTCAAATGCCACAGATTGTGAGAGGAGGATGTGTCAGTGTCATTATACAGAGTCTTTACAAGTAGGTAGCTATGAGAGGCAGCATTCGACAAGCCAAGCCTCTCACATATGGAAAGTCGAGGAGAATAGAAGAACAGATGAAAAACAGCAGTTTACAGATAGCTACCGAACATTGTTTCCTGCAATAAAACATAATGAAACATCAATAAACTGAAAGTCTGTTTGAAATGAGATAATTGTATCCAGCTTAAATCCAAGTACATTACTTCTCTTCTTGGATAGTGATCCATTCGCTTCACTGGAGTAAAATTATCCTTCAGAAAATATGATATGAGCAGGTTTTATGGTGTAAAATAAGTAAAGAATATGAACTACCCAGTATTCTAATTGAATAATTTAGAACAATGCAGTCTGGCATTTTGGAAAGAAGAAAATACTTGAAAAAAAAACATGATAGCAACATTATTTTGTAACATAAATAATGGTAAATAAACAATGAGTATGAACATCTCCCAACATAAATTCAAGAATCAGGCATACAGTGGCACAACCTCATATGCTATACAACATTAGAGGAGAGTTTTATACATCTTAGCAGCAATTTGGTTAGAGGCTGGCTTTGTTTATCGAGTAGTACCTTTAATGTAATATGAATTATGCATGTAGCTACACTACAGCAGCGAGTGACGAAGTACGATATATGTACCCGCCAACTGAACACTGTTACATTTACAATTGATACGTTTCTTCACAAGTAAATTTGGTCACACATTTAATCAGACCATTGTACCACAAAACACAATATGCAAGGAACTAACATTAATAATGTTCTGTGTCTGGAAAATAGAGATTACATTTGACTTTTTTTACACATTCTCTTCCCCATTTCTACATATATTTTCAGTTGAAAAGAGAACATAAATTGCAGACATGACATGAACAAAATAAAGGAATTGCCAGTTTGTTGTTTTACAGCATATGAGAACACTGTTATGTTATTTCAACACAATGCAGGACTCTGGAAACTTGGCACAGCCCGCCGCTGAAAACTACAATATAAACCTTGGTCTCCAGGGAAAATTCATGTCACCCAGGGGACCATTTGTAAGTGGGCGTTAGTGTCCGTTCCACCTTTCCTCAGAGTCAATACACTGAGAACAGTCAAACAGATTTCATATACAGCATAGAGCAAACAGTTTTATGAACGCACGATAACGTAATAATGGATTTGTTTACAGCCAAGGAAATCAAACAATGTGTCAAAGGCAGATAGAGGAACAGTGCAGTTTGAAATTCTGATGTTGCTTTGTCCTCCTTAACAAGGGACATGTTCCTTTCTTTAATAATGTCCACTTCCTCTCTGATGTGACCTTAGAGATGCTGATAGGAGCTTACTGTTATTTATTTCAGATATGTAGGACTCTTGTGTGCGAGTCCATCCCCTTCCTCTCAGATGCTGGTCTGCAGGTCACCATTCAGCAGAGTGCTTTGGGTCTCTGTGGTTCATTTATCATGCGAGACTTATCCTGTCGGCTATCGCTGCGGTCAGCCTCATCCAGCCCTCCCACCTTCTTAAGACACAGACATTCTGGAAACTCTTCCTAAAGTTTTCTGACAGGAAGGCGTAGAGAATGGGGTTGGCGCAGCTATTGGCGTATCCCAGAACCACCACAAAAGCAAAAGTGCTCCTCAGGAAGGGAGTGGTGCTGATGGTCCCTGTCACCGAGGTGACGTTGAAAACGTAAAAGGCAGCCAGCAGAAGACGAACACTGCCACTACGATGGACACCATCCTCGTCACCTTCCTCTCTGAGCGCTTCCTTTTAGAGGAGCCCACACGGATGCCCGAGGACTTCACCTTAAAGATGATAAACAAGTAGCAAAGGCAGATGACCATGAGGGGCAGGAAGAAGCCCAGGATGAAGGTGTAGAACATGAACGCCGTCTGGTAGGCCTCTTGAGGCTCGGGCCACACGATGGTGCAGAAGCAGCCGTCGTGCTTTACGATGACTCCGCTGTAGATAACAATGGGCAGGTTCACCATCAAGGACACCCCCCACACTGTCAAGTTAATAGTCTTGGCCATTCGCGGCTTGCGCCACTTTGTGGACTTAATGGGGTGCACCACAGCCAGGTAGCGATCGATGCTCATGACCATCAGGCAGAAGATGGATGTGAACTGGTTCAGGGAGTCGACAGTCATCACCACCCTGCAGAGCACCGGGCCAAACGGCCAGTGGACCAGAGCCAGCTGGATGGCGATGAAGGGCAGGCCCATCATGAAGAGCACGTCGGCCACTGCCAGGTTGAGGATGTAGATGTTGGTAACCGTCTTCATCTTGGCGTAGCGCAGGATGACGTAGATGACGAGGGCATTTCCACAAAGCCCCACCGTGCAAACAAGGAAGTACATGCAGGTGATGACCACCGTGCTGGTTTTGTTGAAGCTGTGGTCTGTGTAGGTCCCATTGTAGTCAGACTCATTGCCCTGCACGAAGCTGTCGTACATGAGGTGATCCGACAGGTTCGGGGGGGACGATGGGAAGATCCAGGAGTCCATGATACCTCACTGTCTCCCGTGAATTAGGGCATCTCACCTGCACACATAAAGACTTATCTCAGTAACAGCGCAAAATCATTTAAAATAACCTTTTTTTAAATCATTTTTACAATCCTGACATTTATGTTCATCCACTTGATATGTACGTTAACATAGATTGTTTCCTTTCAGAAGAAGAACATTAAATCCATCATCTTCATCAGATATGGAATGGGATCTCTCTTCCTTCCTCCCTTCTTCCTGATTGATGTTAGTTTGTTGAACCAATAAAACAAGTAGCTATCTATATGAGTGATCTCTGTGACGCCATGAATCAATTTTTATCAGTCAGAAAAAGCATTTAAATGTTACGGCATGTTTACCCGAGATCATTAAAACAGGAAATGTTGTTTTTGTATCATCCTTACCAGCAGTACCTAAGAGGATTGTATAGATTTTGTATCTGGATCCTCTCTCTTGAGAACAGACCTGATGATGGTGTGTGTAAAGAAGAGCATATCAGGCTGTTTTGCAGTACCTAAGGCCAGATTCCGTGTGTGTTTATTTGGTCAAGCACTGCTATCTAGGGAAATCACTACACCCTACAGTCATAATCTCCCTCTGGGGAAAGATGCTTGCCCTTCACATACTGCTATAACCAGCTGCGATGGGTAACACTGAATTCTTTGCTGACACATTTTTTATTTATTTATTAGGGGGTGAGCATGGATGTAAATTAGTCTGAGCCTAAGTAATTGAATGAGGGGAATCACAGTACTGCCAATAGCCGTGTTGCAGTCAGATTGAAGTGCTTGTCACTGCCAATGCACAGGAGGCAAGCATGGTCTGACAACTTAGTTTGGTGCCAATAACATAAGAGGTTTTATGATGCCAGTTTTTCTTTTCAACCATGGCAAAAGGCATGGCATTCATCTGACGGATAGACGGTTACATCTCAGCAGAGGGGGTGTTTGAGATCAGTTAAAACATAGCGTGTTGGTGTCTATAAATCTGGAGGAAAAGGTGGATCTAAGTCAGGGGAATGGATAGAATATTGCAACATGTAGCATATGGTAGTTCATTCATCCGACAGAAACAGACCACCCGAATAAAACATATTACCCTATTGAAGCACTCGAGCTCTGTTGCTTAGGTAAACAATACATTGAAGTCATTGATGACTGTTATGAGTATTATTTTGGCAATCTCATGAAATACTATTCTGTGAATGGTTCCATTGCCATATTTGATGCATTTATCAAAGTGTGCAACAGGTTTTCTTTCTATAAAATCAGCACAGAGCCTCAACAGTCAAAAGACAGATAACTATCTGATTTGCAATCAACAACAAAACAATATTTTAGTTAAGTAGCTTCTTAAAGCTCTTGTTTTTTTCATCGAGTTATTTTTCTCCTTCAATGCTGAAGGCCATGAATTCTGCTCTAACTTTTGCTTTAAGTCCCTAAAAAGTAGAAGTTTAGAATATTCAACTGAATAAATGATTACTAGCTCATTGTAAATTATGCAAATCCATCTCATGGGAAATAAAACAAGAATCAGGTCAAGTCAGGATTTTCGTTGACAATGTTAGCAAACTCATCTGAGGGTTTTGTGGAATGAGATCCCATTTGTTTTAATGCCAGAACATAATACTTTTACCAGACTACAGAAAAATTGCATAATAGTAAAACAACAGCAGTTCATACAAGAGTGAATGATTAACATGTTGAACATGTTCTATTTCTTCAACTTCATTTGAATGGAATAATCGGATTCATCTGGTAATGTAGGCTATCTTAACACATCTACTGATCTGAGACAGTTTACTATTCACTCTACGATGAGGCAAAAACAAAGTACAATCTTACCTGCAACTGGATTCAATTCACTGTCTACGCCACCTCACTTCTGTACGGAGGATAGTATTTCAGTGTTTACAGCAGATGTATCCTCTTCATCTCCAAATATTCCTCAAGTTTGCCTCACTGGAACCGAAGTGTGAAACCTCTGTGCAATGCAATTCTCCTTATTATACTCCCATATTGTAGCCTGAATGACATACGATGGTAAAGGGGAAAGAAAAAGATCGCAATAAATAAATGACTAACGGGATATGCACAAAGCTCCGATGCGCTTGTGGTGTGGTGCGCTGTGACTGCCTCAAGCTAAAGAGCGCGCATGTGTTAAGGGACGTGCACAACAAGCAGTGAGGAGGTGCTGAAGAGACTCACCTCTGATCGAAAGGAAGGCTCCTCTCCTGTGATATAGATCCCCTAAGAGCTAAGTGAATCAGAGGATACATTCTAATGGAACATTTATCAAATGCATCGATGCACGAAGTAAGGCGATTGTTGAACATATTGATGCCCTGACAATTAAGTGCGTACAAAGACGTAAAAAGATAAGGCTACAGTTGAAGTTTTCAAACGTTAATAGTATAAACACGAAGAAGGCCCTTTGGGCACATCAGAGTCAATACTCAATACAACCGTTCTCTTCCAGTATTCGAGGCGAAATGCTGTTCAATGTGCTTTTGAAAAATCTTACCGGCTTGTTTCTCACTAGGGGATCAATGGTAATGGTTTAATACACTGGTCGGCGAAACTCAGGAAATCATATCAAAAATATATTTTCTTTCGGACATTTGGACTCAAAATGTATCTAAAATGTACGTTGAAATGACGACCAAATTAGTCAAACATAGCAAAGACACTTTTACGCACGCCTCCGGGCTGATCTATAGAAAATACTGAATAAAATCTATATAGACCCTCCAGTGTTCGCACATGAGCCTTCACGAGTCACGATCTGGCACTCCTGCTAATTTACTAAGTTTAGTTAGTTAGTTAGTTAGATGATCCATGCTTCAAAAATAAACGTTATGTTAACGCCCAGCCATCAGAGGCAGCATTGAGCGCAAAGGTTTAAAGCTGCAACCAAATTACGCGCGGTAAAAATCCCCCCCACACCTGACAGAATCGAGTTTCATCATTAAGATAAACGTATATTGTGTGGAGAGATGCATACCTCGAATTCGTTACCGTTGCAGTAGGCCTATACTCATTGCTGCACCCATGCCTTGGCTTGTTTGCCCTGATTCATTTCCCAAAATAGCTGATTATGTGGCGTGACAAACCCAAATCCAGTTTCCAAAACATTTCTTCAGCATGCAGTGGGTGATACTGTGGATACTGCAGATGTCATGTCCACGTGCAACACTTGAGCCCTTGATAGAAGATCCCTCACACTGAGTGTAGTCCAATCTGATCTGCAGGTAAGGTGCGTTTGAACTCTTTTATTCAAACTTGTGTATTGGTGTTATTGATGCTTTGTTATTGTGCAAACACAATCAGTGTTAAACAGTTTTGACAGTAAGACAAAAGTTGTGTGGTTCCATGTCCTTTCTCTTTGTATTGAGGCCTGTCATGCTAAGTTGCATTCAGCATTAGCTGTGTGTGTCAATGTTTGAGTAGCAATTGTTAGTCAGTAGGTGATTATATGTATTATGGTCAACTGCTAATTTTCAACTATAACTATTGCATAACTATTGGTGCAAAAGCAAAGTTTAAAATAAATGCCAAATAATACACTGCAAACAAGAGATTGCCAGGAAAATATTTGGGGTGTTGGTCAAAATGGCAGACCACTGGGTTGCTGCTGAAGCTTTTAAAGCGGCATACTGTAGAGGTGGATGTGTTTCCACACCAGCAGTGAACAATGACCACTGATCCCACAGGTCTGCCCCCAGAGACCTGCTGCCCTCACACTGGTGTCATGCTAGCCTGTTCTTTGAAAGGTCTTCCACGTTTTTGGCCTGTTATATTAAATGGACTAAACATGTCAGGTATCATCTTCTGTTACCTAAAATGATGGTTTGGCGTTATTCATCGCATTCAAATGTCTTTGGCATTGGTTGATATCCATTTAATATGCTGTGACCGCTGTGACCCACAACGGCAATGATAGGATCATATCTGCTATGTAAGCCTCTATATATTCACAGTATGACCATCATGCAGTCACTCTCCAGCCCTGCCCTGACTTAATGAGATTTGAAATAATTTAATTTTATTTCATTGTTATAGTTAACATTCTATGGGAATAAAGGTAATTGAATAGTGTAATGTTAAACTATTATTGTTCCCTTTTTCCTTAAAAACCACATGAGCCACTAAACCCTGTGTGATTTTACATTATTCTTTGGACAAAAAGTATTTAATGAGAGCTGGAAAATGAACATGAGCCATCTGTTCAAGAGAGAGGAGAGGATGTAGTGCCCTCTCTGTGTGGAGATTTTGAGTTGACATTAAACATGCATGATGCAGGTGAAGAAGGCCACAGGGGAAATTAAACACATTTAGAAGGGACATATTTTATTATTAGGAGTTATCTTGCCTCGTGGAGGAACAATCAATAGTCCAATAACTTGATTTTTAACTACTGTGTTTTCATTTACCGGATGTTAAGGGAAAACAGTCTAATTGATGACCCTTGGTAGCATTGTTTATCATTATAATATATTTATTTTCCAAGACTAACAAGCATGCCGATACATATAGACATTGAATGATGTCGGCAGGGACATCCTGATGGCTTCCTGGGTTATTTAGTTATATGCTACTTCAACAGTGGTGGTGTAATGCAAAGTAGAGCCTGAAACTCAGCTCGGTATATTTGCTTGCTAATTATTGAGGCACGACCAGGCCCTTCTCTCGCTCAGGGTTTGAATTGAAAGCATTGATTACACATCCAGCCAGGGTAAATTGAAAACAATTAGCAGCCCGAGGCAGCAGCAAAATATTCAATGGATGATGCTTTTGGCTTTTTTTTTTTAATGATACTGCTATGAGAGAAACAAATTAACCAGGTGTTCTGAAAGATATTGCTGCAATATGTTAGCACAGAACAAAGGTAAGATCTTTATTGGCTTTCAAGAGACTTTTTCTCATTTCAGATCCACTAAGAGAGAAGATTAGGACTGCTGGATTGTTATTTGATGGATCAAAGCATTATCACAATCTTTGAGAGTTGTTGTGCATTTCATAATGTTTCATGCTGCTAGAGGAGAAAAGTTGCTCATGTCTTTCTCAAGGGTCTGTAAGTCAGTGCTCCTCCATGCACCTCATGTGATGATACTGTCTAGTGAGTCACTTCGTATCTTCTCACTGTCTAATTTGTTGTAATGACATTTGCCCTTCTGGGGCTAAGTGGTCATCAAAATGTTAATTAACTACACCATCAGTGTCTTCACCTCTCATCTTTTCTTATCATGGTCAGTAAGCCACTGACATGTGACCCTTCACAGTTTGAAGGCTAAAGGTTGTCATAGATTCAATTGAATCCCCTTTTTCCATACATTATGTTGTATTATTATCAATATCATGCTTGCAAATGTGCTCGGGAAGAAAGTGTCAGTGAAATTCTCCTCAAAATTGAAATCGATAATAAATATAGAGTAGACAAGCATGATTGAAATTGCCAACTACTTATAGTGTGAAAAACCATCAAACAGAAAAGCTAGCTGCTCTGCTATAAGACTGTGACTAATGACTATTTCCGTTATAACTTTAACCTGCTGTTTCTTGCTTTGATTAATCTGCTCATAGATAATAGTGAAACATGTTCATGATCATTTTGAAGCCAATGATGATGTCTTTGTCCAAAATAAAAGCATATTTAGTCAACTATCTTATATGATAAAGAGCCAAACCTCACATTTTAGAAGCGAAGACCAGGGGAAATTATTATTTGACCTGTGGCTTAATCCTTCTGAGACTAACTTTTCTTGGACACACATAGGTTATTGGTAGGCTATAGTGATTCTGGAGGATGCTGATCCAGCCACTATTGATGTTATTCTGAAGAAAAAGCTAAATAAAGAGAGACAGACATGTCCCTATAGTAGTCTAATGTAGGGCTGTACCCGAATATCCGAATATTCGGTCGTTGGCCAACTATTCGGTTTTCAATTTCTTTATTCGGATAGGTTTGTTTTAAAAAATTTTTTAATTGATTGAAATCTCCAATATCAACGTAAGAGCTTGTGCCTATTCGGGGGGTGCTAACACTTAACACTTATTAAACCATAAACTTTCTCCTTTACTTTCTCCGTCTTTATATGTAGATATGACTTTTGTCCGTCACGTTGTTTCCCAAAATAGGAAGCCAAGCCAAATTACACTTAAGTAGGGTTGCAAAATTCCGGGAATTTTCAAAGATGGAAACTTTCCATGGGAATAAACGGGAATTTTTGGGAATAAACTGGGAATTTTCAAAATTGAAGGTTGGCTCTTCATAGGGAACTTAAATATAGTTGGGGAAAGTATATTTTAGCCTAAGCTTGACTAAAACAAACAGATGCCATTCAAGTACACTTGAATATCCATGCCATTCCTCCATCACATGCACATAGCACACTGCTTACTGCATGGCTATTGAGACCACACCCCCTACAGGCACTGTGCATTCCTCCATCACATACACACAAGTAATATTTAACTCAACATTCATGTTTTTGTTCTTCAATGAAACAAATGATTGTTCAATAAAATAATTAAAACTTGTTCTGTTCTACATGTTTTTTAATTGTAACATTTTGCATGGATGTTTTCTTATGACAAAACAAAATGCTTATATTTATGCTTGGATGACACAATTCGATTACATTACCCTCAATTCCCAGTTAGTTCCCATAAAGCTGCTGTTGATTACTACCGAATATCCGGAGCCCGAAAAATGGTATTCGGGACAGTCTATTGGTAAATGAAGTTGTTGATCTCAATGAGACATTTACAGTAAATAGATTTCTGACCTTGTGAGTCTTTGATTCTGGCATAAACTAATCAGAATCAGAATCAGAAACGGGTTTATTGCCAGGTAGGTTCACACATACGAGGAATTTGACTTGATGTCAGAAAAAATCTTATACAAACTCTTTACTAATTTTGTGGAGATTCTGTCGTACATTTCAGTCATTTTTTTTTTGATATTTGACATTTTTATTGTCATCATTTGATGACTAATAATGGATATTCTGTATTGCCATAAAAAAAATATATATATATATAAGAATAATACTTAACATGGAGTTTTAATACTTCATTGTTGACCTTTTGGAGAAAATAACACTAATGCAAAGTCCACTTACTAGTTTTTCCCTGAGCTTATTCAAACGCATCTAACAGATTTAATTAGCATTTATTCCACTCACATTAGACATTGAACACAGACAGCAGTTAAAATATCCCCCTTACCCCTTTTAGCAGTTGTGTCACGTGATGACAATTGAGCCATCTCCATGACAACAGAGTAAAACCTGCTTAGCTATATTATGCGTTGGATTCCCATTCTAGTTTGAAGCTGGTACAAACTGCTACTTGTTTTGTTTTTTTACTTTAGCTGTTATTTTGAACCCCTGTAGGTTACGTGTTGGGAATTTGAGCAGGTGTTATTCCTGATGGATATTGAGTTGACATTAGGACACCTCCCAAAGCTTTTAGAGCACAGGTATGCCACTGTGCTGTCGTCTATCTAGCAGGTACAGATGGAAAACTGAAAATGAAGCAGTGACCAAACTGGGAGGAAAAAGTCTGAGTCTAAAGAATGATAATGATTAGCAAGCAGATTAGATTTCAATGTGTCAATTACATTTAATTACACATTAATCTGTATGATTAAGATGCTTCATCTAAATTTGGATTTTAATGAGTTTATGATTACATGGTTAAAGTTATAAATAATTATGTTGGAGGAAGTACAGATTCATTCCTGTGTTTATGCTGTGTTGTGGAAACTGCTAAGTGGCTAACTGTTAATTGTCAATGTAGCATGATTGAGATGTTAATGAGTTTTTTACATTATTATCCAGATATGACATTGCAACTGCAGACACTGTATTACTGCATGCCATTGCAGTACATTAAGATAGGCTTATAGTTCTAGCTGCAACTCCAATGTAATGAACAAGTTTTGTAATTGAGCAGAAACACAAGTAGTGAATAAAGTTGCATTTGTAGCTCTTGTCATCTGTTTCCTATAATAGCTAACAGCTGGTCAGTTCCTGGTGTGTCTGTCACTGTGTACTCAGGTCCTTTGAGGCTTGTTCCAACCTATCTGGCATGCAGAGCAGCTGCCGCTCACTTTTTTGTTGTTTACCAAAATAATTCCCTGCTCCTTTTCGAGGTTGTTAACTGTGATTGATTTTGTGTTGCTGCACTTGGTGTCAAAAGGCTTCTTAACACTCTCAGGTTCAATCAAAATCTCTCTTTAATTCCTTTTTTGTAACAATCGCAGGCAGTCAATCTCTTTTCATCACGTCCAGTCCTGAAAGCTTAAAAGACTAAACAGAAAACCTTTCATTTTGAGTAGGACACACATGACTTAAAAATAAATGATTATTGCATTTTTGGTGTTTTCTGATCTCCTGATTTCTATTTTGCACTTGCACCTTGTGTTTTTAATTTTGGGTTTAATTTTCTCGCTTTGTTAATTTCAATTTTCTGATTGAAATGTAAAGGAAGCCTTTGAATACTAAGACTATTTTCAGACTTCCAGATGAGTGCCATGTATGGGCTTGGCAGCAGGGTCACAACCTGTAGGTGTTGGCATTTATATTCTGTATTGCAGCATGTCTTCAGGGTTTAGTGACAGTATGGAGACCCAATAAATGAACATCCAAGTACTCAACATTTCATTTTCTTCTTGGTATAGATTTAAAGGGCCTTGAAATTGTTTCCACTTCACTTAGCATGTTGGGCGTCAGAGAGTTTTATGAATTTCTTACGCACAGCTGTGACACTTTTTGACTCAAATTCCCTTTGATTACAGGCTGTTTGTAGTTGAGACTTCTAAGCTGCTGAATATGTCCCTGGGAAAAAATAACGGACCCAAATCAGTGGGAAGTTGCGACCACTGGAATGAATCATCAAAATGATACTAAATATATTATAATTTTCAGATATGGTTAACTTGCCATTTGTGGCTTGATGTTTCTCATCTTGAATAATTTGTCTCTTAACGCAAAATAAAAAATGTAACTGAAAAGCTTAAATATTTCATACTACCTTTTTATTTCTACTGCACAGCAATTCATAGGAAAATATTATACTTTTAACACATTTGTATTTATTTGACAGCTATAGTTACTTTACAATATATTACATTAAAACATATGATGCATGTTAACAATATGACAAAATGATATATATTATTTAGTTTACACATTTGCTTTTCTACTCAGCAGTGTTTAGTTTTCGATCTATATGTAGGTGTGCAGATTTCACACTTTGCAGCTTAACAATAGCATGGACACTACAAGCCGAGTAGTGGAGCTGCTCTTCATTGTCTGCAGCTTTCTAATCTCATGGAACCAGAATTGGTTTTCAGTCTGCTTTTCAGATCTAGGCGATGATGGATAATGTAGCTCATGGAGGAAGGCAGACGTCAGCTCAGATTTCTCAGGTGGGCTCTGCCTGAATGAGCTGTCGGGGGCACCCATCACCTGGCTTGACCGTCTGGGACTCACTGCGAGTGTCTGGTCCCCCACTAGAGTTTTTCAACACCCAATCGAGATAAACAAAGCCTTTTCCTTCATACTGTGGCTGGTTTTTATTTCCCTTGTCATATTTAATCTCCAGCTCCACTGAGTCCAAACATCGCATTATTTGGTTTGCAGAGCTTCTTTCAATGGACAATTGCAGTTTAAGCTTCACCTACATACCTACACCTAGCACTCTGTCTGGGTTTTTAAATGACAGCTCCTTCACTGAATGTTGGAGTTACTTGCACTCTACCACTCTGTGGCAGCAGGTACTCCTCTTTGCACTGAAGCAAATGGCTTATCGTCTCCCACTTTAAAAACACCTCCCCTATACCTGCTGGGCTCCTTTCAAAGGTCAGTGATGTGAAGAGTTGTTTCTAATAAATGTTGCAAATAAGTCTGCTACATTAAAAACAGATCCCTGTTCCTGGGCTGATAATGAAGACGAATGATTTGAAATGCATTTTATCCCTCGGGAATCGGGATCATAGACAAATTAATGAAGTGTATAACAGAATAATTACAACCGCAGCTCTGTTCCTGCTTTTGTGATAGATGAAAATGTGGTTTATTAGAGCTAAATATCATAAATGTAACAGCTTGATGATAAAACAGAGTGCTTATGTAGCACTGATCCTAAATGTATGAAGACATGAAGCTAGGTTTAATGATAATAATGTTCAGATAAATTAACAATTGGCTGCTTTTTCACTCCCTGAATTGGGACAGACTCGTAGAGCTACTCATATAATAATGGTCACATTTAAAACAAATTAAATGTTTCATTTGTTACCAGGTAATGTGTTGTCATCCTTCACTTCCCAAAACATTGTCATAGACCACCATTGATTGACAGACTATCAATACTTATTATGATTCCATGGCGAAATGCAGGAAATTAATCCTACTAAAATGTAAAAAAGCTGTGGCATGTTTAATATATTAGCCTCCATTACTGGGCTTGGGGGGGCAGGTCTGGCTGTAGTACAGTTCTCACAGTTCTCGAGGAGAGGTGTAAACAGGTGGCATAACCATCTGCACACACAGCCTGCGTCACATCTACCAAATACAACTAAAACACCTGACACTGTTCAGATACCTTGTAAAAGTACATTTTTTTACTTAAATTGGCCTTAGCTCTGGATTCATTCCTGAGGGAATTTGACCTAACGTATTTTAGATTCTCAATTAAGAAATGTTGGCATTCAGAACAAGCTCTCTGGGCATATTCTTGAAAAGCTTGCACTTGTAAGTGGCTTTACATAGACTTAATTCAGTCTGATATTCTGTTGCTATTTATCCCCTTGTTTCGTCTCATACCCTCTGTATCAAAACAGTAGCCATTGCCCACCCTGCCATGCTTTATTATTGCTTCTTGAAGACTGTGTTTAAGGAACAGTTTTATGTAGTGCTGGTAACACATCACTTATTGTGTAGGTCAAGCGTGTTTGAAGCTCCTGAGATGATCAAATTCAATTTTTTTGTCTTCAAATCTTTGTGAAAAGTCATTTGCAATGCTCTCTCTGAATCTAGTTGGATGTTATCAGGATAACATTGAACCACTGTCATTGTTTTAAAGGTCACCTATTATAGAAAATCCACTTGTTCATGTATTTTATACATAAGCATGTGTCCTCTCTGTGTAAAGAGATTCTGAAAGTTTCAGGAAAAAAGATTTGCTCACTTTTTGTCCTGATCCATTTATATCAAAACCTGTCTGAAAATGAGCTGATCAGATTTTGGCCACTTTATGATGTCATAACGATTTTTTGTCTTGTGTCACCATTAGCCAATAACCAACCAAGCCAAGGTAACACTAGGGGTGCAACAACTAATCGACCTAATCGATTAAAATGAGTTGCCAACTAAGTTTCAGTTTACACAGACGCGGCTGCTACATGCATGCAATACACACACACGGGGGAGATGGCGGAGAGAAGCGCTAAAAGGTGTGGTTAAACTTTACCCGTGTCGATGTGGACAATGCTCGTTGCCAAAAGTGCAATAAGAGTTTAGCATTTAAGGGTAGTAACACGAGCAATTTGTCCAAACATTTAGCAAAAGTGCACCACATCCAGACGGAGAAATGCACTGTTTGACTGTCTTTCTAGAAGCTCTGTAGCCCCATCCACGAGTAACGTTTCCACGTCAGGTATGTTATGTATGCTAGCAGCAACACACGGTTAACTCAATGATACAAACATGGGTTAATGATTAGAGGTAACTGAGTTATTTATTTTGTTAGAGTTTCAGCTATTCTGTTTACAGTTCTGTCATCACATTATTTAATACGATTTGTTAAAACATTGTTGTTTCTTTTTATGTGAAATATTATTTATTTAATTTAAATAAAAAGCAATGTTAATTTTGTTCACAATTTTGTTTAGTTAATTTACCTTATTTTCTTTTCAAAAGAACCATTAATAGTACCGTTAAAGGACCGGATCAATAAGCGGTATCGATAAAAGTAGTAGTACCGTTAAAGCCTTAATGATACCCATCCCTACTTGACAATGTGAAAAAGGTTATCTTTTATCTGATCTGCTATCCTTGGTTTAAAATGTTGACGGACAGATTTTTTATTTATCTTTCAGCAGAAAGTTTAATGAAATATCTATTTTTGAATCAAGTATTCATCTTTATTGTCTTCATTGTTAGTTTCCACATGCCTAAAACATCCTCAAGCTAAATCTAAAAGTTGATGGCTAAATAAGAGCGTTTGAGAAATTGTGCAAGGCATAATCCGAATAATCGATTAATCGTTTCATTAATCGATAGATTAATCGATTATCAAATTAGTCGTTTGTTGCAGCCCTAGGTAACACCCCCCCACCTTATCACCTGAATCTCCTCCTAGAGCACCATTGTGTTCTTTTTAACCAAATATCTCTCAGAGGGGCGTGGGGAGTGGCTCCTTATTTTCATTTTAAGTAACAGACAGAGAATCAGCACTTTTGAAACAGGGCTGAAACAGAGGGGATTATGGGATGCTACAATGCATGATCTGCTTGGTATTTAAAGCAAAAAACTTCAGAGACATGAGTTGTATATAACTAAGACCTATAATATATTGTTGAAAACAGTATAATAGGGGACCTTTAAAGTTGTCTGTATGTTGGATTGAGGTCTTTAACTACGAAATATTCTGTCTCATACTGTATAGTCGGTGTCATCTTTGTTTAAGCTAAACACACAGTCACTTCCAGCATATAACTTGTCTTTATAGGCATACACAGCACAGCAGCAAGAGTTGGTCATCACAACAAAAGGGTGATTTGAATGTCCAGTTTAATAAGCTAGATGAATAAACAGCAGGCTCTGAGTGATGGCGTGTCCACCTGTGTGTCTGGGATCACTTGTTTTCAGCTCTGGCTTTATTCATGCTCACAGTGTTCACTGGCCCTGCAGGGATTATCTCCGGTGCCATGGATGTGCATATTTATCCTGCTTAAATGCCACTGCCTAGAGTCTCTCAACACACACACACCACACAAAAAAAGACAATTCTATGAATAATGTGTATTTATGCAACTAAAACATCAAACTTGGGTTTTGCTTTGGTCAGTTTTGTAGCAAATCATCATCTACTATATCAGATTTGGGATACTCATTCATTATTCATAATATGGTTTTTTCTCAGCGACTACGATTTTGTGTACTGTCTGTCACAGTTTCCCAATTACATTTAACTTTTTTTCCGAAAGTCACATAACATTAATGATAAATGCTTTGATAAAAAACATCTTAGTTTTATTCAAACTTGTCTGCAATTGTTACTGTACAAAAAAACGTAATGGTCTAAAGTTATTTCCCGCCATTTTTCTACACTGTCTGCAGGGCACAAGGTGTCTGTACTTAACACTGAAGTGAACATATTGCCTTGTGCATACTGTGCCACTTGAGTGTGATTAGCTTAGCCTACAAGTCAAAAAAGACTTATTGCATGAATGTATTTCCTTGTTTATTTGTGGTTTGTTTGGGTTCCCTTTTAAGAATGAGTATTAAATTGCTAGTTTACATATTCCCCAGTGAGTAACAGCTTAGGATTTAGGCTTTGAAGGCAGTATCTCTGAGGCCTGTGTAATGTTTGCTCAGCAACACAGATCACAAAACACAAGGCCAGGGACAGATGGCTGTGTAAGGAGATACAGAAACGCCACAAGTGGCAAACAGAGAGCGAGGGAGAGAGACAGAGAGAGAGAGAGAGGGTGCGGGAGAGAGAGAGAGAGGAGGTTGCTTTGCTGTATCACAGACTACCAGAGTCGCAGTGACAGAGATGAAGTGCTCCACTGCCACAAACCTGCTTCAATAAAGCATTGCCTACCTCTTAATGGATCTTTTAATAATAAATTAAGCACGAGCATTGTTGCTATTGGAACCTGTCATGTGATTTGTACAATTGATGAGGGGTAATGAATTATTAAAAACCCGGAATTATGTTAAACAAAATAGATTACAAAATTCGGCTGTCGGCCATTGTAGCTAATAGTGTTTAGCGCTTTCACTTGAAATATGAATCCTTAAAAAAACAATACAGTACTAGCGTCTCAACATTTTTGTGTGAGCAAATGGTTACAAATCACCACAGGAAACTCTTATTTGGTATGGAGGGCTGTGTGCTTTATGGCTTACAAAGACTAAAAACAATCCTTGAGAGAAGTGTTTTCCCAATTTTCTTTCACAGCAAATGTTACCCGATAAGCATCCTTTCAACTCGCTGTCACACTGCGTGGTGGAGAGCAAGAATCAACAGCTCGATGCTTATGTTGACATATCTCACAGTGACAGTGTTCAGCACTCACACTTGCTATTTCTCTCTGTGAGGTGAACTGATGTGGACGGATGGGCCTTAAGGAGAGCAAATTGAGAAAGGAAGACAACCAACGTGATTCTGTTACATTCATTACCCTTGCCGCAGTGCAGAACACCTTTTATGTGTCCCGAGTAAACAGTGTCCATTAGAGTTGGTGATGTGTTTACACACAGTGTGGATACTAAGCTCATCCTCTGTTATGAGAGCACGGTGACACAGTAAATCCAGGTCGTGAAGAATTCAATACTTTCTTTTTTCAGGGATTTTCAAATACTCACAAAAACTGAATTTCACTTTCATGCTGGTAACAAGGTTAGAAACCATAACTCTTTATAAGCCAAGAAAATCGACCTGCATTTCATCTGAATATGTTCGAGTGGATTACAGTCGAGGTCACTTTAACATGGACCTATGTCATCTCCATCCTTTGTGACTAATCTTTATATGATTGCTCCACTGTAATTGGATTGAATGCAGATCAAATGGGATGTTATTGGATTCTACCATAATGAGTAGATTTATATCTTTCAATCCTAATATCATTTCTGCATGCAACCATTTAGATTTTTTCTGTTTGCTTATTCTACTTTTTGAACAGTGTTTCACTGCTTCCACCAGTCACAATGCAAATGTTATGTAAATATAGGACTTTTAAGAGGTTTAATTTAAAACTGGAACATGTAACGTCAATGTTGACCTCACATAAGAGGACAAAACTACAGACCCTGACGTAGCTAATTACAGCAGATTTCATGAGTCATTTAGGACTTAGTGTAGGGCTGTTTTTGTGTAGGGCACGATTATTTTGATCAATAATTGATATCACGATTATTAAATATGATTATTCATTGACTTTGAAAACATCCATTTATTGAACTTTAAAACAAATACAAATAATAATTTGAACAGTATCTTTTTAACTGTTGATTACCCTGAACGTATAATTCAACTGAAAAACCAATACAAAAATAAATGATATATTTACATTTAAATAAATAATATCAAAATAATAAATACCAGTAAACAAGATCAACAAATATTTTGGAGCGCACTTCCACAAGCTACTTAACATATATAAATATGATAAATAAAAATAAATTAGGCTCAAATAAATTAGATCAAATATGTTGCAGTGCACTGTCACAACCTAGCTAAGCAAAATAATAATCGATTATGTTTTTTTTCGTAATTGTGGCAGGCCAAAATCGTAATTGCGCTTAAAATACGATTAATGCACAGCCCTAACTTAGTGTACAGATTGCACATCCCAACAGATCCTTGTCATAGTTTCATTAAAGTAACAGAGTACATATAGGATGATACATGGATGGAAGCAGCTCTGAAGCCATCAAACAGAGATATCCTATTCAAATGAGACGCATAAGGCTGTGACATGGAGATGAGTGACTGCTGCCAAAACTGACTCAAAGGTTTGTTTCTTGGCAGCCAAACTGAGAGTGTGCATGACGGATACATTTGCCTAAGAGAAAATGTATATTGGTATTTTGATGGGTTGTAGATTTCACATAAGGTAGAGCTTCATCCTGACACTATTTCAAGATGTTATTGAAATTGCAAAAAAAGTCGATGAGTTGAAGGTTTGAAATGTTTTATAAGCATCTCTGACTTTAGTTGGAGGTTAAGAAGGACTCATAAGAAAGATAAGAGGGTGGCATTATGAGGTGAAAGGCTCCTGGGACTGACTAATGAGATGTAGTTGCACGAACAATCACGGTGGCGGTAAACCTCTCCCACAATTTCATTTTATACTTTATAGAGCTATTTTTATAGCAAGCGTTTTTGGGGGAAAACACAATGACATTTAGATTCATGACTTGTATATTTTTTTTAAAACAAAACATTTTTTAACACAATATCTCGTTGCAAGTGATAAAGTATGGCTTCAGGCAGTGTTGTGATTTTGCGAAAGCTCAGCGCCATGGGGGAGAGATGAATTGTTGGTGACAATCGGCACAGATGGCTCATCATTAAGGTCAGAAGTGTAATCAAATATAGCCATGGGACTTTCCGCATTGTGCTTGTTTCCAGTGATGCTCAGACCCAAATCATTTATTTGATCAATTGTACTTGAATACTGGCCATGGAACAGTTGTTGTGTACTGTCTTACAAGAGCAGGGGGGTCTTGTAATTTTCAGTGACACATTTTGTTATGAGAAAATAAACATCAAAATGTTCAGAGAAGTTCTTCCAAAAAACATATGCCTGCTTCTGAGAACCTGTATTGTCTCTCTTGTAGATCTTTCGGCTCTTCCCTTTTTTGATTGACTAAAAAACGAATAACTTTAACTGTTCATACAATTATTGTCTAATGCAGAATGCATTGATTTAACAACTTATCACCAGAACTGCAGACTTGACCACGAAACACCTTTCTGAAGGACATTTTAGCATTCAAAACTTTAGACCAAATACAAAGGCTACACAATTTGATGTTTCCACAACCAGGCAATCCAACATGGTAAGCCATTTACGAAGAGTGTTATGAGAATGATAGAGTAATGACAAAGTCATTGGAAATGTCAACATTTTTAAAATATAAATTGCCATTTTAGTTGAGCTTTTTTGTGTTGTCAGGCATTACAGGAGGTTAATAATTTGTATTTTAAAGTTTTGGGTTTAAACATAAACAAATCCTTGAGGTTTTTTTACACTCACCCAACCTGTTATGTGCTTTGAGGTGTGAAGAGGGTCCAGGCAGATGCTCTACTTTCCCCCTCCATGCAGAATAAGACCTCCCTAAGTGACCTCTTTGGGTGTGACAACTCTCAAACATGTTATGACCAATTAGGTTGCCCCATATGGGAGAAAAATCTCACTGTTTCTTCCTATTGATATTTGTGTGCTTGTGTCCATGTTTGTGTGTTGGTGTTAAAGTTTATTAAGGTGTCAGAAGAAATAGGCCCAGGCTCAGGGGAGAGAAACCTATGTCTGGCATCATCAATCATATGTCCAGCAGGCGGAGTGCTGAAAGGCCAGGCTTGAAAGTGGGTTGGTTTTGGCTGAGGCTAAAAACTAATCATATTCAAGATATCCTGTGGAGTTCCAAATTAATGGTAACTCCAATAAGGCAAAAGCCAAGTACTTTATGGATGTGGCAAATAATGAATGAGGAAAGGGACATCCTTGGTGAGTTTTTCTTTAAAAGTGGAGATGACTCTGAGACTGATTTATTTTTGTAATATTCAGGAGTTACCCTAAATCTTTTTAAGGCTTAAGGAGTCCTTGTTTTTGACTAAAGTGCAGGAGCAAATCAAATATATGATTTAAAAAAAACGCCTACTGATGTCTTCACAGTCTAATGCAATAACGTTTTTGTCTTCTTGGAAATTATTTTAGATGTCAAGCCTTTAATGTGGAGGGTTGTTCCTGCTTTAATACAACTCTCTAAAATTGAGCGCGGTTCCAGACACAAATGGCTTGTCTTCACAGGACTCCATTATAATGTTCATTACCATTTCTCTAATGGCCTGATAAATTACATATTTTATGAAGATGTTTGTCATGCAGTGCTCTGTGTGATCAAACACAATGTCTACGAAACCATTAGGTCCAAATGGGACATTTGAGTTGTGGTCAGTGGTTTTATATTGCTTACTTGTTCATTGGTATATCAGGTGACATGGAGAATGGCATGAGACCTTTATCCCTGCTGTGTTTATAGGATAGTATTTCCATTACTATTCCAGTTTGTCTTGTCCATTGGGTTTAACTGTCCAAAGAAACTAATAATTAATTGCTCGGGTATATGAGTTACATTATAAAATGGTAGCTACATTTTTAAATAATATTAGATAACCGAGAAGCCAGCATAGGTTAAAAAGAATGAAGCTTTAGAGAAGTTGTCGATGAAAACATTCCCCACCACACTTTGAAAGGTATTAACTAAAAAAGATTGCTGTTGCGATCAGTTTGAGACTGCATTCATACTTTTTCTTTCTCATCTTAATGGTTTTGTGGTCTACAAAGCTGTCGGGGATTAGCAAAAATACATTCAAATTGAACTGAGATATAAAATCGGCTTATAGGTATGCACATAATGCTGGCAGTCCATACCGCCGGCGCTTACATTATTTTATCCTTTTTTGTTGTAAATTACAGATGAAAGTAATGATTTTTGCATGATTTTATCAGTAAGATCAAAGTTCTTCATTGTTTTTGCTTTAAACAATTGCAGCCTTCACATATCCTAAGTCTTAGTTTGTCACACGGCTCTCTTGCCACATCAGTGAGAACAAACACTGGAATGTTTTCAGACTAAATTGAATGATACTGTAAGGTAATAAACCAAACCTTTCGCCTAGAAGTGCTAAATACACTTTGTAAATGTTTTTAAGCTTATAAACACATTTAGAAACAAGTGTAAGATCTGTGTTGAAGTCTAAATGTATATTACTATGCCTTTTTATATACAGTAATATGTCTCATCCTATATTGAAGTTCTACATCATTGATTAAACCTTGGGGATATCAGCAACACGTTGTTCTCTACGGCTGCTCTCCTGTTGACTTCACGCTTGTCAGTGATTGCCATCTGTGTTTGGCTGAGCTGCAGCAACACCAGAGAACTTGAAAGCACAGACACCTGATGTTTATCACAAATCAAAGATAAAATAATAGAAAGAAAAGGATATTGCCAAAACCTATCCAGCAGTCACCCTCTGTTGAACACGGGAGCTGAATGTCAGAAATAGACTGACAATGACCGGGCAAATGGCGACAATTTCCTTTTTCTCTCTCTGAAAGGTTAAGGGTTAAGGGTTTCTTAACACTCATTATGAGAGCAGATAGAAGGCTTAATGAGAATCACTTTCATTATAGCTTTCAGTCAGCTGTGTCACCCACAATCCGTATATGAGTAGATTATCTCAGAAACACACACACATGTTTGTGGCCAACTACAATGGGCTTTCATTTTCCGACTGCAAAGGATAAGGGATTCTGAAAGTGTCAATGAAAGCAATGTAGACCTGTGACCTTTGTAATGATTCTCTTTCAATTAAAACATGTTGTGTTAGAAGCATAACAAAGAGGTTTTTGTCAGGTGAAATAGAAGGATTATTCTAACTTTTTTCAAATAAAAGCTTTAATTTTTATGTAGATAAGATGTATATAAAAGCATTTTATCTTTTTATTTGTATCGATAATATGGATTTGTCATAGGAAGGTTGAAAACAGGCAGGTTTTC
Organism: Dissostichus eleginoides; assembly: GCA_031216635.1. Lineage (NCBI taxonomy): Eukaryota > Metazoa > Chordata > Actinopteri > Perciformes > Nototheniidae > Dissostichus > Dissostichus eleginoides. The sequence continues at coordinate 16,733,003 of CM062277.1, forward strand.
CATTCATTTAACAAATTCAGCTAACACTTAACCCCAGAATAATGACTACCTACTCTCAGACCAAAGAGCGGAAATGTCCAATGTCGATTGTACCTCTAATGACTATACTAATTGGTTAGCAACTGCAACCCAAAACACTACTATTATATATAATGAGTCACTGCTTCACAATGTAAAATATAACGACAACCAGTTACGATAATTCTATCTTTAAAATATACGATTACAGGCTGAATTGATGTTTTATCAATAAATAGGGTCATGAGGTTTTTAAATTAATTTTGCCTTGGTCAGCAGATGTTGATTCAAGTCAAAATCCATGCAGCCATTATTTAGATTTTCATTAAATTGCAGCACTTACAACAATTGTATCAGTCATCAGATGCTGAAGGTTTTTCCCCTGTGGATATGAAAAGCATTTATGTTCAAAGCCTCTGCAGGGTGTACTCTCTCATCTCAGCATGGTCGCTTCTGTGGCAGGACCATTTTTTTGTTTAGCACAGTAAAAAGCTGTTTATAACTAATGTGTAGTTATAAACAGACCAGATGAGCTCTTTGGTGCCCAAATACCGGTAATGTAGAAAGATTCGGCCTTATTGCACTGCTGTGAGTTGGCAAATCTAAAATGACAGCCAGTCAGAACATGCACGATCTGACTGTGACCCCTTTTAAAATAAATACATACTTTGAAGGGCAACCGAAAGCTCTAGGATTTGAATCAGTGATTGAATAGATATGCTTTGCAATGGAAGTTCAACAATTGGTGTTCAAATGTTGGAGCCTGGAGCAGCAGGAAGATAATGATGATAGATAATTGTCTCCTGTGTAGGTGAGTCAGAAGAATGCTAGACAAACATACACACTTTGATAAAGTGCAGCAGGAACGATTTGATGATGGGATGGGAAGTAAGGAAACAAATGAACGAATAGAAGCCAAGTGGCAGAGTTAGAGGGAATAATACATCATAGTGGAGGCCCGTATTGCTCTAAATTAACTGATACGATCCCCTGAAAACATCTATTTTTCAGTTCAGGTCACACTTTTATCATGACATCCCTCAGCCACTTCCCCTCTTCTCCAATTTTATTTTCCATTCATCAAGAGACCTTTTTTCTTTAAGTACACCAGCACCATCATTTACAAATGTGCGCAGCCCTATGGGACAGAAACTCTAAGCAACCTAAGGTTTAATCATTTTAACCGCTTGTGATCTAAAGATTGATGCAAATAAGTCTCTTATTCCCTTTGCAATTAAGGAGGTGTCACATGAGGCTTCAGTATTATTTAGTCATGTTGTACGAGAACCCACAGACATGCACAGGTTGCTGTGAAGGCCTGTCCTCACAGCAGATGTTGCACCCTCTCTGTTTCACACATATGAGGCTGACACTGACTGCTAAATCAAAGCTGAGGGCATCTCAGTGAGTCTCCAGTTTAAGTACTTCTTGCCTGTGGGAATCGCAATGATCACATTAGAACGAGTCTTACAAATGTATTTAAGAAAGTTTGCAGAATTATTTAATCTGTTAACCGTTAGAGATACAAAGATCAAATATGAAATCTACTTCGGTTTTTTTCCAGTTAAGTATGTATTCTAAAAAAGTCAGAAGCATGCTTGATATTGGTTTACAGTTTCCTGGAAAAGTCATGTGATGTGTGCTTTGCTCTTCAGTCAGATTGATATGATACTATATGAATAGCACTTGTGTTCGTCTTTTATTCTCCTCAAAACAAAGGTATATATCTGTGTGTTAGTCTTTACACATTATTGCCTCTCACTGTACATTAGGGTGGTCCTTAAAATTGAAAGTCGGAAAGTCTAAGCTCCAACCCCCAGAATTCATTATATTAGTCAAGAAAACTCCTGGTGAATTTTTTTCTCAATCTGACAACATTTACCCCTCCCTCATCGACCTGGGCTGCCACACCAGAAGCCACGGTGCTGCATATGAGGCTAAACTTCAAGGTTGAAAAAATTCACCAGGAGAGTTTTCTTGACTAATATAATTAATTCTGGGGGTTGGAGCTTAGACTTTTCGACTTTCAATTTTAAGGACCACCCTAGTGAGGCTAAACTTCAAGGTTGATGTTGTTGGAATTTGAATAAAATTCACCAGGAGAGTTTTCTTGACTATCATAACAAATTCCGGTGGTTGGAGCTTAAAATAAATTAATTCGAAAATGTACATGGCACTAAGGACCACCCTACTGTACATGTTGTGTATGACTGTCAGTTTACAGCTGTAATCGTTCCATGCGTATATACCAGGGGTGCCCAACCAGTCGATCGCGGGGAGATTCCCAGTCGATCGTGAGATGTGCCTAAAAATAGAACAACAATATTCTGTTTTATCGTTAATGTCCTATAATATAATCTTCCTGTGCCAGCATAATGCACTTGAACGCATCAAAGCTTTGTGATTGGCGTGACCCCATGTGTCGGGGCGTGGCTGGTGGCAGTGGGCACTAGTTCGCTGACGTTGTCCGTAAAGGCTTCTCAATTCTCTAATTTCCCCTCCTCGACTCCTATCCTCGACTCCTATCCTCGTGTCCTATCCTCGTGTCTTAGTCCCGCCCACAGGAGATGCGAGCGGAGGAGTCGAGGAGGGGAACCGAGGAGAGAGGAGTGGAAGCAGCAGGCGGTTAGAGAAATGATAAATCCTCTCCTCTGAGCGGTCATTTTAAAGAGACGTCCATTAATGATGACGAGGCACAGCAGCCCTCTGTCTGGTGGACAGATGTGTTCATGACGATTTATATATTTACTTTTAATTCATTCACAGTGCGGTATAATGAGACAATAACAGGCTACAGATGCGGACATATACACACACATATATTTATATAAATATACAATTTCAGAATCAAACAAGTATGAGAGCACTCTCATAATAACGTAACACAATCAGAGACTGGATATATCTCCCCCCCTCACTCTCTGGTTGCTGAAATGGGGAATAGAAATTACGGGCCAAAAGTTGTATTTACAAGTATTAAAAGTAAGCATAGGACCAAACCAACTGAGACCTGTCTGTCCGCCGCATCTCTGCACTGTACAACACGCACCTACACACTGTACCACACACACCTACACACTGTACCACACACACCTACAGCTCCTAAAGCATGTAATCAGGCTACAGCCGTTGTGTAGTTTATTATGTGAAGCACTAAATGGTCTTAGACAAATATCGACTCTTTGTTTGTAGATATCTACTAAACTACAGCATACAAATACAGAGAGTAATGTAGGCCTGTTATACTGAGTGATATATATTTTACACACTGCTCTGCTTTCTGCACGGACCTCACAGCTGTTCTCACTGTAAACATCGCGTCGCCATTCAAGCAGTTACTAAAATAATATCCAGGGGATGCATGCAGAGCTGTCATTGGCTGAGATAAGTCCGGCCGTGCGTCACGCCTCCACCGTTCCCGGAAATGCATCTGCGGAGGAGCCGTGGAGGAACCATCAGTGTATCCTCGATTATAACTCCTCCAGAGAGCCTCCTCGATGCTCGATGCTCGGTCCTCGATGTGCATTTAGAGAAATGAGATGTCTTTCAACATGGCACGCTGAAATCCATTTCCGGGTCACTACCGGAGGACCGAGGCGTCGAGGAGGGGAAATTAGAGTATTGAGAAGCCTTCCGTGTCAACAGGAGTGACAGTCCGCACACACACAAGACGCAATTATGGCAGAAGCAAAAAAGCCCAAAATATATCATTTTCACTCCGAGTGGGAGGATGATTATTTTTTTGTTTATTCCAATTCAAAGTCCATCTGTCTCATCTGCAATGCGAGCGTGGCTTTACCGAAGAAGGGTAATTTAGAGCATTTCAAAACGGTGCACAAACGCTACGAGACGGAATTCCCTCCTAATTCTGCCCAACGCTCTTCTGTTCGTTGCGTGCATATGTAACAGAGTTAAACATGTGAATACATAATAATAAGTTGTGAATTTTAAGAGATGAGATTGTTTCATTTAATATTTTAAGTTTTCTTTCCCGTGGGAACACCTTCCCGTTGCACGTCTTTGTTTACTTCCGGTATGTATTTTCCGCCCTCCGCGGACTGGCCATCTGTAGAATCTGGAGAATCACAGAACGGCCGGTCGTCAAGGGCCGGCCGGATTAGCTGACGGCCGTTTATGTTTTTAAATGGCATCATTTTCGCTAGCATCCCCCCCCCCTCTCTATTTGGACTGGTAGATCTCGGCAGACTGGCAACTTTAAAAGTAGCTCTTGGTTCAAAAAAGGTTGGGCACCCCTGGTATATACAATATACTCTACATACAATAGACCTGATAGTGATAGTCTGTAACCTCCACTCATTATAAAATAATAACATGTTCTTTTTGCATGCTGGGGAAGTAGTATGAAGGATCAAATAATATGTGTGTATTTGACCTTGACTGAAATATGGTTGTTGAGCCTCAAAACATGTGGATATATGCCATTTTTATTGGGTGTTATCTAGAGCCCCATTCACACATGCACTGCTACCTTGAAATGATGTACATATAACCCTAAGGAGGTGTATTTGGGAATGCAAATATCTACATTTTCCGTGGTGTAATCTGCGTCATGTTGCATCTCCTGCAATCTAACATAAGGGACTTTTTGTAAGTGAGAACACTTACTGAAACTGATGTGTGAAAGGGAAGCTCAGGAGAATGTGCAATCCTTATTCTCCTGATATTGTCCAAAGAAAAAGGCATAAGGTAATGACATTTTACAAAGGTTCAAAGGCAACCAACATGCTTACATGTTGGTTACCTTTTTCATTCATCCATAGTATGTTCAATCCCAGACATCATCTGTAAGTGTTGTGTCTCACCCAGACTTTCTCGTGGTGCATCCCCATCATGATTTCATTACCAGTCTGGGTGACCCATCTGTCAGTCTTCCTTTGTGGCCAATAAAAAGCCTCAGTCACCAGTTGTCATGAAGCATTTCTCAACAGTCGCTCTGCCTGAAAGACAGCTTGACACAGAGTGAGCCATCCCATCAGAGAGCGCAGAAAAATATATATTTTCACATTCTTTCGTTTGGACTCGGTCAGCTTCAATATGAAACTATTCTGTTTTTAGTTTTTTTTTGATTACCTGAGTACGAATGAGGAAAGTTTCACAAGGTCAAGGTAACACTATTTTGAGTGTCCGTGTCATGAATAAATCATCATGGTTTATTTTAAAGGTCCCCTATTATACTGTTTTTCATCAATATATTATAGGTCTCAGATATATACAACATGTCTGTTTGGCTCGAAATACCAAACAGATCACCCATTGCAGCATCCCATAATCCCCTCTGTTTCAGCCCTGTTTCAAAAGTGCTGATTCTCTGTCTTTTACTTTAGATGAAAAATAAGGAGCCACTCCCCACGCCCCTCTGAGAGATATTTGGTTAAAAAGAACACAATGGTGCTCTTGGAGGAGATTCAGGTGATAAGGTGGGGGGAGTTACCTTGGTTGGTTATTGGCTAATGGTTACACAAGCCAAAAAAACGTTATGACATCATAAAGTGGCCAAAATCTGATCAGCTCATTTTCAGACAGGTTTTTATATAAATGGATTAGGACAAAAAGTGAGTGAATCTTTTTTCCTGAAATGTTCAGAATCTCTCTCTACACAGTGGGGACACATGTTTATGTATAAAAGACATGAAAATTTGGATTTTGCATAATAGGTGACCTTTAATACGTTTGGATGGCTATGAGAGTCAATTTCATGAATGTGTAACTGAACTCTTTAGAGTTTGTGTCTTAACCATCTGAGCCACCAGGATGCACCATTGTATTCCTTCAGTGGTGTTACTGCAGATCTTTGTTGTGATCGGTCCCTTCAACATTAACAGCGTCTCCTAACATCGCAGGGTCATCACTCCATGTCATCCATGACATTTTGGAACTCAGTCTTACTTGGATTCTTTTATAAGGACATTAGGCCATTTGGCGAGCAGCAGAAACTTCTCACCTCCTTCTCTCCCTGTCAAGCCAGCTGCCTCTCGGGGCAGACGTCTGTACTCTGTTACCCGAGTCAGTCATAGAGCAACCGGGCTGCACCAGCTGACACATAGCATGAAGTAATGCAGTCAGTGGGGGTACCTGTGTACAACCTTACTGACACTTTACTCTTAATCTATCCTTAAAGCCATACCTTCACTCTAATAAGTAAAACATATTTTAAAAAGTTTTTAATTCCATAATATTGTTGAATTTACTGTATTACAATGAGGTGATTTTAATACTTTTTACGTGTTTTTTTATTCCATAAAAAATTGTAGTATGCGAGCCTCTTAACTGATCAAAATGATGACGGTTATTTTTTGTTTTACGACAAATAAAAGCAAGTAATTATTGCAAACACAGAAGCAATATTTCCACACCTTCAATTTCAATGTAATGCTTATTGCCGTTCTATCTGCCTGCTTGAGCTGGTCCTACTTTCTGTGATCCCCTAACTATTGATCTAAATATAACCACTTGGACAATTTCACATCCCTTGTAGGGGTTTTCTCTTGTACATCATTTTAATTTCTTCTATAATTTGGGTTCTATTTTGTCTTTGTATAAACGTGCTGTCTGTAACTTTATATTGCTGTTGCATCGTGACCAGTTATTTTTTGAGAATAAGACCTTGATCTAAATTAGAGCATCTGTATAAATAAAGGTTAAAATGAGATGCACATCATACAGTATATCAGATAAAGTATGATGGTACAAAAAAAACCTTTTAATATATGAAAACTTTTAGCTGCATGCTTTTTTACTGCATATATTTTCTTTAATAATGTAGTGATTTTAGGGAAGAAAGCCTGATATGAATGGGCCGCAGGCGGGTGGCAGGCTCAAATGTGAAATGATTTCTCCCAGCAGAGCTTCCTGACCTGTTTGGCTGCTTTTAAATGGATGCATTTATCCTCTATTGTCTGAGTGGGCCTTATCTCCCACTACCACAACCTAATGAATCTTGGTTGAATAGTATTGACTGAAGTAGAGTCAAAAGTATTACCAGAGAGGTGACACTGTATTGGCAACAACAGCTAAAAGAAAACTGTAGTAAAATGTAATCAACATGATAAATTCATCATTCTTTGACAACACAATGCACAAACTGCCACTGGAGGCACAGCTTTGAAATATGACACATGTTGTTTGCCTTTTAATTTACAAAATGTAAAACACTTTCCTGCCTATTGCAGATAAAATTGCCTTCATGCTTGTTGCCTGGTGTAAGAAGGTAAAAACCATTGTAAATCAGCACTTACTGCCCTGGTTTGTCATCATTAGAGTCAAAGCAGCTCCTTTGTGCTGCACTTCCTCCAGCAGCTCAGAGGAAAATTCACAATGGTTGTTTTACAGATTATTCTCTCAACCCCTAGCTCAATGATATCAAACGCAATGATTTTACATCTCGGAAAGGATGATAACGTGTAGGAGTTTCAATGAAAAGACAAATATAATGAATGCAACAAAATTGAACCAGGAAGTCTATGGGATTAGTTTTGTGTCATAAAGATAAAGGAATACTTTCTCAGAATCAAGCAAAACTAAGAGTTTAAGAGGAAAAAAAACTGAGTCAAGCAAGATAAATTTAATTTCAAAAATAAAACTAGAAGTTGCAAACAAATCATTTGTGTAATCATGTAAACTATACGTCTTTTTTCTTTGTTTTAACATATCTTTTTGTTTGCAGTTCTCTTTGCTTCTTTCTCAATGATCAGACTTTTGCTCTCGCTGCAGCTCTCTCGTTTGCGCTCCCTCATTTTTTGTTTTCGATTCTGACACAGACGTCCCAGGTAGGCGGGACTTTCAGGGGTGCGTCCCCATTGGCTACTCAGTTTTTGAGTGACAGCCCACTACACCACAGATCATACAGTGCAACTCATGTAGCAAACTCCGGAGTCTACTCGGCCACGTTTGTGTTGGTGTCTCCTGGCCAGTTTTCATGAAAATATCGGACTAATCTTATGGATTGCTGTGCATTATACTTGTGTTGTGTAGTTTATACTTTATTCCAACTTTAAATATTTTAATACCTGAACACACTGCTGCTGTAAAATAATTTCCCAATTTGGGATTGATAAAGTGTCTATTTATTTATTTTATAGATAAAAAAAAACACATCTATGTATTTTCAAGCTAAAGGTGATACACAATATAAACTGTATACTGTTATTTTTTCAAAGACATGTTACATTTCAAAAGCATATATTATGGCTATGTTTAGGACAAACAATTAAAGACTGCTTTAATTTAACAAATTCTACAATATAAAAGTGGCAGATTTGCTCTATTAAACAGACCAGACCTAGGTTGCATACCAACACAATTAGGACCATGCTCACATCTTACTATGTTGGTCTGAAGAGCTGAAGCATTCATACACAATGGATAAAAACTGTTGTCTCATTCTATATCCTGTGAGAAAATGATATACATTTAGCATTGAAAATTCGACATACTATTCTTAGCCTGAGGAAGATATGAATAATCAACCGATTTGAGTGGAATCTCTAACATGTTCATGTAGAATAAAGACAAAAGAGTGATTATACAAATTACATTTATTGAAATTTGAACCAGGAGATGAAGTCTCAAAGAATGTTTTAAATAAAAGGACATAAAACTAAAAGGTGGATAATAATAAAATCTATTAAATGTATATGTAAAGACATTTGGTCAAATGAAATGACACTGAGCAAGTGATAACAGCAACGCCCAGCGTGGATGAAGATGGTGCAGGTCTTTCTTCATGCCCCGCCTCCGTGCTGTCCCCTCAGAGGAAGTTGGAAAACGGGATAAGACCTCTGGACACCACGCTGTCTCAATGATCCACACTGTTAATATGAGAGGAAAATAAATGTTTTAGGAAATTAAAAATATTAAGCTAACAAATAAAACTCAGCTCAGGGGCAGTCATGGACGGTAGGTTTTCCTACAAAGAGAAGTAGTAAACTCAGCCTCCATTGATTTTCATATCAAATTAGCATGTTAATAAAATAAGCTATCATGGCTTATACTTGCATATCTAAACAGAATCATGAAAGCATGTTGGTAGAATCAGGCACACGAGTCCGTTTGAGTGTGTGTGCCGGTGTCTGAACGCTCACTCACTGCTAGCTATGTAGCTAACTGTCCCTGCTGTTAGGCTACATAGCTAGCATTGTTATGGATCTAAAGGTTGCAAAAGCTAACCTTCATAGCACAGCTTTTCTTTACTTCTCACTTAACACAATAAAGAAACAGACCGTATAGTACAGCACAAACAACACAAATGATCAATACTTACATATATTTTCACTTATAGTATTATAATAATTGAAATGCTGGTTCTTCTTGGGGTCTTCTGTCCATGCTCAGCTACGCAGCTGCACTGTACAATCGCTGGAGGACTGGGCTGTCACTCAAAAACTGAGTAGCCAATGGGGACGCACCCCTGAAAGTCCCGCCTACCTGGGACGTTTGTGTCAGAATAGAAAACAAAAAATGAGGGAGCGCAAACGAGAGAGCTGCAGCGAGAGCAAAAGTCTGATCATTGAGAAAGAAGCAGAGAGAACTGCAAACACAAATATATGTTAAAACAAAGAGAAAATACTTATAGTTTACATGATTACACAAATGATTTGTTTGCAACTTCTAGTTTTATTTTTGAAATTAAATTTATTTTGCTTGACTCAGTTTTTTCTCTTAAACTCTTAGTTTTGCTTGATTCTGAGAAAGTGTTCCTTTTATCTTTATGACACAAAACTAATCCCATAGCAGTCACCTGGTTAAAATCCATAATTTACCTTGGATGAACTTCATCACATTTTTGTCTGGCCCATGGATCCCATTAGCGACCAGCCAATGTCGACCTCATAACCAGCGTACCCTTGTTTGCTACCTTTCCTGATAATTACTCATTAAGCATGTGGGCAGGAGAGAGCAGAGGGGAAATGGAATTAGTTTCCTGTCATCAATTTGTGCATATTGATAGAATGTGTTGAACATATTCAACACTCTTTATTTACTTAAAGGGGACCTATCATGCAAAATGCACTTTTTGATGTCTTTTATACATAAATATGTGTCCCCGGTGTGTCGGGGAACTCACGCAGCGTCAGAAAATAAAACCCTTTCTCTTTTCCTCCGTACCCAAATCTTTTAAAAACGGGGGTACAACGAGCGGATACAGATTTGCTGCCGATATGAGGTAATATCGGTGGCGGACCCACAGAAAGTTGCTATCAGAAACAATGCCTGACGTGTTTTGGATGTAATATGGTATTAGCTAGCCTCGCTAACACTCAGAGCTAACCTGTACTGAAGAGCACATGTGTTTAAAAAGCAGGAAATAAAAAAAGGGACTCACCTTGTGATAAACCCGCAAGAGAAAAAGCATTTGAGCTCCATACTGTTTCATAAATAATCCTTGATGTGGTTTAGAACAGGATGGCGTTTTATCACAGCAGAATTTAACTTTATCTCCGGTAGAATTCTGATCAGGCATTAGCTCCGCCTCCTCTTTTTTTTTTTTTTCAAGCTAAGGACCCAAAATCCGCGTTTCTCTAACAGGGCTGCAAAAGAGGGGTATGAGGCATGGCTACAATGGGTGATCTGTTTGGTATTTCAAGCAAAAAACTTCACAGACATGTTTTGTATAGGTATGGCCCTACAATATATTTTTCCAATATAGCATAATAGGTCCACTTTAATAATTACACCGGTTAAACTAGTTAACTTTCTATAACTGAGAATTCAGTTTGAAGATCACAACAAAAACCCAGATTAAAAGAAATCGTCATGACAGGCATTGTCAAGTTTTTAACATCACCTTTCTTTACATTATATATATAATATATATATATATATTATATATAACTAAGTCTGTCAAATTGACACTAGAAGGTGTTTTTTTAATATATTTTTTGCAGATAGTGACTCTTGTGTCCGTTTTACCCCCTAAACTTTTCCTGAAGTCATGCTATTGAATCCTTAAAAGGGGGGTAGTGGGGTCTACGTTGAGCAGCAGTTAAATATCTATTATACTATAGGTGTGGGCTCTGCGGTAATCCAGAAGAAAGAGCATGGAAATATTGTATCCAGCATGTCAATAGCTAACACAGATTGCCTCAATTGAATGAACATTGATGTGGTGATCTTGCCTATCACATTCAGTTTAACTGCGTGTCTTTCAGCTATGATGTGAATAAATTAATTCCCTTTAGACACATTCCGGTGGGACTTTTCCTTTATGATCACCCAGTCCTTTTTTATAGATTATAAGTATTCTAATATAAAAGACAAAAGGAAAGACTTTGATGACCGGCTTTTCTTATGACAATGTCTTGTGGGTATCTGACAGCTTTGTAATTACCTGGCTGACTATAGACTCAAATGCCAGGCCAGAAGGGAGGCTATATAAAGGCAGGTCATTAAAATGAGACACATCTCATTAGCCTCTGTTGAATACCACAGGTCTGACCTGTTGCTCTTTATTCATCCTCAAGATGATAAACAAGACAATGAGTCCACAGCCATGTGGCAATGTGAGTCTGTACTGAGACTTACTGAGACGCAGCGGTGCTTTGAGCTAAATGCTAATATCAGCATACTAATATGTTCACAGTGACAACAATGCTAACGTGCTGATAATTAGCAACTGTGATCTTTACTATCCCAGTTTAGTGTTTGTGTATGCTAAAATCAGCAAATTAGCACTAAAAACAGTGCAATAGATGATACTGGGATTGTCAGTTTTGTTGGTATTTAGTCAGAAAATAATACACAAATAAAAAATGATGTTACTATAGGGTCCGGAGATGGCTTCAGAGCCATTAAATGTCCTATACCAGCATGGGTGAGAGGCTGCACCCTGGACCAAGGCCCCAGGAAGTTTGTGGGCGTTGAAGCAAATTTCTGTTGTGGTCACTGACGTCATTGGGCCTGAAGTCAAGTTTTTCCCATTGACTTGCATTGAGAATAATACTTTTTTTACTAAATGAACTACCTAGTACAAACACTTTGATAGCTCTTATTCAAATCATTGGGATGTTAAAGTTGTAAAATGTGCTTAAAGCCGAACCCAGGGTTATTACCTCTCCATTAATTTCACCGAGCCTAGATCGTCCGTGACGTTGCAGATTGGAGGTGTATACTCTACGGGCCCAGATACTCTTACTTTTATTCTATACAGTAAGGCTATTGTGTCTTCATGCGCACTGATCAACTGTATCCAGTTCTCTTTATACATATATACCCTTGACAGGTCGCCATGCAGGCTAACTTACATTGACAACCAAGTCCACACACCGATGATCTATTCTCTACTTGCTTGAAAATACGAAAATGCAAACTCCATGTTGCAACCCCCCATTGTGGCCAGACTCTCCTGCTGTGAAGTTACAGGTTAATGTTGTGGGTGCCTTGCTTAGATTCTTTATGAAATATTTTGACTGCATTCCTTAGCTGCTGTGTGTCATTGAACATGGTGTTGAAGTCTGCAAAGTGAACAAAGAACTGTGAAATAATTGAAAAAAATTGACTACAAGTATAGACTTAATTCTCAAAATCAATGAAACAAATGGCAGACCGGGATTGAAAGGGGGGACGGCAGATGGTGGTTTTATGTCTGCAAGATGGTTACTTTGATCAATCCTCAGAGCACTGCAAAAAGCTGTAATGGCACAAGTCTGCATTAATTACAGCTTGTTGGAGTGTGCTCTTTCTGAAATGGTTTTCTCTCGTTAAATGCGTTGATTTCAGTGTGGATTTTGAATGAACATGGGAACACTAGCTTTCAATTGCAGCTCTTCCTCTCATAGATTGCTTTGTGCAATCAGAAGTGTTATGTAAAAGGTCATCTTGTGAAAATCACGTTTTGCCCAGTTAAATACGTTATTCAGAATCGGACAGACACTGACTCCCCTCAGCCCTCCTCATATCGGAGAAGTGTTCATCAGTTTTCTTTTCCAAAGATTTCACACTCGTGTTGGAGAGTACACTTTGGTGATCTCAGAAAGGATGCACCCTCAATGTGGTTTTGCTGCACATGTAGGGATGTGTTTAGCACCCCTACATTAACAAAATGCCACTATTTTCATTTTATTACCATCTAACACCCGGTGTTCAAGTTATGTCTGTCGATAAACTAGCAAATAATGGTTATAGCACAACAAACATGTCCAGATATTGCCTTAATCAGCTGGAAAACTTGAGATAAGCACAACAGTAACCTTTATTCACGTCGTGATGTGGCAATATTGATTTCAGGAATAAAATATCTAACATTTTAATGTCCATTCAAGCAGTGCTTTTCTCTTCTAGCATATAGCTCTGGGAGCACTTGTAGATCTATTTAGGAGATTTGTTCAATATGGGGGCGCAGACCTCACAGTCCAGTCAGATTTACGAGATAATCAACAAACTAATCTCCCTCTTCTTTCAAATTCTCATACTGCATCTACCGAGAGTGGGTTGTTTTAGCAAGGCAAGACAGATGTCTGTGATCTCCTACAGATCTTGTAAAGCCCAGTGAATGTGGGATAATCGCTCACAAATCTTTCTTAGTCTGTGCCCTGCAGGGAAACTTGGTCTGAACTGCTTCTTATGTAACCAGAAAGGAGACATCCTTACCAAATGTATTCTGAAATCACATTCTGTTTCTTGGTAGTGACTGGACAAATATGCTGCCAACAAGGCAAGTCTGAAACAGAAATGCACAGATAGCCCCTGGCCGTGCTGCTCCACCAGTCACTGCAGAACCAATGTAAGGTCATGAGGGGCTGAGTAACTGACCATAGCTGATGTCGGCAGGTTTTCTTGAGATATTCTTATGCTTTAAATAAATATATGTATTCATTCAGGTTGATGTAGCATTGGTATTCATATACAGTACAATCACTTTTCTCATGAAATGACACTGTTACTTTTGAGGGAACCAAGGCTGTGCTGTTATGAGGAATGGTCTGAAAGCTCATGAATGAAGCATGGTGCTGGCAGGGGGCTTCGGAGCAGCTCACACTGCCAAGGGGATATTTATCAGAGAGCACAATGGCAGTGACTCTGATGACAGAACTGAAGAAATGATCAGAGCACCATCCAAAACAGAGATGGGAGACTTCAAAGACAGATGGGTGTAGTTGGTTTGAAGAGGTGAACATTAGGACACTATAATAGCGTTATTAAATATTTTTCCGCTCACCTATGAGGCATCTAAAATGTTTGATTGCAGACTTAAAAACCATGCAAAGTGATGAAAATGACTGGTAATTCATGTCCCGTACAACCAATAAATATGTAAATAATTAATTGTATTCAAGCATAGGTCTAAACATTCATGCATAATTTCAGTTACATGAAAAAACGTTCTCCCTCTCTGTTAAAATGTGTTAACAGGTGTAAGCCTGCTGTGTGGTAATGCCACCTACTGGGCAAACTTTGGTTTTACACACATAATATGAAACATGGTGCTTGTCACTCTTATCAACAATACTCACACAACTCATGCATATCTTGGTTGTTCAAACTTAGAGGGCAGCGGTATATTTGCTCAAGATGGGTTATTCTGCTCTTCTGCGCTGGACAAAGCCTTCCTTTGTTGGAGTGATTTACGACACTTTCCCTTCTAGGTGCCCACGTGGACTCATGATAAAGACACAATACTTAGTTATATCATACATGCATAATACTATGGCTTATTGTGTTCATAATACTAGAATGCACTTGCACCCAAACTAGATTTCATTGATATATTTGTACTCAACAGGTGCTGGTATCAGCCACAAAGCTGCACACCTGTCTTTGACTCAAATTTCTAATGAATCCCACCCCATGTAGTTCACAGTGCCCGTGTCCGTTCTGGGCTATCCCGTGTTTTTAAGAAGAAAAACCAAACATAGGGGGAACAAAGAGCCCACTGTGTCTGCTGGAGATATTCGTCACCTGTGGTAACACAGTGGAGCTGGGATTACACGGGTGTAGGAATGTGAAGGGTGACAGTTTGGACAAGATGGCTATTGTTGGGAGTAACACCTGAACTGGTGGTAGAGGTGAAAACTGATCAGAAGGAAATGGGAAATGGCTCATCTCTGGCCAAGGAACCATTCTGGCAAAAGGCCATAAGCATGTGATCTCTCCGTCTGGCATATGCAGCAGGAGAAAGCATGTTTTTAAATTATATGGTCAGATTTTGTAACTTTTGTAGATAAGCCAATTTTGTTCTCTTCATCAAATCCGAAACAGAATACACTTCTTATGTTTGTTACTAGACACAAGATACACATCTTTTCAACTGTTTGATTACCAAAGCCTTCTTCTTTTCACCTTCCTTTGCAATGCTAGTCAAAGACAGTAAGATACTTTTTTTTAGCACAATCTTTCAAGTTTGAGTGTTTGCCTGAGGAGAATTTATGACTTGAGAGTCAAAGACTACTGTTTTTAGAAGTATTGTGGCCATAAAGCAAACTGCCAGCAGAACAAAGTTGTCATGCAGAGCATGAACATTCAACATGTCTAGATCTGAGAGCTTCTCTGAACAGAGCACTGTGTTTAAGATCACTGCATATTCACATATTTCAAATAAGAAACTCTTTAATACTTCTTAAAGCCCTGAGGCTCACACAGCTGTTCCACTAAATTAATCTAACAGATCCATGTTAGAACTTTATGAATAGCATTACTTTATTTCCAGTCCAGATGGGATACATTAGGTAGTGGGCCTTGTCAAGTTTACCCAACAATTTTAGCCTCCGCAGCAGGTCTCTGCCCTGTGCATTAGGTCGCCAGCTGCTTGGAGTCTCTTTTCAAAAACAGGGCAAAACATGGAAAAATATTTGGAGGGCTGGGAATTGTTCTCACATGTGTAAGGTGCATGTCACGCAGGGCGGCGGAAGATGTGAATAGAGCGATTGATAAGTACGAGACCCCGCGGAATGCACAGGAAACCACTGTCCAGATGTGGAGGGGCAAGACAGGGTGGGGGGATCGTGGTGTGGGGTGGGTGTGGTAGTTGTAGTGGAGGACTTTGGTATGTAGAAATGTTAAAGGTCCCATGTCATGCTTTTCCGGTTATTACCCGTCCCCTTGTGTGTTATGAAGGTTTTTATGCATGTAAACGGTCTGCAAAGTCACAAACCCTCAAAGTACACCCTGTAGCAAGTAAAACTCTAACACAGAAAATACCTGTCTATGCTGCCCCAGAACGCCTCGTTGGAGATTTCTCTTTTTCTTCCTGGGTACAGTGACGTGCCCATACCCAAATGGACCCATTGGTCCTAATGGACCAATCCGTGGAGCCGTTACGTTACGTCCACGGAGCCGTTACGCCTTCCACACACACTCAATCTTTTCTCAGCTGCAGCTCCGCCGATTTCTCCTCCCTGAGACGGCAGGACGCGGCGAGGCTGTGAGTCGGTGTGTGAGCACACACACAAACTCCCAGCCAGGCTGCGGGTGTGTGTGTGTGTTCGGGCTGGGTTTCGCTGTGTCTCGCTGTCTCGCAGACGGCCACTGGGCTCATAATGAGGGGGGGGCAGGAGCTCCACATACTATACAGAGATGCTGTATGAGAAACCAATGTGATTTTGGAACATTGCACAATATAAATCTTTCTAGTATACCTCAACAATGGAATTATGATCAGTAGAAATGGCCATGACATGGGACCTTTAAGTGATTTATGAACAACAAAAAAGTTGGTTAAATGCCTTTATTGCCTTTTCTTGAATTGGATAGGTGGCTCCAGTATATGAGAATAGGCGCTTTCACACCAAGTACTTTTCCCAGGAATAGTTCCCGGAACTTAGTTCCCCGGAACTCTTTAATTCCTGAACTATCTAGTAGATCGCGTTCACACCAGAATAAGTCCCTGAGGGAGGATTACGCAAATAAAGCCGCTGACGTCACTTCTACTTCTTCTGCTTTGGGTTTACTGGCAGGCCGCAAACAACTTCACGGCGTATACTGCCACCCGAAGTCCCGGAGCCCGGGTGGCAGTAAATCGCCATCCGAAGTCCCGGGTAAATCGCCAGAAGCGCCGACACTTCCTCATCACTCCACCGCTCCCACGTTTTATTTTGTGTTGCCATAAGTTAGTCTCTCTCCGTTGGTGCGCTGGGCTAATGCTAATGCTAATAATGCTAATGCGAGCAAATAAAATGGCGGCTTCACAAAACTTTTCTGAGTTTTACGGGCGTGGTTTGCAATTCGCCAGCCAATCAGAAATTGGAACCTTTTCCTCCCCAGGAAAGTACCACCTCTCTAGCACGGACTGAAAAGGGGTGAAAATGTTCCCGAAAACTAAGTTCTAGTTCCAGATCTTTTTGGTGTGAACGCAAAATCCCAGGAACTATCGGAACTATTCCTGGGAAAAGTACTCAGGTGTGAAAGCGCCTAATGATCATTGTTTCATTATTAGTAGCCTTCAGGCCTGTTGTTCATCCCTAATCCATTATATTTGCCTCTAATTCCCACATTTTTATCCATCCACATGAAAAGAACCTGTTTCTGTTTTAAAATGGCCCTGGGAGAATAATTATTGAGAGGTTGGAAAGTGTTTTTATGGAACTAATTGACACGCAACTCTGGTCTTCATCAATAGAAGGGATGAGTTGTGATTACTTATGTGGATTGTTTCCTACAGCCATATACAGTAATGGACAATACAATACTTAGAAATTCATAGGCTCATTACAGACATATGTAACATTAAACAATCTTGTGTTTTGATCGTGCATCCTAAAGGTATTTTAAGATAGCTTTATATTTTCCATCAAACACTCAGGGTGTGTTCCTTATGTGTGTGCATGGGTGTATTTGCATTTTGGTGTGTATCCATATTTGCTATAACAAGTGGTTGCTTGTGTGTGGCTCTGCAGCGTATTGTAGTTATTAAAGTCAGTAAGAAAGGAGTCTTTGTCACGGCATCATCTAAACCCAGTCACACGGGCCATCTTGTGCCAGAGAGCCCAACTCATTTTTACCACCACATTCCTGGGCTGTTTGGTAAGCCCATAGGGGTCCTTTCCCCTCTCCCCTCCTCCCCCTCCATCCCTCTCCCCACCTCCTCTCGTCTGGATTCCTCGTTCCATCTTCATCTAATGGAAGCAGCATTCGTCACAGACACAAACACACACACCTAAAAACACATGGGAGTACTACATTCATGCATAACTTCTACATTTATGATGCCTGTAATGTTCAGATTTTTTTAACCCTGTCATATATCAGTTTTTTCTTTTACACTTGTCTGACAATATTGACAATTCATTTTGAATACATACATTTTATGTCAGGGTTGTTGTATTTGATTGTATTAGATTGACACATGTGTACCTAATGTTATGCACAAATATGAAAATAATAATTATTAGGATATTAGTTTGGCTTCCAACAAAATAAGCAAAATGTCTGAAATGTAAAAAAAAAAAATTTTTTTTAAAGGTAAAGTAAATTGCTAATTTAAAACTGCTTTTTAACCTTAATGTACAATTTATTTCCTAACTGAATCTTATGTAATATTATGCGATGCAGGCCAGGTGAGACTGTTCCGAGGAAACTATATTTAAAAAAGAATATATCAAGAAAGCTATTGACAAAGATTAGTGGCATTGTCTATTATGAAACACAAGCTTTTGACAGTCAAGCAAAGTGCCAGGTTTCAATATCCACACTTACAATAAATGACACACACACACACACACACACACACACACACACACACACACACACACACACACACACACACACACACACACACACACACATACTGTCCCTTTTTTAGGAAGCTTTTTTCCTGATTACCTCACTGAGCCTGGTCTCTGCTGCCAGCCCTGGTCAGTGGGTTTTGGTAAGAGGAGATGACATTTCATTCTCCAGCCATTCACCTTCAATATTTTCCTCCTCTTCTCTTGTAACTTCATTAGATAATATAAGCACATATTATATTGATATGACCACACGTTGTCAGAGGTTGTGTTGAATAGTGCGCTATAAGCCAAGAGGGAGCAGTAAACCGATGGGTTTTGCAGTTATCAGCTGCTCCTTCCTCATCCACATTAGACTCTGGGTTTTTACTGTCTCTGTACATTTCTCCTGCGGTACTCCCTGCATCGTTTCAGTGGCTAACAAACAAACAATCCATTCATAGGATCGCCAGACTTCCCGAAGAAACTCAACCGTATGTTTATACATTCTTGCAGTGAAAGGGCTGATTTGCGGTTGAGCTATTCTAGTTTCCCATGTTCCACTCTCTCCTGTTGTCTCTCTAAAACATTTTCCAGATTTTCTTCCTTCTTCCTTCTCTTATTCTCTTTCCTAACTTGTGTTGGCTTTCTTGTCTCTTTCCACAACTCTTCTTTTGTCACTGATATGTGATACATTTGTTCATTTAAAAACGTTTAAATTGTCTTGGATTGAATGCATGCAGACTATGTAACAGAGTGTATGTACGTTTGACATGATGTGTGTTTAAGAAGTGAAATAATGATACTGGCTCCTCAGGGTCCTGGGCGAGGGTAGGCCCAAATAGAAAAGTAGGAATATAACTTTTAACCTTATACAGTTAAACTAATACTTTAAAATGTCTTGCTTATGATTTTTCTCTGGATCCAAAGTCAATAATTGTCAGTATGAAACTGGGTGTGAACAACTAGTACTTTATTCTCATGTTTGTTGAATCATACACAGTCAACTATGATACTATGGTTACCACACTATCTTTGTTTGATGGGTTGGATGTTAAACCTTCATGTAGGCCAACATACTGTCTGTCTGTCTCTGTGTTTGTGTGTGTGTGTGTGTCTGTCTGTGTGTGTGTGTGTGTGTGTGTGTGTGTGTCTATTTTTGTTGTCAAAGGTGTTAGAAGCCATTATTTAGCTTCTGTTAGTTAGATGATTTCAGTGATGATTATTGTTGATTATTACACCCATCTAATAACACAGGAGAAATTCAGACTTTTACTCAAGTTGTTGCAGGTATATGTTCTTTAAAGGGGACCTATCATGCAAAATGCACTTTTTGATGTCTTTTATACATAAATATGTGTCCCCGGTGTGTCAGGGAACTCGCGCAGCATCAGAAAATGAAACCCTCTCTCTTTTCCTCCGTACCCAAATCTCTAAAAACGGGGGTACAACGGAGCTGATCCAGATTTGCGTCCGATATGACGTAATATCGGAAATGTGGACCCACGGCACTATCAGAAAGTTGCTTTTTTTTTTTTTTAAAGCTTTATACCCAAAATCAGCACTTTTTAAACAGGAAGTGAAATAGAGGGATATGAGGCATGGCTAGAATGGGTGATCTGTTTTTTATATATTTTTATATATCTGAGACCTATGCTATTGCCTAAAAATAGCATGATAGGTGCACTTTAACAGAGTACATCTATTTGGAAATTACCTACATTTAAGAGGAAAATATCTGCCATTTACCCCATTTTCATTTGATCTCACAGGGTCGATTCTTCTAATTAGAATTTTAGAAGTATTTATGCATCAACACTAAATAACTGTTTTTTGTACTCTCAGTACCTTAATTTTACTGTTAACATAACTCTACTTTCACTTTTATAAATGATCTGAACTACGATCTGAACACTTCTTCCTCCTTTGTCCAATTATCTGAAATTTGAGCAGACAATGACTCCAATACGGTGAATAATACTTAACACACTTCCTGCAAATAGTGTTTTCCACCATTTATTATGCACGTCATTGTTCAGTGTATGGCATCAGGCACGTAAGCAAGGTGGCTCTCTAAAGGGTATTTTTAAGGACATTTGGCATTGGAGTTGTTTTGGACTGCAGTATTCATACTGTAATTATGTTTGTTTAACTTTGATTTTTTTAGATGAGCATGAAATTCTTCGAGTTATTTATTTCCATCTTATCTTAATGTTAAGCCCCAGGCCTGTTTTTCAGGTCTCAGGCTCGAAAATGACATTCCCAGAACAAATAACAATAACTTCCCTTCTAAAAGGGGTAAACTAATAATCTTTTTTCTCAAAGCAATGATAATCCTGTGAGTTGGATGTAGAAAAGTCAGAATCAATATAGATTTTTTTTATTTTAAAGTAAATTCAGATTGAACATAGTAAAAAAATGTAAGTTATAGTGTCCGTCCAAAAATAAACCATTGCTTATAGTTAAAACCACCCTTGAATGATGAGATAGTAGACTAAAAGCTTTAGGAATCCAAACTATAACATATAATAAGTACCCTGTATCAAG
Source organism: Dissostichus eleginoides (assembly GCA_031216635.1). Classification (NCBI taxonomy): domain Eukaryota; kingdom Metazoa; phylum Chordata; class Actinopteri; order Perciformes; family Nototheniidae; genus Dissostichus; species Dissostichus eleginoides. The sequence continues at coordinate 16,754,221 of CM062277.1, forward strand.
ATTGATGCAAAACAAGTGACATTTGACCTTTTTAGAGAGGTTTAGAAAAAAAAAACCCACCTCTGGGGTCATTTGGGTGGAAAGGGGTGTATTTGCCGTTTCTCTGGAACCCATTGGTCGATTTTGATGATTGACATCTCTTTTGAACCGTTAGAGCCAATAGAATCAAAGGGGAATTTCCACATACACACACACGTTACCATTGAGAAATGAGAGCTATGCGCACGCAGTTTGCCCAAAGCGAAACCTATCTTACGCTCTGAAAACTGAAAACCAGTTTTATTGCTGATGGATTATCAGAAATCATTTCAAAGTGACACAGACACATTGGATTAACCTATGGATTAACCTTCAGCAGAGTTTTTATCGTTTTAATGCCATTGAAGACAACTTTTGATCAGAAAACAACAAAGGTAAGACATATTGCCGTGTTGGCTACCTAATGCTACATGGTGTGATGTCTTTGTTAGCTTCTCATGTCGCAGTTCGGATCGGCCAGTAATGATACCAATACCTGTCGAATCTGTGCAATCTCAGCTTGCTAATCGATATCTTATTTGTGCAGATACGATAAGTAATAAGGGTATTTTAACGTGAGTTCTGTGCTAAGTGTGTTAGCATTCTTTAGCTCAGGGCTAATTCAGAGCCTTTGTTATTACCCTTATGTTTCGTTTTGCTAAAAATGGTTAATATTGTCTGATAGCTGAGTTTCTTCCCGTTAAGTGGGTATGACACATTAATAGGTTTTTAAATGTTAAGAAGCCCTCAGACGCTGTTTCTTGCAGATGTTGCAATTTTTTCCCCGCCCGCGGGGGAATGGGACTTAACAGTGAATTACCTAATGTTGCCCAATGGATTCTTCATTTCAGAGAGAAGCATCCCTTCAGGATATTTAACCCATGAGACCTCTGCTTTTATAAAGGCCGTCTTTAAAGCAAGTCCTCTTATATAACATATTTATGAACTCTCATATTTGTAGTGTTTTTAATGATTTTGTTTATCACTTAAAGGTCACCTATTATGCAAAATCCACTTGTTCATGTCTTTTATACATAAACATGTGTCCCCTCTGTGTAAAGAGATTCTGAAAGTTTCATGAAAAAATATTCGCTCACTTTTTTGTCCTGATCCATTTATATAAAAACCTGTCCGAAATTGAGCTGATTTTGGCCACTTTATGATGTCATAACGATGTTTTGGCCTCTTTAACCATTAGCCAATCACCAACCAAGGTGTCCCCGCCCACCTTATCACCTGAATCTCCTCCTAGAGCACCATTGCGTTCTTTTTAACCAAATATCTCTCAGAGGGGTGTGGGGAGTGGCTCCTTATTTTCATTTAAAGTAACAGACAGAGAATCAGCACTTTTGAAACAGGGCTGAAACAGAGGGGTTTATGGGATGCTACAATGAATGATCTGTTTGGTATTTGTAGCCAAACCCTTCAGAGACATGTTCTGTATATATCTGAGAACTATAATATATTGATGAAAAACAGTATAATAGGGGACCTTTTAAAGCAAGTCCTCTTATTACATTACATTACATTATTACATGTTACTTGTTAGACGCTTTCATCCAAAGCGACTTACATACTCAATACTGTGGGCAATCCCCACAGGAGCAATTTGGGGTGAAGTGTCTTGCCCAGGGACACAACGACATGCTGACTGCAGTGAGGTTTGAACCTGTGACCCCCTGATCCGAACACCAACGCACAACCCACTGCACCACACGCCTCCCTTATAGAACATATTTATGAACTCTCATATTTGTAGTTTTTTTTATGATTTTGTTTATCACTTAACAATTAAAGTTTACCATTTCTATCCTAACTGCATAGGCAATTCCGTCTCACAGTTTTAGATGAATTTTGTCTCAGACCTAATCAATGGATTTAACTTAATCTACTGTATGAGGTTTAATTCCTGCCCAGGCATGCCAATGTTTTGTTCTGGGCATATACTGTATGGCAGACGGTGACTTCCCAACTCTCCACTGTGTTTGCCTTGGCAGACTCTCCCTCTCTGTATGATCTGTTTTGCCACCCTGCCCTTCCCTGTTGCACCACGTCAGCCAGCTGCCCAAAAGTAATCCCACATGTGCAACAAAGGCAGAAGAAAAAAGATGTTCAAGGATATGTAGAACAAGGAATGGGCAAAATGGCTTGTGTTTTTATTGGGTGACCTTAAAGAACTGCTTTTCTGTTTGGTAAATCTTGTTATTTTCTTTGTGATAAGCTTAAAGCTGTCTATGTATGTGTTGTTTATGCAGGCTTTGTTTCTCTAACAACACTACCTCTTTGTTGATTGTGTAATTCTGAGACGAGAGTCATAAACCGGATCGAAATCTGTTACTCACTTTTTTTATTGAAAATGTAATATAGTGATTATGAGTAATTTAAAAAAAACATAAAAACTGTTAAAAATATCAAATATTAAAAGCGGCAAATGAGAATTAAGAGTCACAATACATTTTTTAACACATTTTAATCTGATCTTTGAGCTATAAGAACTTCTTCTTTTGGAGTTGTTCTGCTGGACTTTACAGGTGAAACATTCCTCGCCAAGGGCGGGTGGATAAAAGTACTTTAAAGCAATTCCAATAATATGTCAGGCCTGGCTTTTTTAGATGAAAAAAAAGAGTAGTTCCTTCCTTCCTTTCCCTTCCAACTGACACAACTTTTTCACAGACCACGGGAAAACCTTTCCTCCCTGGATACCCTGAGTATATTACTTCCCTAATTCTTCTGTGGAAACATCTCAGCAAACCTGGCTCCAGAACTGCTAAGGCACATTCTGTACTACAACAAGTAATGCGTTGTGCCCTGTTTGACTTGGGAGCCTTGGAAACACAGAGTGGCTCAGTTCCCCGACTCTGCAGGTGCTGGGAGTGATTTCATAAACACCTGCTGGGAGTTTAGTTTGTGTGTAACTCTGAATCCTGGCTGATTGACATTGAAATGTGATTGTCTGGGTTACAGTTAGTGATAGACCGTCTAGACTGTCCTGTTAGCTCGTTGAGTCACCACAAGGTGAGGACTTTGATTTTATATTTGAGACAAGTGAGAAGTACAATGGAAATCATATACAATTTGACATTTCCTTTTCTGTGTTAGTCAAAGGAAAGCTTGAACTATATGTGGATGCTTTACTTTATCTGCTGGAGTTCTTGGATGGAGAGTGTAGCCACATCTCTTGTCCTCACTCCAGCCACAGTCTTCCCTAAGCCCCAAACATAACCTCAGCATGAACCCTTCGGAAGTTTAGAGAGCAGGAGGACTGAGCGAGCTGACCCAAACTTCCCAGGATGAGAAAACTTTAAATCTAAATGTTATTCTTCTGGGTCCTCAAAGGATACATTGTGCGGGGATCCAGAAGGACATACCAGGCTGTGAAAGAGGCTCTTTCTTGTTTTCTGCCCATTGGCCCCCTCCCAGTCTCTCCGGGGCGGCCTGTCTCTCTCTGACAACAGCTGCTTGCTGCCTGTGGAGGCCGGGGGTGAGCGGCGCAGCTCCAGACATCTGTAGGCCCTGAGCCTGGGCTGCCTAACTCTCTTTCTTTTTCACACACACACACACACACACACACACACACACACACACACACACACACACACACACACACACACACACACACACACACACACACACACACACACACACACACACACACACACACACACACACACACATACATTGGAGCCCACAGTCTGCCCCGCACAAAGGACTACATTCATCCCCCTCGTACAGTCTCTACTGGTGAAGAGGTCGTCTGAAGCTCCCAAGCTCTCACCCTTTTCTGCAGCCTTTCTCTCCTTCTCCTTCTCCATCTCCTGTCATTCTCACAGATATTCCCTCACTCCTCAAACTTTGTCTGTGTCCGTCACTCTCTTTGTTTGAGTGAATGTTCTTCCATTCATGTCCAGAGGCTAACATAATCATTATGACCCGTGGTTAACCAGAATGACAACGAAGGCCACATATCTCAATTAGAGGAGACAGTTTGCCCATTTTGGGATGCACAGTGAACTGTCTTTGGGTTAACTTGATGTCTTAATGTGGGTGTCTTGGAAAAATATGTGTGTATGTGTTTGTGTGTCCCTCTGTGTGCATTTTACCTCCTAACCCTGAAAACAGGCATTCCAGTGCAGAGGACTTGCCGACTAAGTTCACAAAGGGATACTGAGAGAGGCCAGAGCGAACAGAGATCCTTTGTACAGAGTGAATGTGGCCATGAGAAGTTTGGGAACGGCATGGTTTGAGAAACATCACAAAGTTGCCTTTTAAAAAGCCCCATTGGTAGGAAACCATCACCTTCCTCATAGGAACTTGAGGTTGGCCGTATGTCTGGTACCTTACTTTGACAGACAGAGCCACTTACTCCAAACCACAACGTGTGTGGGACCCTAACCCAAAATAATAAATGTCTTTAAGTCAGCCTTGATGTAAATCGCCTCATCCAAATATGTGTTCGGTACAGAGGCACTGTCCTTCAACTGCTCAGCCTCAACACTGTGTCCCCAACCGTCTGCCCTACTGATGGGCCCTTGAGCAACGTTGCACTTTTGTTCGCCTTTAATATTTGTATTGGAATTGCTGTAATAGAAATCTGTTTTTTAGTCTATACACCTTTTTTTCTTTGAACTTCATTTGATTATTTCCTTATTTACTCTTTTTTTTATTTATAAAATGTACTCTAGGGCGTTACTAATAATAACAAGAGATCAAGAGTTACAATTGTACACTACATTGTTACAACACCTAGCTGATTCATACCATCTCCATTCTTGTTCCGTGAGAAAACGGTTGTTCTCTTTCTGACCTATGGGTGGCACATGCCTGTATTTTCCTTCCACTGTCTGTGCTGCAGCTCAGCTGTAGCTACAGTGTGTGTACTGGATTACTTCAGAGTTCATTACTTGACGTATGGATACTAGGGATGTTAAGATTCACCGATTCGCATCGGTGCACCGGCATAAACGTTCAAGATGCGAGTGCACCGGTCGAAAGAGTGCACATCGGCTACAGTTTGGGTTGAACTCGCGATGCATCGATTGTAGCGTCTTTGCATCGGTAAAAAAACGATTCATTCATATAATATCCTGTCAGCACTCAGCAGAGACGATCTTTGATCTTTGCTTCGCACTACGGAGGCCGAGAGTCTCAGTTATCAACACACATGGAAGTCGAGGAGAAAGAGAAACACAGCGCACCGAAAAATACCTACAAATCAAACGTTTGGCAACACTTTGGATTTTTCAAGAAAGACGGTCAACTTGAAAAATGGCTCGCAAATTGTAAACGATGCCGTGCCGCTTTAAAGTACACAAGTAGTACGAGGAACTTAGCGACGCACATAAAGAGGCATGGGGTCTGTGGCTGAAAAGAAAAACCTGAAAGTTAGACATATGAGTTAAATCACTCAGTTTGGTGTTCTGTCAGAGAGAGTGGTGTTTAGTTTAACAGCCTGTGACTGCCAATAATAGTTTAAATGTCTTCCTTACAATTGTAAGCAGTTATGAAAGACCTGTTTGTGAAAGGTTATTTGTATTCTTTATTGTTCATATAGAAACCACTGCTTTCTGCTCACTGGTGAGTTAGCCTATGAATGAGTGTTAAGCACATCAGGCTGGCAGCTGTATGGGCATTGCACTTTGATAGTTGTTATTTGCACATTGTTAATTATGGGCAATGCATCCTTAAATTGTTTAACTGTGAGGTGTTATACAATTGTACTGTAGCCTACTCTGGAGAGTTTTTTAAGGTCAAAAAAGAAACAGCATGATGGGATGCGCAGTACTAGTAGAGAGAACCAAATATGTAAAGCACTTTTTTGTTAATTTAGGATTTGCTGCATATAAGGAATAAAACCAAAATCCTCTGTCGTACCATATTGAAGTATCATTATTTTTGCATCGTGTTGAATCACATCGTATCGCCCCGAATCGCATAATGTTGAATCAAATCGTATCGCACTGTATCGCAACATGGGTGAATCGTATCGTATCGCATCGCCCGGTGTTTCAAATGTATCGTTAATGTATCGTATCGTTGGCAACGTATCGAGATGCGCATCGCATCGCCTCAGTGATGGAGATGCACATCCCTAATGGATACTGTACATTTACTGTTCCTTCTGCCTTATTCAGACTCACTTACAAATCATTCATAAAGACAACTTTCAAAATCTGTCTCACAACATATAGTTCTAAATTTAACTGATGTATTGATGAAGACATAGTAACAATAATTTTCTGACAGTGGTCATAAAACATGATGAGGACCAGAGTGTATGTTTCACATCAGCGTGTTCTGATCTTTACATAAACCATGTTTTTAACCCCAGTCATGTTCCATAGCTCAGCAGTAAGACCAATCTAAGCTCTACACACACATGCTCACATTCATGTGTGCACAAAGTCAGTCACTCACACACACAGTCAGCGCAGAGCGTAACTTGTCTGCTCATCTGCTTCTGATTAGTGACGACATGAGCGATGCCAAATGGGAGATATGGATCTCATTCCTCTGCAGACAAAGCCTCATTCATTGGCAGAAAGCTCAGATGTGGGAAGACGATTCCTGTGACTTGGACCTGAGCCGGTCCACTCCTTCTGGGCTCACGTTGTCCTATGAACGGGGGGGTTGTACCACATGTGTTTGGATGAATAGAGGAATGTCAGTTGGACAGTGGGAAGGTGCACATTAACACAATACACAGTTTTCCTGCCTGAGGTGTGTAAACACTGACAAATAAAGCTGTCAAAACTAACAATAATGTTACAGTAATGTTAAATCAGTGGCCTGCAGGAATATATCAGACATCTGTAAAGGTGGTAGCACACCTCGAGAGGACAGGCAACCTTTTTAAGGAAGCTTACCCTCAATCCCTCCTTACTGCTCTGTGTGACTCATTGTTGGGAAAAATCTGCAAGTGCCAACATTTGGGTGAAACTGTACCTTTTGGCTCCCACAAATATGACTAATACTCCAAACATTCATACAAAAAAAATCAAACAAACTGCTCTTGAAAATCACATGTACAGTTCCTTTACGAAATGATGTCACACATGAAGTCCACAAAGCAAGAAATGCAAACAAACCCCTCAACTTGTCATGGTGAGGTGAAGTCCAATAAAGGTTACAGTATGCAGTTTAAACAACATTTATCACGCAGCAGAACAATGGCTTTAAAGATCTTTACCGCAAGTGCTTTACAGTCTTTAACTCTTGATGAAGGCAAAACCATTTAACTCATGAAAGTAAACACATTATTAAAAAAATGTCCTTTCTATTGCACATATTGTTCCCATTTCTCCATTCCTAATTGAACAATACGATTATACTCTGTTTACAATTCAATTTGCTGAGACTGGCAGTTTATCGCTCAGGCTCAGAGGTTGTTGACCTGTCATTCAACTATGTGCTGGGGTTATACGTCATGGATAATAATGTGTGTGATTGTTCTGTCTTTGTTCTTCACAGGTGTGCAGTGTCATCACTCTCATTAAACTCGTAAGCATCTGAGGTCAATAGTTACACTGAATCTGGACCCTCTTCCCTCTTTCTGTCTTTCCAACGCTTTTTCTTCTCTTTTCCTGAATAGGAGAGCAATCCACTCGCCAAAACGTTTGAGGGAAAACTAATCATAGTCATTTCCCCCATCATATTAAGTGCACATTTTTAAGGGGATAAAAGGTAATTGGCAGACTTATTTCCAGCCTGGGAGGCAGCTTGTGTGATTTTTGATTGTGCTGGGAACCTCAAGAACATGACACACTTGCCCAAAAATGTGCTTATGATATTTGGGTGTGTGTTTTTTTTTGTGTGTGCTTCTGTTTGTTCAAAACATCATGTGTTTTCACTGTCTTGAAAGGTCCTGATGAACTAAACCAATACAACAGCCACAGCTGCTGTTTTCATTACACAAAAGGTCTGTTAGTGTTTTGTAGGGCTGTATCTTTTTACATGCATTTATGAAGTGTGTCATGTCATGCTAAGGTGTTGATCTTATTATCTTAACCCTTATGTTGTGTTCGGGTCTCCCGTGACCCGTTTCAAGTTAAAATTATATAATAACTACGCTCTAGTTTTTGTTATCGGAACAAGGCTTCATGATATCCTCCACAACAGCTATATAAACACTACAAAACTGATTTTAACAATTTTAGCCAAGTCTGAAGGTCTCTAAAAAAAAAGTGTATAATTTGTTGTTTGGGTCTGGGAAGACCCAGCAGCATTGTTTTGGGTCACTCGGGGTCAAATTTGGCCCAATCAAGATTCATCTTTGACTTTAGACACCCCTACCCCACCCCCTTCATCCACTGTAACAATAATTTTTTCGCAACATGCACCTGTCTCCCATCCCTCTGGCCCCCTCCCCCCACAGGAACTCAACCTTACACAAAGAATAATGTACACTAACACTTGAACCTGAACACACACATGCACATGTGCAATATGTGGTGTAATGTGTTTTGGGGCCATAAAATAAAATAACAACAGGATTGTATGGTTAGCAATGCATTATAAGTTAGTTATGATGTAGTTAAAACAATATTGGATGATAGTCCTTATTTTTGAGTGTTTTGGACCGCGAACACCATGAACGGTAACAGCTTTCGAACACAAGACAAGGGTTAAAGGTGGCATTTCTATTAGCATTAAGGGTTGGGCAAGTTCATGGATCACTAGTTGGCATATTGCAGCAAAGTACAAGTCAACATAGGTATGTTGACAGTTAAAGATATTACCATTACTGTAATAGAACACCTAAACAACTTACACATTGCCAACATGTTATGTAAACCTGAGTTATTATGAATTGTGTAATTTGAAAATGTCAACTCGTTAGGTTCTTCAATACACTCAAAAATATCTTCTGTGATGCAGAGCAACCCATAGGTCCCCTTGTCAAACAGACAAATTAAGGGCCAGGGTTTTGTTTGTTGTTGCAAGTAGGTAAAGTCAACATAAGAATTACAATCTAGTGTACAGTCAAGATTGAATATATGGTTTGGATAGGATGTCATCTTAATAAAAATACCTGTTCTGTGTGCATATATGGACTTATGCCATTCTTTGTACCTCAGGAACATAGCGATGTAGCACGTCAACTCAACAAGATCTGAGTACAGCACCACCAGGTTTTCTGTAATCTGCGAAAACAAGCAAATGTTTTGGGCTTTTCTCTCCTGGGCGCTCCCCTCCCTCTGCACCGCATGGAGCAGGGTTCATTTGAAAGGCGCTGTTTGTGAAGGCTTTAGCGGTTAGTAAGTGCTTCCTTTGTTTGGTGGGAGCGCGGAGACGGGGGGTTAATATCTCCCAGGGAGCACATACAAAGAGGGCCTTCAGCTCCCCTGGCCGGAGAGGGGTGGCTAGATGAATGAGGCCGGGCCGTGGGGCAAAGGTGCCAGGGAGGGCATAGGAGGGTGGGGTGGAGCAAGGGGCAGGGGCGAGTCTGGGGGGTCACGGGGGTATTAGAAAAGTGGAGGGGGTCGTAAAGGCTGCTTGAGGCGAGATGTGAGTAGTTGACTTTAGTATAGCAGTGGTCCCTTATAAGGGACTTGGAGCCTAGGGGTCACTTCAATGTACATTTTGGTTTAAAAACCCACTTCAAACATGGTTAGAAATCAAATACAGGTATAGAAGTAAGGTATTAGAAGAAGTAATGAACTGGATTATTACAGTTTTTTGACATTCCTTCTTTATGCCTCCTGTGCTGGGTAGCTTGATGCCCAGTGGTGGGGTTTTAGGATATTAGCACTGTTTGGAATAGCTTCCTCTAGACCAGGGGTTCTCAAACTTTTTGTTTATGCGGACCACTATTTATTATCAAGGATTTTCGCGGACCACCTCATATGCAAACCGTAAAAATAAGTACATATATAAACGTAGTGTTAAAACGCCGATATTTTTTTATAGTTAATTATAGACAATCAAAAGTAAATTGAAGCCCTATTTGATACGTTTTGAGACCGGTGTCTGTCTGCGTTGTGTGTGTTTCTCAAAGAGGACGGCGGACGGTATTTTAATTAGGTCATCCCAAAAAATGCAACAAGTGCGCACGCGCGCAGTGCACTCACAAAACGGGCAGACAGGTCTACAAAAAACTACCGGTATGCTCCTACTTTAGTTACTGTACTGCAAAAAGCAGACGGCACTGCGCCATGGACATACGTAATGGACACACGTAACATACATATAAGTAACATAAACAATGTATAGGCCTAAGTTGCATAAAGGCTTGAGCTACAGTATTGCAACTAAGCAGACAGCGCTGCTTCTCTCTCTCTCTATCTCCACTTTCAAAATCTATTTAAATCTCAAAACAAACAAATTAACTTATTAAATAAACGAAACGAAAAATATAGCCTACTCAGGGGTGGATCTAGAAAATATTCATGGGGTGGCAAGAGGGTGGCAGGAGATTTTGAGGGGTGGCATCCCCTGGCAGAAGTATATGCTGATTTAATCGCAGTCATATCAATCAATATTAACTTGGAAAACCACAATATTGTTCGCCAATCATATTTCCACGCTCGCGCCAGGGCCGGGGGAGGGGTTACAAGGCTCGTGTCTTGTGGTGCATTCACTTGCACTCGGACATTAGAGATTTTCTCTCATAAATGTCCGATGAGCCCAACGACCACTACCCCACTGCCTGATATCATTAGAAAGCTAGGAATCTCCTCTTTCCAACAGTGTATACAACTCAAAATGTGTCTCCGAAAATCCTTGATAATAAAAAGTGGATTTTATTTAGCTTTTTTCCACGGACCACCTGCAGTACCCTCGCGGACCACCAGTGGTCCGCGGACCACAGTTTGAGAAACGCTGCTCTAGACCCTTCTGGTATATACGTTTCCTTAGGCCAGGTTCCACAAGTAGCATTCCTGAAACACAAACAACTTCAAATTATGTTGGAGTGAGCATTGGAGAAATGAGTACATTGTCACATATTTAGGGGAGGTATTCACCACTGGACAAATTCCCACTGGTTAATAAACTTGTGAAAATTCCATTGGTAGAGATTTACACCCGACATTTTACAAGAAAATATATCTGTGGATGACGCTCAGAAGACTTACTTTGATCTTTAATGTTAGATTGCTGTATATACCGCCTCTCCGGTGAAGCTTTTGCTTATCTCTTTCATTTAAATGAACCAAATGGATTTTATTTTGTTAAAATAAACAGAGTGGTGGGATCGGGTGGGCAAAAAATGCAGTCAGTTTAGGCCAGGACACCATCTAACACCAGTAACACCGACGTGTGTGTATTTTGGTTGAGTGTTTAACCGTGCCGAGTTCCCCAATAGAGATTGATTGTCTAGGGTCAGTGTTGCATGATGAACAATGGGATTTCTGTAGTAGTTTTGGATCAGATTGATGCTTTTATTTCATTGGAATCTGTGTGTGCTTTGGATTGCAACATGCCTTGGCTTGGGTCATAATACAGATAAAATCAAGGGGAAACTTGGCTATGAGGAAAGAAAGGTATTAATGGATTAACAATAACACTAGTCTCGATACTCTATTCTTTTTCTGTATTGTACATCTAACATTACAGTCAATTAAAAGTGCATGTTAATAATTACTTATAATGATTTCCAGAAGTACAGTTCATCACATTGTGTCTGATTAGTTGTACTCCCCCGCTAGCAGTATTGTAATGGTGCATATCTCATGTTGGATTGAAAAAATGTCTGCACTGAATTATTAAGGGCTGCTTGTGAGTGCTTTGTTGACGTCTCCATCTACGCTTCTGTCACAAACTCATTGAGAAGAGGGAAAGAGAGGGAGAGAGATCTGTCTCATTGAGCCCAACTCTTCCCACGGAACTCCAACTGAATTCCCGCTGCGTCTCGAGCCAAAGCAATGGTCCCTTTGTGCCCGTCTATCAGAGTTCCTCTCTCCCCTAGACACTGCCCTCTCTGTGCCCTACAACCCAGGACCAACTATCGTCTCTCGTCCTTGCTATTGGACTCTGTGGACAGGACCAGCCCAATGACCACTTCAGCCAATCTCAGCAGGGATCAGTGCCCACTTCCATCTACAGTAGGGCTAATCGCGTGGCAAGATTTGGGCATGTACTGCAGAGGTGTGCTATACAGTTACTGTTAAAGCTACTGTAACTGATTTCACGGTATGAGTTTACCTTATGAACAGTAAAAGGGTCGTAATGGTACTGATCAGTGGTAGTTGGCATTTTTTCCTCAATTGGATTGTCTGATGTCTCCAAGTATGCATATGGATAGATGTTTTGACACTGTATATATTTATTTAGAATAATTACTATACCGTGTTGCTTCCTATACATATGAATTCAGTCTTTTGTAAAATATTAGAAAAACTCACCAACTACAGTAGCTCCTCTTTAACAGATCACTAGTGCTGTTTTGTCATCTCCAAAATAACCTGCATTAAAGGACTAACCATCCGAGTTTTGTATCCCGATGCTTGTGGTCGTGACACATTTGTGTTTCCATACCTAAAGTACATACGCCTTATCGCACTCCTTTTTTAGATTTATCACTGGGCAAACGTATAAAGTGAAGATGACATAAACATTTGACTCCACTACGTCCTGTTCATGCAGTCTTTTGTGATTTCCAAAATTAGGATCTGAATGACAGTTCTGGCCTTCCTTAAACCACATATTCTTGAACTCTGCTGCTTAACCAAAATGAAGACCCCACAGAAAGAAATTACTTTAGCCAGAATAGTATAAAAACTAAGTATTATTGATTCTATTGGTCACCAAAATGATGTGGCTCATTGTTTTGCTGAAATGCGTATTCAACATGCATCTCGGCACTATATGTACATACAGATGTTTATTTAAGATAGCTCCGCTCATAGATGTCTCCAGTCACCAAATTCCTCTAGTTGAAAAAAGCTGCTCCTTATCTAACGCCTCCCATTATTATTGCCCTTTTAGTTGCCAGCCGTGAGTCTACTTTTAGACTTTTATTAAAGTTCATCTAGGCTCTAATCTCCATTCACCTTCCCTCCATTCCTGTTGACCTTTGGGTTACCACTTAACTTTTTATTTTCCTTTATGTTGGGTGTCATAGCAGCATTTCCCCCAAATGATCTCATCAAATCCATACATCTTTTAAATATGCTGTTCAACGCTGATTCAAAGCAGTTTTGTGTAAGAATAATATTTATTCTTTATAATTCCCCTTCCCACCTCTCCACATTCCCCCGCCTACAGAACTGAAGGAGTGTGCCAACAATAGCACCCCTCCCTTCTTCCCTCTCTCCCTGCCGCCCACTCTGAATGGGGGACAGGTGTTTTGGTAAAAATGAAAAGGGTATCAGTATATGTTTTCAGGAAATGGCTCAAAATGCTGTAAAAACAGTTTTAAGTTCTGATAAACATGGCTGGAAACATCTGTTAAATAGATGCAGTGTCGTAATTAGTTGATAACCAATAGTTAGAGATATCCATCACTGATTCTGAGATGTCACAGCTGTAATTTTACAGTCTGCCAGACAAAACGGTGCTGAAAGGTATCATTTGGTTTGACTGTTTGCTTAGCTAAATTAATTTCCTCCAGGTGCACCAATGGAGAAACTAAAGGGATTCAGTGAGTGATGTACCATAGATTTTCTTAATTTTGTTGAACCGCACTCCTAATGTGGTGATGGCAGAATTTTAGAATAAGTTATTATATGTTTGGACATATAGAAAATACATCAAAATGCTCACTAGACATTTGAAATCCTGAAAGCCCCCCAAACTTATCTAAATTATTTAAACGGTCCACACGTTTTTATAATGAAGTACCATGACAATTTATAACCAATGTGAATATGTTTAAGGGGTCTTTTAAAGTGATGAACCACAGAGAACTATACAAGCTTTACAAGCTTTGTTCACTCTTACTGCTCTCATGGCATTGTTTTAAGCAACAGCAGACAGCTGTTTTTAGTTTAGAAAATCCAGACAGAATGCGGTTACTGACTAGCTGGTGAGCAAAGTGGAGCATTTAGTAGATAAAGAGAAGGACATTTCCCTCAGGAGCTGCTGAAGACCAAAAACAGTGCACAAAAAGTGAATAGTTGACTTAAATGCATCAGGTTGCCAGAAACATAACTCCACATGGATTATAATTTAGCTTTGTGTTGAATGTGTAGATAAGCATTTGTTTGCCAACATTTCTGTCCATATTAAGTTAAAAAGGTGCATTGTTGCCTCAAAAGGATCACTTGAGGCAATGTTGTATACATTGCCCGGTTCTCTCTGGAACCACAAAAGGCTTATGCAACTTTTTTTTAAAATAAATATCGTCTTCCCCAAGACCTTTAACCAAGTTTTGATGGTTAAAAGATTGAGAGGTGTGCTGGAAAGTTACTGTTAAACCTACTGTATTGTGTACTGCTAGGGAATTACTTTAGTTTCAAATTGGACCACAAAGCCATCTAGTTCTCCCTCCAAAACGTTGTTTTCAGGTCGCTACTCCCCGAATTGTCACAGAAGTTTGGCAGTGCAGATACATTGTGTACTGCAGAACTGTCCAAATCAATGTTTTTCCCAGAAAGCTTGAGATGAATACAGCCCCTTAGTTTTATATTTCAACACTTGATGAATTTTGTTTTTACTGAATTACTTTCCTTGCATTCTTGTGGTCAAAAGTGCCTGGCACCAAGAAATGGAGCAGTTTACCAGCATTATGATGGAGTCATCCAGCATGTCTCCACAACAAAGTAAACAGCTTGAAAATGAAACACTCATGTTTTCTTACTCGCTCTCAATGTCTCAACTTGGCTCATGATCATTTTTCATCTGTGATACAAAGACTGCTAGGGACTGCATAAGGAGTGAGGTCATAGGCTGTGTGGTCAGGGAATGAAAGAAGAGATGAGGAAAGTGAGGTCACCATGACCTGTGTCTGCCCTGAAGCCAGAGACTTTGTTTTGGGGTTTGGGCTAAGAGACGGGGAAGAGGTCAACTATAGTGGCAAAGCATTCTCCTCTGAGCTCTTCCCTCATTCATCACTTGTGAGTCTTTTCCCTAAAAAATCTCTGCGCAAGGTTTTCTTTGTTCACTTTGCTCTGCCTACCAATCCTCAATTTTCCCGCTGAAGAAACATAACTTAATAACACTTGCAAATCTTGATAACTTTTACAGCGCATATAATTCTAGCAAAAAATTGTTTCACATAGTAAAAAATGTCCACCCTTGGTTTTGTTTACGAGGAACCCTGAGTAAGAAACGTCCCACTTGGTGAGGAAAAACAATGTGCTTGATGAGGGTTCACTACACTGTCTGTCAGGTGTCATCACAAGACAGGGGATCTGTGTAATGTCTAGACCGTAACCAAACAAAACCTGTGTAATTAGCCATTTCTCACCCTCCTCAGGATTTAGCAGAGGTGTTGAGTAGATGGAGCATTTTCTCAGGCGAACAGAAGGGTGAGGGGTTGTGAGTTAAATTGTCAGTTGTAAGGCTGTCAGA
The DNA here is from genome assembly GCA_031216635.1 of Dissostichus eleginoides. Taxonomy (NCBI): domain Eukaryota; kingdom Metazoa; phylum Chordata; class Actinopteri; order Perciformes; family Nototheniidae; genus Dissostichus; species Dissostichus eleginoides. Next base: position 16,769,689 of record CM062277.1, read on the forward strand.
CTTCATGCGGACATTGGCTGGATTAGTATTATGACATCCAAGTACGAATGCATCAACTCACTGTATTCACTATGTTTTTACGACTATTATGAATGATTATGAGGATTGTATTAACCTGTTAGATCTGTGTTTGGGCTCTGAGATGATACCAACACTCAGTCACACTGCTTTTACTCATAACTACGTCTATCATTTAAACACAACAGTTTCTCACCTTTGCTTTCCCCCCTCCCTCCCTCCTCTCCATCTATTCCTCTCTTTTGCTCTCTGCTGCTGTAAAGCCTTTCCGTGACTAGCTGTCATTAATCTTCCCTCTCTAGGGGCAGGATCTTGACTGCGTGCCAGCAAGTGCTCATACAAAGCCAAGACAGCCAAAAACAGAGCCGCTTTTCTTGTTTCCAGAGCACCACGTAGTTTACACTCACGCTGCTGCAGCCCTCGGGGCAACGCTGTTCCACGCAACAAAGGAATGGCTCTGGATGCAGCTTCACACATCACACCTACCGTAGGCAAAATTATGCATACATGTAGACACACACAGGTATGCAGTTTAGCACACACTCCTCTATTTCGCCTTCTCACACTGACTCAGTTGTTCCTCTTAAAACCACTTACACATCAGGTATTGTTTGCATGCATGCTGCATAAAGTCAAAGTGATTTATGTATGTGCTTTTCTTTTGACAAATGGCTCTGGATGCAGCTTCATAAAATGAATGTTTTAGGGTCTATATTTTATTATACTTTGTCACTTTACCAGTGTCTAATTTTAAATCATCTAATCAACAACACCTGCATCACCTTCTGTGAGGGAAAACAAATATATAGTATAGTTCTATACATGCAAGTACATTATTCAGTACACTGCTGTTGATATTTGAGTGTGATAAATCCGTTCGCAACTATGTAGCCAATCATAGTGTTTACAACAAGAAACACCTAAAGCAAAAGTACATGCAATTATATCCAAGGAAACAATGTTCCTCATTAATGTTGAAGCAATAACTGAAGGTTTTTTTTTTCCTCAGCCAACAAAAACAGTTGTTTTGTGTTGTGTTTGTATGTCATTGTTCACAGTCTAGATCAAAATCAGTGTGCCTTCTTGTTTTACTGCCTTTGTCAGTCTCCTGGATGACACTTTAACCCAGAGAAACCGTGGGTCACCTGACAGTTGTGTTGTCCTGGCAATCAGCTCTATCAGGTGTTCAGCAGGTGAACAAATCTCCTCCGTCATCCTCAGTGTGTTGGAAGCAGACTCTGGACTTTGTGTCTCAGGCGGAAATCACACATCGCAGCGCTGGGCAGAAGAATGGGTAGTAATTTCAACAGTTACCTGTAATAAAAACCCAGATCCTTCTCTATCATAAAGAGCTACTGTGAGGTTAACAGTCTATTGTTGGTGCTATAAATGTCAGTCAATGGAAAGAGATGAGAAAGAGTTCAAACTAAGCTGTGTTGAAACTCCTTTTGTGTGTGCTCCACTATGAGTGTATTGTCTTTAGGGTGGGCTTACTATTTTTCAGGAACGGGCTGGATCTTTCTTTGTTATCTTATCACAAGCCTTTTTTCTAAACCTGGTCCCCCTGGTTTCTGCTTTCCTGTGAGAAGAGATACTATGCACAATAATAAAAAAGGAAGGGGCCACCAGCAGTGGTTGTATTGCAAAATCTCCTTTTTTAACAAGTGCCCCATTCAGCCCTCATCAACCACTCCAAAACACACACATACTTTGCCCCCTTAGAACAAATCATCCAAACTCTACAAACCACCACCACATACTACTTAACGTACCCACTTCCCTTTGCCCTCAGATCCTCTATAGCCCCTTCGCTTCAATCTAGCAGGACCACCATGCTTTCCCTAAAGAGTTCCCCACGCATGCAGTGATCCAACCACAGGAACTATGCACGGTTTACACCTCTTACTAAATAAACATTAAGTGATTATAATGCTGATATGGTTCTGAAAAGCTTTCCACTCTTTATGTTTTTGCACAAACCCACATCGTCTAGCTATACGGGTGCACAGTAATGTGCTCTGGGTCTATTGCAGATGATGTGAAATATGTTGCAAAGTCTTACATCAGATGGCATTTTTATGGTGGAATTAAAAACATAGAACCGTTTTTAACCCATCTCTATTTTACCCTGTGCAAGAATTGTCTGTTTTCATATTTTCCCCATGAAATCGCTTTTTAATAAAGGCATTTTAACTTCTTTGCCAGAGTGCCTTTAACTTTTTTTCACACTTTTGTGTTCCCTAGCAAAGAGCACCTTCTTTGAGCTTGTTGGACTTTTGTTTTTGGTGTTGCATGTCGCATTACACTCATCTTAAAGAATCCATAGATAGATTAAATAATTTGATTTTAAGTGAACACTTTTAGCACTGTTGTTCAATCGGACAATATTTCCCTTAATGTGTTTTTCTTTCCATAGCTTTGACAGCTGTCTGAGAAACTTGAACAGAGGAGTTTAATGAGTGTTGTGAGTGTATGCGTGTACAGATCCAGGGCTAAGGTTGACTTACACTGCTGTTTGTCTTAAGGGTCAGACATGTCATGCGCTGTTCCGTCATTCTTTTCACAATCAATCATCAGTTATCACTTCAGATTTATCTTTTAAAAATATTTGTACTGTTTAGCTTGCGTTCTCATGAATAACAGCAACCCAAAACCAACATCAGGCTTGTATCCAGTAAGGACCTGAATACTCATATGATGTGGAGTTAGTGGCTTTTTTAACAGAGCTCAGCGTATTCCATCTTCCCATGGGCAAAATAAATGTACATTCACTTGAGGATTCAAATGGGCTTGTAATGATACTTTTCTAAAATGGGCCATAATGTGCGTACACAAATGTGGTACATCACAGTAATTGCTCCGACTTCTTAAATACAAAGACAAGATAAACCCTATGTAATTACTACTCTTTTTATGCAAAGGACTCGCTAATAAAACTCCCCAAATGTTACAGGGAAGTATCTTTCCACCGCGTTTCATCTCCTCAGCCTTAAGGCAACAGTCAGGCAGTCATATTTCATTGTGTTTTTTCTCGAGGGGGAACACATTAACCTGCCTCGTCTGTCACGCTAGCTCCAAGTTGAGTGAGTCAGCGTCAGCAAGAGAAGTTAGACCTCAGCATACCATTCTCACACATCAAAGGGAGGCTCCATGGCTTGGTATTCACACATACAATCCTTTTTCTTGACCAGTTATTTTGACCTGCTACAAACAACATATTGTGATGTGTGATCTCAATGTAATGCCAGGTACAAGGGCATTAGTGACGATATACTGTACGTGTCAATGCTAAACATACTGGATTTTCCTGTCAGATAATCTCTTTATTGTTCCTTTTGAAGTGGTTAGAGGTGTTACCTGGAGTGTGGTTGTGTTTTCATTGCACGGAAACAAGAAGGGCATCCCTCTAATATGATGTTGCGCAAACGCACAAATGAATTTTGTTGGCAATTAATGCATACAAACAAACCGCAAACCAAATACCAACACTCTGGCCTTGTGGGTGGGTTGAACAGTTTTAAGATTCCTGATAGTTATAAGAGTATTTCCTGTTGATGATCCTGCTGAATTAGCTCTTCTAGAAATGTCACTGATTTCTTGAACTCTAGCACACAGCTGTTAAAGCTACTATAAAGAAAACTAAATGAGCCATAAATGTAGAGGAAGGATTTTTTTCATTTCTTGCAATGACAAGAAAATGTTTTGGTTTATTCAGATTAAGTAAATCCAACTAGCAACTGGCCCATCGACTGCATAGCATGTGTGAAGGAACGTTCATCAACTGTCCCCAATACATCCAACGTGAACCAGACAGCTATAATTTTTACTTGATTGTAGCTTATGAACTTCTTGTTTTCATTTCAAAGCTGCTTTGTCAGTGTTGCTCTTTTCTCTTTAGAGCGTGCCCGGAAGCCACCATTGTATGCCAGCTCAACCCTGTCATTAGCTGGCTGGAGTGTGGGCTGTACTGTTTACAAACAGCAGCCTGGCATGACCGGAGAGAAAGTGACACACACGCTATGCACTGCAACACCCCCCCACCACCCCAAACTTGTCTGTTTCTGTCTGTGGTGACATTTTCTACTGATAACATGTTACGGTAAGAGTGTCAAAACAAAGCCATTGTGTAAGAGTGTTGGAGCAAACCAGTAATATCTGCTTCTAAAAAAAATAAAACCACTACTAATTACTTATAAAGTACAAACAAACAAATGACTTCATCATACAACACTGTCATCCTTCTAATAATGTACACATGTTTGTTTACCACTTAATCCGGGTCATGAACAATGGTTCCTTTAGCAGCCATGTGGTAGACCTTTTCAGAGTGAACGTATTTACAGAGTGAACGTATTTACAGAGTGAACGTATTTCATCGCTACATCGCCACGTTGTTCGTGTACACCTTGGAGTGTAAGGAAGGACAATGCAGCTCATTCACAGCCCAACTGTCACACCTTATATCCAGGACTTCCCTCAGCTTTAAGTGGACAAAAGCAATTGTTCCAAAGGGGAAGGCGAAAAGAGATTAACTCAGCATGAAACAATAGAGACAGAATAACAGCGAAATGGGGGTAGATATTACAAAATGTAAATACCAGAATATGTGAGGTATTAAAATGAGTGAAATTGAGTCTCTAATGGGATCAGTGTGCCTGTAAGGAGTCCAATGACAAACAATGGAGGCTGTAAAAAGTATCCCTTTTGTACTCACACACCAATTGCTTCATATTCCCAATCAAACAGTCCCTTTGTCCCAGCACTTCGTCCGTGTACAGGGAAACGGTGCGCTGCAACGACGAGATGTAGACAGATTATCTTGTTTGAATGGCTTTTCCAGAGCAGCAGAAGGCCAACACAACAATAGGTAACTTGTTGTAGGCGCAACAAATCTAATATTCATTTAACATAGCCTTACCAATGGGGGCTGGTACAGTAACTGTTTGTATTTTAATAATACACTCCACCTCAGCTGGGCTGCTAATTGGGCTGGTTAGAGAGCGAAAAGCCCCTAATCAAAGAGCGCTGCGGCCACAATTGTTATAGGAGACACAACAATGCAGGGATTGAAATAATTCCTATTATGCCTGCATTGGAGTCTCCTCTTGGACAGTCTGATGCAGAGGTTGCGCTAGACTTTTTAGCTGCACGCTCGTGAACTGTCAACGGTGGGGTGGACGCTCGCGGGAGCGCGCACAGCGTAAAGCAAATACTTTTGTTGATCTGTTCGGCAAAGTTAGGTTTGGAAACGATATAATTTCCTTTTGGGCGGGCATGCATGCATAACACGGCATAATACCAGAGCCCCGCTGCGGGGAAACTTTGGCGCTTTTCTGAGTTTGTTCTAATCTGTCAAAAATGACGGACGGCTTTCAGATTTTTCCGTCATTGTTAAAAAAATTCCGTCATAGACGGAAAATATTCGGTTTACGCGACCTCTGGTCTGATGACTTTTCTAGATAAAGAGTACAGGAAGGACTCAGCTGAACTTCAAGCTTCAAATCAAATCAAGTTTTATTTATAGAGCACATTTAAAAACGATTTTTGGTCGAGCCAAAGTGCTGTACATGTAATAAAAGCACACTACAATAACATAAGAAAGAAAAGACAAGAATTGACAACAGAAATATAAAAACAAAACACAGGGAAATGTCAGGTGTCATGCTCAGCTCTGACTAGAAGGCCAGAGCTTAGAAAGCCATGATCTATGCTTATGTGTCTCAATCTCAATATTATACAGGAATAATGTTTGGTTACCATGCAGTCTGAATTTCCCTAACTGAACCCTCATGTCTTGGTTTGTCAATAGGCAGCTCATGAGTATTTGTGCTGACATGAATCCGTGAGTGGGTGTTTTGTATTGTTAACTGGCTGAAAGAAATCCATCTTTGCCCATAGATTAATTAGCTCTGATTGAAGTCATATGTGGTGCTGGTAACATTGGCAGAGAAGTTTGTTTTTTCTGTGCTTGGACACGATGATCGCCCTTGATGTGTCAGAACCAGTCAGAACTCCCCTCAGTCTTGCAGTAACTGCTGTAGTGCAGCTTGAGGGATGTGCGTGACTGAGATTGGCATCGGAAAGACAGAGCTGTAGTTCACACACCAAATTTGGGCTTGTTTTATTACCTTCTCTTAATGTTTAACATCTGTTAGATCACAATCATTCACACGCACCAACAAATATTTTGGATGTAATTCACACATTTTGTCTTCCTGGACGCTTTACAAGCTGCATTTTAAGCAACAACACAGTACTAGTGAATTGTGAAAATCTTTAAAAAAACAAGGAGATTCTGTTTTTTAATGAAGAATCTGTAGGCAAAGGTACAAGATTTTGGCAATCGAAAGCATTTGGTTTCTGTTTGTAGTCAGAGTAGTATCGACCAATCACATAAGATCAGGCATTAGATCGATGCAGGTGAACATTCCATATGGGAAGTCAGAGGCAAAATGCAATTTCTGAACTAATTGGCTTTTATCTGATGTTGATTTAGCTCCTATTAGCTTAAACTGGCTACTTGTGAAACAATCCTGTGGTGTTGTCTCAATTTGTACTCTATACTGCCGTTTCAAGTTGTTATAGGACTGTAAACAATGAGCAGCATTCAGAAAATGAGGTAGATTGTTGTATTTGTGAATTATATTTACGGAAATTATATATGTTTTAGTGTACCATTGTGTGTGTGTGTGTGTAAGTGTGCAGAGCATTTCTGATGGACTTTTTCTATTTGTATTCATTTCTCTTTTTTACTCAATTCTTTCCTATTGGCACCTCAGAAAAGCATACTCTTAAAAAGGGAGCCTTTAACTCAGAAATGTCTGACTGTTCTGAATTATTAAAGCCCACGAAATGTAAACCTTCATTATAAGTGCATAGAGGAAGCCCAGGCAGATACATTGTCTGCCTGGATACTTGAAATAATTTTTGTTTGATTGTATTTCTGATTTAATTTGTCGGTCTTTTCTATTCCTTAGCTTTGTTGTTAAAAGAACAATTCTGAGTTCAGGAGGTAATTGTTTAGATTCGTCACATCAATATGGTTAGATTTTAGTTTCATTTTTTTGTCATGGGTTACTTTTATTTGATTAAATAAAACCATTTTGTTTCTCACAATAATGGCACTCATTTTAATAAAAGTAAACAGGGATCCAGGGTATAACAAATGGTGCCAAGCTAATTTTTGAGTGCAAATAAGACCCATCACTATAAAGTTTGTTTAGACATAAACAAGCACAAGAAGTAGATGAAAGATGAATGCTAGTGAAGCGTGATAGTGGAAACAAGTGTTTCCAGTCAATCAAAAGTTCTGTTGGTCATTCAGCAACAGAGAAAAAACTTCATAACCTCTAAAGGAAACAGGTGCTGAGTCAGTGAGGAGAGGAATGTCAGAAGAATGGGGAGGGAAGGGTAGCGTGTCTGTGTGTGCATATCGGAGAGAGAGGTGTGTATGTGTGTCTGTGAGAGAGTATGAGTAACGCTGAGTGGAAGCCAGGGAGCCGAGGAGAGAACAAGGGGAGGAGACTCTCTGAGGATTGCGTGCGGACATCAAATGTTTACCTGTAACAAAAAGAAAGGGGAAGGCGTAGAAGGGGAAAAAAGCAGAGGAAAAAAAGGCCGTGGTTTACAGGGGTGGGCGGGGACCCAAAGCCTAAAGCATGAGCTTCGCACGCAACTTAACAATACTACCTTTATGAAGACTGTATTGCGTTAGTCAGTGAGCACACACACTCACACACCTATACTCACACACACTTATTCATGATACCGCTGGTGTTACACAAACACACACTAAACGATGCGGTTTCACTGCAGTCACCTTGTAACCCTGTAAGAGAGGTGTAAAATAATTGTGTGAGTTCTAGATAATGGATCAAAGAGGCTTTGACTTTTTTGGGCCCACACATTTTACACCAAATAACTGACCCCATCTGTAGAACAGCTGGAGTTCCTGTTTGACAGAAGGGGTACTTGTGTCTGTCCAAGATCAACCAAGCACCAAAACTCCTGAAAGCAGATGTTTGGCATTCCCTCTCGTCCCCGACCCTCTCTGCGGTTGCCATGTTCATTTTTCTTCATAATTAGCCAACAAATCAAGACAAAATGAGATTCAGCCTTTGTAGTGGAAGCCACAGAGAGCCCCAGTGATTTACAGACAGGCTACCTTTCTCTTGCTTTCTCTTGCTTTCTCTTGGGGTGTCTTTCTCTGTCTGTCTCCCGCTGTCTCTACATCTACAGTATCTTGGCTCTCCATCTCAAGGTTGCCTTATCTGTACCGAGAACAAAAGCCTGGACAATCTTGGGCTGGTGTAACACTGATAATAGATTACTTAACAATAGCAACAACAGGGGTTTATATTTAAAGCTCTTTATTATTATATACCTTAACAGTACATTAGTTACCTCTGTGAAACTGATAATATCTGAAGAGTAGTATCCTTATTAACTTTTAAATACTCTCCAGAAAAATAACAACAAAAATGTTATACTTTTTGACTGTTTAACAGCCATTAACTGAGGAAATATAATACACTGCATTTCATAAAATACTGTAATAATGACATTCATGCAATGTGTTCATAGGCAAATAACGCTTAAAACCAAACACTCTGTGTCCTTTTTCAGTACTTTGTTTCTTCTCTTTGATTGGAAGTCAAATCTGTCACTCACAGCTATGATTGACAGCTTGCGTGTAAAAGGCAGAGTTTTGGGGATTTAGCCCGGGGCGCCTGCGGTCAGCACAATATGTGTACTATAAATAATTTGACTCTGTATGTCGTGTGAGTGTGTGTGAGCAAGAAGAGAGAGAGTGAAAGAGAGGGAGAGAGAGCTACACACACACTGGGCTCAGGGCTTCCTCTCCTGTGAGTGTCTGCAGTCAGAGCGCAGGTACAATAGGGAGCATTGTTCGTCTGGCAGGCCTCTGCGTGCCGGCTCCCCCTCCGTACCTGTGCTTGGAGACAGGTGTATTTCTCCTAGTCACGCATAGCCCAGCCACACTCCCAGCTGCCTACACACAGCCTGCCACTGAGATCACACACACACACACACACACACACACACACACACACACACACACACACACACACACACACACACACACACACACACACACACACACACACACACACACACACACACACACACACACACCTAGAAAAGCATACAGAGAGCAGATATTCATTTTATTCCTCACAGTAGATCCCTAATTTAAACCCTTAACATTTACATGTTACTAATTCAATAACTTTACACTTTAAAACAAGATTAAACGGGTAAAATGGAGCCGAGATTTATGTCCTGTAAACACACACACTTTCAAAAATGACACGCATGCAGTTAGACAGATGCATGCCAGGGTGGTATGTAGTATTTATCCCATAGGAAATGAAGGTGATTTCTGTTTAAAGTTAGTTATTTTTTATGTTTTATTTTCCTTTACAAATAAACCTAGGCACCTGCAGGCTGAAACATTCTCATGGTCACACTATGGTAAGGCTCCAGGAAGGGTGTGCTTGTCCAAAGAAATTTCCCCTTTGCTCAGTGTAAGAGAGGTTGGGGAGGAAGGAGGAATGAGTCATGTCAGTGGTACTGCACTGCCAGTCCAAGCCAAAAGTTCATTTAATTTCTTCTTAAGTGGGAAAACATGTTTGAGTAAACATGAGAACCCCTTTACAGTTTGACATCTTGATGCGGGGCAAGAGGGGGAAGGCCTGAAGGCAGCGAGGGATAATGGGAAATGACAAGTGCTCAAACAAAACTACACAATTTAACCACAAAACTTGACATTATAATCTACTATGTTAAGACTAATATAGTAGGTTGGGGAGGGGGTCATTGATTACATGGTCTCCTTTGAGAAAGCCTCCCTTGCAAAGATCTGGCACCCTGAGGTGCTGGAAGTACTCCAACCCTATCAGTCTCATAGCACAAGAGGATTAGCTCCTTATCCTTGGTTATTCTATAGAAAAAGGGTACACAGCGCATTATGTCTCATTGTATAGAGCAGGCAAAGGCCATTTTTTAAAAACCGTTTTCACTTGAGTAATCTTCACTCATGCCACTGTGAAACCTTGCATTGACCCCGGTTTAGCTTCACTTTGCCCGTTCCCATGGATTGGCAAAGGAAGTCAGCAGGCGGAACATGAAATAACATAAGCTGCTTGGAAACCAAACTCAGGTTTCCTGGGTTATATTTACCATATTAATTTCCAGTCAAATGTAGAAATAATAACACCTGTGTGAACAGTGGAGCAGTGGAAAAAAAGGAGAAAATCAAGTGTGGCAGGCTACTGAGCCTGTGGTGGGGGCCATGCCAGCAGAAGGGCATTCTGTTAGTAGGAAATACTTATGTCTCATCTAGCTTTTGGTTTCCATGACATCAGCCCCCCCATACACACACCTAATAATGCGGATCATACTTTAAGATGAGCTGATTACTTAAATAGCGCCAGTATAGCCTGCATTATTGTAACCTTCTGTCTTTTGGTCTCATAGGCTCTTGCTCTCTATCCTGTCGCTGGGTTTTGGGCACTCAGAGCCACATAAGGAAACATTTGTTCCCAGTCTGGTTGAATAGAGCCTTGTGTTTGAGGTAGTCAAAGAGATACAAGGGGATAGGACATCCAAACAGTCCAACACAAGAGCTCTGCTCTGAAGCCCCTCTCTGTCTGAGCCGGGCCAGTAATGAATGTCCTCTAGTCTTAATCACTCTCAGAGCACACACTGGAGATATGACTGACTCCATTGTCCTCTCTATGTTTTGTATGTTGAAGCAGCAGTTGTAGAGGTCATTGCTTCCAGTAAATATTAGATTTGTTTTAACACAACCAACAGGTGATGACTGCACTGCTTGCATGGACTTTTTGAATAGAGGATATTGCCACATATGCATTTATATATTTCTGCATCACACATGTTAGAGTTGTGCCTTTTGATGTGCATGCTAGGCAATTTGTGCAATTTGCTGCTTGAGAATGTCTACATTTTCTCTTCACTCTCTCAGCCTTGCTCACCCTGGATTCCCTGATGCATTCTTTCTTTTTCTGCTCATCTGTGTGAGCAGTGTTCAGAATAGTTTTGTGCTCTCTGGATATGATTATCCTTGTCACACCAATCTGGAAAGAATGTGTGTGCACATTAGCACATACCCAAGAACACACACTAGTGTGAGTAGAAACATGGAGGAGGAAGATGCACAAAGTATTCACTTGCATACATACAATCATGCAGACACATGTGCATTATGCATGTACACACATGGAGAAATAATCATTTTGCAATTCATTTGGTTTAGTTTCAAGGTGGAGTGATTGCTGAAGATGAAAGCAGGATTGCTGCTCCACTGTTTACATTCATCACCTCGATTTAGATAACAGATCATTACCTCTTAATTACCTCTGCAAGATAATTGCCTCTCCTAATACTTTAATTCAGCCTTGATTAATGATTAATGAGCTTGGGGTGCAGAATGGCTTTTGTGGAAGAAGCAAGGTCAACACAGTGAACCAGATAAAAATGTGTAACGTTCTATTTCTTTCTTTTTCTCAAAAGGAAAAAAATCCTTCACACAGCAGCGGTGGCTTAGGAATGCGAGACAGGAATGCTGTTGAGTTACTATAAAGGGGGTTTGATCACTGAAAACAATGTCTTTGTGTTTTCATCCCCAGCTCTAGTCACGCAATGCTGTGTGCACAAACTTCCAGCAACTTTCAACCCCAGCACACAAGAAAGCCATCAAGTACCTGCAATTGACAGAATTGCGTGCAATTCAGGTACTCCAGGATTGTACTGGAGCACGGCCAAATGGGGAGTAAAGGAAAAGGTGGAGTGGAGCTTTACCTGCCCTAAAGTGTAATACACACCATCATGTGACTGGAGATCAGTAACAGTGGTGTAGTGGAAGGTAAACCACTTCGACGTTCAATACATTTACGCCAGTATTTAGAAAGATGTTCATTCCTAGTGACAAGTTAATGATAGGATGATACAATCTAGTGTGTATAGAAAATATTATATATGCCTAAGATGGGGATCACTTTTTTTGTCAAAGTGTATCCACTTTACCAACATATTTATTTTCTGTTATTTATGTGTTTTTTTTTAAGAGGTTATTTTAAGCCACACTTTATCAAATACTTCCATAATTCACACACTCATTTACAGTATGTTTACAATGTTTTCCTCATATTGTACTTTTTCCAAAATATTTTATTCATAGGAACATCTAATTGTCTTATAACACAACATTTCTTGTTTTAACACACAATCACAGAGTAACACTTTAATTTAATATAACTTTCTTTCTGATTTTAGTCTTTGAGGCTCTAGTCCATTCCAGGGAATCCACTACTTGTCTTGAGTTTTAAGGGAAGCTATGATCCCAGAAATACAAGCAAGCCTGGAGGTGGTTAAGACATGAAAGTGAGGTAAGAAAGACAAGAGATTCATTCATGGGAAGGTGATTCAAGGCACCGACATCCCTGTATCTGTGCACAGCGACAGAAGATCAGTATTACTCACTCACACTGCTCACACGGGCTCACACGCAAACCTGGGATCAAACTGACAGATGATTGATTGCACAATACAACACAATTATACCAGCCTATATTCATCACATAATTATTTACTTTATTATAGCCAGGTAATAAAATAAATTGTGCAATTATGCAAACATTACAATTAATTTAATTTAAATCCTCAAAAAGTATAGTCAAAATTCCAGGAGAAACACTTTTTTATTAGTAAACAGGGTTGTTTAGCATGGGTTCAAATTCTGTGTAAAGTGAACATTTTCCCTCACAGGCAAACATGTTTCACCCTCCAACATAAGCAAATTATACAGTACTGTCAATTACACTCTACTGCCACTATTCTTGTTTTGATATGATTACATTTTATTTGTATTTACTTTTGTTTTGCATTTCTTAATTTTAATCGAATGTCTTACTCCTAAGACAATCTAAAAGAAATAGGTAGCATACAAAATCAACTCCATTTACCATCATGCTTTGCGCGCCTACGTTGGCTGAGAGCAGCATGTGCTGCGCTGCTCTGCTCCAACTATGGCTCAGTGCGGCTCAGGCTCTTCACAGGAGCGCATCGTAGTACCGGCTACAGAGACGCTAGCTGGAGCTCCAGCAGAGACCATCACTGCACTGGAGACCAAGGATAACCCGGCTGCTTTTACTGCCTTTTGGAAATAATCACACCGATAAATCTGCTTGATTTACCAAAGCAGCAATCACTTTACGCATTGGTTCTTTTGGCGCATAAAGAGGATTAAAAGCTGCTGTTACAGCACTGATACACGTGGAGGAGTTATTGTTATTATTCTTTTTTAAACTTTATGATGGCAGCAGCTGATGGATTCAACGCAGGACTTGTATATCGTCTTTTAGGATATGAGGAAATAATGTCTCTTTCACGGGATGAGTGGTGTACATTTCTCCTGCTGCCCAAGTCCTGCCGCTGGACCAGCCGTTTGTCGGACAGACGAGTCTCTTGGGATACTTCGCGCGTGTGGCCAGTGTCATAGTTGGCTAACTCTTTGATATGATTTGAACATCGATATTTGTTGCGGTGGATTTTGGCACAACGAAAGGAATATCCTGGAATATATTTTGAGAGCGATGCTCAGCAGATGGCCAGCTGTTTGGATACTGACAGAACGCATCTCCTCCTCCAGCAGGTAAGAGAATTACCTTCCTTGAGCACTGAACTGTTTACTTAATTTGTCATATTTAATGTTGTCATTTGAATTATTATAAGCTGTAAAAAAAGGGTCAGGTTGTTCTGTGATGTTCCAAAGGGTACCAAATTAGGACTAACTTCATTTTATCCGCTGTTATTTCACAAATGAAACAACAACGTTGAACAGTGTCTGTTTTGACCAAAGGTTCTGTCATTATCTCACCACACACCCATTTGGCCTACATATTCACAACCAAATCACTCTTAACAATCAAACTCCTTTGAGATGAGATCCAGTTAGGACAACACTTATTTAGTTAGTCTGAACGGTTTCTGTCGAGGGGGTGTGTTCATACAAAAGCCCTGTCAAATTTGGATTCACCTGTTGATTGGTAGAGCACTGCTCCGTTATAGCCTCAAAACCCTCAAAAGTACTCGGATTGATGTATTTTAGACACATGACTTGAATACTCTATTTTCAAATTGAGCTCTTTTTTCACCTGTCCTACACCAGACATAGCCATACACCTGCAGTGCCAGGTGACCACATACTATTCACAGAGCCACGGCCTATAATAAGTTATGAAAGGCCAGGTGCAGTAAAGTAAATGAACAGTGTGGATACAGTGACCATAGAATGCAACATGCAGTCCACTCACCTCTCCCACAGTGACTCCATTCAGGTGAGAGTAAATCTGTCTCCAGAACTTTGCCCACAGGGAGGGCCTTCAATGTGAAGTGACTGTCAGTAATGCAAGCTGCTGCTACTTGACACACGGCATGTTTATTCTTAAAACACAGAAAGATATGGATGATGTGTAGATGCTCCCTTTGATGGGAACCTGCAGGTGCATGTTAACACGCTAGACGATGCAACCTAAAAAGTCAGGATCATATGAGAGAAGTGTTTGTACCTGTTCAGCTTGTAAGCATTTCCATCTTTATTGAGCATACTTGTGACATATGTGGCATTGCATTTCAAGTAGTTGTGTGTTCATGCAACTTATCTGATGAAGCTTCCTACACCCCTTCAGCTCTCACTCCTCAATAACGTCCACTTCCTTAGCAATGAAGAATTCCATCTATTGTTGGGGCAGGGGACAGAGCCCCACTATATGTCTGTATACAGCGCAAAGCACAGACCGAGCACCCCCTCTCCTCCGACCCAGCACCCCCCACACCCCCCTCCATTAAAAATCTTCTCCAAACAAGACCCCCTTTCTCCACTGAAGAGGGACCCTCTGTCTAATGCCAAGTGACTCTCATGGCCAGCATTGACGGTGGGACACTTGCTTCACAAAAGGAGCTGAAGTGTCAAATAAACTCGGTCAGAGCCCCCGACACACAAGAATTCCTTTATCTGGCACCCTGGGAGGCAGACAAAGACAGACTTTGTGTCAGTGAGCAGGCCTTGACTAAACACTGGGGCTTTTTTTACTCCTCTTCTACCAACTTCTGCCTCCTCTTCCTCCTCCTTTTGTCGTTTGAACGGTGTAGCGGGAGCATGTCTGTTGATGTGACCCCGCTTGCCCAGCATCTGTCCTGCACACAGCCAACATCACCCCTGGTGCTGTGTAAGCACCATACAGACACAGATACACGCCTTCAAGCCCACTCTCCTACACCCACTTCTCTGACTTTTAGGCATCCAAGCAGCCAGAATCTTTCAAACTTTTCAGACCTACTTTTTTTTTTTTGACATGTTTGTTTATGTCTTCCATAGCTGAAAATGGCTAAGCAAGAATTAGCTTTCTCTCAGGGCTGAGTGTGCTGGCTGAGCTGTTATATGATATGCTTGTGGTAAACCGCAGTAGAGAGCCATATACACACACCAGGGTCAGAGTCACTTAACAACCCTGTATTTACTCCACTCAACATTTCCTAAGAACTTTCTCATCACTAGCAATTCTTTGCATTAAGTTTCCGCTGTATTCTCATTTGTTTTAAACTTAAATGTAACCATATTCAGATACTTATTAAGCTACCCACACCACCAAGACCTAGGATGATTAGCTTATGTTTGTTGTTACCTATGTGAATCAAGTATCATACACACTTCAAACTAAACAGACACTCTTTCCAAACTCTATAGTCTGCATCTTGAAGGTAAAAACCTAGTCTGAATGAAGCAAGCCGAGTGCTGGAAAATGACCTCATAAAGTGTTGAGACAATGTTGAAGCAGCGCCCCTGAGTTGTGGCCCTGAGCTGGAGCTGGCCGGCCCCTGTGACAGACATGTGCATCAGGCCCCCAGGCATGCTAATACAGGCCTGCCTGAGAGCGATAGTCCCCAGCACAGTGGTTAAGGTAAACAGATCAAGTTGCTGTGGCCGAGCGTGTTAATGGTGTGTTTATGAGCTTAAGTTGAGTGGTGATTTATCATGTCTAAACTCAAGGCTCACTTTGGGTCATGGCCTTGATGGAGCTCATTATCTGGCTTATGTGTGTGTGAGAGTGTAGGGTTGTATGTGACATTGCACACAGGTGACAACACCGACGGAGCAGTGTGACCCCCGATTGAACTATGTCTCGATGTCACGTCCATTTTCGACCACTGAAGGGAAATGTAATACATTAGGAAAACATTTATTAATTACCACTGTTTTTTTAGCATAATATGCCCTCGGCATTACCTCATCAGGCCCCTGGGGCAGAAGCCCCAAATCGCAGGAAAATATCCTTCCATCATTAGTGTCAGATAACCTTTAATGAGCTCCATGAGAAATATTAGACTGTAAATAAGCTGCTGTGTATTCTTACATATAGAGCACCATTTACACTCAGTCTTTGTGCGTGTGTGTGTGTGTTTAGAATGGACTCTAAAGTTTGTCTGAACAGGAGAACTGTCATTTATTAGTAGTGCAGGAACAATGGGGAGCTTGTCTCCGGGGTGGTGGGGGCCAGAGGGGGGCCGGTGGAGCCAGGGGAGGGTGGCCTGAGATTGGGCAGCAGCCTCTGACCAAGAACAAGCCCCTGTCTGATGGAGAGAACTGCTGACCCTTCCTGAGTAAATGGCACCTTTGTTTCTAGGTGTATGTGTTTGTGCCTATGTGTTTATGTGTGAGACTGAGAGAGGTTTTGAAAAGCTTGGAGCACTGTGTAAAGTTTTCTTTTCCTCAGCGCCTTGGTGATCTCCCCTCCATTTGTGATTTTCTCTTGGCTTTAAGTTTTGTGACAGATTCTCTGGGAACCTGTTTAAGGAATTACATATCAAAACATGTCTATTTATGAACAGGTAAGAATTTGCCCTGAATTATACAATTTTTTTATGCAGTGTTTTGAATTTCAGATATGAAGACATGAACTTTAAGACCTTTTACTGTCAAGATGCCAAACAGAGGTGACCAATGCTCCCATCATAGTGCAAGTGCCTTCAGTTCTTCACAACAGAGTAGCATGTCTATCAAGCCATATACACACAGCTAGGGACCTATGTGATGCTATGACAACAGACCAATGTTAAAAACGAATTAGCTATTTATGTTTTCCTTTGGCTTGTTGTGTGGTGCTCTCTTTCTACTAGCCTACCAACAGTTGTCTTCTCTCTCTCTAATGATGCTCATGAGAGAAAGATGCTTTGTCTAAACAGGGGTGGTAAGGAAATACAAGGGGGGGGGGGGTGTAAGGGAGCAGAGAGAGAGGAGGGGGGGGGCGGGTAAATGTTGGTGGGTAATGGCAGCAGATTGCTGATTTCCTACAGGGAAACCACAACTTGCATAGAGGGTGTCATGTGTGTGTTTATATGTGTGTGTGTGTGTGTGTAGACGAGGTGTTATCCTGCTTTGGGAGTTATCAGGAAGTGGGAGGCTGAGACAGCTTTTGCTAAAGTGAGAGTGTGGCAGGGAGGCTTTAGAGGAAGTGGTGAACATGAGTGGGGGATTCCTTAAAAGGATGCCTCTGGGTCTGACTCTTAAAGCCTGTCTTCTTTGATAAACCTCTCTCTGCACCTGGTGTTTAGATCTTTTAACTTAACTCCATGCATCATGGCCCACTTTTCCCTATTGGGTGATTCAAATCTGGCACACTTCCTCTGAATTTTTATTTTAAATCCTGCTATCCCTGTTCTCCTTGACCTCCTGTGTGAGTACAGCCCTGCAGGAATTAAGTAGAAAGAGCACTGGGGAGATGGAGATCACAGAAGCGAAAGGAAGATGGGAAGAGGACAGACTCTTTCTCCCAACATGCCTCTCCTCGACACACAGAGCAAACAGCAAAGACACACAGTACAGTATAGGGGCATCTCTGTTGGCCCGGACGCCAACAGACAGCACTCCATTCAAACTTCCTCAGCCACAGAAAGGCTGCATGCATCACCCACCTCACTACAAGGACACTATGGATACACACAAGAGTGATTTATGTGATATGCTAAGAACAGGCCAAAACGTTGCACTCAGTACCATATGTTAAAAGATCTTTTTTGTTATGGTGATGGATCGTCAGGTGTCTTCTTGGCCTTCCTTGCAAGGAAAAAACTGTCAAAAATGATCTTTGTTTTGCAACGCTTTAAATACCAGATATTCCTCCTCCTGTTTTCTCTCAAACTGACCTCACTTGTTATTTTTTTGTGCTCTCGTTTTGGAGGGAAAATTCTTCCCTTTGTGTTTCCCTCTCACAAATGTCACATTCCACCAAACCTGTGACCATATTCAGCCTTTACTTTGCTGGGTGTGGGTTGCCACGGCAACTCAGGCGCGTTTCAACGAGTCACACCTACACAAGTAAGCAATCCTCATTGAGGAGTTGGGTCCGTTTTCTTTCGTTCTCAGTGGGGAGGATAAAGGAGACATTTTCAGTGTGAAGAGGAGCGTGACATTTCCTGTGTGACCTCCCCGGGACACAGCAGACCACCAGGCTCCTCAGACGTGTGTGTGTGTGTGTGTGTGTGTGTGTGTGTGTGTGTGTGTGTGTGTGTGTGTGTGTGTGTGTGTGTGTGTGTGTGTGTGTGTGTGTGTGTGTGTGTGTGTGTGTGTGTGTGTGTGTGTGTGTGTGTGTGTGTGTGTGTGTGTGTGTGTGTGTGTGTGTGTGTGTGTGTGTGTGTGTGTGTGTGTGTGTGTGTGTGTGTGTGTGTGTGTGTAGTCCTGCGCTAGCTGGGAGATCTGTAAGAATCTTGCTTTAAGTGCGTGTCTTTTTTTAATTTGCTTTGTTTAAAAGAGATTGAATGAGGTCAATTTAGACTCTACTAAACATAAAAAGTGCTATTAAGCTGGATTAAATGTGCTGACATTTAGATTGTGCACACAAATTACAATATCACATTAAAGCATGTAGGCTGGGAGGCAGATGCTCCCATGTTCAAGGCTCTCCCAGAAGGCCTGTAGGTTTGGTGGGGAAGCTACCACAG
The DNA here is from genome assembly GCA_031216635.1 of Dissostichus eleginoides. Classification (NCBI taxonomy): domain Eukaryota; kingdom Metazoa; phylum Chordata; class Actinopteri; order Perciformes; family Nototheniidae; genus Dissostichus; species Dissostichus eleginoides. Next base: position 16,788,745 of record CM062277.1, read on the forward strand.
TGAACCCAGCTAGACGTGCTGTGGAAGTGGCTGTCAGTGTCCCTGACCAAAGTCTCAGATAAGCATACAGAGCCAAAGTGCTGTAATGACAGCTAAAACGACTGGAAGTTGTCCAGACGTCAGGCTGTCAACACAGTGCATCACTCATTCAACAGACTGAAACTAGACACATTCATTTTCCTCACTGGGTCTTTCATTGGATTTCTGTCACATTTAAAAGGAATTTAAAATGTTGGTACTAACTTAAGGGCTGTATAAAATGGTTTTATTACGATGAATTGACATTGATTCATATTTTGACTCTCAATCTTTCAACAATCTTGGTTACAGTATTGTAGTAGAGTGGTTGGTTTTTTGGGTTGCCTTTGTGAATTTGTTAGACTCTGCTGCGCCCTTGTGGACAATGGTGGTAGCAGCATCAGCAGTTTACTGGGCTGCATTTCCTCTTCTGGCCACTAAAGATTTGTGGTGCTAATTGAAAACCTTAGTAAGGACATGAAGGGCTTTCAGTAATCTTTGTATTTACATAAATAACAGTTAACCATTAACACTGTCAGTCATGATCGAATATCATAATTCATAGTATTATATAACGTTTAAAGTTCTGTTATCATAATAAGTATAGCTTTGCCAAATTCCTCAGTACATAATCAAAGTTCCTATTTAAGTTTTCTTTTGCTGTCCCAGTGTGATTGGATATTATGTCAACCAAGAAATAAAAAGAGTGTCATCATTGTTTTAAAAAATATATATTAAATCCCCAACAAACCACCTGTCTGTCAATATATTGATTTGTTTTTATAGGTTTAATTGTTTCCATCTCTGTATTAATCCTTAACTTTATTTCTATATCTAAAGTCAACTTTAAAATTGGTTAAAATACCACTCTACAGCCAACCATTGTAAGGATATCCTGAAAACCACATCTTAGTTAGGCTTTATGTATACAAATGTCATCATCCAACCTTAAAACATGAACTCCAAACTTATAATGTTGAAAAGAATGTACACATTTAAGATTTAGCAAAGTCTTGCAAGTTTTGGCATACTGATTGTTTTTTTATCTATTTATCCAAGACCCTCTTTATTTATTCTAAATATTATATAAACATGTAGAAAAATGGTGTTATGTTATTATTAAGCATTTTCCGCATATAAATGAATTGTGAAGGACAACATTACCTACTACTGCATACCTTAAAGTTACAAAGCATGTCACTTTTTTTCAATGCCACTAGAGGTCAGGGTTGGATCCTTGTCTGGAAACACAACGGAATACTCCACTGCTTACTGACTGTTAACTACGGCACAGTACATTGGAGTATTCATTGGAGTCTACTATCTATCTGTGAGAATTGTTTTAGTTCAGGGGATGATTTGACTATTTTGGCAGAAATAACAAAATAAATGGTAAAACTTAATGGTTTGAAGTAAATAAGTTATCTATAAACTTGAAGAAAACTAAATATGTGTTTTGCAAATCTGCGAAAATTAGAGAATGTTTCATTGTGTATAGATGGAGTAAGTATAGAGAAGGTGTCTGAATTTAGATTTTTGGCTGTTATAATGTCCAAAAGTAATTTTGTGTTGAATAAAGCTAAATATGTGCTTGACTACAAGTCAATGCGCATTTTGTATTTTTGTTTGATATTGCTTTAAATTAAATTATTGTGTTGAAGTGTGGGACAACACCTATATGAGTTATTTAAAACCTTTAATTACATTACAGAAAAAAGCTGCGAGAATGTTGCATAATGTACAACCTAGAGAACAAACAAACAAACAATTTATTGAGTCAAGGCTGTTAAGATTTTAAGATTTAATAGAATTACAGACGGCTTTAGTTATGCATAAAGCAAAAAACAGAATACTGCCAGAAAATATACAAAACAAATTTGTTTTTATTTCAGAGGATGAGCATCACAGGAGGAAATTACATTTTAAGCATCGTTTGCACGTACTACTTTAAAACAGATGTGTGTCTCTGTAGTTGGCGTAAAGAAGTGGAAATCTTTGCCGAATGATTTAAAGGGCTGTAAGAACATTTTTATGTTTAAGAAAATGTATAAAGAAAGCGTAATTTGACAGTATGAAGTTGACTTGATTGTGTTCTGGTTTTATGTTTCAGTATTTGTAAGCAACTGTGACTGAAAGAACATTGCTTTTATTTAACTTTTTAATGGTTATTTCATTTTTTTTCAAAAAAACAGATTTTGTAAGAAGGGGCAGGTAAAATAAGATTTTCTTCTCGCTGCTCCTTTCCACCATGTGCTATAAAAACAAAACAAAAAAAACCCAGTATAATTGTACATGTTTTGTAAAGTGTACATGTTTTGTTTTAAAATAACTGCCATGTGTGGAATAAACAAATACAATTCAACTACCAACCACTGTTTCATTTGATCTGCTTCTGATTCAGCTCTTTAAACTGATTTCCTTTTGAATATTGGTGGTTTCTGTTAAGGTCTCTATTGCTCATTTTTGAAGTCCCGTTTTCACTTGTCCGGTCAGGGTGTGTGTGCACTTCCTTGTTGTGAAATGTTGACCTATTTGCTTTCAGGTAAAGAGATTTCGGGATATGTAGTTATTCAGGTTTCTATCAGTTGGCAGTCATGGGAAGCATTGGCAGAAGTTTTACACGTACGTGACTTGTTCACCTGTTTGTTGTGCCACCATTATTACATGTTTAAGATAAATAGTTTCAAATTTCCCACGGCTAACTTACTGTTACATACTGTAATGTAACGATTATTTAGTGTTTTATTATATTTGCATAAAATAATACAGTTTTCTTCTATTTGCCATCACAAAGATAGAGCGCTGTATTGTGTATCTTCTTGAGTTTAAACTGTTTTAATGTACAGTGCTGATTTTTATCAGCATGCTCTTTTCTCCCTTGACTGCACATAACAACAAAGTGTCATTGTCTTCTTGGTGTGCAAAATATGTCTGCAGAACAGTGGACTACATTAGCCACTAGATGCTGCTCTTGCATAAGACTAGAAAGTATCGGGAGAAATGGTTAAGTAAAGCTACGATGCCATTTAATGTATTTTACAATCAGTACATGTATGCAAGTCTTTCCAGGCCATAAGACTGTTAAACACCTGAACTAAGAATATCCATAACATTCGCCTGTTTGCAACTTACACATTATGTATCACTTGTATATAGACTCTTATGGCACTATTTATATTCTATTGTATTGTATTTACTTGCACTATTTTATCTGTTTATTGTGTTGCACTGTTGGAGGAGCCTCGGACCTAAGATTCTCATCGACATAACTACACTGTAGCTATGTACGAGTGACAATAAAAACCTTGAATCTTTAGTCCCAAGTTTAATCACTAGATGGCAATGTGGTAACATGAAATAAGTTTTCCCCGTCAGAGAAGTCAAAGCTACTCAGCATGTACGGGTAACCCTGTGATCTATGGAGTAATGGATGAAGATTGGCATTATTATCTTCTTATTGCCTCTCATTCTAGCTCATCTCCCTTTGAAGATCAAAGTTGCCGTGTGCCTCTGTGTGTACCGACACTGATAAACCCAGAGTGAACTCCAATAAAGCCAACTGCTCACTTTGTACATCTGTCGATCCTAACTCCTTTCTGGCCTTACTTCAAAGTTAGAGATTTCAGACAAAATAAATCAGCAAAGTAGAGGATATAATTTTAAATGTATAGTAGTGTAGTTCAGCAAATAAACCAACAACAGAGAAGCTAAGTAGCAATGCAAATCCGTAAACAACCATCTGCAACTTGTCTGGTTGTTTAAATCATGATACGGAAACTTGGCAAGTCCTTTGGCTTTTTGTTGGCTTCACTCTTGCTCTGTGAACTTCCGGCATTGCAGAACATTGAGAATGAATGAGAGAAAGATGCAGGTGACATGGCCAAAGAACAGGTGGGGCAGCTTATTATTGTGTGACAGTAATAGCACAAGTATAGTGCCAATTAAAGTTTAGTTCCCACTGGTTTCCCGTATGCGTCTACTGTTTCAGGTTTATGTGTGGAACGTACAGTAATTTACAGGCCCAAGTGGTCATTCACAATGATTGTTCTTTCATGCATATGGTTAAACCTACAAAAAACGTTCTTTGTGTTCAGATCTGTATTTCAGTCCTCGGCAAATTGTCCTTTTGTTGTTTCTTTTGAGAGCTTGCTCATTTTTGAAGCTCTTCCTTTTCTTCTCATTGTGTGTGCTCTACATTTTTTAACTTTGACCAATTTGCTTTAAGCTTATACAATTTCTAGTTATGAATATGAAGTTATTCAGGTTTCTGTCAGTTAGAGATCATTGGAGGAAATGACATGAGCAGAATTTAATTGTTTCACATATTTCATTTGTGTGTTGTGCAGCCATGTGCACATAAAACATGTTCACTATAAATAGTTTCACCTCATTTATCCATACTGCATTTTATTTATCTATGAACATGTGTAGTAAGAATCACAAGGTAAGGGTGTGTATCACTACATTGTGTTTATGTATACACACTTATTCAAGCCTCTTGCAATGATAAAAGTCTACTTTCCCATAATCAGCTAATCAGAGTTCTCCATTTTGGTTGGTCACTGAGGGGACTTTATCCACCTTGAAGACCTGGCCAAGTTACACACACACACACACACACACACACACACACACACACACACACACACACACACACACACACCCCTACACCTTCTAACCTTTGTGATATTTTATAAACTGTGTCCTTTGTTTATTACCAAATTTGAAACGAAGCGTATCAGTTTCTTCTCCTAGTTTTTTGTTATATTCTCAGTGAAAGTGGAGGTTTGACTTTATAGATAGCTTGTTGACATTAGCACTTGCGTCAAATCGAATTTTCAGTGTAACAATTGCTAAGCCACACAGCAGTGAATTGTTGCAACACTTCTGCAACCTGCTTATCTTCTCCATCTCTTTCTGTACAAGCTTTCCTAAATTACTCATCTCTTCATAATAATCGATCACCTAAATCCTTCAGCAGCTTTTGATAACCCCTACCGCGGGCTAGTGGAGCTGAGAACCTGACCAGACGTGTCCAAGCCAGGCAGGTAGAGTAGGAGCTCACTTGCCCTCAGGGAAACGTCCATGTTTTTCCCAAGCTGAGGCAATGTGTTGAGGCATGGCAGAGTGGGTAGAGTGAGCAAGTCAAGGTGGAGCTTTTGATAGAGGAGGAAGTCTGAGTGTTTATCTGTCTAGTCGATTTCTCAGGTAAACCTCTGTCTGTTCAAGTTAATCATCAACTCGGGGTTTCTGTACTTTGCAGGCAAGCGAGGCATTAGGAAAACATGTGTTCATTAACTGCATTTTTCACATTTTAAACCTCAGAATGCATATGCTGGCTGTTGTGTCAACCACATGTTTGCAGCAGTGCAATAAAGCATTAAATGGTGAGCCTTTTTCTTTCACTATTTCTAATGGTTCTGTGTCTTTGCTCCCTGTGGTTGATGTTAATGGGGTGTTGTTAGTGGCAGCAGCTCCTTTTACAGGCCTTCTCATCGTACAGCAGCACCCCCACTTCTCTCCGCTCAACACTGTTTCACCCTTCGACGGGGGAACCTTCACTGCAACACTGGGCCCTCAGGGATACCATTGGCAATACTTCAATTCAAAACCAAGGGAACTCCTAGCGCAATTATATGAATAACTACATCTTCCCTTTATGCTGCTACCCCCAGTCGGTACTGCAGCTCTTAAATAGCAGTGACCTAAATGGGGTGCACGTGTGTTGGGACGTGTACAGCTGTAGAAAGGGAATTTTAGAGCTCAACTTGTAGCAAAGCTGGAGCACACATAGACGCGTGCACCTACTCTCAAACCAACCTAAACCCAAGAGGAACACATCAGCGCCGATGCTGTTGTAAGCTTGGGTTTCAGTGTGGTGTAAGGAGGGGAGTTAATGAGGTGGGTACGTATGTTTGTGTGTGTTCCTCTGTTCGTTTACAAAGCCTGCACTCCTCTACTGTAAACGTTGCCTACCTAGCCTCTTCCAGACATCTGTCTCTCCCTTACACACATACAGTATATGCCTATGCCACCTTCTCAGTCAAGTTCATACAAGCTGCAACTTGAAATCGAACCCGGTGTCCCAAAATCTGTGCATATTAAAACAGGTTATCCACCTCCAGATATATTGTTACTGCAGTGACATTTCTAAAATCAGGATAAACTGTATGAATAGTGCATTATGTGCACTGTGTGGCCTGTAAAGCCAGGGAGGTATGGGAAAGTTTTACATGTTTACTGTTACTTAGAGGCTTGACGGAGAGCCTGGTGGCCTTGAGGACAAGGGCAAAGGTCTCGCAGGTGAGGTCGGGCTTTTCCATCCCTTCCAGAAGTGTGGCGCCATGCATCAACCCAGCTGGTCTGTCCTCTGGATGGCCACGACCAGGCAAACCGGGAGAAAAGGCTGAGAGCAGTTTGAGAAAAGGTTTTGGAAAATGTGAGTGAAGTGGTCGGGGACCTGGTGGTTACTGATGGCAAGTTTCCCTCCTGCCAGCTGCCAGCTTATCGTCTTTAACGATGTAAGCGAGCGATGGCCAGTCCCTCTAACCCCTGGGTCTCCGTGTCCTTCTTGCCCGCCAAGGCAGCAAGAATGGCAGCAGCACACCAATAAAGCCCCACATGGTTCTGATTGAGGGGTATTAAAGTTCACTTTTCTTCGCTGGCGTTCACCTATTCGCTGAATCATGGAGATCAAAGAAATGGGAACAGCCCGGCACGTTTGATAATCTTTGCGCCTCAAAGGTCTTGCTTTCTCAAATTGCCTCAGTGTAGACTTATTTAATAATCTAATGAACAGGTTTGCTTAAATAATATAACCACCAACCTAGGGCTGAACTGCTTTCCCAATTAACAACTTTTTAACACAACAGTTTTTCCTTGCTTTTTTTAAACCTTTCCTTTAGGGCACTGCAGGGCAAAATGATTTGTTAGTTCCCTTCTTACTGTAATTTTCATCCTACCTTCCCTATCATCTTGTTCCCTTCTCTTCTCCTGCGCTCTTCTACTGAGCTGTTTTGGAAGGAGCTCCAGGGGCAGTATTCATTTAAGAGTCGGATATAAACAGGCATTAAAAGGCAGCGTGGTCTTAATTAGCTGTAGCTGCTGGTATGTTTGGTGTGATTGTGTAATGTTTATACTTCAGTGTGTGTGTGTGTGTGTGTGTGTGTGCGTGCGCAGGCTGTGTCAGGCCACCTTGCTAATCACCCTGCCTGCGTTTTATTGCCCTATGCGATGTTGTAACGATGCTGTAGTGAGAAAGACGCCTGTCATAGTGACATTGATACTGATAACTTTTAATATCAGCAAGAAAAGAGTAAAAGTTGCTTTTGTAGCACAAAAGCACAAATACATACCTTATCTTACTTTCTGCAAGATTATGCCTACCTTTACATCACTAAAAATGTTAGAAGTAACAAGACAGAATGACACTGATTTATCTTTCTTAACTAAGAAATATCTTGCAGATTTACAGAGGCTCCCATAAGGCTTGGCTCAGTGTGTGACTTGCTTTTCAAATTGGTTGTTTTGTGGAAGGCAACAGAAAACACATGAGCTGGCAGAGTTTACGAGGCAATGTAGTGTAGTTGCGGTCTTTGAGTGCAAACTGTGTGCGTATGTGTATTCCAGAGCCAATGGTGTACTTATCAAGGCTTTCTCATCCTGACCACCACTTCTCAGGTTTATATCACTGATCCTACAGTGATTATGAAAATGAAATAAGTGTCTAGTTCCGTAAAACTACCTGCCCCTGTACTGTACAGTAAAGCTATGACATTTTGCCCAGTCATAAAGGAACTACAAGAACCATAAAAACACCTTACGATGTCTGGGTTTCTGTAGCCAGGCTATTAAGCTGTAAAGCCCTATTGTAAAAATCTAGATTGAAGCGATATAGTAGAGGAGAGTGCAGCAAAGATGAAAAGGGCCATACTTTCATAAACCTACAGTGGGCTTGGTTCTTACCGGGAAGCACACAGGAAAATTCTTTGAATTCCCCGGCCTCACACCCTCACTCTACTTTTGCCGCCTTGCAGCCAATACCTCTGGCTACATGCACTTGTTTGTGGCACGTTTGACGTCAGTTCCTCAAATAAACGAGGTTCCTCCCTCCTGCTTAAAAAATATCTTTCACTTTATAGCTCGTACATTGGACTGAATGTGATAAGAGAGCATTAGGGACAAAGGGATATTTAACCTGGCCAATACACTAATATTTAGCTACTACTGTGTAGGTGGGCCAGATCACACAACTGCCTGACCATACTGACTCACTAACCCTCCCCGTTTCCTTTGTCCTTCGCCTCTTCTATCTATCTTCCTATAATTGTGTCCCAGACCCAGACATGTCCATAAATAAACGGGGTCTCCCTCTCCTCAACCAGACCCAAGCCATGTTTATGTTCAGGCCTGTGATGGGGGGGCCATCTGGACCACTGGGCCATGCCTCACCGCCTCTCTCTGGGCTCAGGTGGAATCAAGATGTGCCACCAAACACCAGCATCTGCCTAATGGACTAACAGAGGCTTAAAACATAACCATCGGGTCATTGGAGATATATATTTTTAAACTTTCATTGAAGATTAAACAATCCTTGACTCGTGTTCCACACATTTTAGTTTTAACACTTTGCAGTCTTAGCTTAGCACTTCCAAACAAGAAAATAAAATGACTTATCAAAGAGTCACTCTGGTTTTATACTGTAGTTATTTATTCTGTACCCCCAAGAGCATTAATTATTTTTGTATATGTTCAGTTTTCTATTTGTAATTAGGCTAAAACTCAAACTGTTAGGTCAGGATGGCATAATCTTTCAGTTCCTGCTTTACTTTTACGCAATCTGCAAAGAAAGTGAGAAAATTAGTCATGACAGACAGTGGAGGAGATTTAGGTGTATTTACATTACCTGGATGTGGTCTCCTGGTCTTCATTTCATTTGCTCCAGGAGCAATGCTATTAAAACTAATGAACACTTATTACCTCAAGTTGGATCCTGAGCTCCTTGCTAAACATCTCTTCTGTAGCTGTTTGTTTTACTTGTACCTGATTATTCAAACAGAGCAGTAAAACATGTGGCTGAGTCTTTGCCTCTGGTCTTTACAGGTTGTCTCATAAACAGTCTGATCTATGATTCGTGATTGGACCTGAGATCCACAGTTTTTATAAGAAAGAACACGGGTGGTCTTCGTTTTTTTGCTAATCATCTTGGACTGAAACTATAGTATTGTATTTACTGTGCAATCTGACATCCTATATGTCAAATCTTCAGGATGCTATGTTGTTATTAGAAAAACAGAGTGGTTTTATTGTTGAACACAATGCAGACTTTGCACTTTACATTTCTGTGTGTATTTTCATGTCCCTCGTCTTGTCGAGGGGAATGACAAATGTTCTTGGTATGCTCAAATCAAGACATCTGCTTTGCAAATGTGAAGGCGCATGGAGACTGCTGTAGGACTCCTCAGCTGACACACAGTTTTATGTATTGTGATATCAATAATGCTGACTATAAGGACATGCTTTTTGTGTCTTTTACTTTTATTGTAGGTGGAAACAAATTAAATCTAAGTGTGCTAAATTCACAAGAGTAAAATGCATGCCTCTTGTTTCTAACCATGCTTCTTATTAAGCTTAGATTATGTTATGTTAGGATTTTTGAAAATATGCCGTTCCTACAGTTTCAATGTAAATTATGTCACCAGTCTCACCCCATCGCCTTTTTATTATGTTTCAACACCAACAGGATTGAATAGCTTGATGGCTTAATAATTGTTTGCTGATCACCAGGTGTCAGAGGAAGATAATAGCCGCAACTGTGTGTGTGTGTGCAAACAGTATGTCCATATATATTTCTGTGTACATGGCAGCTTCGAAGTGTCACTGCAGATCATCGGTGGCATTAGAGAGTATTAGTGAGTGACACATGAAAGTGTGTATTTCTCTTCCCCTGCTGAGACCTTTGTGCTGCATAAATCAGCCCGAACAGCTCGGGTATTGTTAAGGGAAGGAAAGAGCCCTTTCTTTTGAATCCTCTCCCGACACTTGTGGTTTTTAATATGATATGTGCATACGGAAAGCATGGTCAAATAAACAACGTGTAAAGTTTCCCTGTCTGTACCAATCCGTCAAAAAGGAGATGGAGCTCAACTTTCATCCTCCGGCGTTGCTTCACTCCCACCAAACCCCTCCCACTGCCCCGCAGCCCCTGTCAAACCCCAGCTGGAATTTCCCTGGAGTCAGAGTTAGCCATTTGTACTAGTTTAATGAAATATTGTTAGAAGGCAGGCCACTTAATGGCACCTTTGTTTGTCAAATACAAGATAAAAGTGCACCATCGAGAGAAAGGGGAAGAAAAAAAAGGAGAATGGGGGAGGAGCGAGTGAGCTAAGACAGAATGGAGCGATAAGCCTGAACATGAGAGGCAGATTGAGGGAAAGACAGACTGGAAGATAAAAAAAACCCTTTCCTGTCTGCATTTCTGACATTACCTCTGCACCCTTGAGGAGAAAGCCTATCAGCCCATTTTGCTGAAACCTTATATGGTGAAATTAAACAGTAGGGATTCGTAAGGCTGCTATGTCTAGGTCAAAGCAATGGCACTAACACTCTTGTACTACATTTTACTTAACATGCTATCATTGTAAAAATCTGTAATTGGATATAGAACACAGGGCACCACACCTATAAATCTAGCTCCATTATAAAGGCCTGTGTTGGCTTGATACTTGGACTCCACCTACGTCAGTGGCACAGCTGGCTGTGTGTGTGTGTGTGTGTGTGTGTGTGTGTGTGTGTGTGTGTGTGTGTGTGTGTGTGTGTGTGTGTGTGTGTGTGTGTGTGTGTGTGTGTGTGTGTGTGTGTGTGGTGTGTGTGTGTGTGTGTGTGTGTGTGTGTGTGTGTGTGTGTGTGTGTGGTGTGTGTGTGTGTGTGTGATAGACTATATCAGTCCCTGTTGTACTTAGTCGTTCTAAAGTTTTGCTCTAAAGGGTTTTGAGACCTCGCAACAGCACGGAACCTCCTTTTACTACCCAACTTTCCCTGTTGGTATTGAAAATCATAGAACATGCTGGCAACTCGGCAAACAATGGAAAGAACAGATTATAACATTACAGCATGATGTTACAACTACATATTTAGTGCACGATTGGGCCCTGGGCAGCTGTGTAAAGTAAGTAACATAAAGAAACAGAGCAGGACAGATTTGTGCCAAACATTGTGAGAGAATATCCAAGGGCATGCCTATGGAAAGAGTTGTAAGTCCTCAGAGTATCTTAACTGTAGCTACTGAAGGAAATATTGAATGCTCACTGCAGGGGCCTTCCTCTGTTCTGTCCTAGAGAGAGGGTGCCTCCGAAGTGCCTGATAGCACACGTTTTTCTTGGATGCCTCAAAGTCTCCCCACACATCTGAAGATGTATTTTTATCACAGAACAGATGACGGGGATAATCTTTTGGTGTCTTGCCACCCTCCTTCCAACTGACCGTTCACTTCCTCTTTTGTTTTGGTTTCCCTCCCTTTCTTTGCCCCCTCTTAGCAGGTAATCCCTCCCTGTAAAGAACGGTCAATTAAGTAGTTTAGTTGAGACCATTTTGGAGGCGTTGATTGTATGAAAACTCAGTGACAAGAAGAGGGGTGTGACTGGCCTTCCAACCAAAGAAAAGAGGGAAACGGAGCCTTTTTGATGGGATTCTTTACCAAGGAGAGTTTGTGTCACTTCTGAGGGGTTAGACACAGACCGTTGAAAAGTGGACCACAAATGAAGTAGAGATATCTTCCAACCCCGGCTGGTTTTGTTACACAATTTAGGACATCACAGACACTTTTGTAACTGTAGCATTGCTGACCTTTGTCTTGGATGTCGAAAAAATTTCACGGTAACATCTTACACACACATACACACACGCACACACACACACAGTTTCTGATCAGCTTAATAAGATTACGCACAAATGACTAGGCTTATGACGCAGCAAAAAACGTGTGAATAGGATTCATAGAGTTATGGTTTTAAAGCTTTTAGCCATCTACTTTTTTTCATTAAGGAAAATACATTTCACAAGTTCAGCCCTACAGTTTCCTTTTCCAATCTTCTGTAAACTTTTATTTAAGTAAAGTTTTATAAATAAATGTACTTGTAATTTTTTAAAATAAAACTTTCATTACATGTGATTAACAGAAGTACACTTCAAATGCATTTATGTGACTCAAAACCCATTTTTAATCCAAAGTCTGTAGGTCTGTAAATTGTAGGTAACATTTATTAGTAATTACTTGGAGGTTGGATCTTTCTTATCCTTCTCAAACTAAGGAATTCCTATTCAGCACACACTTTTTCAGCCGTACAGGCACATCTAATCCACCCTAAATTGATGAGTAGCAGGCTATTTATGCCGTAAAATGTTAGATTCAAATGGGGCTGAAAGAAATGCTTTCTGTGTACAAAACATAAACGAGATGTGCTTTAGAACAAACTCCGTGCTGTGCTGCTGGAGAGGAGAGAAGAGGTAAGGGAGAGGGAAGGGGAGGGGGGTAATTGCCACATTAAGGGGAAGGAATTCAAAATAAAAGTAATCTCCAAATCCCTTTCACCCCCCAAGAGGTTTACAGTGAGCATGCTCCGTCTTGTTGTGAGACACAAGGAGAGTACAGAGAGAGTGAAATGGAGATGGGAAGAAAGAGGGCGAGGTTCTGATCGAGGTAACCAACTGGCTCCTTACCAGGATGAACTTGTGTGGGAAATGTTCACCCAGAAGGAGCAACTTTGTAAGGAAAAGCTTTTTAGCCATCTCTAAGTTGGTTTTGCCGTGTTTGTATTTGGGTGAAGTAGCTCTGATGACCTTTGCTGCCAAAGCCGCATTTGCATTTACTGTTCTTTGCCGGCACCTTTCCCACAGTGCCCCACTCAGTAGCTGAATGGTGCATCAAGACCAAGGAGCGTGTTTTCAGCCTAACCAAACACACTAGGCCAGCTAATTGCACTGACTGGCACATCTTCAAGAAAAGTATGGAGAAGTGAAGGGAGTGTGGACATCATTAAAATCAGCTGCTTATGTGTTTGGTTGGACTTAAAACAAACTCTGGGGTCACAACAGCAGGATTGAAAACCAGACATTAAGGTAGCTGAAGGCTTTCAAAGCACACATTCTCCCTTGTGATGTCTTTCTGTCCAATTTGACCATCAACTATAGGGACTTTCTGAATAAGCATTAGCTGTTTAAGAAGTCACTCCATCGTGTTCTTTGTCCGAAGATGAGTAAATTGCCAGAAGTTGCGTTGAGGCTGTGTCACCTTGCGAGCTGCAGAAGCGGGGTTAAAGGCCTGCTAGATTCTACTGTATGTCACCTCATGGTTTGATCTCTCACTAGGACATATGGTGCGGTGTATTTTTATAATGTAATCATTCCTCCTCCTGCATCAACACAGTTAAAACTTTCTTCATGCTGGGGCAAGAATTCAGTCAAGAGCCCTGCTGACCCAGACACAGCAGAGCATAAACAATGAAACTAGGGCTTTGGCAACACACAAAGCACACATGGACACACAACAGCACACACTTGCCTCACAAAACGGTTCTTGCTGCCCAAAAGCTGCTTCACTTCCTGCGAAGTTGTTCAGAGTAGCTTTGGTATTGTCTTACCGTATTTGACATCTCTCTGTTAGTTATTAGTGGAAACATGGGTTCTTGTTCCATACATGTGAGCCCTGATGAGAGCTTTTATTGGTGCGATGTGTTTACCTGACCAAATGTAACCTGTGGTATGCTGGAGTGAGTCATCCTCCGCTGTGAAGGAGGGACGGCAAGGTCAGTTGGAGTTCTTTCCTGCAGGAGCACTTTAAGTGACACTGATTTGGCTTTCAGGTAGTAAAGGTAATTAAGACTATTGAACTAGCCTATAATTATGGCCTCTCCCCATGCGTCACCCATGTCTCTTTTTACTCTTATCAGCTGCAAATATCTATCTGCTGTATGTTGTTGAACACCTGTTTAGTGCTCTACCTATGGCGTTTGTTTCTTGTGTTGCTGCAGACAAATAAATACTTCTTAAACTTTCCATTCAACTTGGACAGATTTATTAACCCCAGTGTTAGAAAAATGCTTGCAATAGAAAGAAATATCACCCAACTTGCTGTGTGGCACAGGATAATTAAAGGCATGATTGAATGGGATTGTCTTTTCCTCCCTCCCAGCTCATTAGGGAAACATCAGCCTGGGTTTCAGGGTGATGACAAGCTGATTTGGTGTGATGGGGTGCCCCTTCGGATGAACATGCCATCTCCTTGGCTGCCGGGTGAACACTGTGCTCTGTGTTGATGGGGACGACGGGCACCAAGATCACATTTCCAGCAGAAGCAGGAAGTGAGAATTGGAGGGTTCCTCTTACCAGGCCCCTTCTTTCCTCCTGGTCCTACACAGAGGCAAACTCAAACCATGTGTGTTCTCACCCCATGGACATCCGCATAAAGCCGGACTGCCTGGCTTGTTGGCAAGTGCCGCGATCTTCTTAACAACATGTGATCTCAGGAAACATTCAGGCCCTCCCTCTTGCCATTGTTATATGAATCCCCCCTCTGTGTAACGCCATTGGGGTCTCTTGGGGAAAGTGGTAAGCGATTCCTCTCTGTGTCCGGTCTCCAAAGACACCCCCTCCCTCCCGCTTGGAGCTTTCATTCAAGGTTAGGCACACGATGAATGTGATTGAGGAAGTACAGTAGTCTGTCCCCAGGGCCAAAGGTCATTTCCTGATACTCAAGCTGCCACGGGTTAACTAGGAGCAGATTAAGAAAAATGGCTTAAACTCACAATGACAATGGATGAATTAGCCACCGATAGTTATGTAGTTACACAGTAGTTACAAGAACTGGTCAGACTTTGTTTGTAGTTTGAAGCCGATGGGAAACATAATGTAATCATTACAAATATTTCGTTTATTTATGATTTTTTAATTTTTTCGTATGCATCTATATTTCTCTTTCATGTTGGAAAAAAAAGGGCCTTTAGCACTTACCTCCCCTTAAAATCACCCTTATCACTTATGTGATACAAACTTGCAAAGAATACAGTGTAAAAAACATGTCACAAAGGGAGCATCATCAGTCATCTATTTCAGAATAAACATGTTCACTGTATTACTGTACTACCTTAGTGCATTTTGATTTAAAATATTTGTATACCTGATTGTGCACAGGTTGTAAACTTCAGGATATTTTAGTCATTGCTGGCATGTTCTGGCATGGAAATACCCCTAAGATGAGGTATTAATGTTGATGGAAAGCAAGGCTCAGGCTGTTTAGATGAAATACCTGTCTTTGCTTTCAATCCTTCCACTTCAAAACGACTGTTTACAGAAAACATCCACTGATGAGGGGATAATCTGTCAAAAAAAAGTGCCACTTCTTTCTTTCTCTCTCTTACTGACTTCCCTTGATTCCTACATTTTCATGAAAATAGTTAATTTAACCCCAACAAGGGAAAGAGCATATAGGCATTATAGTATTGGAAAAAAAAAAAAAATAGGGCCTAACCCTAACCCCCTAACCCTAACCCTAACCCAGAAAAATAAATGTTGCTGTGTTTTGCATTCCTGCAGCCGTTGTCATGCCTTTTGTAAAGGGTTGTTCAGACTCCTTCCTCGTTCTTCTCCTCTGTCTCATGAGAAAGTCGTCTCTAACCCAACTCCAACCACCCATTTTTTTGTAATGAGACACATTGTATGGACACCTGTGGGCTGCCATTTCCACTGGTGGGTGTTTGAGGGCTCGGGGCGTGTCAGCATTGCCAGCTTTTAATCGAGACGCGTTGACTAATCGCCCAAGGATTAGCCTCTTAGACAAGGCCTCTTTCATTCTGACACTCCATATACCTCGAAGACTTTGTATGGAGATGGAGAGGGCGGGGGCGAATACATTTTTGCGGGGCTGGGGGTAAGTACAGATGGCAAACTGTACCTGGATGTGCTTTGTTTGATCATGCCTGAGCCCCCCCCCCCCACACACACACACATCCTGAGGCATCTTTCCCCAAGTTCTCTAACTGGAGACAGCTCTGCATATTTCTCACAGCAATCACATATTGTGCCTCAAACAGCGGAGAAGAAGGAATACGTTTGCACCGCTCTTCCCTTGTGCTGTGGTTTAACGTTAAAAAAAACATTAAATAATTATTTAATATTGAACTGATTTTGAAAAACATATTGATTGTACCATCTCACTACACCCCTTTCAAACCCTCTTCATACTGAATGGAGGTGACATGTTTCTCGAGAACATTACCCTTTCTACAGCCCATTTATAGACACACACACATCTACATAGACATTCTCTGGGAGAGATTGAGTTTAGCATGCTGTGAATGGTTTGTGTATGTGTGTTTGGGAGTGGGCTGTGGACCTGTATATTGTTGTATGTAAATGAAGCGGGGAGACACCGCCAGAGCACTCTAGCATAGCTCGAAGCTGATGTTTCCCAGACCCCCTTGCTGTATATTTTAGGGTTTTATGAGGTCATTTGTAACACACAGCACATAAACGCACATAGGCAACCCATGCGAACACAGTTGTAGGCACAGTAATAAGGTCAGAATCCTTACATTGCACATGCATCTTTTAATGACCAGTATTAACTGTTTCAATGTACCTACGGTCAACTGACTAATGGCAAAAGAGCATTCCAAAGATTAAGCATAACACTCCTTCAATCTTTTTTTTTTTAGAAAAAAGGGGATTTAAGTAGACGCATCAGAACAAGAGATATTATCTTTTATTTACACACATTTATTTTCAAACCAAGTGCTTGCCATAACCCTCTATGCATCTAGTCTGGTGACAGATTGCCTTAGCCATGCATATAATGTCCTACACCTGACATCATGCAATAACTAATTTGCAAGAAAACACATGTTTTTGTCCAAGGTCCTTGAAATAAAATGCACTTATATTCTAGATTCTCAAGGTGTGACGAGCCGTTTTTCAGGAATCTCCATTTGTACAGTTTACTTCTAAAGCCTATTGGTTTCAGATTTCACACACCTATCAGAGTAACCTGTTACATACTAAGCCCTCCCTGAATAGAACAGGCTGCAGAGCAAACACAGGCCAAAGACAAGCTTGTAACATGACAAAGGAGGGCAAACAGCACAGTGATTCTTCTCCTTTTCAAAGGCTTCTGTTGGGGTAGCACGTTCCAGTGGTCCCCTATTGTTCCCTCGATTGACTCTGACTAAAGTGTGTGTTTGTACAGAGCAGCCCTTAACAGGCAGGCTGGGATCATACAAAGTTATTCTTGTGTCTGATTTGTCATGATGACAGCTTTTGTAAAGGTCACGCCTGTGTGGCAGGCAGGCCGGGCTCAGGTGTGCAACGGCAGCCACGTGTTTGCTCAGTGGTCTCATGTGTTCTTTCAACTGTGTGCACACTCAAGTTGCCCTGGCTCAAGCAAACATAGATGAAGAAATGTGCAAGGAGGAAGACATGCGATTAAGTATCAGGCTCGTAGATTAATAACAATCTCTGCCTGGAAATGGATTGGAAAATTATTTTTATTTGTTTAACAGGGTGAATTCTCAGAATCTGTTTCTCTGTACTGTGCTTGCTCTTGACTACATACTGTGGCTTGTTATTTGTGTAGTCAAAGGAGCAGCCTGGAAGCCTGTTTCACACAGCTGGTGTGGAAAATGATAGCAAGGAAATACATAAAAAGTACTAAACCATTTATGTTTGGGGAGATAGAAAAGTAAGACATACTTTACAGCGAATGGGAGGAGCAAAGTAGAAGCTGAGGCTGCAGGATATGAATAGGTGTGTGTGCATGTGTGTGTGTATGTGTGTGTTAAAAGGTGGTGTTTACGAAGCACAGGGCTGGGAACTAAGTGTTTGGCCCTCCAGGTGTGTGTGCTGGTGGTTGTCGGGGCTTGTGAGGCCCGCTGCGGAGGTGGCTACGTGACAGCGGTAATGATAGGTTGTGGCGGGTGAAGACATGAGTGTGTATGTTGCTGCAGGCAAGTGCTACCTTGGCTCATAAGACACACACACACACACATACACACACAAGCCTGCGCACACAGTCAACAATGTACCTAAAATCAGACTTCACATCCCACGCAGCGGGAGCAATTAGGCGCATGACATCAGGACAAGTGAACACTTGCCAAGTGAGGAGGGACACGTTTTTAAGTCTGGGGTCAGATGATCCTTAACCTCTCAAGCCCGATTGCCCCCGCCGGCGGAAAACACAACAATATTGCACGAAACTGTGTCTCAGGGTTTCTTAACATTTAACAACTATTAATAAACACAAGGGTAATACCAAGCGTCTGAATTAGCACTAAGCGAAAAATTGCTAACGCACTTAGCACATAACTCACGGTAGCAATATTTTATATTCATGCTATCTGCACAAACTAGATATCATATGAAAGCTGAGATTCCACAGATTCCATTGGTATAAGTATCATCACTGCGACCAATACTCACGACAGCGAAAGCCAGGAAAGACAACACACAACTTCACTTTACGGGGCCAAAACGGCGAATACGTCTTACCTTTGCTGTTTTCTGATCAAAAGTTGTGTTCAATGGCATTAAAACGCATATAAACACTGCTGAAGGTTAATCCAATGTCTCTGTGTCACTTTGAAATGATTACTGATAATCCATCATAACATTTATGGCAATAAACCTATTTTTCATTAGAGTGTAACGGAGCTTTCGGTTTTGGGCAAACTGCGTGCGCATCACTCTCACTCCTCAATGGTAGGAACTCCCCCTCGATTCTATTGGCTCTAACGGTTAAAAAGTGTTGTCAATCATCAAAATCGACCAATGGGTTCCAGAGATAAGGCAAATACACCCAAATGTATCCAGAGGTGGGTTTTGTTCCCTAAACCTCTCTAATGGCGCATTTCCACTACAGCGCGGAGCTCGCTTTAAGCTTGCCGAGCTGTGCGGGGCCCGTTTTTGGTTGCGTTTCCACTTAGCGTAGTACTGGCTAGCGGGTACTATTTCACAGTTTTTCTGGCCCCATAAAATCGAGGTTCTTTCCGGGCAACAACCAGGCTGAGTCGGGCTGAATATGCTAAACTAGAGAGAGAATCGCTGGCAAGGGGGCTACAACTACAACAAAATGAACATATTTGACCGTGATTTAATTGTAATACACGTTTCAAAATGATGCCGAAGTAACAACATACTGATACCGGTTAGTAAAAACCATGAATTAATGCTTTGACAAGTCTGCAGACAGACGGCAGGCGAAAAACCTTTTAAAATGCATGTTTTCTAAATGGAGATCGGCTAAGCTAACGCAGTATATGCTCCGACCGTCCACACTCACAACAACGGCCTATACAGACATAAATAAACCAGCGACTGTATTCGCCATGACAGACAGTCTGTGGTTTGTACTTTTTTAACTTTTGTCTAGTTTCTGAACAGATATGAGGAGCTGTGAGCTTGAGTGCTAACAGCTAACGGCTGATGTTGTTTTTCTGGGGTTCTCATTGAAGATGACGTCACGGCTCCGCCTATACTGCGTTACTATAGTTACTGCCCCAGCTACTAAACTGTAATGGAAACGCAGCATATAGTGAGCCAGTCCTAACAAGGCCTAACTATACCGTACTAAGCCGAGCGAGGCCCTGCAATGGAAATGCGCCATAAAAAGGTAAAATTTCACTTGTTTTGCATCAATCTTGATACAGGGTACTTATTATATGTTGTAGTTTGGATTCCTAAAGGTTTTTGGCTACTATCCCATCATTCAAGGGTGGTTTTCACTATAAGTAATGTTTATCTTTTTAGACGGAAACTATAATTTAATTTTGTTGTATGTTCAATCTGAATTTACTTTAAAATAAAAACATCTATATTGATTCTTACACTTCTACAGCCAACTCAAAGGTGTATCATTGCTTTTAGAAAAAAGATTATTAATTTACCCCTTTTAGAAGGAAAGATATAGTCATTTGTTCTGGACATGTCATTTTCGAGCCTGAGGCCTGAAAAACAGGCTCAGGGCTTAACAGGTTAAGCAACCAGCTCTGTCAAAAATACAGGTTGTTGAATCAGGTGACAGAGAGTTCAAGTTCAGGTTGAGTTGTAATCTAGCACAGCGGGTCAAGTGCCTCTGCCCGTCTTATTGTCTTTGACCTGTTGACTTAACAAGATGATCTGTGTTTTTAGCCCTTCAGGGGGACTTGACACCAAGAATGGACAATTCAATCTGTGGAGCATCTCTTGTAAGACTTACAATGCATAAGTTTGAAGCCATATTTGTTTTTGGTTTAACCTGGTTTAAAGAGCACCAAAGTGAAGTCTGTAAACTACCACAAAGGCATCCAAAGTTTTATCCAAGTATATTTTGCATCCAAACATATTCAAGCACTATTTCAATTTTAGATTTTGAACCTAAACAAATAATAATAATATTATGCTGTAGATTAAACATTTCATTTCACATATTCATTCATAATTTAAGAAAGAAAATAAGAAAAACAGTCAATTTCACGCTCAGAAGATCAGTTTTAAATCATTGGTCAAAAATAATTCTGTGTCATATCCCAATTTCCTCGGAGCTTAATCCTCTAAAATAACTTTGAGGAGCAGTTTTCAAATCCCCACTTACATGCTCTTAGTCACAAAAGACTCTCGGCTCTGCAGATGTTTAAATTAGTTTCTTGTTTTATGACAAGCACATACCTGGAGCTCATTAAGTGGGATCTCCGACACACTACCCTCTCCTGTCATTTACAGTAATGTGCTAAGATAATAGTGTTGCTCGACAAAGATGCTCATTGTTGTGGCTTGCAGCAAAGCCTTGCATCTCGGGGAAACAGAACTTGCTGTGGCTAGCCACCCCACACAATAAAGCTCTCAGGAGGACCTTTTCAGTGCTGGGGCGCTCCACAGTGGTCTCACCCCTCCTGCCGCATCCGTATACCCGATTCTGCGCTTCCCTGTTCTGTAATACCGCAACAATGCACACATACACATGTGCACATACAGGGGGAGAGACAACAGGCGAGCTATTGTCTTTTCTTATATAGGGTGGACTTAGAGCTACTCATGTCTGCATGTCTGATCTCAAAGTATGGACTTTTTTTTCTTTAAGACTCCCAAGTTGCTGCTAAATGTCAAGATGACTTTTAAAGATGTCGGCTCCCTTTCAACCTCTCAAAAGTAAGACTTATAAGAGTAATGACACAGAGGGCAAAATTACTTTTAGAAATTCCCCTGTCATGTTGAACTTTGCAACTTTCCTCAAACAATTCTCAGGAGCAAAGTAATAAAAATGTACTCCAGACACTTGAACAGTAGGAAGACATCGGTAGATTTTATCCACAAAGATCAGACGCTATTGTGAGGTGCATCTGTATAATCCTTGTGAGATTATTTTCTTTTACATTTTTTTGTTCTGAATCGAACTCTAATGGGGCTGAATTCAAAGAAATGAAGAGGATATTTCCTGCTGTCTCAGGGCTTAGTGCTAGTTCAAAGCCTTCCAACTGTTGACAGCAGCTGGTTCTTCTCAGGAGCGCAGACTTTGTCAAATAAAGAAGCTACTGCTCAGCTTTAGTCAATCACAACAATACAACACTATAGATCCCCCACTGTAAAAGACAGCTTCATGATTTAGATAGTATTAAGCTGTCTGGAGCATTATCAAAGCTTCCCTCTTCCTACTCTGACTCTTGTTGTTTCTCTTCAGTTCATTTCTTTTCCAGTCCCAGAGACGGCAGTGCCCAGAGGCGATGTCAGTGCTTTATATTTGTGATTTATTTTGGCAGAGGAACAATGGTTTAGTTTAGACAGTGCATTCCTGATTATTGACACACTTTGGTATGGAGGTGGATTAGTGAGTGCCTTCTGATTCGTCTGCCTTGGCTCGGGAGCAACACCTGGGTGTATCCATGACAACAGGCATCACAATGAACAGTGATTTCGCACCAACCGGTTCGACAGAGAGTCTGTGGTGCTGCTTGTGGAAGGAGGGTCACTTAAGTGAGGAGAAGTGGGAAATGTTTACTTGAGACAAAGCACACAGTGAGTCCTTGCAAAAGTGCCCAGCTACCGTCAGAATTTAATTATACTTGCTCTTAAAATAAAAATCATAAAATATGTTTATATACAGGTTTATATCATGAATGTTTATAGTTATATACAGTGGAGATAGTGGTTTGTGGTTTCTGCAAGAGGAGCTGCTTGCATTCTGACGGCCCTGATTACCTGTGTCCGGCTGGCCCACATGTGGTCTGTGGTGAGATGCTCCGATAGCTGGGACTGAGGCAGCATTGTTAGCCAACAAGCAGTTCACTGAGGGTTTCCAAATGACCTGCGCCTCAATCTTATCAGTAGGAGCCCACAGGACCCATATCAAGCCATGGCAAAGACTTCCACTGACATCATGACATCATGGCTCTTCCCCAGCTATATGTTCAGCCTCAAGAACCTGCTACTTCATGGCAGCATTAACACTTTTAACCACATATTGTCTTTCAGTTGTAATTTGAATACACTCCCATGTAAAGGTGTCCTGTGTCCGCAGACAGCTTTTGAAATTCTTCCCCTTTTTTTCCAAGCAGTATTATTGTTGGTACAGAACTTGCAAAGACATGCACATTGCTTTTTGTTTTATTTAATGTGAAAAATCACACAAAACTGGGAAACGGAGACAGTCATAAAATGTTTTCATTATTGATTTTCATATAAAAAATATTAATCTACTTGGTTTTAATGTTTTTTTAGACATGACATAAACATTTTTGTTTTAATAAAAAAAAACAATCCAATTGCTTGTTGTCCTGGAAGGTTGTTTGAAAGTTAATTGATTGACTTTTGCAATCTGTGTCGTGCATCCCAGAAGAGTATTACATTATACTGGTATCACATACAGTAGGTAGAGGAGCAGCAGATTCATTGGTGTAATGTTTGAATTTGTCAAGGCTGAGCATTGGTTAGTTACTTTTTTGTAATTAAAAAAAGTTGTTTAAATCTTTATCTTTTGCTGAGTAAAAAAACAAACCTTGAAAATAAGCTGATACTGTAGATATGAGTGGTTGTTAAGAAGAAAACATTGTGTCTTCATAAAGTTACTGTCCAGAGGTGACTGCAGTCTAACGCAGGAACTTTATCTCTTACTTCTGAAACTGTGTTACTAACGAGCACTGATAAGTGAGGTATTTAGGGCAATTGACTGAACTGTCATTCACAATCAGAGGTGATGTTTCCTGGCAGGCCAGACAGCTGACAAATATGCCAAGTGGAGGGAAAACCCATTAGTTTGGAGTCCATTTGAGTCACTACATTTCTCCTACCCACTCGGTCTAGCTCACCTTTTGTGTAGAAATAATGATTTCTTAATATGTTTTTAGAGATTAGAAATGTCCTGTACCTTTTGAAGATACGTTTCCCATGACCTCGGCTCATATAACCATGCCAATCATAAAAAATATTGTTCTTCTCACGCCCAGGGGAATGTGGAAAACCTGCATAGATAAAACCCTGAGTAGTTCCAAGACTTGTTGCATGTCAATTGTCATAGCCACCAATATAATAACCCTTTTATATGTAAAACATTTGTGTATACTGTTGATAGTTGGGAGGTTGAATTTCTTTATCAACATAAAGAAATTCAACCTCAAATTAATTAATATTCTCGAGTGAATGTTAAGTAGACTGGAATTACTATTGAACTGGAAATGAAGGCCGAGCAGAGTGGAACCGGACCTAGCCTGTTCAGGAGCCCTCTGGCTAACAACAAGTGGTTTTGTTTGGCACTGTCCCTTTTGTTGACACTGCAAGGTTCTCATGCCTATTAGGTTGCTGTCGGCGAGCGGGCACCATGATGACATGTCCCGCACAATGCCACTGGCTGGCACATTCTCACATTATCACCTGCTCGCTTGACTGGGATATTTCTAGACAGCTCGAGTAAGGTGCACAAGCATTGTCTTTTTGCATTATAGTGTTACAGTGGCAATAGATGACATAGCTGTACTGTTTATTAATTGAATAACTGTAACATCCCTTGCATAGCTGACACAATCTCTTGTGACATGTTGTGTTTTTTTTGTGCAATAATGTTTTTTTAAGACATTCTTCATCCTGAATGTGTAATTAGTCTGTTAGCTTGGTCATGCTGATGAGGAAGTCCGGTTTCTGATGGCTCATCTCTGTGCTGGCACTCTTACTGACTAAATTCTCCCTGCCAATAATAAAGGGTTTGGTTGTGATCTTATGGTGTAAGGCAGCGTGGGAAGTTTGGTGAACTTCCTGACCCCACGCAACACCGCAGCACATTGACCCTCATCACGTGACAAAGGAATGTTCCGCATCTTTTGTTTTAACATCCACGGCACTCATGGAGTTGAGAGCAATTTTGCATACTATAGAATGATCACTAGCTTGGCATTTTGCCTCCCCATTCTCCTCCAGTGTTATTCCCAAACAGGATTTGCAGGCAGCTCTCTCCTGCATCTTTTAAATCACTTCAAGTGCTACTGAAGCCTTTTTCACCCAAAGCGGGCACCAATCTAATGGCATCATTTGGGCTTGCACACATCCAGAGAATCGACCCCTTTTTTTTTTCCACGTTTAAGGTTTTGTGAACAGGGAAAAACAAAAGGCCTGCCCATTGAAGCGCATCTTTGCTAGCGGGCTGAATAGAGGGGCCCCTTTCATGGCTGTTTATGAGCACCCCTCTTCAAAAACACACATACAAATCACATCCAGTTCTCCCAGTGGCTCCTCTGATACGAGGATGATGGCAGGGAGCATAGGGGGCTGGAATCTTTTGGTGCCTCTCTCCCCTTTCATATGTTCCAGTTGATGAATTTCCACCCAGCTTTACTATCGGATCCATCGGTTTGTTTTAATGGGCTGGATCACCTGTTACATAAGAGCAGGTCAGGCATCTCTCACGAAAACATCATTAAAATGTTTCATAAAACAGCTGCTAGACAGAAGGATGAAAAAGCCAGGTTATTAAACTGTCTGTTGCCTTTGCTGTTTTAAAATGTGAGATACAATTTATTGGATATCATCTATCATGACACCCTGCAGCATTTTAACTACCAAAACAGTGTGCATCCAAAGTATAAATCAGGGCTGCAATAAGTGTTTGTTGTTCAAGTCATCTACAATTATATAGCATTTCTATTATTCCTTTAAGAAATCTTTTAGGCAATATTGATAACATTTTATTGTTACAACTTCACAAACCTGAGCATTTGCTGCTTTTTCTATCTACATGTCACTAAATTAATGTTTAACCATGGATAAAATACAATAATTAAAAACAAGAAAAGGAACTGTTTAAACAATTATAATAATAATATCTAGTTTATGCCCCATTTGTTTCATTGTTATTCCATTTAGAATAAAAGAAGAAGATCAGAACGTAGTACTGTATACAATTCTAAATATACATTTCAAAAATGATATCATCTGATAAACAGTTCAATCATGTAAAACTAAGAAACCCATATTTCAGGAGCTGTAGCTGATTAGAAAATATTGTGCATTTTACAAAAAATAGATCAAATAAAATAGATTTTTTATTTTATATTTTTACTTTTACGATTATTATTTGAAGCATATGGGTATTTCGGATGGTTTCATATTTTGACCTGTTTTGTCTTTAGATCTATTGATCTGTTATGGCAGGAAGGTTGGGACTGGATTTAGATGCTCTCTGTAGAATGAACAAATTAAAGGTCAAATTCAACTTTAAACGACCAGCAGGACATCAGAAGTTGAGTGATGACTCAAGTGCTGTGTTCCCAATTTTTCAAAAATGATGTTTGCAAACTCGTATTGTTCAGCTGATAAACTGTGCTGTAGACATGATTAACAATGTTGCAAGGTCATTGTGGAAGTATTATGCCCAGGTGTACATAGGTCCAACAGTATATCTGCAGCGATATTGGCTAAATTATATAACTACATTTTAAGGATCACAATTCAACCAATCACACATTTAAAGTAACGTATTATTTACTCACATTTACTAAATATCATGTGTGTTTAATGCCTGCTTGTGGGACCACTTTTACAGTATTTATCTGCATTAGTGTGCACATGTTCATACTCAGAGGAGAGAGGGAAAGAGCATATATACTCATGCAAACGTGTGGATGCATGCCTCTTTCCTGAGGTCAGATATGAAGGTCAGAGAGCTGACAACTTTTGAACAAATTGCAAGTCATCCCGCCATGAAGTAGATCTTCTTGTAACTACCTCTTCCGCTCTGTGTCATATCTTGTTCAGCAGGTAAGGTTTGATGGACAGGAGGAATGCAGGCTGAGGGATTTGTTTTGCAATGGCAGTCCATTCTTTGGGTGTTCTTGAGCAAACAGAGTGGCGCTATGTCCTGTTTTTACTGGTTTCACACGTCACTGTTCAAACTCTCAAACAGACTGGTCCCCAAGAGTACATGGAAGAGAGCAAACAATACTTCACTACTCTGACCTTCTGTTAACTTGGTACACATTTGGATAAACACACACACACACACACACACACACCACACACACACACACACACACACACACACACACACTTTTTACTAATTCTGTCAAACTCTGCTGTGCAAAAATATGTGTGCAATTTTCATTTTAATCTCAAGTATTTGTGGTTTGCTAGTTTGGCAGCTAAATTATCTTAAGCAATGAAGACAGGCCTAATGTTGATGTAAATTAAACTTGTGTTTTCTTATCAAAGATAATAGATAATATGTGTCGATTTTCATGATCCATCCCTACCAACACAATTTTACTCAGTTTTGGTCTCAGTTGAAACTTGTTTTTTTTAACTTCTCTCTTTTAATTGTATTTAAATAATTTCCATTGTCCACATATATGGAACGTTTTTTGTAATACAACGGGTCTCATAAACTTGAGTGTTATATGTCATGTTTAAGTAGCATACAAGTGCCACATTTCAGGCTTCGAGTGCTGCTCTAATTGAGTGCTACTTTAATGTGTGTGGGTCAAATGCACGGAAAAAACAGTGGGAAATCTGTGGGAAAGTTTAAAGCTCATAAAATGATGGATTTCCAAGTGCTCCCGAAATTCCAACGAAATGTATTTAAACAAATGTCTATTATTATTATTAAAAGGAATGGAAAAATATAGATGAAACATGCAGTGCTCTCGGGTTGGTGCACACAACTGTTTTCTCGGGCTGATTTAGTTTATGTAAGCTTGTGTGAAGTAGTTAGGTGCGTATGTGTCTGGACTTGTGTGTCACTGCAGTGTGCCTTTATAGTTCGCTCATACAAACTTTTATACAAACCGAAAGGAAGCAAACAATACCTACTGCTTCTATAGATCCCTCTGTGATCCCCTCTTTACTGTTTCCTTTCTTTCTTCTTGTTTTAAATCTGTCTCCGATATACAAGGCATTCCTTTGTGGTTGTGTAACATGATTTGAGGCGAAAAAGAGAGAGGGCAAATGAGACAGAGAGAAAGAAAGAGAGAGAGGGGGAGAGAGGTTTGTCTTGCTGGATTTCATGTCCTACTGTGCGCTCATATTTCTCAGCTCGCTTCACAGTTGTGGTTAGCTGGCTTATCGTTGGCCTCCTCAGTCCTTTCCGTCATGCGTGGCCTACGATAATCTCTCTTGTGTACTGTAAACCGCCCCTAATAACCCTGCACACGATTAAAGCAAACATCTTAATAACGGCCTGCCTCATTATCAACTCACACTGGGAAAATGAGTGGTTCAACCTCACCTCTGTAATTGTGCGTATGTGGCCCAGAAATAAGCCAAAGAACAAAACAACCTGCTTATTTGGTAAATCTTACACAAGAAAAAACATAAGCCTGTGGGCTTTGACGGATTTTCATATTTTGACAATTGAATGGATTTCTTAGCATTTTATGTTAAGTAACTGTTCCTGATGAATCTTAGTATAACTGTCTTGATTTTTATAAAGAAAGGCAGCAACAATGAGAGTGTGGAGTAGGATTACATGGAGAGTGTTGCTCTAGAGGGTGCTGTTTACTGAGGAAATGTGCTTTCCTCCCCCCTCCCTTGTTACGCTAACTAACTACGCTCTAGAAACATAATGTTTTCTACCTTATTAGTAAAAAGGTTTAAAATGTTGTGTGTATCTTTGATTTATTGCTATAAGCGTATTTTCTTATTTTCAAAATATATATCAGATCAGATTTAACTCGCAAGTTAAAGTGAGACAAATAATAAAAATTAAAAAACAATAACATTGATTCTCGAAGAAAAATGTACAGTGTGTGGTATTGTGCTGCAAGGCTTCTTTGACATGACATTAGGCCATTGTAATCCTTCTCTGTGTGTGTGTCCTCCTCACCTGTGGCTTCTACTACGCTCACACTCACACACACACACACACACACACACACACACACACACACAGGCTAACACGCATGTACACAGACATACATACAAACCCCCTGCAGATATCTACACAAGTTTCACACAGCCAACAAGGTTAGATGATGAGCTGTCAGTCAGACCGCCACTGGCAGAACGGAGATGTGGAAGAATGTGTCCTCGGCGATGGTTACACCTGTGCTGTCTGTGGTTTCCTGCAGCGATATTGCAGGGTGTAATCCCTAACATCGCCTGTGTTTATGCTTGTGTTTTAGTTACAGGCCTGATACTTGCATGCTTTAGAGCTTAGACGGGACTTGTGCTTCACTTAGTCTTCTGCCTGGCCCAGGGGCATCCTCTTCCCCAGCCTGCCGCACACAGGCTCATCCCAGGCATGTATGGAGACAGTAAACAAACACAGTAGCTTGCGTCATGTGTCATACATCCTTTATTCCCTTTATGTACACACAGTCAAGTATACATTCATTTAAACGCGAATCACTTTAGTTCTCAAATAAAAATAGAGACTGTCTTCAGTTAAAAGTTGTTTTGTAAAAGGTGATTCATGCTCAAAGTCTAAAGGTCTAAATTTAGAATGAACACAACCATATTTCTCTGTTTATCTGGACTTGTACTGCCATAATAAGATCATTTATAGGGAAATTAGATTGTGGTTGTTTCCTTATGTACTCAGGGTATTTGAGGAGGTCTTTTTTTGTTGTTTTATATGGTTTGTATTTCGTCATGAGTGACGCCGGCTGCACCACTGAGGTCATAAACGGGGAGGAGAAAGTTCCAGTGCCAGCGACTGAACTCACTTTTTATTTTAGTAAATATGCTAAATTTAGAGCTCGGCTGCAGCCAGAACTTCATCCCAAACTCCCTGAATGACACACCTTTCGAGAAGTGACTCTCAACATCTGCTATTTTTCATCATTTTTATTTTCCACTTGTTTTTGTTCCTTCCTCACTCTTTTTCAGACACACTATAAAATAATGCAGTCCGCTTTTTCATTTTTAAGATTTGTTGGGTGGATTATTATAGAGAGGATACTAATTCCCACTAAAGGAAAGACATGCTTCATGAGTGTTTATGAAAACTGCGCTCTGACGTTAGTAGCAGTAAGGAACCAGTAACAAGTCCTCTCTGCCTACACACCCTCCTTACACTGCTGCCCAGTGAAAGGTTTGTTGTAATGGTGGCATTTCCACCCCTGAAAGTAAGATGGCCAAATGGATAATGGGATTTGGTTTGCCTTTCTGGGGAGCAAGCCGTGACAGTGCATGAAGTTGTAAATGACGGCTTCTGCTGACTGAGACAAAACCTTACACTACAAAAAGTCTAGCCTTTTTTAAGTACAGTATTGAAGCGTTGTGGTTCTTATTCTGTATGATGTGACATTGATGAGATCCACCCGTCTGTTATTTCGGTCCCTGAACTATTATTGTCAAGCAGCGCACTGCAGCTCTGAAAAGTGGTTAGTGTTTTGGAACCTGGTCCTGTGGGTTGAGGCTTTGAACACTTTTTCCATTTGTACCTCATATTACATGCTCTAACACTGTTTTACCTAAATGAACCCAGCTGAACAAACGGATAGTGAAGAGTTAAGCAGATGGAATATTATACTTTAGTTGGTGTGTGAAGTGACGTTTGTCTTCTTTTGATTTTTTTCACAGTGAAGAAATCCAAATTCTTGGAATGAGATGTCAACCTTTAATTGCTTCCCAGGGATCCTCTGGTGAGTATATAATGTTTCTAAAGACTGCAAATAGTCTCAGTGTGCTCGTGGTGTTTCAGTGTTAAAGTTCTCTTCTGTAAACCTCTGCTACGTCTGTAGTCTTAGCCGTGTCCCTATTGGGCAAGCTTAACTGTCATAACGTGATGTTATATTCATTTCGCCAAGCTTTTTTGTCCAGTAGTGTTTTACTTTACAGATCGTGTGGCTTACGCAGATGTGCTGACTGTTTTTACTATCCTAAAGAAAGCGAACATATGCCAGGGACTTTTAGTGTTACTGTGGTTTAGGCTTATAAAAGTGACGCAACACCTACTTTAACAGTTGGCACAACTGGCAGCCAAATGTTAATTATTTAGCTTAACATGAAGAATTTAAACATAATTTACTGGGTGGTATTTGTTGTGGTTTACTTAAGAGATTGTTCTCATCCTCAAAATGACATTTTAACACAAACCGTTTAATGACACTGCTTTTTAAAGCCACAGCCATCAATACTGTTTTGTGACTGTGCTGTAGCCTGCGGTACTCAATGTACTTAGCCATTCTCCCACATCCCATCAGCCCCACTCCCTTTCCACTGGTGCCCCCTATCCCTTACTCCCTCATTCAACTGGTCCACCCTCTACCAACCAGTGTGTGCCTGTCAGCATGTCACCCCAGGGTGATGCACCTCTCTCAGCCCCTTGGGGCCCTTTTGACTCCGCAGCACTCCGTGTTTGCCCAATCATTTGGGAGCCGGATACGGGGATGAATTGTTAACTACAGCAGGTCACCCTGTGCCCCACAACCCCCGGCCCTCTCCGCGCCCCCCCGACCTGCTGTTGAATCATCTCCATGGCAATGGGGCAGGAATTTGTTTTCTCTCATGCATCCGCTGCCAACAAGCTCCCCGCCACCCTCCCCGCCACCCTCCACCACAACCGCACCACTTTTCTCTTCATCCTCGCTGCCTCTTAGTATCCAATCAGAAGACAGCTGGAGAGAATCACATGGTCAGGAAATGTTGAGGGTGCATCCCGCTGAAGCTGTGCTGTCACTTTGCTTTGCTTTGCTGGGAAAGAAGGCCTTGGGGGAAAATGTGTGTGGTTTGTTTGGGAGGTAAGTAAGTCCAGTCATGAATGTTTTTCTGACACAAACATGCAAATATCTTTGGAGATATGAACACACACGTGACCACAACATGAGGTCTTTAATGTCCCTTTATCTGAAAAAAACATTATG
Organism: Dissostichus eleginoides; assembly: GCA_031216635.1. NCBI lineage: Eukaryota > Metazoa > Chordata > Actinopteri > Perciformes > Nototheniidae > Dissostichus > Dissostichus eleginoides. The sequence continues at coordinate 16,820,067 of CM062277.1, forward strand.
TGTAAGCCTTATCAAACCTCCTCCTGCAGCCATTGTGTTGGCCATAGTTCAAATAATTAAATGTATGTTAATTGTTTTGCTTTAATTAAGAGAAACCTTAAACAGAGCAGGCCTATACATTATAGTTGTGTACTAGTCCATTTTAACGTTCTATAGCACAGTAAAATAGTACAAATAGATCCTGCTTTCCTCTTTGGTAGGATTTTGTTATGAAAAATACTACATTTTGATTTTTGAGCTGAAATCAGGTCCTATTTTTATTCTAGCACAGTTTTCAGCAGTTCATTTTCCCTCATTTCCCCAACATATCAACAAGATTAAGTGTGGCCGGGTGTGTGTTTGCTTCCACACGAGTTATTAGCTTAGGGCAGGTGAGTATTTGTCTACCCGTCTCCCTTTATGAGGTGAATGTTTGCTCAAGGAATGCACCACGTCCGATTTGTCATTGAATCTTATTGTTAAGCCCATCCATCTGATGCCTTGAGGTTGAGTTGCGCTGTGCCCCGGCAAGTGAGAAATATGTGCTTTTCTTCTTTTTTTCTCTCTTTTGCTCAGGGTATTTGCACATGTTCCTAGATGAAAATGTGACTTGGTGGAAAAGTATTAGGGATAGTAAATGCATTCAGAATGAAAATGAGGAGTCCAAACCTGCATCAGGCAAAAGTGGAAAGTTAATTATTAAACATCATGATCAAGTTAAATGTCAACAATTTTAGAGAGTTTACAAAATTGATGAAAGGCAGAGTTCGGGACCGGCTTCTGCTCGCCATCTGTCACTACATAGAAAGTTCTTGTTCAGGACTTGGGTCAGTCCAGATAGAAAAAATATAAACATTTCGTCACCCTTCAATAACGCATTGTGCTAAATTATGTGAGAAAAAATGACGTGATTTTGAGGAATTACTTCAATCAAGGCACATCCTGTAGATACATATGAACTTTGATGAGCAAAGTTGGTTCCTATCTTAAAGCTAATGAGGAAGCCTCATCTAATCCCTCCTAGTGCATGTGTGTGGTTAGCAGTGTCATTATAAAAATGGCATATTCAGTTTTCATGCTTGTTTATTTCCACAATCTTTAATATTTCATATCCTGATAGCAAGATTTTTGTCTGTGTTTAAGTCACTATTTATTTAAGTAAGTCGATGTATTTGGTGTCTGTGTAAAGAGATGCATGTACAGTAAGTGCTTGTATCATTGTATAAGTATATTTAATTTTGTGTGCCTGTGTGTGTTTGTGCGGCTGTCGTCCTGTGCCACCATCTGGGTGGTCCTCACGGCTGGTTTGATGGTAATCCCCCTGTCCCATAAATCAGTGTCCGGGCTCGGGCCGGGAGCTGATGCTGTGTGACCATTGGAGCGAGGGGCTTGAGGCACTAAGCCGAGACCCCAGCCGCTGCCCTGGCCTGGCCTAGCCACACGTCAGCTCTCCACACCACCTTTAAAATAACATACATGGCTGACTTCGGTAAACGGCCTCAGCGCAAAGTCAATTTGAGCCGCAGTAGAAATAGAGGGCACAATCATTAACTGTAGCACCAGAAAATATATTTTCATAACTCATATCCTGAGCAGTGCGTGACTCCAAAACCTTTCCCTGCATATTAGGGGTGTAGCGGTATCCATATTCGTCCCGAACCGTCACGGTTCGGACGTCACGGTTCGGACGTCACAAACAAAATACAAGAAGAAGAAAAGTTAGTATGGTGATTTCAGATAACACACAGGACCTAGAAGAACCACCTGCTTCTTTTAAATCAGCTGTGTGGGAACATTTCGGGTTCCCTGTGGACTACAATAACGATGGAGTACGAGTGGTGGATCGGACGAGGACGGTGTGTTGGTGTTGTTCGACAGCGGTGCGGTATGCTAATGATAACACACGCCAAACATGCTAAATCATATCAGCAGGCATCACCCAGATTTGCCAATCACCAGAGCCCGGCAAAAGACAACAGCAGTTCAACAGCTTATCCCCGCTGTTTTTAAGAAGCCAATAGACATGAAAGCCGAGAGACCAAAAGAAATAACGGAAGCTATTGGCATATATATTTCAACCGCTATGTGCCCTTGAAACACTTTCTTATTATTTTTTGTGTAATATTTTCAAGACATTCTTTTTAGTTTTACAGCTTGATGAAACCTTTTTGTTTGACATCAGCCATTATAGATAATATGGCCATCTGAGTGTGTGTGGTACTGTTTGTGGTTTGTTTTTAACTGTGTAATACAATTATTCAAAATGTTAGAGTTTCTTATTTTTATACTGAAACTTGCACTACTGTTCAAAAATAAATAACATCAAACCTGGAATTATGCATTTGGGACTTTTTTTTTGCTTTTTCTTGTTGTACCGAACCCGTACCGAACCGTGACCCCCAAACCGAGGTACGTACCGAACCGTGAATTCTGTGAACCGTTACACCTAGAATGCATACATGTGGTCAAAGCTTTTTCATTATGCATATATTTATTTTTGCTTTTTTCAAATATTATCAAAAGGTTTTTACTAATAATACAATTTGTTTGTTCTGACTGGTAGACAACAGCTTGAAGCAACTTCTGATGGCTTTCTAGTGAGCTGCTCTCAGTACAAATGTTTCTGTCTGACTGAGAGTGCGAAGATTAAAGCTATATCTCGGTCTTTGTAGGGCCTATACCTCTCTCTGAGAATGAGGAGGGAGGATGAAGGCCTATCTGAGCTGTCTGGCTTGCATACAGCTCTCTGCTGAGCTTTTATCTAGGGAGATTGGTTGCAGCTCTGTCCAGACCCGGCTCCCGGGGAGTGCACAGTCCCGAGACCTGTGGCATTAATAAAGATAATGCTGTTTGGAATAATAACAGTCAATTCAGCCCAATAGAGGAGAGAGACAACAGAGTGTAGCAGAATACAAAAGAAGCCAAGATGAAAGGCTGAAACATAGGCCTGTGCACCTCTATGGCTTTCTTGTGGGAACTGATGGAACCGTTATCAACATGCTCGCACACAAACAGCACTGAGAGGGACCCTATGCCGATTTTGACCCTCGGGTGCCATGACGCAGAAATGCAATTTGTTCTTTTGTCTGCCAAGATCACAGAGGGAGAGCAGTGACTTGTCTTTCTTTTATTCTTACTTGTTTTTTCTCCTCTTCCCCTCCTTTTCATTCTCTCTGTTCCCCCTCGCCTTCAGTGAGTGTAATTTAGTTTGATGAGCAGGTGGTCTTTTTTGAATCTCACAGTACTTTTGGCTCCCACCTCTGGCGTGTGGGGCTTTCAGTCGAAGTCAGTCATGTAGGCCAGGATTAGAAAGGGTGGAGGAGAGGAGGAGGAGGTCCAGTTAGAGTGTTAGTATTGGCGACCTCAGCGCCCTGCAGTCAGAACCATGCAGAGTGCCGATTGAAAGAGTTATTTTGTTGCTAAAGCTCTCAGACGCACCCCAGATGGCTTTTGTGCGGGCCGGGGACATGTTTGGTGACAGGGTTAAAGCAACAGAGTCCTTCAGGCTTGGTGAGGCTCTGAGCTCAGCAGGTATGGCACTGTGGGCCAGACACACTGAAAAGGCAAAACGTTGCCGTCTCGGCACTTTTCCAGCTTGAATCTGAACAGTGGACCGAAACAAAATAAGTGGATTAGAGCAAATAGTAGACATACTTCTGAGCACACCCTCACCACACACACCCATATGCATTTTTGAGATTTAATCCTCTGAACATCCACCCAGGTTAAGATTTATTGGAGCATCTCATCTGATGTCACATAAGACAAAAGAGCTGGTAGTGAGGGAGGGAAAGTGCTGTGTCTGCATTTCCAATCCAAGCCCTTTCTCCTCTTGCACAATATTCCCTGGTAGCTGCACCGGCCAAATTATAAACTGCTTTCACTGTTTTACCTTTGATCTCCCTTTCATCACACGCTGCTAATTATCCAACCCTGTTCCTACTTAAAGCAATTTATGGCCCATTACTTTATCTGTCCAACATTCCTCTGCAATAATCTCCATGGTGACGCCTAGACTAGGCCTGTCACGATAATTAATTTGTTGGACGATACATTTTCCCGGAAATTATTGCGATAAACGATAATATTGTCGGCACCGTTGTAAGACCATTTTAGACCACTGACATAATGATAATATATAATAATAATAATTCAAGTACATCCTTTCAAACATAACTTTTTATTGAACATCCAACATTGCAAATGAAATGTGAAATAATATTCAAATATATAAATTATATATAATAAATAAAACAAATTAAATTATAAAAAATTAATTAAATCTCACACAACCAAAACAATCAATTAAATAGACTCAGGCTGGAAAACAGAGCTCTCTCATATATATGTATGTATATGTATATATATATATATGTTGGGTTTCCTTGCTCGAAATCTTTATATATATATATATATATATATATATATATATTATAATATATATATATATATATATTATATATATATATATATATATATAAATATATATATATATATATATATATATATATATATATATATATATATATATATATATATATATATATATATATATATATACACACACAACAGGCCATATCCAAATCTGTATTTCAAAGATTTCGAGCAAGGAACACCAACATGTTTGCATTGTCGGGCAAATGCATCTTTGATTGTAAACTGTCGGGAAGGTGGGGGCTCTCCATCTCCAGCTGCCGTGTTTGCTCCCAGCTAGGAAAACGGGGGTGGTTGTGTTTCAGATGCAGTTTAAGGTTGGTCGTATTGCTAGCTTTTGTTGCTACCTTTTTAAAAACAAATGCGACACACCGCCCGGCTCATTCAAGTCCGTAGGTTCGCCTCGTTGATTTGGCTTTAATCCAAAAATATTCCCACACCGGAGATGTGGTAGCCTATTAGGTTTTGCAACCAATTCCATTTAACTTCAAATTCCCCTCGAGTAAGTCACACGTTGTCTCCTGCTTGTCTCTATATTATTAATTTGGCTGCTACACTTTTGCACGCGGAGTTTCATGACTTGGCTGTGTGTGAGCCCCGCCCCTCACAGCGCGCCGGGCTAACATTCTGGTCACATCCTTATGTAAACAAACACGCATGTAAACGGCAATTTATCGAGCTCAGAAAAGTTATCGAGTCCATTTTTATTTATCGTACGATAAGTCAATTTATTGATTATCGCGACAGGCCTAGCCTAGACAAGCAATCAATATGTTGTCAATAATGCGTTACAGGTGTGCTGTCTTTCTTATTTTGACTTCTTGTCATAAATTACCTTCTGCCCTTGAGCGTTAGGATTTTGTAGCATGATTCCAGACTTGCATTATACATTTTATCGAGGAATACAACAAAATGTGATGCATGTTGTCCAAATTGGAACATGTTAAGGCAAACAAATAAATCAGGACTATAACTTTGATTTAATTATCAATCTGCTAATTATTTGTACTTTAATTGTGAAGTCTGTGAAATATCAGAACATGGTAAAAAAAAATCACAGGCTTCAAATTCTATCTTTAGTTTGAAGAAGAGTTCTAAACCCAAACATTTTTTATTAAAAAATAACATAAAACACAGAAAAGCATAAATTGATCATATCTGGGAAGCCAGTTGACTGAATGTCTTTAAACTTGCTCAATTTATTCTAACTGTATGTTTGCTTACACAGCCTCAGTGTTCACTTAAAATGATGCTTAGAGTAGCTGTATATGTGTTACTGGAGAGTGTTAGGGGTTAAATCAAAATGTCACCCCACAGTATATAGCTAAGACAATGTCATAGTGAATGTCTTAGGTCTGAGCTGTAAATCTAAGTGGGAGGAGTGATGGTCGGACCTCCTGTTCACCATCCTGTGTTTGTCCCTCCGAGTGTTTGTCACGGAGGTTTCACAAGTGGCCGCTTCTACTCGCACTGATAAACAGCAGGGATTGGATCCAGACCTTGCTGGGTTTGAACTGGAGCCCTGGGGCTTGTAACCACACAGACCGGGAATGTTAGTCACTTGTTTATTATTGGTGATATTTGCCTGCTCCTAATCCCTGGCCGGATTAGCCCTGATGTGTTCCTCATCCCACTTTTTTCCACTGTTTCTGGCATTTCATTAAGACGTTCTGCGTTTTTTGTCAATATGTGCATGCACAAAAAACACACAAACATGTGTATGCAATGGCGTGCTTTTGGTTTGTGTGTTGATGCATGAATGTGTGTGCTATTTCACATGTGTCGCTGAAGGATGTTTATAATCAGGGAGGTTTGACAGATATCTAACCTCTAACTTCATCCCATGTAACACAGTCATCAGTGTCAATAGGAAAACTCTATTACTGTGGCTGATACTTTATCCCATGCCAGGGCGTCTTGATCTGTGGCTGTGCTTGCAGCTTGAGGCGTGTTCGGATCTACCAATTCAGGGCTGTAGAACGTTTTATTTTTTCTCAAACGGAAACACACAAAAAGCCCTATAGGAACTAATTAATCAGAGACATTGAATGTCAGCGTGGCGTCATTGGAAATCGGAAATTACTGATGCCATGAGGGAGGAGAAAGTGGTCAGAGTGGTGCTTACAGGGTTTCTTTACCGATTGTTAGTTCATAGAGGGAACAGGGTTTATTAAGCAGACCTAACTTTTTCAGTGTGACCTTTAAAGAGCTCACACTACCAAACAGGACCACGCACATGCACGTTAGCACGCCATACTTTTTTAACCATAATGTCTTAATGGGTGAGAAAGTCCATCAAATCTGCACAAACACTTGGGCCCCGCACAAAATCGCTCCTCCCTAATTCCTCCCACAAACGCACAGAAGAAGATATACCAATGCAAGACTGACAGACATTTATGAGACAGACATGTAATTATCTATGTTTATGTGTGTGGGCTTGAAGGCCAAGAGGTTAAGCATGAAACTTTATACATTTTTTGAATACTTGACTACATTTTTTCTTTGTGAGAACCTCATGTCACTGAATGGACCAAAGTGTACTCCAGTAGACACGATTTAGGGCAAAGCAGACTCAAGTTTCAAGTCATTTAGGATACATCCAGGGAAAGTTCGAAGTTTTTTGAAGTACATCATTCAAGATGTTGCATTTTAACATTTTATTTCCAAACCCATGTTGATAATTTGTATAACTATAACCCTAATATCTATAAGAACAATACTTATGGGTAAAGTCTGACAAAACACTTTGTTTATCTTTCAAATCTCAATGCAAGTCTTTAGGCAGGTTTTGGAGCAGTCAATTTATAACTTTCCTGACTTGGGTCCGATTTTTGAATTGAATGATACTCAGTAAACCTTTCTAACAGTATCAGACCCCTCCCAATACATCTTTTGTTACCCTCCACACAAAGTGTTTTTACTCACTGCACATGGAAGCTGTCCAGCTGAAGCGGTCACAGCTGAGCTTCATGGGGTGTTGGTTAATTGGCAGTTTTTCGTAAGTGCAGTTATGCTCCACTATGCATATCTTCCTCAATGTCCCTTGCACTATTTGCCTTTTTAAAGTGTCCTTTAATTGGCAGCACAGTCACAGTCTCCTGCTTTAACCATCCCCTGTGGTACCTGAATGTGACCTTTTTGACCCTGAGGCCCTGGGGTGAAAACCTCATCTATGCAGCCAATACCAATGACTGTTAACCTGCTTTTGTTTTCAGTCTCTTTTTTTCTATTTGTGTTTCTGTCTTTAATATGAGTTTTGAAGGTGATCTCTTTTTCATGGGGACAGTACTGGGCCTCTGAAAAGCTAAATCCGCTTGTTTCAACACCTCTTCATAAGCCTTACCTTTCCTGTGTTTTTGTGAGTGCCTGCCAGCCTTAGTCAGGCAGTTCTGTCAACATGGTAACATGCCTGCCTCCTCAGCCCTAAAGCAAGGCCTCATATTTGGGCTCTAGGGAAACCTGACTAGTACATCTGATAGATCTAGCCACAGCTTCTCCCTACACACCAGTCAATTCCAACTGGGCTGCATCAGCAGTACTGAAAGACCTGAGAGTACTGTGATCCCACCATGGGGTGTATGGCTGTGGCTCCTGCTCCACTACACTTTAATCCCCTTCCCTTTTAACCACAATGGGAAACATCTGCTTACTCTGTGTAGGGTACAGGCCCACCATGGGAGAGGCTGTTTACTTTCACTCTTAAACTAACATTTAACAGCTTCTGTGACCACTCCTGGTTACTTCCACTGGGTTAAAAAGGTGATGGGAGATCATTTGGTGACATCTTTGTTTGTTTCATCACCACTTTTGGTGCCGATTAGAATTGTCTCCTGACTTTTTCCCTTCTAAAATTTGGCAAACAAATTAGTTATGCACGCACAGAATGTCCGCCATGGGAGAAGGTTTCAATGTCTCATCTGTCTTATTTAAGACATACTTGATGTAACTTTCCTATCATCAATACCCATAGTCACCAATGTTTATTTGGTAAAAAATTAAGCGCAACAGAGAAGCATGCTTGTCAAACTATACACTAAACCAACATAATCGCCGTATAGGATTTTTGCAGATCTGATCATTGCTTAGAATGTTCTACAGTCTTTGTCCCTAAAGTTGTGTTCTGTTTTTAATGGTGAACAAGTTGTTTCTGTACAGACAGGGAGCTACGACAAAGAGATGCAGCAGTGTAAAACAGAAACAAGAAACTTGGACAGGAAATGTAATCCAGATGAAGATACTACATTCTGTCTTATTTTACCGGTGTGTTTTCAGGAATTTGTGCTGTGGTACTTACCATATGTCTTTCGAGTTACATCACAGCTTTTCTATTCCGGTTATATACTACACCAGCAACTTTTTTTTTCCCTAATTTCAATAATGTTTACATTTAACCTTTAGAGACTTGAAGCCTGCTTGTCTTGTTTTTGCTGTTACCACGAGGTACTGCAGCTGTACACACTCAGGATTTCATGTAGCAGATGTCAGTGTTGCATTAATATCTATGTGCACTCACAAATCGGACCCAAAATGGATTAACATGGACATACAACAAGAAAAAAGGCTCACACACATCTGCTAATTTTTTACATTAAAAAGCTGTTGTTGGTTGTTTCCGCAAAGGAATCAAGGACTTTTCACATTGCAATTGAACTTTTACAAAGAAATTGCAGAGATTAGTTTGATGAATTACGAGTTGAGCATGTTTGAAGTCACTGAAAGTTTTGTGTCTGCCTTGAAATCAATGGAAAAACAACTCCTGCCAGGAATGTTCTAAATCCAAATACTTGATGTTCTTTGGTTTGGTATGCTTTGGAAAATGGTGGTGAGCAATGTCAAGGAGACACATATTTGTATATTTTAGCCAAAACACATAAAAACCACAAGTACAATTATTAATTGTTCACAGTTGCTGTAGAAGTTCCCCGACATCAGTTTGCATTGAGTCCAAGTTAAGGCTCTGGTGATCAATTCCCAACTCCTGGCCAGTGGAACTGTGTGACTGAATCAGATCCTGACCTCCACAGGTGTGGCAGGTGATCTGAGGGATGAGTGAGCTCTTCCTGGGGTAACATTAGCTCCAGCCAGCTCCCCCAGTTGCCCTGCTCCAATTTGCCCTTTCCTGTCATTTTATCTGTGCATCCATTGCAATCTACCTCTGCTCCTCCATTCCACTGGCGGGTCTCCATCGCTGGTCATCTCAGATGTCAATGTGAAGAGAGAATTAACCCGCTTGAGTTGAACTTCAGTTGGGCTGACTGACAGAGTCCTGACACCCGATTGTAGGCAAAACTGTTTCAGCTTCCTGCCACCCACACCCTCCCACCCTCTAACCTCCGTGGTACCAAGGGCAAAACGAGTGTAGACAATTCACTACACAGATGATCTATTTAGGATTTTCTTCTAATGATGAACAAAGAGACAGTAATTGTTTTTTCCGGACTCAATAGAGAAGTAATTTAAGTTTCCCTAGAAAGTTGCAAAGTCATATTAGATTGTGTTTTTGTTTGAGCCAGAGGGACATGCTGTAGTTGAAAGGCTTTCTGATTAGTAGTTGAGACTTAATGTAGATCCTGTAGGGACAGAGAATTGTACTTCCTCCAAATGTCTGGGTTTAATTAGACCGACCAGCCAGCCAACCAGCTCTTTTTACATTGTCACTTACAGTAGATTTAAAGAAAACTCAGATAGTTGCCAATCTGATCACTTAAGCTAAAATGTGCAGAGCTTTCAAAAGTGTTCAGTACGATAGAAGTGTAAAAATATTTGCATGCTCACCATGTATTACCACTCTTACTTTGCTTATTCAACCAGTCATGTCCTTATTTAACTGGTAACTCAATCACTTAATAGAATAATTACAAAAAACACAATAAAGTCATCGACCCAGGAACACTTGACATTAATTTAAGCAGAAGAAACTGCTTAAACACATGAGTGTTTGGTAATCTGAATAGGACTTGAATCATTTGCGAATCATCTATCATTTGCATTCCTGCCAAAAACACTATAAACATGTTTCCACATGTGCTCATTCCATAGCAAAGCTGCCAAACAGCAGTCAAGCACTGCTGAAAGGAGGCTTATCACAGCCCTTCATGATTTTCGTTGACAAATAAATTGTTTTGTTTTATTCCTATTCAAGGTAATATGTGGCTTTACTGTAGCCACACTCATTGCAGTTCGTTATTATTGCATATATGTTATGTATAATGTATTGTGTAAGATTATATGCACATTTTGAACCAGTATTTCCGGGCCCTGCTGAAACTTGTATTTGCGTACTTTCACAAAGACGAGAGGGTGTGTGGGACAAAATCTGATTAATCTGTGTGTGTGTGTGGGGTGTGTATGTGTGTGCACAAGTGTGTGTGTGGGTGTTATGTGGACCTGAGCTCTGAGCTTTAAAAGTGTGTGTGGACTTGCAGACCTCAGCTAGGAGATGTAATCTGATTTGCAGAAATGAACGGGTCATTTCACATGACTGGTTTAAAGGACCACTGGCGCAAGGTTGTGCCAGCGTCCCTAACTGTGTGTGTGTGTGTGTGTGTGTGTGTGTGTGTGTGTGTGTGTGTGTGTGTGTGTGTGTGTGTGTGTGTGTGTGTGTGTGTGTGTGTGTGTGTGTGTGTGTGTGTGTGTGTGTGTGTGTGTGTGTGTGTGTGTGTGTGTGTGTGTGTGTGTGTGTGTGTGTGTGTGTGTGTGTGTGTGTGTGTGTGTGTGTGTGTGTGTGTGTTTTTGTGCATGAGCTTGACGTGTGTGGAATAGCTCCATGCATGTGTGCTTGCATGCTATACACCTACATGTATTTATTTGCTTTCTCAAGTGCCCCTGCAGAAATATGAGCATTTCTTAGTGCAGGCCACTAAACAGTAGAGATAGAAAGGTGTTGAAGTTTGCTACGCAATTATTCCATTGTTCTTGTTTTTAAATCAGATTTATTTGGGAAAGGTTGCATGGAAGTAAGGCCACTGCTAATTAACAGCCCATTACACATCTGGAATAAAGTACAGCTCTGCCTTTCACTCTGATGCAGTTTGCAACTTTCTGTTTACACTTCTCTTATAATCACAGCTTTATTTTAAACTAATGGACCATCAGAAATTATATCAAATAATTGAAATCATCCTGTAGCCTCAGCCCTCTTTAGAGGACTACTGAGATTAAATCCCCTTAAAGCCTCGCCTCGGAAACCTCTCTGTTTTTAAACATTGTTTGTTGATGTTTTTTTGGGGTGGAGATTCTCTGCTGGATGTGGTCCATCATGTGATTTTCATTGGAGGGTGGCCGGAGGAGACGACCATAGTAAAGCAAGTGAGCGTGTGTTTGTGTGTCATCTGGCCTTGTTAATAAAAGCAGGTTGTTTTCCATCTGGGGGTCATCAGTTGTGGTCATCACATACACAAGTGGAAGAAGGGGGCCCTATGAGGTGACGTGTGGAGCCTGTGTGTCCTTGTTGGTGTGTCTGTGTACATGCTTGTTATACACATAAGCATTGGACCGAACGTACAAGTTGTGTGTGAGATTGCATCGTGTTCATGCCTGTGTTTGGTTGTGTGCTTTCTCTCCCATGTGTGGAGAGCTCATAAGCAGGATGATGCAGTGAGCAGGAAGCACTGATCCCATCAGGCGTGTCAGCAGGGGCAGTTTTTCATAAAGTAGTAATCTCACCACACAAAGGGGTGTCCAATATAAGAGAGAGCCCCACACCCCAGAGCTAATCAAGACCTGACCAACGCTTCTCCTGGCTTGCCAACCCTCTAAACATTACCTCATCTGGAGGCTTAGCTAGCCACATGCTGCTCCAGCCTACTGGTCTACATGATAACTCACTTAGCTCAGTACGATCGCTAGAAAAAACAGAAATATAAGAAGGGATATATAAAATAAATGAGACCAGCACACAACTACCTATGGTGCCTGGTGCCAGGGAAAGGTATTTTAAAAGGGAGAGGAAAGAAAGAATCATTTTACCATGTCCTCAAAAAAACTCTGGGAAGCAATTTGCCGGTATTCAGTTTCTCTCCCCGCTGTCCTGTTATTGCTGTTTTCCCCTCAACTCTTGGAGCCTTCAACCTGAAAGGAGGTTTTTAAGTTCAGGCTTTGTGTCACTCGGAAACAGTGCATTTGTTGCCAAGGTAACAGGTCTGGGACAGTGAAACTAAGAAGCCGAGTGCACCTTTGTCCGGGAATGGATGAAGAGGGACTGGAGCTGTCATTGGTCCAGATAGCACAGCTTTAGTCTTAAATACGTCTAAGAAACCTGTGATCAAGAGAAATGTCTTCATCCAATATCTACCTGAACCTGTTAACCTTATAAAATAAGTCCAGCACACTACTACATTTCAAATGGAAAAGCCACTTTGACTGCTTCCCTTTACCTGACCTGCCAGCTACTGTAGAGTTTCACTGAAAACTAGATTTCCAAAAAACAGAGTTGGGTAATCTTCCTCTACTCCAGGTTTAGCTTTTTAAATATTAGTCATAGATACTGGAAAAGGTGTTGACTCATGTTGTCATTGTAAAACCAGATTTGGTTGACCAAAAAGCCTTGGGGAAAAAGGCAAAAAAGTATTGTGATGTTTAGAGTCATGTAGAAGTACAATTATCCATTATGAGGATTGTCAGAAAATCTTAGAAATGTTGTGTTGCATACTTAATTTTGTTTTCCATTCTTCTGTTCTGTTAATCATCTCATGAATTCTCATATTTATTTTGGAATTGAAGGTTGGAAACCAGTGCTGTTATAATTGTTTTATTCTATTCATTTATATAAATATGTGTGTGATTGTAAATGCAAGTTTGGGCAGAACTAGACTTATTGCCATCTGATTTATCCGTTTTTTTGTCCATTTGTTTAACTCTGGAATGAGCTCCTCTCTCAATCATTTTGTTCTCCTCCTTATCTTTTTCAGATGATCTCAAGGGAGCACCCAGAAGAGGCTGAGTAATGGAAACATGAACTCAAGAGATTCAACAGGTAGGGATGACTGTTTTTTTGTTTGTTCTTTATTCAGTGGAATATGTGATCACACACAGCGCAGCCTTATTATGAAGTGACAGTTGCTATAAACAACCAGAGTGTGGTACATCCACTGATGAAACAGAGTAGCAGTGGTTCACATGTGAGACATGATCAGGGTGGTGGCACTGGCTTAATTCCCATGTTCTTGCTTTTTTTTATTGTGTAACTCAAGTCATGACAGCATGGTAAAGAATGCAGTGGCACAGAGATATCACTTCAAACACGGCGTCTCTCAGGAGCCTCAGATCCTTTCAGTGAAACTGAATGAAGATATGCTTTGATGGCCCACCACAGAGTCGGTGGCTTTCAAAGAAATCTGTTGATGGGCTTGTGCGGGGCAGCCAGCAGGTTGAATGAGTGGTACTGTATACGTGCGCCTCTCAGGGTGGCCGTGGGTGTTCTCAATGGAGGTCAAACATGCTTGACCCCAACATGAGTAGACTTTTTCAATAGATTTTAGGCTCGCATTATCTTTTTTTTCTCCTTCTAGCGGGTTCTCTAGGTAAATGAAGGGGAACAGTGTGTGTGGATGGCAGGCTGCCAGTAGACAGGTAGTAGATGTGCTGATGAGGGAGGCCGATAGGGGCCATTTTCAGTCGGAGGCCCCAGGCACAGACAGGCGTACACGGGCAGGCTGAGATTCAGAGGCAGGTTGGGACCTGGGTCTGTATGCTGATGCTGCTCTACTGGCTCTGCTCCAAAGTGAGGCATAGGAGAGAAACGTGGGAAGGGAAAAAACAGAATATAGGTCAAAGGGAGCCATAGAGAAAATCAGGTGAAAGGACGATTGCTGAGTGGGGTTGAAAAAACACAAACAAAAATGAGGGTAGATATAACAGTGTTAACAAAAAGCAGTAGAGTGGCTCTGGCTTAAAGTTAGGAGAAGCAGGCTAGAGAGCGATGATTATGTGTGAGGCCCAGGGGAAGGAGAGAGAGGTGAGGTAGGAGGGACATGAAGAAAGAGTACGCGAGTGAGGCCACATCCTGTACGCTGGTGGAACGTGACTCCTCGCAGGTAAGCCAGCTCAGAGGTGCAGACAGGCAGAAAGAAGATGAGGAAGACTGATGGATGACTACTTATCCTCTGACATGCCGCTCCTTCCCCAGGCAATGAACAGGCGGGACAAGCCGGTCCCGCCACTTTGGCTGAGTGGAAGTTGCGTGGGAGCAGACGACGTAATGTCATTTTGTTGGAGGTTGTATGCGCAAACACAAGTAATGCAGACTACAGGTTGTCAAGAGGCCACCTACCTACATTACCTCACCTCGGGCTGCTCTGTGATGTTGTGAAAAAAGCAGATGTTGTACACTGATTAACTCGCTTTCATTACACAACATATTCAACAAACTTTTGTACTTGTTGTACAAAACAATTGTTATCATCCTCTTCTTAACTGTTCCTGCACTTCTGAAAAAGAGTGATTTTATCTTTTTCTTTTATCATTGAAATCAGACACTTGCCTAAAGCAATTGTAGGTTTGACATCTCAACTGTGATTTTATACTGAAAAGCAGGTGGTTCCTGCTGCCGCGCAGCAAGACTTGATTCGTGATTTGTGTACACACTACTGGAAGCAAAACAGTTTTTGCCACCACTCATAATGTGATCATTTCAGCTAATGATGAGGCTCTGCGTGGTTCATCCGCTACTTATTCATTATGCCAGTTTGAAACCTCATGCTCTTTTCTGTGTGGAAAGATGGTAAAATCAACAAAATCTGCTGAAGGCATTATCGGAAAATAACCTAGCATTGACCAATTCTGGATGTTTTATGAATCTCTGGTTGTTTTAAGTAATGGCACTAAACAGTTACTTTAACATTTAAAAAGTTACGTTTCCAGAAAGTATTAAATCCTCTTATTTACTTCAATAAGGGTATGGGAAATATGTGTCACTGTTCAAGCTGGTGCCTTTTTTCCAAGTGGTTTTTGGCCTCAGTTAATCATTCGTTTCTGTATTATGTTTCTAGGATCATACTGAATCCGGGTTTGGACTGAGGACCAGCATCCCCTGCAGCAGATGTTTGCTCCTGGCATGTCTGCAAACAGCATGAGCTCCATCACTGACAATCTCGCTCTCAGGATCCAGCGCCAGCAACTTGGACTTGGAGATGCTGTGAAACAAACTCTGCATGACAGTGCAGTGCGTTTTGCTGCTCAGACATTAAGGAACAGATCAGTCAACACTGTCTGGAGAGGCTCTCATTCGGAAAGTTAACTTGATGAAAGATGTTTATCGCAGTTACCACAAAGGATCCACACATTGTTTGACTTTTTCTAAATTGAACCTGGATTAATATTTTCCCGTATATATACATCTGCTTTTGATATTCCGTGTTTATTTACGCTGTTGCCCATACACTGCAGTTGTGACATATACTGTGTTATTCTGGATACAGTATCAACAAGCGCTGGAACTGTAAATGGAAAATAATCAAATGGTATTTTCATTTTTAGGTCTGATATTACAGCACTTGCCCAGTGCAGCAACGTACGAAACTTATATTGCAAAGAGCACAAAACATGTGCACAGTACTGTGTAAAATACATTTGAACAGATAGGATCAAGATTCCCCAGACGATTACTCATTTATTGGAACTTTATCTTTTGATATCTTCTAATTGCGATCACAAAGAAGCCATTGTTATCAAGGTGCTTATGAATGCAAATCAAAACCATCTATATTGACAATACATCTCACAGTGACACTTTGGCAGCCTTAGTTGTTTTCGATTAATAATCCTGTCAAGGAATGTATTCTGATGATGATTTATAGCTCCATAACTTTAGTTGTGTCTGTGAAACCTAACAGAAATAAAGAACTTGTATCCAAGCTGCTGTCTGTTTTTTTTTATTATTACAACTGCAGATCTATGAGATTAACAACCAATAAGATGCTTTTACGATGTTCGTTAAGTGTGTGAATATGCGTGTAGTATTAGTCATGCTGGCTTCATTACTAGCTGGGCAAGTATGTGGAGGCGGAGGCGTGTGGCGCAGTGGGTAGGGCGTTGGTGTTCGGATCAGGGGAGCACAGGTTCAAACCCCACTGCAGTCAGCATGTCGTTATGTCCCTGGGCACTTCACCCCAAATTGCTCCTGTGGGGATCGCCCACAGTATTGAGTATGTAAGTCGCTTTGGATAAAAGCGTCTAACAAGTAACATGTAATGTAATGTATCTAATCGGCTGCAAGGAGGACTATCAGGTGATGTATCACTCTTTTTTTTTCTCTCCTGCTCAGGCAGTAAGAAGCAGAGTAAAAGTGAAGTGAAATTGGAATTATTTACGTGACATTTAAATATTGATTATCTGAACTGCTTATGGAAATCAGAGTTTTACTAATACTAATGTGACAATAGGTCAAGATTATAGTCTTACGACACTTCTTAAAATGTATTGTGCAATAAGCTCATTTACTTTACTTTCTTTCGGTATTTTCTAGAAGTACAATGAAAATAGAAAGTGTGTTTGCTGCTTGGTTCAGTTTCTGTAAAGCTTCTATGTATGATGTTGTTGAAGTGCTTAATGTCACAGTCTAGGTCAAAATGAAACTTTATTAAAAATTAAACTGCAGGGAGTTTTCACTACTTTGTGCATGAAAATCCCCAGAACTCTGGTCTGCTGCAGAAAGACATACAGCGTACACTAGAAATGCATTTATTGTTTTCAATCAGTTTAAGCGAGTTTAACATTTTAACACTGACTTCCCATTCAACTGTCTTTCACTGTCAATTTCAGCTGTGATTCAATAAGGTTCGGCTCACGAGGGGGGAGCTACAGGCCCTGCGGGGGATGGGATGTGGGTGCGGGAGTGCGGGGAAGCAGAGTTGCTAAGGGGGTAATTATTCCTCGAGGGGTTGCTTATTGTTGTCTTTCTCTCTGCGATAAAACAAAGCGGACCGGGTTAGGCTCCTATAGCAGTGTGCTCAGGCTTTTATTCTGGCGCTTGACAATGTTCTGACAAGTTGTTCAAGGCATCATAGGGATCATATTAAGAATCAAATTTGTGAGGGACAAGGTCATCTCCATCTGTAAAAGAAAAGGGGTGTGAAGGCCCCAGCGCTGATGTTTTGAAAGTTGAGTTTCATGACATCTTTATGGCCCTGCTTATGGTCAACAACATTAGCATGTCCACAATGGACTTCCCTACTTGCCTGCCTCCCCCTCTTTTATTTTTCTCCCCCGCTTTTTCTCACACACATACACAGCTCAGGGGGAAAATGACCTCTCTGCAGCTCTCAATTCACCGCACTTCTATAGCCATGAATGGACCGGCTCAACAAAAGGTGACATAATTTTCTCAGGGTTTGATTGGCCCCCTCCATGCCACAGGATGACATCATGCAAACCCCCTCCCTCTCCAACGCATCACAACCAGCACAAGCACACCAACCCTCCCCTCCATTTTCTTGGATGCTGGGTTCCCAAGACAACAGAGTTAGGCCCTGGCTGTGGGGCAGGACTTGGCAGTATTTTGCAGCTTGGCTGTCCATAATGAGCTCAGGCGGCGTTGCTCTTGTGGTTGTGGTAAACAATCTTCGGAAATGATAGGAGAAGGGAAGGGATAATATATATTTTTTTATAATGGCGGATTCCATCTTCTTTTAACCTTTCCTTTAAAGGGACCATTCATGTAATGAAATTGCCAAGCCACAAACTTTTAATGTCAAGCACAAGCTTTTTGTCAGCTGCCGAGCTGTCACTTGAAGCTCGGCCAAGTTTTGGTACAAGTTTCATTGTTTCTCACTTTCTCTCTCATGAGGTTCAAGTAGGGTGTCTGTGTGTGTGTGTGTTGAATGGAATAGGGTTGCCTTAGAAGAGGGAATAATTAATTGAGACAAGTTTCTTCAATTTGCCCTAAATTTAGTTTTATTTTCATCCTTATCCATCTTATCAGGGATATCTGCTCTGATTTAAGAAAGATGAACTTTTACCCTCTATTTAACAATATACCCACAATCTGAAAAAGTACAGTAATTGGGGTGTTCCTCCGTTTGTCAGTGTATAGTGTCAAGTAACAAGTTCTGAGTATTGGCTGACTTGCTCAGCTCGGTTCAACCTGTGACCCTGACTAATAAATGTCACTTTTCAAGCTGGTTTTCCATCCAGGAATATTAAAGGCATAGTACAAGACGAGTATCACACACATACAAATGGCCATTTCCCCTTGGAATTGTTGTTAATGAGGATAATTTAAAGTGAGGTTGACATGCAGATCTGGAGCCAAACCTTATTGGTTCCAAAGACTCCTTCAGCATAGACGCCTTGAAGCGCACTCCAAACCATTTCCTCAAATTGGAGCTGCATCCCAAAAAGAAAATGACACAATTACTTCTTGGTCTTGGGGTATGTCCACCATTTTTGTTGAACGTTACATTGTATTAGTCATGTATGCTCGTGCTTATATATACTGGTTTTAATGGGAAAAGACAATCATTTTCTATTTTTACTTTTCCCGTACAGCCTTCTTTCTTTATCTTGTCCATCATGCCAAGTCTCTATTCACTTTAAAGTGCACCTCATTAAAGCTTTCATGCCTTCCTTTTCTTGCTGTTCCTTGTGGTGTTTTGTGATTAACTGTGGTGTGCCGGGTTGGCCCCTCCTTGGACTTTGTTGGAAGAGAGCATAGCTTTGGTGGGTTTGTGAGCTTGGATGAGCGCTGACTGTATCGGTTACCTCTGGCATGTTGGGAGTGCTTGGGCTCCCATCGCCTATGACGTTGATTCACCCAATTCGCTCTCAATGCACAGGAGAGATGGTGGGAATCCACTTCTTTTCTTTTTCTCTGTATTTTCCACAATTGTTCTTTATTGAAGTTACCTTTTTTTCCAGGGCTTTCGAATTTGTCATGTGATTTACCTTGAGTTTATTATGACAATATTTTCCCAAGTTAAAAGTTACAACATAAATCCGGAGTAAATTGATAGGGACAATAAGGTTATATACTTTCCAAAAATCATAAAAGATGCAGCGGTCTTTGTGGTTTATTCATGGTGACAGCCTTGATTGGCAAGGTGACATAGAGGAGGCAGTTGCATGGGAAACCATCCCTCAGTCTGGGCACCCTCTCCATCCCGCGCCTCTCTCGCTCTCTTAATCCCCATTGAGAAGGGGAAGGGGAGACTCGGGAAGCAGGAGAGGATGAAGAGGAGGAGTGGAGCAACAGAACAGGCCAAAGGCTTCACTGACATCCATGGGAATCTGCAGATCCATTCAGTCGTAATTATTAGCATCAATGCAGAGAGGCAGTGGCAAGGCGAGGGGCGGGGGCAAGGGGGTTGAGATTGTGGGAGAGTTTTGGGGGTGCGGTTGGGCGGGATGAGGGGGTGTCAGTCCAAGATGGAAATCAATCACCAGAGGAGCCAAGAGGTTGTAATGAGAGAGAGAGAGAGAGAGAGAGAGAGAGAGGTGTTGAACAGGGTTACTTTCCATTATAGCAAAGATGATGTGAGCAGCATTTGTCAGCGCAGCATTTCCCTTTCCTTGGTGTCTGGTCTCTGGAGAAGTGATTACGAGAAAGGAAATATTTATAGACAGAGGAACTAAACAGTATCATCAAATATGAAGCCAGTGTACATGACCATTTGATCTCTGATTAAGTCAGTTGCCATTTGGTTTTTATGTTGTAGGTCAAACATGACTGAGAGTAACCTTTAATGAATTACAGTCAATGCTGATTCACTGCAAGTCCTTGTATATTAGGAATTTAAGTTAATGTATCCAGTATTGTTGAATTGTTTGCCTACGATGACACTTTTGTCATGCAGTTATATCAGAGGATTTTCTTATGGATGTGTCAGGGTAAAATAATTCATGGGCTCGCGTGCTTCCTGCCTGTCTGCATGAAATGAAGCGACATGGTGAAAGTTCTCAAGTCAGGGATGCCAGCCCTCTGTCCCCTCTACATCATACATCACCCTGACTGGCTATTTCACTCCTGGATTCAGAATTCCTCCTGATCCACCACCTCAAACACTTTGGGTTGTCCCTGCTTGGTGAGAACGTCACTCCGAGCTTGCTGAACACCACATTTTGTACTTTTGCCAACTAGCCGCAGAGACAAGTCTGCCCGATGGAATTATGACTAATGATTTTTTATTTTCTCCCTTTCTTCATTTGAAACTGTAAAAAAAAACTTCCAGCTGAGGGTATTTCAGCACTGCAGCTGTAGTGCCTGCCTGACCTTTCACTGATTGTCAAAGAGGAAGGATCAGATTTAAATTGAAGAAACATTTTAGAGGTGCGTTTTGAGTGTTGCTCATTGCTTCTCACTGTGAAAGAAAGGTCATGTCACAGGTCAGGTCAGCACTTATCCTCTTCCTTAGAAGGTCTGGTGATACTCTGGAGTTTACCTTGGGAAAAACAGTCAGATAGAGATGTCTCATTATGCTGCTGGTGAATTTAGACAGAGGGTGTCAACATGTCAGCTTCAGGGATAACAGATTTCTTCTTGTGAAGCTGTCAGAAAGAAATGTGCGATATGCTTGCAGCATTACAGGCTCTGAAAAACAAGATAAAAAACATAAATTATATTCTGAAACCTCAAATAATGCCTAATATGTTAACAACAAATTCATTTTCTTTATCTCAAGACTAGAAATGCCCAGAAAACATAGACTTATATTTAAATGTACAGTGCCTCTAGTACAAATATAACTCATGTTAGGTATAGTTTCTTTTTGTATAATGCTCTTTAAGGCCTGAATTTTGAACTCAAGTAGGTATATATTGTGATTTAAATAACTCCCAATGTTATTTGTCTTTTTTAGAGTTATAACTTGTGATTTCAGTGTATCTCATACATTTCTAGCCGTTCTTTGCCTCCCACGCTGCAGGAATCCTCTGGTCGGAGAAAAGAGTGACCCATTGACCCACACACACAAAGTTCCTTTTTACATGCAGCACTTGAATTTCGTCTCCTTATGTGTAGAGCTGGCAGAGGGGTGAGGAACAACGAAAAATCACACGGTCATCTATCACAATGAAAGCACGGACAAGATGGTGGTGGTGTGTCACTCACGCAGTGACTCGGATGTTTCTCCCTTGTCTTCCTGTACTAAGTATGAACCATTTGAACTGAGAGCATTAAGGTATTGCACAAACATAGACATGAATCTCACAAAGCCAATCCCAGTTCCAGATAAGACCTGTCATTCCTGGGTTTGGGATGGTTGATAGCCATCAGCTCTAAGGGTAGTCAGGTCCTGTTTACAAAGACAGTGAGGCCCTCAGCTCCAACACACACTTCTGCTTCAACCCCGTCACACATGTACGTATACCGGGATAACTATCTCCCCTCCATTTGCACACAGCCAAGGACATAACAAAGATATGAACAAAATCGACAACATCTACGCCTTTCCCACCTTCTGTCAGGGACCATGGCATACTGATAGTTAAAACGGTCTTTATACGGAAAAGTGAATGAGCAACAGGACGCATTATAAATTCAAACTGCTGCTTTGATTTGAATGAGTTTATATTTAGGCTGCTAATGGTTGATAACGACACCAAAGACGCTAAAGGTTGAACCTAGCATTTATCCTCTAGTCAAAAAACAGAGGAGGCCAAGACTAAATTGGGCCTGCTTTTTTATCTTGAAACTCAGGGTGATCAAAATACTGCAGACTCAGGATTTTTCTTCACTTGCGTTTTTTATTTCAAAGGCAGCTTTGTCTTCCTGTTCATCCTGTTGGAAATGTAGCCCAGAAAGTTGACGATTTGTGATCTTATCAGTGAGCCCTTGAATGTTCTTGTCTTCGCCAGAAATTCAAAACGCTTCCTTCTTCATCTCAGCTCTGGGGTCAAAACATTCATAATTCTATAGGGGATATCATGTTAAATACATTTTAGATGGTTCGACATGTTACATAATTATCACATTCACAAGTTATTTATTCTTTCAATAAATGGAAATTGACAAGTTCTGAGATCTCAAAGTCTGTTTACTTAATAGTTTTTAACATTTTACTTTTCTAGTTTCCTACCTCTAAATGTCATGCAATTAGATATGTTGAACATAATATCTGATTTTATCTAGTTAAAAGCTACCAAAATTGGTGAATTAAGTTAAGTATAACTCTGGTCTAGTTTTTCTTAAACACAGAGTTTCTGTTTACATTGAATGTTACTCAGAGCACATATGTGTCTCATGAAAGATAACAAATGTGATTGATTTATTTAATTCCTCACAAAACCTATAAAAAGGCCTATTGAAAAAAACATTTGAAACCTTCGTTTTTGTTCTTCTTCCCTTCTCACATTCTCTCCACATATAGTTTCATGAAACAGTGTGAAGGCTTGGCATCCCCCACATGATATGTGTGAATGTGGAAGTTAGAACCACAATGGTAACAAACAAAAACAGGGACCCTCTCCTTAAAACATGGCTCCATTACAAAAGTGGCACAGTTCAGTACAGCGTTTAGTGAAATGAAACATTTATTTTCGGTGCATATGGTAAAGCAAAATGGGAGTAGATTTTGTATTGGTAATCTCTTCAATGTTGACACTTTAATGTCCTCCAATGATGATGCTAATTATAAATTAAATCAATTATTTTATGGACATTTTAAAAACATCTGTCGAGTATTTCTAGAAATTAAGCTCTGTGTGTTTTAGCAGTTCAGAAGTGTCTGGACACGACTCAGAAAGTCCATTTCCTAAAACAACACAGTAATTGCGCTGCGCTTTTCCCCTGAGTTTCTTTTACTGTGCTCAGAAACAAACATAAATTCACTCATTCGAGGGGATTTTATTTGGATAGAGAATTGCTTTGGCCTTCGTCCAGTCAGAGAGAGTTCTGAAGTAAAGTGCAGCGGTAGCGTCTGTTAGTGGCAACATATGACGCATAATACAAGCTGATCAGGAAAGGTGGAGCAGTAAAATCCCCCCTTTTCAGTCCCAAAAGCCAGACCCTTTGAATATGGATGTGTTGTGTGACACACTCATCTGCTGTGGCACGTTTTGATTTTTTTGCGGCCTTTATAAACACACATCAATGGCTGACGGTGAGTGTGGTTTTAGGTTGGGTGCCTGACGTTACTAACTCAAGACTGTGCAACATTTTCCAGCAGTTGGCTATTCTCTCTCTGGGGACATGTCCAGCCAGCCTCTTCTGAAAATCTGGTTGATAGACTCCTGTGCCTCAATGCTGCCTTGAGAAAATGCAGGAACTTCTAATTGCGAATGTGTTGCTTTGTTTGCGTGCTTCTCTCAGGCGTGTTTAATATAACTATTCAACAAATGCCTGTATGATTCAGCTCCTGCTGTGAATGCAAAGTTTTATTGTTCTCATTGCTGGATAAAACATTTTCCCACGTTGAATCCTCCTGAGAGCCATGAGTGGCCATTAGCAAATAGTCCCATCCACACCTGCAGCAGTTTTAATGACATTGTCATCATTGCAGGGTAGTGTAATATGGCACCTGCTGGGATCAGGCAAATTTTCTCATGGGATAGAAAACAAATATCTTCTGGTCTAATTAGAAATCACACTCAAAGAATAAAGGTAATATAATTGAAAAAGCAGCATACTTATTATCGACTCTTCTTACCCAGTTGCACAACCATTGTTCACCAACTACATTTAAGAGACCTAACTAAAATCAATCTGATCACACTGTACTGTCCCTTGACGTTTACTGAGAATCAGACCATTAAATGCTTCTGACTCAATTCAAGCTGTCTTCTTGTTTTGATACTTCTTCTCAAATGTCATGCAATGATTTAAGGCACCTGGGAACTCCCCTGAGAGAGGGACAGCAAGAGTTGGACTTATTCAGTATAACGGATAGAAGTACAGTAAATGACAGGGATTTTGTGGTGATGAGGGGGGGAATATTCAGCTCAGCTATCTAAAGAATCCCTCCAGCATAGCTACATTTCTGTATATGTGTTTACAACCAGGGCACAGAGCTGATAGACATGGTTGTGAAGCTGCGGCCTCACAGCTGGAGCCAAGCTTTGCATATCACATGATTAAGAGCTCATGTGATGGCCAAAATGACAGCGGTGGTGGTGGGGTTATGGAGAGGTTACGACCGGCTGAGGAAGAGCAACAGTTTATTGACACTGGGGGGACCAATTAACTGTACTCTATTCAGAACTTACTCTGAAATTGGTGTCATTTAATGCCATTTAAAGGCACAAAAATGGGGAAAATGGTTTTATATGAACATAGAAAGTGCTTAGTATGATTGAAAGAGTGAAAGAGTATGTCTTGGGATTGTAGCACATCCTGTCAGCTGAGCTCCCTCCCTCCCTCTGTTGCTCCTCTTAACAGCTGGTGCTCCCAACTGCATGCTGGTTGATGTGTGGGTTGAAGGGGTCTCTCCTCGGGGTGTCCAGATGAATCTGGGCTCGGCCTGGAGTAGTGCTCTGGGGTTACCTGACCTTTTGACCCCTTGGTTAACCTCTCAACTTCATCTCTCCCCAGGGCCAAACACATAGCCATACTGAACGCATTAACCCACTGACCCCCCTCTGTCCTGCTTATTGATACACATGGCACTTCATCCTAACTCAGTAGTAACAATAGCTGTTATCTGCCTCAAGACACTCATTTGCAAATAATATGAAATGTAAAATATGTGGTATGATAAAGTATTTGAGGTGACCACGAAAGGAGGCACTGCATGCTCAGAACATGCAACTGCTGAGTGGACAGGGGCAGTTTAGGACACAGTCACGCTGACAGCAGGCTCAAAGTCTGTTTAGCCAGACTTAGCCAGAACTGTTCAGCAGCTCCTGATCGGAGTTGAAGGCTGAGTCTCCGGGCCAGCAGGCTGCAGGACTGCCAGGCTGGTCAGGTGGAAGGCTCGCGGCTGGGTGACTGCCGCGGGGTAGCACCACTCCTCCCTCAGTCCCTGATCTGCCCAGCGTGCACAGGACTTAGGGCAAAATCTGGGGATTATCTCCGCTGCACTTCCACCCCTACCACCCACTGCCTCCTCGCAACGCAACACCATGCAGTCCTCCACCTCCTCCCTCCTTCACTTTCTGTCCTGCACCTGCACAAAGACACGGGACTGGACACACACACATAAACACATACACATTTATTTAAATGACTGAGGAGTTGAAGTCCTCTGGCATTATAAGTACACATTTCAAACAGTCCCTGCTTTTGTATGAGCAGCCTTCACGGTCAAAAACTTTCTGTGAAATGAATGGATGTTTGCCAAAGGTGCATGAACGGAAATGCTTTATTGTTTTAAATATAAAACTCACCAGTGACAGACAAGTAACATAACTTGTTTTTCATGTTCTTCCTCAGTGGTTACTCGCCCACACAGTCAGTCATCACTCACTAATCAACTCAGCAACTCAGGCAGCATTTGCAATGAGACATATAATGTACGATTGACATGTCAAAATACTTATTTTGACAGTTTTTGTCTTTTTACAAAAATTAATTATATGACCTAACACTTACCTTTTTGTTCATGTACAAACATTTCTTTACTTTTGGTGTAGCCGCAAAGTTACTTTAATTAAAGTGTTTGACATAAGTGGTGCAGCCTTTAAAAGTGGTTTGCATGATTAGACAGATCTTTGTATTTGTTAAGGGTTTAGAATGAATACTTGTTGTGAAAGAGATTATAGAGTGCACCAAAGGCCCCTACCTTACTCTCTGTACGGCCTCTCTCCACAGGACATGTCTTTAAAAGGGATCTTGTGTTTCATATCCCCATAACTCATGGCCTACTGTGTGCTCTACCTCTCCTGTTTCTGTCACTCTGTCTTTCTGCTTTTCTTCCTGTCTTATACTAAATAAAACACCTCACTCGTGCTAATGTGCTGCCTTCAGTTATGATGTCATGTGAGTGTTGACAAGAATCTTCTCTCTGTGTCGGTTAAAAAAGCAAACAGTAGCTGAATAAGATGACTACTGATAGAGACACTACAAAAAACAAATCAGCCTTTCACAATCAGATTACATCAGCTAGCCTTTAGCTGACCCTGCGAAGCAACAACAAAAGGCCACAGAGAGATACAAATCAAGCGGATTCATATAACATTTAAGATAAAGTGATTCAGATCTGGTTAACGAAATAAGGCATACAAAGATGAAAGATATTACTTCATCATGTTGGAATTGAGATGTGTCTAATTCAATTATATTCTCATTCTGCACCATCAATTGTGTATTTTCTCTAATACAGACCTAAAGCTGCAGTGTTGCAGCTGTGGGGTGGGATCTACTTGGCACAGTGACATACGTTTTTGTGTTAAAGCTGAAGTCAGAGAGATGTATACCGTTCGATGTGCATTTCATTGCATGGTGTTGATATTGCATATCAAAATGTTGTATTGGAAGTCAAATGTATTGGAGTTTTGTAATGTCTCCTCTGCTCAGGCTTGGACAAGCTAAACAAGTTAAAATGGCCTCCAAGAAAGTGGATGTGTGGGGACATGTTCTCATGGCGCTGTCTGCTGCAGGCTTTGGCTCAGACTCCACGCTAGAGGTGGCAATGTGTGTATGCATGTGTGTACGTACATCCCCCTGTATATTCGAGGGGCAATGGGGGGAGTGGCAGGGAGCACAGACAACAAATCATGGGCCCGATGCCAGGGGAGATAATGACACTGATGAAAAGGATTTTGGGTAATTGGGGCGCTGGAAACTGTGGAAAAAATGATGTCATCAAGTCATTTTGGCTGCTATCTAGAACCACTGGTTTCATGGAAGGTGGCAGCTTTAATTTGAGGAGCAGAAAAAAGGGGGAGGAAGGAGAGATAAGGAGTTGGAAGGTGCTCAAGGAGGATGTAGGTGAGGTGGAGGGGAGGGGAGTTTACACAAGTTTGTGCACACAGGGAGGCCTGTGATGGATGTGATATGGAAGGGATTACGTGTTATTTTGCTCGTTCTTGGTATGCTCCTGTGCACAAGGCATATGGCATATCTATATGCAGAGCATGGTGGCAGAGCCTTGTGTACTGTAAAGGAGATTTATCCTCTCTTACTGCATCGCCCTCCCCTGGCCCCTTTATAAAACATTTTGCATGCACGTAGCCACGGCACCCCTCCCTTTACCTACCTGTGACTGCAACCACATTACCGTCACACACTGCTGGCAAAAGGCCACGGAGGCAATGTGCAGACCATATTTGCATGCATTGCTGAATACACACCACACCTGACAGACAACTTGGCAACAGCATTGCATTACTTTTCAACAGCAAATGATAGCATGGTCATCTCTTGATCCAGGTTACATTTCTGAAATTTAAAGAGTAAAAATCAGTAGACTTTAGACCAGCATCTCTGGTCTCAGTTATGCGGTTTGATTTTTATCAACCAGACACATACAGTACACCTCAAACAGAAACAGGAAGTATTGTGGGTAATACAGGAAGTTCAGATAAAGACCTTAACTCTGGTGGTTCAGCGAGATCAGGATTAACAAAAGACAGCAAACATTTCTACAGTAGGTTTGAAAGAGACTGCTTGGTTTCAGGTTTGGCTTGCTTTAATCTTTTATTTGCTGCCCTGCTGTTGGCAGGGAACATTGAGCAATCCCTTTTGTTCAAAGCTTACAGAGGACTTAACAAGAACAAACAACCTTAGTCCATAGAACTTAAAAATGTGATTGAGATTCACAATGCATGATGGAAAAGCAGATATATGTAATCATTGGACATGATAACCTTTGCACCTTATGTGTGCACCTTTAAGGTATCATTTGGATCTTGAATTGAGTGCGGCCTGCAGTTTGAGGTGAAACCCAAGGCCTTAAAGTGTAGGTGGGCCTACTGTGTTAGCCTAGCTCTGACTGCACCTGGGACTGGTTAGCATCCTGGCTAGAGATAGAGCTGCTGGAAAAAGTTCAACTCTGTGGGAGAGGAATAAAAGTTACAAAGAGAGGAAGAGCTTTCTAATTTAAGCATGACGTGAATGCTGCCCTACGTCTTGTAGACATTCTCAAAACCTACAAATGAAGTCACACATGTTCAGCCTAATCTCTGTTGTACTACATCATACACAGTAGGTGCAGATGCCTCACACTAAGACCGCATTTCATTTACATTAACAAGTCCATTGCATATGGCTTTGCAAATGGAGCGAACCACATTGGTGAGAAATGAGAATACAACATAGCTGTAATTAACAGGCTAATTTAATAAGGGCAAACAGTGCTAATAATATGCCATTAGTACTGGATGAGATTGCAAATATCAGACATAATGAATCTACTTATTGATTTTACATTTAACCCTCCTGTTGTCTTCGGGTCAAATCTGACCGATTTACTACTTTCATCAATCATAACTTTTTTCTTTTACATTCGATTGCATTAAGGCTTTATGATATCCTTCACAGTAGACATTTGAACATATCAAATTGCTGATCTGCACTTTCATTGAATTTTGGATGATTTAGTCAACTTTGTAACACCCATGGTGTTCCCGGTCAAGAATGACCGCCATAAAGAAAAGGAATTAGTAACCATCCGGATCAAATAAAACACACACACAAACACCCACACCCGCACACACACATACACTAGATGTGTTTCCCCCCCTTATGTGCCCATCCCCCCATGTGAATCACACCTGGCACACACAAACACACACACAGAACAATTTGATACATTTCCCGCTCTTATGTGCCCATCCCCCCCACATGGATCACACCTGGCACACGCAATACATGTTCAGTATCTATTCTTTGTATATTTACTGCAGTTTTCATGTATACCAGTAGTCTGATACAATATTTACAGTTTGAAAGGGTGTTAAATGAAATTTGGTGATGATTAATGGTTTTTGTGTTAATGTAATAGCAGTTAAAACAGGACCGGTCAAATTTGACCGAACACCAAAGTAAGGGGGGGAAAACGAACGCAACAGGAGGGTTAACAAACTCACTTTATCACACAAACTTCACCAGAAGTAAATCAAGCAGTTGGTACACAGAAAATGGGACCAAAACTATATATGTCTGTAGAATAATTTCTTTATTTTTCATCACAATTACCAAGAGTAAGAGCATATTCATTTTTACAGGGTTGCTAAAAAAAATGCAAGTATGGCAACCAGGAGATGCTTGTGTTTAGCACTCTCACTGTGTTTAGAACAGGTTTTCAAATGTAATCCCCTTTTCCTTCCTATTTATCTTTCATCTCTTTTGCTTTTTTCTATTCATTTGTCATTAGGATGTATTCCATCACCACTTGAGAATTTATTCACAAAGGCTACTGTGCCCTAATCCCTGAATGGACCTTCCCCTTGCTCTTACATCCAGCCCAACTTTTCACATTATTGCAGGTTTAGAGCAGTGGTTCCACCTCCATTGCCAGTTGGCTGTGATCCTTGTTCTGGCTCCAGCATCTGCACCAGTACAGCAGCATGGCAGCTCAGTCCAAAGGGGGTTGCACAGACTAAGGGCCTTGGTCAGAGAGGGGGTCTTCTCTCTTGTGACGCAGTTATTACAGAGGCAGGGTGAGCCATTTTTACTGTATGGATGGGGCGATGTTCTACCCTGGCCAGGGTTGACCTGACTAGACGACCACAAGCACTTGGCTGGCTCCGGCTCATTTTTGGGCTGTCAGCCCACCTCCATGTTCTGTGCTCCATTTGGGCTTTCTTGATCCGTCCCAAACAAAACCACAAAAGTGAAGGAGCTAATGCAGTGAGGTTGCTGAGCAGCTCTACCCAGCCGCAGAGCAGTGAGGTCATAGACTGTATGCCCCAGCCTAATGCTTGGCATGATGCATGGGAACTGTCTTTGAATCTCTCTCAGCACCCCTAACCTCCTATCCCCTCTACTTTTCCTTCTCCATCTCTTACCTCTCCTACACTCTATCACCCACCTTTTTGAGTGTCAAGGATCTGACTTCCCACACCTCATCATCCTTCAATTTACGAACATATGGTATCTATATCATGGTCATATATTACTCTTCTTTGAATATCTTTAGATCTCATCGACCAATAGTGAACCAGTTTTCCCACACAGCACAAATCATTAGAGTCTCTACATCTTGGCATTACAAATGGTTCTATGACGAGACGTGATATGTTAGCTTAACATCAGTGCTGCCAAAACAGGGCTATATGGTAAGGCAGACAGGATTTCATATTCAGATACTATTACACATCACATACGGGTATCAACTCTTGAGCCAAACTTATAGCTTTCTCAGAAGGCAACATATCCCTTTCATTTAATAATTGCTGTATCGTGAAACGCGGCATAAAGTATTTTTTATGAGACAGGCATAAAGACACAGAGATTTACTGTGGATGGTTAAGGTGTTGGTTTACATGTTCAGAGACACAGGGACTTCTCTCTGGGGACAAGAGGAAGCTGAAAAGTGGCAATGGGGTGAGATAAAATAGCTGAATACAAATATATATCCTGCATGCTGGATCCCGCTTTCTAGTATTTTGTCCAGCAATGTTGCCTGGTGCAACAACATAAAGCCTACCAAGCAATTGTAAATAGGAAAGAGGATAACTTGAGATTTCCTCTCAGGCCTGCTCTGCAATGACTTGCACACAGAAGACTGTAACACTTCCACAGCTCAATTACTGCCTGGGCAAGCTCTAAATGCTATTTCTTTTTGTACCATACAGTGTTGAATGGTAATATGCCTCTGTTGTACAAACTGTGCTGCACTTTTATACTTGATGAGACATGCACGGCATGTGAACATATTGCTTGTCAGTCATACATCACCTTGTTCTAACACCTTCACAGACACAAAGGTGCCAGCATTGTTTCTATAATGCTCTCTCTTCCCAGGGTTTAATTCTTTATTTTACAGTGGTAAAAAAAACTCACTTCCTGCATCAGAACGTGTCATGTTTCTGTCTCACACAAACAGCTCCTTGTCTCGCAGTGCAATTTACCTATCCCATAGCCATGAGGGCTGTTGTTCCCCTTCGCTTCGTCAGAGCACAGAGCACAGTTCACTGGGAGGACAGGCCTTTATAGATGTTGTCTTGGTGATACACATCCACTCGAGAATGAGACAGGGTTCAAATTATGGGATGTCATGTATGTTTATGAGGGAATGCTGCAGTTCTTTGTGTTGAAACGTCTTCAGTTACTTAAGCTAGTGTACGACTACAAAGCTGTAAAAAATGCAGGACTCAGGTATTTTTGTCAGGGAGCTTGAAGCGAATGTGCATGAGCCTTCACCTCCATGCACAACATAAAACAGAAATGTTAAATATCAATGGTTAAGATTGGCTTAGACAAAGTACTCATATGTGCTAACTCTAAAAGAGTCCAGCCCAGCAGTTTGAGTATTGTGCTGCCTTTCCAGGTCATGGTGCCACAGAAAAAGGTACATGAGCCCCACCCTACTGCGACTGCCTACTGTGCCGAAGGCCTCAGGCCAAGGGTAATGAGAAGTGTATGAATATGCACTGCTCAGACTTGTTTTGCCTGTCACTGTAGCTGGAGAGTATCAGTCCAAAAGAACTGTCAGCAGCTCTGTATCTGATGTCTCTTTGTGTGTGTGTGTGTGTGTGTGTGTGTGTGTGGTCGAGCGTGTGTTTGTGCGTGTTTGCACATGCACGTGTGTGAGCTGGGTGAGAGAGCAAAGGTGAGCTATTAAGAGGAATAAAGTATGTGAATTGCCCTGCATTTATATCTTGGCACAACAACCCATACTTCTCCTCGTCCGGTACTTTGACAGTTGTGGCTCGTTAACAGATTGGATACAGAAAGGTTTCCAAACTCCATTCATGCCTTGAAATGTAACAATTTCATCGTGCGTCACATGAAAATCATTTTTTCTAAATTAACCATGAATCTGTCATCATATTGCAGTCTTTCCAAATCTTACTTGCTACTTTATAAACCACACGCCTTACAAATTAAGAGGAAAATTAAGGGGGAGGAAGAAAATGAGATGAAAGAACTTGGGCGGGGGGTTCCAACATTTTATGATATTATCCTGCTTGTAAATGCACACTGGTGATGATTTCACATTAGTTGAAAATCCTTCATAAGTCACGTAGCACTATGACAAATTTCTCAAAGGCTCCATTTTGCATGACCATAACTTGCAAACAGATCAGGGAGTCAAAAGCTATTCACAAAATATGGCGGTTTGACAGATTATACAGAGGAAGGTGGGTGGATGCTTCTGCAACCAAGTCTGCCTCCATTATTCCAGAAACATAAAGATGGATCACAAAACTGTCATCCATTCAACAACCACTCATACAAAACAGTAACTTCCAATGTTGTGATCAGCCACTACAGATCACAGATAGATAAGCAGCTTATGAAAATGCATTGTTTGTAAAGGTTTGATACAGCTCTGCTCTTAATCCCCACATATGCATCAGTCATAATGCTGTCTGACTGAATGAAATATGTCTGTAGGGCTGTTGGGAGCATCATATGTTTCGAGGAATATAATCCACACTGAGCCCACTCAACTATTCTCCCAACTTCACTTATAGACTGAGCAGCTTGCCCACTGAGAGGGGGTGGAGATTCATATTTTGGTGAGGTGACACGTCAACACATTACTAAAGGTGCTATGTATCAACAGTGTTTTCCTATGCATTGTTGTAACTACAACAAACTTTGAATCAAGCGAAACAATAATCTTTACCCTCTGTTCTTAACCTGGGGTTTTTCCACATTAATATTTTCAGCTTGCTGAATGCATCGTTACATGCAATACACCAACAAATGTATTTGCAATGGTTCAAAATATAACGAAACGGGAGAACACCATGCAAAGAATTTCAGGGTAGATTAAACATGTGCCACAACATAAACAACACGTTTCATTTCGCAATTCTATTATACTGCCTATTACTTTACAAAGATCCGGCAATTGCATCCTAACAAAGCATGCAGGGAAAAACACTGCATGGTTTGCCAATATATTACATGATCTCATATTTAGACTGACATGTATCCTGCTGTGAGGTGACACTAATAAAGGCTTCTTTACACTGGCTACACTCGATTTTAGGATTGTATTAATTATTATATCCCTTCCAGCACCCTGATCCTCAGATTTGTCACTTCAAGTCATTCCAGGTTCCAGATACATACACAAAGTTCTATAAGACTTTACAGTTTTATCGATTTACACAAAACTCACTAGCAAGCATAAATAATAACCAAAGAAAAGTAACAAAACAAACAAAAACAACCTAAAATAAATGTGACAAAAAAAAGGAATCGTGCCATGAGGTTCAAGATAAAATTAGAAATGTCTTCCAGTGTCCAACTTACAAGAAAGATAATTCAATGGCATATTCATTGGATTTTGTAAAAATTATGTTTTGCTTTACAACTAAAAGGTAAATGGAAATATTGCTTATTCGTGTATCATAAAATGTCAGAAGATAAGATGAGAAAATGAATGATATCTGGGAGCTCTTGCCTTCAAATAATGTATTAAGTAATTTATCTAAGTCATGTAAATCAATTTATTTAAGTGAAATGTACTTGTCACTGACCGTACTTTGAACCTCGATTTTCATTTAATCATTTATTTCATCCAAACATGCCAGTTATTCTTCAGCACATTTGTTCCCTCGTTGCGCTGTATCTATGCAAACAGGCCACTAATCAGAAAATCTGAGTCATGCAGAACACATAAACTGACAGATTGTGCCCAGTAAACTATGGTGGCGGGGTGAGACACATAAACCGGTATGTGCTACTTTAATGCCACTCTAACATAAGCATCTAAAGCCACCATTATTTGCTACTCCAAAAATGTTACAGTGACTGAGCTATACCTGACCAGATTAACTCTGTACTGAGGGAATGCAACCTCTGTGTCCTTCACTGACTTTTTGTTTGTTGAACTCTTTAAAGCACTGTTATTCAATCCTTCAATCCTTCTCAGATCATCCCCAACTCTACACTATCAGGTGTGTTTGTATGAGTTCAGTTGTACATCTGTGTTACTTTCATGCAAAAACTTGTTTCGCTTGTTTTGAATCTATAGAGACGGATGGAGATGACAGCTCTGTTTAGTGTGAAATAATGGGACTGTATGGTAAATATGAAGACATCTTAGTTGCCTGGGGTAGAGTGTTAAAATTGAGGCAGCTCTACCTGCTGCTGCCTGTCTCTCAAGAACTAATTGAGGATCTTGTGTGATTGTGTGTTTGTGTGTGTATGGACAGAGGAAGGTACAGTGAAAACTGACAGTATACTGTATGTAGGGGTAGGAGAGTATACGTGGTATTAGAGAAAGCTTCAGTGGTTTGACAAAAGAAATGTCAAGAGGGGTGGAGAGACGGAGTGATCCTTAATGGCGTGGTGGAAATTCTGCTCTGACACAGGCTTGTCAGCACTCCCAGCAGCCATCTGAGAGCGCTGCCATTGCTATGGTGACTGCCGAATGTTTTCTTTAATAATAGGCAACTGTGAGCCCGTGAGCATCCCCCTGTACAGATACACTTACTCATACTTTAACGACACCTGTCAGAGCAGCCGTCTTCTGCAAGCCTGATGAGCTCAACAGCTACTGCAAGGAAGTGTGCCTGCTTATGTATGGCTATGTGCACACACACACACATACACACACATCCCTTACAGATGAGTGGAGTCATCAGTGCAGTCAACAGATTGGAAGTCAAACTCTTCATGAAAGAGGCCTGAAGGTAAAGAGTTTTGACAAGGAATCTGTCTCGCTGTCTCCGCTTGACAAAACAAAAGCTTACGTACATTCGTTGGAACACTGGGGAAGTAAAAGGAGGAACAAATTAGCAATATTGTTTGCAGAGGGATGTTTTTGGGCCTGCATCTGATGCTATCACTACCCCCTGATGGTATCTCACCTTGTAGTGATCCTGGTAGATGCACCAGGGAGGGAGGCTTGGTCACGTCTCATTGCTGTGAGCTTGATAACACGCGGCTGTTTACAGCTCTGAAATCCCGGGGTTTTGTCCCATGTTGCGTCTGCTCACTTTTATTTTATTTGATCATTGCAATGATGTTCCCTCACTTCCGATGCATCACACCTCACAATCCCGTTTTGTACTGTGTTGAGATAAATATGATAGCTGAAAGGCAAGATGTACTCACTTCCTAAACTATGCTGTCATTATCAAAGTATAAATCTGCCAGCGACTGACTTCACGTTCACCATAGAATAACAACCACAATCATAAAAAGCGTTTTTTTCACGTTCACACTCAGATAATAGCCTATAATTCTACTTGTTAACCTTGAATGCAGAAGGTGCTTATTAAAAGTGAAATTGATATGGCTCTTTATCTCCAGTTGCTTGACGCTTTTGTTCAGTATGGGAATGGCACTTTACCCGAGTGCTTGGCAGTGAAGCAGGGGGTCATTTTGGCTCTGCGGCCTGTTGTGTCTTTGTCAATCACCTGGGCCTGGGAGGAAATGGCTGTCTGTGGTTGCATGGGCCAGCAACATCCTGGCAAGCACCTAGGACAGCTGAAACCATGGGAATGTCTATCGAATTGAAACTCAGGGCATTTCTATTATTGCACTCGCCAGTATTACTGTGAGTAATTGTTGAAGCGGTGTTCTTATGGGAAAGGGTAACCTAATGGACCTTTCGTTGTTTAACTAATTGAACACGATTGCTTGCAGGATTTGTGGATTGTTGTGATCATGGCTT
This sequence comes from Dissostichus eleginoides, assembly GCA_031216635.1. Classification (NCBI taxonomy): domain Eukaryota; kingdom Metazoa; phylum Chordata; class Actinopteri; order Perciformes; family Nototheniidae; genus Dissostichus; species Dissostichus eleginoides. The sequence continues at coordinate 16,856,093 of CM062277.1, forward strand.
TTATCATTTGTTCTTCCTAATCAACTGTTCTTCCCTGCACCGGGTGGATCATTCGATAGTCACATGCCAACAGAACTGTTGTTGGACAGTGAGGCTGACAGTGTAAACCTCATTTGTCCTCGTATTACATGCTTTGATAAAGCCAAAACGTCATGCTGCATTTACTGCTGTACAGCAGTTTTCTGCCAAAAGTAAGGAGAAAGACTAAAAAGAAAGAAAGAAGGAAATAAATTAAGCCCTTAAGATTTTAAATATTATGACAATGTTCTTGTTTTGAGTCATCTTCATATAATATGTTTATCTACGTGACAGAACAAATAGCTATCTATCAATAAACTACTAAGATTAAAATAGTGTCTTTATCGAAATGGTCGCCCCTCTGAAGTTCCCTAAATAAACATATTCTTGCAGGCTATTATTATTTTTCAACAAGTATAGTCAGATTTAAGCAAAGTGCATGTGAGTCTGTATATTTGGGAGTGTGTTAGTTTTCATGTATCAGCACCGGATTGAGTGTAGCTTCTGAGTTCATATGAAGGGTGAAATGTGAATTGGGAAAATAATGTAAATATACATTTTAGGAAAGATGGAGTAATCTGGTTAGTAGCAAGCAACAAGTGGCCAAATAAAAATGTAGCTGTTTGGCTGAAAAATACTTTCCAAATGATTTTATTATGAAACAAGTTTGTTGTAAATTCAGTTGCAGCTTCTCAGGGCCGGTAGTTCAGTGGACACTGAAGGATCATGCTCTCAATGATTTGCCCTTAGAGCAGGGGCTGGGAACCTCCGGCCCCCGGACCGTATACGGACCGCGAGACCATTTGGTACGGCCCTCGAGGTAATTTATAAACACACACAAAAAAGAAAAAAATTAAAGAAATCTAGACCGCAAAATAATTAAACAAGCGACTGCCTGTTTTTCCTGGCCAAGGTCAGGGTCCTTGAACACAACACAAGCCTAACGTGTCATCACGTGGTATATGTCTCGTCTGACAGGGGTGTAGTTCTGCCGGAGAGCACCAGAACGCCGCTCTGGCACTTCAGAAATTGCAGTACAACCAGTGAGGTAAAGGCAGATCTCAAATGATCATTATAGTTAGAGAATAAAGTAAACAGGTATAAAATACTATATGACAGTAAAAAAAAGTTGTTATTAATAAACAAGAATACAGTTTAAAAGGGGAGTGATTTGTAAAATATCCATAAAGAAAAATAAAATCTGTTTACAGTTCTGTTTCATATGGATGTTGAGAGATGTATCCATAGATCTCCTAATGTTGCTCTCAAAGTGCACCAGATTGATGGTTTTAACTTCAACATTTAAAATGTATGCCCCCCGGACCCCCCTAGAGGAGGTTAGGTCCCCCCCACTTAAATCATGTTCACATGGATAGGAAACTAAATACATTTGCACACATCTTGTGTCCATATCTTTCTGTTTAGGTGGTCATGCCACAACCGTGCACATGCATGCATACGCGAGTCATGGTAAGATATCTGGATTAAGAGGTTGCTTTTTCTTTGCACAGCATGAAAGAAAGGCGAAATGAATGGGCTGTGATATTTGTATTTTTAAGCAGAGGTTGAGGTCAATAATTTGTACGGCCCTCGGAGGATGTTGAAAAAATTGAAATGGCCCTTGAGAGGAAAAAGGTTCCCCACTTAACCCTTAGAGGGTTGATGCCTTTAGATATTAGTAACAACAATCTACATTTCTCTCATCTTTCCTTTTTAATCTGAGCTATATGACTATACGGCAGTAATCCAGCAACATATCAAAATATGTCTGGCTCAGGGAGAACGCATTACGAGGAGAATCCATGTAGTTTGTCATCATTTGAGGTAAAGCTCAGTCATGATCCTGTAATCACTCTGAACCCATATAACAAAGAACAGACCATGCAAGCAAATCTGATTCAAAGCAATTTGTTCAATTATAGGGAGCTGGAAAGTGAAAACCGATACCCGGTATGAGAATTTCGTTCCACTGCATTCAGGAAAAGAGTGCTGCAAAAACAAATGTCTGCTAAGGCCACAACTTCTGCATTTCTCTCATAGCACTGTGCAGTGTTGCTTTTCACTTTGTGACACATTTGTTGTGCAATTTGTTGTGTTAAATCGATGACAATGGTAGAGGTGTGTTGAGTGAGTCTGGGACAGAAGCCGGTATAGTGCCAGGGTTACTGTTACTGTCATCAGGGGAGACTCAGGGATATAATGTTCACACATACAGTAACTAAAAACCCATCCAAGAATACCAATTATGGTTCATTTTGAAGGTCCAGCAGTGGAAAGCAATTTTCCATCTGCTCTGTGTCTGTTTCTTTTATGGTCCATTCTATAAAATCAAATGGGAAAAAACAAAACACAAATTAAATATGTAATCAATAATAACTGTTAATTTTGTATAACAGGAATGTTCTATTTGAAGTTGTAAGATCAACATTCTGAAAACCTTTAATCTAATAATTATATAAATAACAGCTATTATATTTACACATAATAAATAAGATGTTTGTGATTATCTACATTTAAACTTTTACAATCTTGATTTTAAGTAACTCAGCTTGGTTAATAATGATTTAGATAACATATTATTACACAAAAGGACATATTATATATCAGAAACAGATACGTCAGTGTATTACACTTTAGATTAGAATATGATAATTTCTCTATTTTCATTTACTTACTACTTGTTATAAAAATCATGGAAAACCTGACCTCATCAGTTCAGTCAGAAAAAATCAATTACCCTATTATATATATCCAAGCTCATGTTATTTCCAGGTTATATTTCACATGGTGCAGACATTTTGAGCATGGTCAGATGGCTAACCTTCTTGAGACACTTTGACATCATCACTGTCGGCTCAACACAAATAATATGCACTTTCACTTCTCTCTGTTTTGTCATGTCTGACACGGGTGATATCATGCAGACACATTTTCTGAAGGGGAAGTTCTGCTTTGTGTTTTTGAACACACCGTCCTGTCAGTCATTCCGACTGTGTGGTGACGTGAAGATTTCCTAGTAGTATTCCGTTATAACCTCTGTGGTTTGCTGCTTCTCTTTTCTTCAGAGATGGCTTCCAGAGGTGCATTCCCTGTGCCACAGGGACTAAAATACACGCATTACCAGCTGTAGCCTTCTGGAGTGGGGATTCTCAGTTTCTGTATCAGCATGCTAACTCCCTTGTTCTCATGCCCAACCTATGGCTGTGGTTGTATGTGTTCCATACCAAAGCATGGGTTAAAAAATCCCAATAGCCTTTCAAAATCACAGTTAATGTGTTTTTTTTAAAAGCTGCAGTAAAAGTGTGTGTCATGCAAAAGGTCAAGGATTTGACAAGAACAGAACTGAAAGCTTTCCCGTAAACTACAAAAACGATTAAACATCAAAATGTCCCAGGTTATTATGGAAACTCCAAAATCCCTTCTAAGATTTCATGTTTTTGTGGGCAACATGTGTCAATAAGTTAAAAAGGGAAATAACGCACATTATCCCTATGCATGTGTATCCAATATAGCCACACATGCACATATGCACGCAGTCACAAACCAAGAAGTATTTAAACCATTGTGAGTTGCTGTTCCGGGCGCTAAATTTATGGTGAGAACACAGCAGAGAGCAAACAAGCAGGGAAGTGCAGGATGCTTCATGAATACTAATTTTAGTGCTATTAGCCGAAGGGTTACCACATGAGACAGATGGAAAAAGCCTGATAGCAGAATCTGTTAAACGGGGGAAATTGTTTTTGAGCAACATCACAAACCTTTATTCAATTTTTGTCTAAAAGCACGTGATTTTACCACCAATATTAGCATATTACAGACAATACAGCTTTGTGAGACTGTTGTGTGAGATGGTGACCCCACTGGCAAAGCACTGCTGTTGTGGGTGGAAATAACAGGCAATAACCGCCTCAATGAGTAGAGCCAGTACCCTGACATCTCAGGTACCCACACTAGCTTGATGTGCCAAGCTCTGACCTCACTCCTACGTGTGTGTGTGTGTGTGTGTGTGTGTGTGTGTGTGTGTGTGTGTGTGTGTGTGTGTGTGTGTGTGTGTGTGTGTGTGTGCACGTCACAAAAGTGTCAAGAGGACATCTGTGACAAAAACATTCACTGGTCTCCCTTTTAATAATCCGGTCCTTATTTTCCTAGTTTTTTTGTAATCCTGTGCCCCTGGGATTAAAGCATAGTTAATGGATATGTTGGATATGCCCACAGCTTCCATGTTTCAAAGCCAGACTATAAGAACTGGGTCAACTGCCAAGAGGAGGTGATTAAGGTTTGTCTGTTTGACAGGCGCCTGACAAAGGGAGGTAAACTTAACTCAGGCGCCTTATTTCGCATGAAGGTGAAAGATGAAGGCACCCACCCAAAACCTGTAGAACTGCAAGGGTTGAGTGCTCCCCCCTCTCTGAACATTTACACGCACATGACCTCAAGCTCTGCATTGATCCAAAGCTATTACTTTCTTCTTGGGCCTATCCATTTTATACTTTATTATTACCACTTCTTCTTGACCATACAGCATTTTAATGGAAAGGACGCAGACAAACATGACTTATCTGTAGATTTCAGCACTGAAGCCAGGGGTGCAAGAAGAGCTAGGCAATAGTGTTATCTTGGAGACAGAGAGGTTTGCATGATGGGCTTTACTAACGTCACTCGTTCTCCCCTTTACTGGTTTGGTTACATTACTAGTGGTGTCTTAGGTGATTGCCGGGTCTCAAAATGTCTCCAAGACGCAAAAGCATGAATTCATCTGTCCAGTAAAAGCCAACAGGCCCACTGCTGCAGCAGGCCTGGCTACGCCTGGCTGACACTGTGCTGGGACTGTTGTGTGCTGGGTTGGCAGCAGATGGCTGGAGCTGCCAGATAGCTGCGTCAGAAGCAGGCAATAGACAGAGAGAAGAGGATAAACAAAATCACTCCAGTATGTTAAGAACCAAAATCGAAAATATGTTGATTCAATCAGAATTAAGTATCTTAGTGTTGATAAAAGTAAACAATATATTGATGTATAACTTTAGTGAGTTATGTTCTCATAGCTATCCAGACAGATGGCTTGTGGTGACCTGTTACGGTTTTGGCAGGAGATTGTGTTTAGATTGTAGTTTAGTGTAGGTTTAGATTATTCTCCCTTGTGGTCTATATACAGCTCAGATATTTTATGTTCCCGTTTGGCAATATGTGTCAAGTACGTGACTTCAGAGCAGATATGCCGCAATTATATTGCAATGCTTAATGGTTAAACGTCATGGTTCATGGTTTACTGTTGCTTTTGCTTTGCCTGTAATGCAAAACAGGTGAGGGAGGCAGTGCCACTGAGGCACGGCCTGAGAGGCTCGCCCGTTTGGATTGGGCAGCCCCTGCCCATATATACCCCCCCATGCAATGTCCCTACCCTCACCCCTTTTCAACCAGACCTGGTCCATTAATGATATCCATTTTAGGAGGCGGTAGGAGAGGTCCTTTTAAGTGGCAGCGATTAAATAGCTTTTTGCCTATGCTTAGCAATGGTGCTGCTCTGAGCAGTAGACCATTACATGAAAATAAACCTAATTATTTTCTGTGCCACTGCAACTGTGGCCCCCAGACTCCAGCTGCAAACTCAGACTATTGCTCTGGCTTCGGCTCCTGGTCCTCATGAAGCTCAGCCTTTCCTATGTCTGTAAAGCTAACCCAAAAAGCAAAAAAGTACGTTTGATTCAATTAACCAATAACTGGAACAATGGTTTTAACTCTAAAATCATAACCATCATCAGATTCTGTCTAGTACTAGGTGTCCTCTTTCAGGGCATTAACTCCAACTTGATGTAAGCGGGTTTGCAAAAAAGAACTCCAGGGAATATATCTGGTAAATCTTAATCTAATAATTCCCATTTGGGCATGAATACATATGTAAATGAGGCTGGAGGGGTTGCTTAAACAGGGCAAATGGTGTAAGTCTGACATGCTACAAACATGAACCATATGTGTTTCCCTCTTTGTCTATAAATGCAGTCAGATGGCTTTGTTCTAGCAGTACCCCCTAGGAGAAGTTTCTGTACAACCCAGATCTCAATGTTTCCCCCCTGTCCCCTTCCCAGTTCACCCTAGGTCCCTTGAGGCAGCCACAGACCTCTAAAGCCTGCTGGAGCTTCGTTTCCTGGAAGATCCTCCTCCAAGTGTCCCCCTGCCAGATAAGGCTGGTGTGTGTTTGTGTGTGTGTGTTTGTATGTGTGTGTGTGTGTGTGTGTGTGTGTGTGGGTAGTGGCGGTGTGGCTAGAATAACTCTAAATATCTGTGACCAAGCCCAGAATAACTGCATTATGGAGGGGAGGTGGGCCGGAGGAGCCAGAAGGCAGGAGAAACCACATTTACTAAAGAAAAAAGTATAGGAAATAGATGTAAATCCACTGCACCATAGTTTGAGTCTAAAGTCTCAGAAGCTAGGGCTTGGCCAGGTGGCACGCTGCACAGGCCGACTGACTAGGAAGTGCCTTTCACAGTGGGAAATAGGGTTCATTGCTTGGCAGCTCATGTGTACTGTGGGAATGTGACAATGAAAAAAAAGAGCATTGCCTACAAGACTTAATAATGCCAATAATAATCGCTTTGCACTCTGTCTAGACGAGGAACGGTTAAATTGGGTGTGTGAGGGTGTTTGGGCGCGGGGGGCGGCCACTGCTGGAATGGGTGAGTAAAGTGAGCATTCTATTGAGGTCTTAGTTTGGCTAATCTCCCCCATGTGACAGCACAGCCAGATTTGCTGCCATGGAATGCCACAGGCTGTTGTGCTCGGGACAAAAAGAGACAGAGGCTTAAACTGCAGGGGGGCAACACTCCGTGGTCCTGGAGAGCAGTGCAGCTACGCCAAGGGAAAAAAAATTCTCAGGGTTTCCACACACACCCCTTCCTCTCCTGCCATCCGCTCCCCCAAACATCCCTCCACCATGAACACTCATCACCAGCAGTGCGCGTAACCCACTAACATTATGACACACGTGTGCACACAGTTCTCGCCCGTTTCTTGGGGGGGTCTCACATTTGACCACTCTGCCTCCCCCATCTCCCTCTTCCCCCCATCTGTCTCCAGTGCGTACAGTGGTCCCTGTTCTGCCCCACAGTTAGCTATGGAACACATCTGGTCCACAGTCGCACAGGGTACACAAAGTGTTCCCATGAATGCCAGAACCGTGGCGAGGACAAACAATACAGATCCTGAGGGTGGATCGCTCATCTACCCCAACATTCAATGTTTATCTGCCTTCCCTTTTTGTGGCGCACATCATCTCAGGGGAATAGAAACCAGCAGAAACTGCCTTCTTTTCACCCTGTAGTTACAGACGGTCATCGCAGCTATCAATTGTGTGCAAGTTTGTTGTGAGCGGTTCCAGTTCAGCTCCACTTCATCTTCTTCGAGGTTTTGGGTTTTCCAGCAATTAACATTGCAATCATAACAATAATATGTTTTAAATGGTGGTGAGTTACATTTTGTAATTGTGAAGTAATGTGACCTCAAGCTTAAAAGTAAAAGAGAAAAAGCACAACAGTCAGAACCTCAGATAGACGCCGCTCACTGCAGAGCGCCATTTGAATATAACCGATACATGTGCACTTCAATGGATATGCTGTCAGCCTGCTTTCTTTGCAGCAACTTGTAAATTGTTTGGGGCTTAGATACAATTATAACCTCTCAGGCGATATAGGTGACCTGTGTCACAGATTCAAAGGCTCAGCCTCAATCCCCTAACCCAACCAGCCTTTCACAAACCAGCCAAATCCCCCAGAGCCCCAGATCTCCAGTCTGGGACGGACGTGAGAATCCTTGTCTAGTATGGGTAAGGACATGCAGTTCTGTCAGTGTCAACTCCACCCCTTTCTCCCCTCTTGCCCCCCTCTGATGCTTTAATTAAATAAATAATCAGGATTTGCATCACAATGGCGCCCAGGGCTCTTACCATTAGTGGCCCGTTTGCCATCAGAAGTCTAATGAAAATGTAACATCACCTAAGCCCTCCTTCACAGATTCTCAGATTAGCCATAGCAGAGTAGAAGAGAAAGCTCGGACCTTGAGTTGGTTTAATTCTTTTGTATGATAAGCATCGGCTCCCTAAATCCGGCCCTGCAAAATCCTCTGGAGAGGGGCTAAGTGGCAGAGCTGAGTGAAGAGAGAAAAGGAAAGAAGAGAAGAGGATGGGACAGGGGAGCAGAGAGGAGAGCGGACAGGAGAGGAGAGAAGAGGAGAGGAAGGGACAGGACAGGAGAGGAGAGGACAGGAGGGGCGGTAGCCAAAGCAGCCATACCAGGCTCAGGCTAGGCCAGACCCCTCCTCCCTTGCCTGCCTCCGCCCCATTGCCCTCCCTCCTCAGCTGTCCCGGGCCACAATAGGCTGAGCATCTTTTGTGGCATTAACGGTTTGTAGGAGCAAGAGAACAATGTATGAGAAGTGAGGAGCGCGGGGTTCCCACACACAGGGCCGACATGTCCTCAAACCCCCACCCTGCCACCCCTCAAAGACGGCAACCTGCACACAGCTGATCGCGGCGCCCCTCTGTGCCCCCCTTTTTAAACAAAACACACTTTCCTCAACATGCATGTACAAACACACTCCTACAAAGCAAACACTCACGCACGTAAATATGCATTGCTGGTTTTGACACAGATATTTGCTCATGTTTAATGCATGGCAAATAATTTATGACATCGGCTGATGTTGTTGATATAGCTGCAAATAAGCATGCACACATGCACTTGCAGTTTAATTGCCTGGTGAGGCCATAGAGGGCCGGGGAAAATCCTTTTGTTGCATGAAGGGTGAGGTTTTGTCTGCGATCTTGATTAATTTGTACTGTCATATGTGGGAGGGGTCTTTCACCGGTGGGTGCAGGGTGGGAATGTCACTTACTCTGGGTTTCTCCCTGTCAAATGGACTGACAGTGAAATGGAGTCTCCATGAGTGAGTTCTGAAATGTTTGGCTTAGGCAGTTAATCAGCAATGAATCGAATGTGCACAAATGACTTATCTGCAGCCGGAAAGTACAGTTGTGTAAAATGGTTTATTAAGTCATGGTAAACAAAATTCTGACATTCTCTGTAGGACATAGTTTGTTTCCTGCAGTTAATCAAGTTTGATTGATATGATATGTGGACTTAAATCTGCATCCTGGAGGAAATATTGCATACCCAAGTTGATTAATTATGAGAGAACATGGAACATGTTTTCTGCTTTATAGTGTTGAAACAATTGTGTCAATTTTGTGCCAATGAATTTCTTCCAAGCCAACGTTGATGACAACCTTGTAAGAACTGTAATTATCCTATTCTAGATAAAGTTTATTTTCATTCTTGTTATTTAGATTTATTTTTTCACTCTCTTCTTTCCTTTCTTTAATTTTGCTGCACATCTCTGGGCCTGCAGGAATGGTTGGTCACATGTCAAGGCCAAGCAGTGGCCGCTTTGCCACACTTTCGTGTGCATCCAGCCTTAGGTCAAATTAGTGTGACTGCAAGCTCAGCAATTGTGATTTTGTGCATGACAGAAAGCAAGCCTGCAAGTGCGTGTGTTTATGCATGCATGAGTCGCTGTTATTCAAACTAAACCAGAGCATTTAGTCCCCTAATAGCTCAACATGGCCCTGAATTGTTAACCCTGAACAGTGTAATTCCCCCGGGGCTGTTGTATAATTGAATGAGATACAGACACATGCAAAATATGAATTATGCGTAAGTCTTCACGTGCCATCTGTTAAAGTGTCTTTCTCATTTATCTTGAATTATGTGTGCATGCGTTTGGAGTGAGTCCTAGTCACCCTGTCAAAATGTCATTGTGATAATGTGTAGTAACGTGTCTTTGCCCCCCCCCCTTCCTATGCTCTTCCTCTGCTCTCTTACCCTCCCATCATCCAATTTAGCTGTGTGTGGCACACAGTGGATTCCCACACTCCACTGCTCTTGTGCTGTCAGGCCCAATCAGAGGCCGGATCTGTATTGATTTTCAGCCACCTGTGCCAGGCGCCTTGCTGCTACAGGGACTCCCCACTCCCTTCCTCCTCTGCTCTCCTTCCCTGCCCCGAGTCCGCCACCGTCTCCAGGGGCAACTGACGCACAGTGTGCAGTGCAGTCCATTTGTCACCAATTGTCAGCGTTTAGCAGGGCAATGATGTGTGGCAAGATGGGGGATGAAGGGAGGGGAGGAAGGAGATGTGGGGGCAGGTGGAGGGAGTGGAAGAGCTCCCTCCATGGGATGAGAACCACAACCCTGTGCGTGAGTGCGTGCGTGCGTGTGTGCGCATTTTCTTCTTTGCTCCTCCCAGTATAGTAGCTGGAAAACTTGAGTCTCTAACTCAGGTAGGCTCACTCCCTTCCTGCACACACTCCTGCTTTTATCAAACCTACGGCTGTCTCCTTCATTCACAGTATGCTGGGCTACACTCGCTGTACATTCCAAATCACCATAACCTGATTTGATTTTCAACAGGGGACTATTGAGTTGCACCAGCAATCTACCGGATTGCCTGGGGACAGTATTTGTTAGCACAGAAAGTGAGTGAGTCCAATGTCCTTGTTTGTTTTCCTTAATAACCAAAGACTTTTTAAGAATGTCAAGGGCTGGATGTCATTAGCGGGGTGCGGCTGGTCCCTAGTGAGACAAGGCCTGAGTTCAGCTTACTCACTTCCAGCTCTGAGTCAACAGAGAAGGGGCAGTTTTCCGCCATCACAGCGCCCATCGCTAAGCCCAGACCCTGAACTCAGTCAGGACTGAGAGAGGTGCCCCAATTTGAGAGAAGATACCAGTGTCCTATAATGGATCTGTTTTCATTCCAGGGGAAGTGGTTATTTAAGTAGACTATGGGGAGAGCCCCCTTCTCCAAACATCCACAGAGGGGTTTATACTGTGAGGTGAATTGGTGTTTTGAATAGAGGAAAGGCAAATCAAAGAAATGTTCATCGTCTCATTCATGTTAGTTGTTGCAGACGTCTCTGTCACACTGTAAGATCGTCACATATCACTATGATGAATCTCCTAGACTGCATAATTCACCTGCAAACCAATCAGTCCGAACTGTTCCAAATTTCACATTTTCTTTCAGAGCACAAGGTTGTAAGTACTGTTGCAATGACTGATACCAGTCTTCAGTATACCTGCCAGAATTTAGTTTGTCATTAAATCTTAAGAGACTTTAGACTTCCACCTTGTTCAAATTATTTGACACCTTTTTCAGTCCAAGGCTGACAAAGCAGCTCAGATCCGTTAAAGATGCCATCTGAATGTGACACCCTGATATTTCTTACATTTACTGAAGCAAACACAGATGAAATGCTTTTGATATACAATCCACATAAATGGCCCTTTTTATAGGCTGCCAGTAAAAAGTGTTGACTTGGCCTTGACTCTAGGTGCCTCCAACAATTATGAAAATATGATGGGTGTAATCTTTAAGAGTGCTTGGTGTGTGTTTAAGTCTATGTTTATAAGTGCGTATGGAGCTGGGGTGTTTTTGGCAGGTTGCTGCTCTGTTTAGTGCCACTGTGCAGTCTAAGTTAATGGAGCTGCAGTAGGGGGTGTTCTGATTGCACAAGCGCCTTTCGTCTGCTCTCCTCCTGTGCTGCACTGCCAGTGAACGAGTCTCGGGACACGTTTTAAGGATCAGCTCATGTAAACACAGACTGACCATTCCTGGATCCATATGGAAGAGATCATTACGCGGAGGGTGGCGTGACGCCTCTCATAGTGGGGCCATGGGATCACATATATCCCCACCCTTTCCACTAAAAATCTCCCCAGTCCTCTTCTTCCGGAGAGCCCTTCACACAAAAAATACAGATCTTGCAACCTGGCAAGCTCTTAGATGTCAACGACTGAATTCCTGGCCGCCTTGGGTTGGCTTGTGGATGCTATGAGGACTAATTCTCAGTTATCAAACCTCCTTAACAATATAAAAGATCATCAATATCAAACACATCTTGCTCTCCTGTGTCCTGAAGCTTCAAGGTTAATGAGCTGCAGTGTAATTACTGTGCTGAGGACTTGCTTCTTCTCATCATGGATGACTGGCTCGGGATTAACTCATTACCCCCTGTCCTGACCGTGCAATTAGGCCTTGCACCACAATTAAGACTCCATGTTACGCCTCACTAAGAACTAGACACAGTTATTGCTGCCAGCGCACCATCACTGCAACCTCTCATACCCACTCTGCGGATGATCGCTGAGCTACGGCCAGTCATTGTAATGACAGCTATTGTTTCTGCTAGGACTATCTGTTGAATGGTATCGATTAGGTCTGGTGTGTGCTATGAATCCCAAAGCTCTTAGACGGACAGGCACAGATGCAGAGGTTGTGGGATGTCTGTGGATCTTGCAGAGTCTTCCAGACGTCTGCCAGGGTGGCCCAGGAACAATGCTGCCCATCTGGAAACAGATTCTCCTGGGTCTGTGCAATCTGATGGATGGGGAGATCTTTCTAGGATGTCCAGCTGAGCCTGCTGACAGCGACCCAATCAATCACCCCTCTCCTGTCCCCACTGAGGGGGAACCCACCTCAACTAAGACCCACAGGTCAAGGGTTCTGTCAAGGCATCTTCAGTTCCTTACTCTTGTCCCTTTGCCAAAAGCCTAATTTGATCATGTTGAGTGTTTCTTTATGCTGGGAGTGTACATTGTGCATCTACTTATTTGAGTCAAATTCAGATTATTTTTTTACTTTGACATGATTATACTGGTTGTGCTTACTACCTCCTTTGTTTTCCTAGTGAACTGCTACCCATGGCGTTAAGTTTCTCTATTACTTTAGGCAAAAGGGATTCAGCTTGGTATAGCTTCTTGAAAAAGGTAAACAACTGAAAAAGTGGTGTAAGATGTGGATGTCACAAAGACCAAGTTTACTTGTAAGATAAAACATTCCATTCTGTGATTGGCATTATCCACTCGCAGCTCTAATGGAAACCACAATAAATGATTTTCTTCTAACAGCAACAGTAGTCATACCAATAAATCATTTACAGTAGCTGCGCTGTCTGGAAAGTCTTGGATCTACGATCAATACATCTCCACAATGAGGCTATTTTGACAGCTTCACAATCTATTATCTTGTCAGGAACTCAGACCAGAATGTTAGTGAAAAGCACGTCTTTCAACCAATCTCCTGTGCTGTGATTGATGGGGTTTTAGACATAGTTTCCTCTGCTCTAGAGACTTCACTTGTCAAGAGACATCTCAAATGTCTGGTAATAGTCCTCAGTTGCAGTTTTAGACATATGTAGAACCACTTACAGTATGGAAATATAGAGAGTGATTGATAATAACAATATGTTTATGCATTTATATTGGGTAGCATTCAGTGAAAACCAAGTCTGGGATTCTTTATACACTGAGACATTAAAAGAAAAGGGGAGAGAAAGGTGGAGCAATATATACAACTATTTAAAGGGCCAATGGGAGGCCTTTCTTCCTGTCACTCAGTTGGCCCACCTCGGCACTTGTCAGTCATAATGACAAATGGCAGCGCTTGATGAAACAGAGGGGTTACATTATCACTTCCCTAATGAGGCAGCTCCCAGCAGGAGGGGGAAAGAGGGAGCAAGACAGGAGTATGGAGGGAGAGAAGGATAAAAAGGAAGAGGGGAGACCGCTTTACTGTTGCCAAATACCCATGGCTGCCCAGAAAGTTTATCAATGACCAGAATGTTGGATTGCTTTGGAGTGCTGAAACTGTGATCAGTTATATAAGAGCATCTCAAATAATTTCCTTTGCATTAAAATGTCATTAAAGAGTTGGTACTGATCATTAAAGCCTACCTAGGACACATTTTTGAGCTCATCCATCTATATTTGAAACTCACTTATGGAAAGCCATGTAGAAAAACAAAACAGCAGTGAGGCAATGTACATTTAAACAGTATCATTACATAACTTTCGGTCATGAAGCCAGCAGGGACAGAGGTAACGAGATTTGTTGAAATTATTATTTTTTATTCACAAGTTATGTGAGGATGCCAGTTTGTTGTGAATGTGGCGTGGTAGCATCAGCCGTAGTGGCCCTGTATCGCTCCTTGTCTTCATGGCTGGCTCTGGACTTGGCGCTTGAGTCCGAGGGGGAGATTATCTGAGCTGTCTGCCTTCAGGAGCTCTCAGGGTTTGTGTCTTTGTGCAGCATTTGAGCTGGCTGGGAGTGCGCCCACCGAGAGAGGGGAAATGTGTTTGACATACGCTCAGCGCACACGGTCGGGGAGGCTGGAACAGCAGGATACGATTAATGACCACAGAATAAGATTGTTACAATATGGCTTCCCTCACCCCCACCTTCTTCACCGTGGGGCTGTCATATTTCACGGACTTGCCTGCCTCTGTGTGTTTGTAGTGTGTTTGTGTGTGTGTGTGTGTGTGTGTGTGTGTGTGTGTGTGTGTGTGTGTGTGTGTGTGTGTGTGACTGTGTTAGTAAGGGGCCCTTTTATCCTCTCTTTTTGTTGTCTCTCTTTCTCTCTCTTTCTCTCCCTCTCTCTCTCTTTCTCTCTGTCTTTCTCCGTTGATGTGGGTCATTGATATGCAACAGTGCATTCCTGGATCTTACAGGAGAGCCTTTTCTCATGGTTATTGTGGCGTACTTTGGCAGATTAGACACAGGGACACAGGTCCTTGGACTTTTGTCATGGTCTAGGTTTAACATAAAACCTGTAATGTAGAGGTTAACAGACCCTTGAATTAGCAGTTGTAAAACTGAAAGGACACAAAAAGAATGCAACTGTAGGGCAACAAGTTGTGTACCCAATCCTATGAATTTGTGATTCTGTGGTGACTCAATAAAGTACCTCTTATCTTATTTTATGAGGTTTTGTTTAATCTCTATTATAATTAAAAAATAATAATAGCCTTAATAACAGGGTTCAGCTGACACACTGGTAACATATCAATTTTCTCTTTTAAAATTAAGAGAAACTTTTAAAGGTGGTTCATGTGGAAAACTCTGGGGAAAAAAACAATAGTTGTGGTGGTTATAGGAGGCTTCTTTGAGTGATCCTCCGAGTTCTGGGGTCAGTGCCCGAAGCCCAGAGGGCCACAGAGGCATGGATGTGCAAGGGAAGAGAGGGCAAGAGGAAGGAGAGGAAAACCTTAACAAGGTGTCAAACAGGCCTGTTGGATCTTTGCACATGAGCACACGCATAGCTGAACCTGTACTGTGATGTTTGTTGACACGTCTAGGAGAGAATTTAGAAGTTTTCACAGCTATCATAAATCAGGAGAGGGCATGATTTTTCCCAGGGTTAGGAGCTTCATCTTACTTGCTAATGCCAATTGGGCCATCGAGGCCCAACAAACACAAGCAGGCTTTATTACCATGACAACCAGTGTGTGTTCTTCTGCAGTTCGAAAGCTTCTCCCTGTCATCTGCTATAGGTCAATCTTAACATTGATGGAGAAACCTGGAGTGTTTAAAGACAACAGACACAAAAATAAGCTGCGTTTATTTTGCAAGAACAATTATTGTTAAATCATGTACTTGCTTTTTTAGAAGTTTGCACATGAAATGCATGCCTCCAGATTCTTCTTTTCCTGACGTCTCCTTGGAATTTCACAGCAAGTTACAGAAAGTGACTTGAGAAATCAGCCTTTTTCTCAAGAGACAGAGAAAGGGAAAGAGATGGAGAATTAGGGAGAGAGAAACCTGGCAACTTTGACTCTGTATTTGGGCATGGCACTCGTTTATTGACATCCCAATTTGTGATCCAGAAAGATCCAATTTTTTCTTCATCTAGCTAATGTCAAACAGAGGCTTCGCTTTTATGGTTTAACATTTGTTCTACTTTCTCTTCCTCCGAAGGTATTGGCTAGTTTCCTAATTTAACACACACAAAAACATTGGTCCAATAGAAGTACACCTAATTCTCTGTAGTTAAGCAGCATTGTTTTGTTTTATGCATTTAACATGTGGCAGACTTCATCACCCTCGCCATGTGCTCAACACACACACCTGTTAACCACAGCTGCTGCTGCAAGGCACTCTGGGACATCATACTAATACCATTTTCTCTGAGCCCCTGGCAGAGAAAAAGCGTATGGAAACGATTACTTTTTTTTAACAGCTGCCAAATTAGGAGGAGTTTTAAATCATCTATAAACAGTGCCTCAGAGAGTTCAAAGCACTGCAAATTAAGAAAACACAAGCGGAAAAACATCTTCACCATTGTGACAACACAGGAAAACACACTTTGACAAGACATGAACAGGATTTGGTAGAAATTATGCAAGAAGCTCACAAGAAAAATGTAAACTATTCAGAAAAGTCACTTAAAAGGGTGGCTGGGACCCCTCTGCGGCTTATGGTGTTGGCGCTCTAAGTACGTTTGGCTTACTTTAACATTGAGATTGCATGATTCAGATATTATCGCAGATATCTACTGTAGAGTTAGCTTTTTCATTTTACTATAATGACTGAATCAGGTTTCACACTGACTTCAATAACTTCATAAACCAGAAACCAATCCAACAACAAGCATGTACAGCCCTTTTAAAGTGTTCCCTGGACCTAGTTTCCATGGTGTGAGCTTCTTGCAGCACTTTTTTTGAAACTTTAGTGCATGTGACATCACAAGCAAATGTCAAACACTCACTACAGCAGTTGATGGACTGCTTAACAGAGATCAAATCCTGGCTGAGCCAAAATTTCCTCAACCTCAACGAGAGCAAGACTGAGGTCATCTTTTTTGGACCCCAACCTCCAGCCTCTCCGGTTGATATTCTGGGCTCTCTCAATGAAAACATCCTCCCCTCTGTCATGAACCTTGGAGTGACCTTCAGTAGCACTTTTAAATTTGATAAGCAGGTCAGCACCGTAGTCAAATCCTGCTTTTTTAAAATAAGACTATTGGCCAAAACCAAGTCCTATTTATCTTTTAAAGACCTAGAAAGGGTCTTTAACGCCTTTGTAAACTCAAGACTGGACTATTGCAACGCTCTGTATGTGGGTATGGACCAGGCCTCAATTAGACGCCTGCAGCTAGTGCAGAACGCAGCTGCACGTCTTCTGACTGGCCACAAAAAGCGTGACCACATCACCCCAATTCTGGCCTCACTGCACTGGCTTCCAATTCGGTTCCGAATTGATTTTAAAATCCTTTTATTTGTTTTCAAAGCCCTGAATGGGCTGGCTCCGGCCTATATAGCAGAACTCCTCCAGCGCTACACCCCAGCCAGAGCTTTAAGGTCTGCTGACCAGCTGCTGCTGATAGTGCCCAAGACCAGGCTCAAAACCCGAGGTCACCGAGCCTTCGCAGCAGCTGGCCCCAGGCTCTGGAAAACTCTGCCCCACCATGTGAGGTCGGCCCAGACCCTAGGGGTTTTTAAATCTACACTAAAGACACACTTCTTCTCCCTGGCCTTCTAGTCAGAGCGGAGTATGACACCTGACCATTCCCTGTGTTTTTTATATATCTGTTGTAATTTATTGTCTTTTATTGTGATTGTAGTAATGTGTTTTTATTACATGTACAGCACTTTGGCTCGACCAAAAATCGCTTTTAAATGTGCTTTATAAATAAACCTTGATTTGATTTGATTTGATCACATGAGTTTTTGTGTCGTCATGATTTCTTTCTTAATTTGCAATGTTGAGCTCTCCAGGGCACTGTATGTCGAGCTTTACTAAACGATAACCTGCCAGAAAAGAGACATGACCATTAACCAGACTCTTTGAGTGGAATGGTCATCTGTAATAACAACCACACCGCTTTTATTCAATTAGAATTGAATAAAAGCTTCCTGCACAGAGCCCTCCTGCACCCTGTTTCAAAGTATTCCCTCTGCACACGATGAGGCCAAAACTGCTGATGCTTCAGAGGTAGTTGGAAAGCACTAAACTGCCTGTGGAGAAAATAATAGGAGCACACAGCAGAACAAACCCAAGCCTTACCCAACCCCCATCCCAAAACTGCTACCAATTAATGCCCTAAAGAGGCAGCACACATAACTTTGTGAAAGTTGCAGGACAGAAGCAAGAGCGAATAATTCCGTTCTCTTTTGGAAAAATCCATCAAATTAGGTTTCTAATTATTATAATTCTTCTTCAGATATTTGTTTTAAAGCCAATGCATATTTAGCTTGCAGCTTATTGTCACTGGGTTATGTGAGCAGTCAGCTGTTTTGCCACAGTAATCTACCCTGCAAACCTTAAGCGGCAAGTCACAAGACACTCGTCTTCTTAGCCTCTTTACTCAAACTGAATTGCTGCTTCTGTATATTAAAGTTAAGGGATATTTGCTTTATTTTTAAGGGAACTCAATACTGTCTGCTTCTCCCTGTGCTGTCAGCATCAGGCCTGGGGGGTCTGCTTAGCGCTCTCTGACAGAGCTCTGCATGGAGGAAATTAGGCCAGTGAAGACCCCATTGACCGTAAGGCATTCAGCCCATATTTCACTAAGCCTCTCTCCCAAAGGAAAAGGCAGCAGAAATGAACCATATCAGAACACATGCCCGGGTATCGGGGAGGTCACTAAAGAGAAGGGAGTGAAAACCAGGGAGTTTAAGGAACCCAGACAAACCCAGATATACACACACACACACACACACACACACACACACACACACACACACACACACACACACACACACACACACACATATAAACAGGGATGAAAAGAGGAGGAATAGAACAACAAAAACAGAAAGTGAAAAAGCAAAACAAAAACTGTTTTTCATTTCCTCCTTTGGTAAGTGTGTGACTCAGTGAGAGAGAGCCCACAGGTTTGTGTGTGTGTCTGTGTGTGTCTCTTTATGTCTCCATGATAAACTGAGTCACTCTGTGTGTAATTCATTGGTTTACTGCCAGGTTAGGCACCGTCTTTCTCAGGAATCTGCATCTGGCCCTGAACTTTACTTGTACATGTTAGTTGAGGTATTAACTTATTTGGACAAGGGATTAGGTCTCACTGGTTGTCCCGTAGATGGAATGGACAAACATAGGGAGGTATGTTTGAGATACTGGGCCCTGTAAGTAAAGAGATGGCTGACGACAATACTCTGGAGCCTAGCTCACTGTAGTCACAGCGACAACTAGTAACTAATACCTCTGCTCCCCCAAAAAGCACACACAAATACACTACACACATTACAAATACGTACACTCCCACAGCACGTAAGACCCTTCCTCGCTTTGAAGTCTTCAATCAACATTGTTTTTCACGCTGTTATCCAGTAGAGGACAAACATGAAAGATAATTATAAAGCAAAGCAAACAGAAACTTTGCAAGAGTCCTCTTGTTAAGGATTCAGTAGCTAAACAAATAAAATAAAAATGTTTAGAATTCATGGCAGAAAATTAGATAATTGCAAATTTAAAAGATAAGAAGAAAATTTGAGCTCTTGCTTATTTTATACATAGAGGTGGTCACAATTTAAAGGAATGAAACAACACAGAAACTATGCTGCATTCCTATTTGGCACGTCACATAATCTCTCCATATGTGTTACAGCTACGGGTTTTGCTTTAAGGATCAACTGCCAGAGCCCGGCTTATGTTCAGCTCTCATGCCCTGTGAGAATAGTATCAGTTTTGCTGACATGTTGATTTGCATCCCTTCAAACATTTGCCCAATGGGCATCTGCACTGTAAAACGATATGATCTGTGGAGATTTACCAGGTACAGACAAGGGAATTAGCAAAGACAAACTACTGTATCCGTGGTTGGTTGGACAGACCGAACTTTTCTCTCTGTGTTTTAATTGGAAACAAATGTAGTGTTGGATGGAAAATCTCATTATTACTTGAGAAAATCCTTTTCTAAGGCAAGGGGGATAGTAAAGATAAGGATGAGAAAGCTTGATTATGTAAAGCTTATAGACAAACCTACTTGATTCATCATCTTGTATGGGCCCTTGGCTTGAATTGTGGAGAGTAGGCTTTATTTTTGGCAAATGTATGTGTTCTTTTAATTTAGTTACTTGGTTATGCAGTATATGTTTGTCATAAGATTGTACATACTATGTTGAAATGAGGCCTACAATAATACGTGAGTTTATAATAGATCTTTGCATTTGCACATTATTTCCCAACAATATCAAATTGGCTAATCTATAAAGTGCAGGTAAGCCACGATCTCATAGCATCCCCTGAGTTCTTTAGGCACAAACCCACCCACTGCCAGCCCTAACCTACCTTGCTCCCAGACTGAGCTGGAGCTCATGAGGCCTCAGACACACTTAATGGGATTATGGTAATATAATTTTGTGACGCTGACCTCGGGCCGGTGCCAGGTTTCTTCCACATCCTTAGACAAAGGCAGGGAGCTCACCAAGGGTTCCAGCAGCCTGGCCCAGCTCGGCCTCTTGGCATAGGCTGATGTCCTCATGGGCCTAGAGTAAGATGGATGGCTGGGGGGCAAAGTCTCACTTCCTAAGTCTACTCAAACAAGGAGCAAAATCAAACAGTGGCAAGTGGGACTGTAAACTTAAATAAATAAAATTCCCCCGAGAGGGAGTCGACTCAGACGACTGTTGTTCAGGTAACTCTTCTGTTTTAATGTATACAATAATCAAGATGCTTCAGGATGTAGGAAATGTGCCCTCCCTTTGCTCCCAACTTGAATTAGCACATAGCAGTTTTTCAGCTGAGGGTGTAGCGTCCATGGAAACGGCCTTGTGGTCAGCTTGTCTTTTTCTGTGATTTAGCAAGGGTTTCCTCCACTGGATGTTTCTTATTGGTATAAGAAAGGATTTTATGGACTGGACAATTTAAAAGCAACTCAGTGTGGTGGTCCATTGGAACTGTCCCTGTAATCTAAACAGAGGAATGGTTAGCAGTAGAACAAAAACACAAAGTACAATAAACTTGTCATAAGTTTTATGAGATTATATTTGAAATAATGTATTTTTGCCTTGATATAAACAGTTGTTGTTGTAATACTGTAATAGGCAACACGTGCATGCTAGACTACATATTAGTGGTGATTTAGGTGGCAATATGTCGGACTGCTGTTTGCCTCTTCATCTTGTTTTGTCTTGTTTTACTTTGTTGTGTATTTTATTGTTGTCCAGTCTCAGTGGGTGTATCACCACATTTTTCCCTGCTTTCTTTTCTTTTCCTCTTCCTTTTGCCTTTAGAAAGACCACCCATAGGGTTCGGAGGGGGCAGACGTCTCTTTGGAATAATAATGGGGTCGTCCTGGGAAAATTGCCCATGGAAAGGCCTGTCTGAAAAAAAAAAGAAAGAAAAATTTGGTCTTGTTTCCGATCCTTCTTGGAAACATTCATCAGGGCACTCCTGCTGTTTGGACGGGAGCAGTCCCAATCATAGCCCCTAACCACTCATTGGCTGGGTCACTCTGCCACTGCCAAGCCTTTCCAAGTCCAAGTCAGAAATCTGTGGCACAACGTTTAGAAAGGATGCTTTTTATTTGTTTGCTCTGTTTTATCTTTAAGTGGGTTTCTTCCAGAATACACAGACAACTGGGTTCATTTTAAAGCAAAGTAACATTACTTGTTATTGCTGTGCACATTATCATTACTCTTCACGAGCTGATGTGTGGAACAAATTAAATGTATCGTTGTGTCTGTGCTGCTATTGGGCAAGGCTGTCGGCACATAATAGCCCAACAAATGAGTCACCATGGTCTCAGAAGGAAAGCCTCGATCATGATGTCATTCCCTGTTTGGGTGACACACGTGACACTATTCTGATGAAACACCATGAAAGTGGCCAACACAGCCAAGTATTTTTTCTGAGGGCAAAGGTTGGTTCAGATACTATAACTTTATTTCACTTAACTCAATAAACTTTTATCCCATGCACACAATTTCCATTTGAGAGAAGTAAATGTAAACACTCATTTGCAGTTTATTAATTTACATTTAAATCAAGTAAATACATTGTGATTGGATTTTATTAAAGGGGACATTTAGAATCAATGTTTGTCCGACAAAGTTATTGTTTATGAATAATTCAAGTAATAATTTATATAATTTTGAAAGATTGATTTTTCCCCAAAACAATAGAATGACTTTATTGTGATTATTTTTCTGAAGCGTTGGACATGCTCATGTAAACTTTTCAGACTTTGCACCCAGGCCAACAACCTGAGAATGAAACAATTGAGCAGAAATGTTCTGGTCATTCTAGCTGGAGGAACATGGACCTGTGTTTACTAAAGTTGACTTTTTCCCTTGTTTGCTGAACAGAAATGTTGGCTTTAGTTCACCTCTCAGGCAACATCTTCCATCAGGAGCCAATCATGTCCTGAACAGCGAGTTACTTTGCTCAGCAACATCAGGATATAGTGAGGACGATTGCCAATGTTTTGAGTCGGATAAGAACTCCTCCTAACAACTGTCCATGTATTTGTTAAATCAGCTCCATAATGCCATTCAACTAGTTTTTCTCACAGTCTGTTGTGTTTCCGTTTGGAGACTTTACCATACTCTGAACTATTTTAAATAAGAGATCCATCATCTTAATATCTCAGTCCTGTCAGTCAATAATTCCTTATTGTAGAAGTAAAAAAGGTGGCTTAATACGTTTTCTTTCCTTGTGATCCTCATGCTCCACCATTCTGCTCTCCCCCGAGCCATCACAAACTGGCCTCCCTGTGCCCTGCTAGGCCCTGAGGCCCCGCTGCCCTGCTCCAGGTCTGAGCAGCGGGGGATCTAGTGATGGATGTGCCTCAGGGGGGCTCCCTGTGGGAGGTGGGCTCACACACTCTGCTCCTCACCGTCACAGGGGAAGATGTCAGCCTTCATTCTTAACCAGAGACAGTCGAGTAAAGCATGTGGTAAGATCACTGTCTTGATATCAATGTTTTATTTTTCAATTTTTTTACTGGTTTATATAACACAATATTGATTTAATTATCAGTTTGAAGCAAAGTTACAGAAAAAGCCAAAGCAGAGTTAACAAAAACAAAGAAAAACATAATAAACAAATTCTGACATTTTATTGTACCAGGATAAAAAAAGAATAAAGTTACATAATGGGACTGACTTTAAATCACAGTTCTAACTGTAGATATACTTTTACTTTTTAACACCTGTCACCAGTCAGTGAATATCATGTCCCTAACCTAGAAATATATTGAAAGTTTGTTTCAGATAAAAATGTAAATCTGTTCTGGAAAATTCAAACTCATAGTCACTAACATGCATTGCTATATAATTAACATTACCAATATATTAGTATGGTAAACCACTTCTCAAGTAGTATTTAATTTACTCCTCTTTACATGTTGGTGTATTGGAGAAAGAAAACATATTTCCTTTTTACCAGGAGAACTCATTAGGGAGTTTAGAGAGGAGATATTGAATAATGATCATCAAAACGGTTTAATTGCAAAAATAGTTTGACAACTTTTTGGACATAACACTATAATTATCTTTTTTAATTGAGTTGCCTGTGCAATCTAGTTTAACAACAGTTAAGGGAACTTTTGTAAAACTGTCCAGTCATCACGGAGAGATGAGGAGCGGTGGTGTTTGGCAGAGAGAGGTTCACTCGAGTTGATGTGAGGAAAGAGACGTCATCTGTGAATGAGCCTCAGATTTCAACACAAAGCTATAGTACCTGATTGTGTTTACACTGCAGCTGATTTATTAAGGTCAGCTCTATTCCTTTATTACTTGGCAAGTAAATAATAAACAATATTCAATGTCTAGTTTGTTTCTTTAAGCTTTCCTGTATACAGGCGGGGGAGGGGTGTGGACATACGTCTTCTCGATGGTAATAATGGAACTGTGACCTCATGGTCTGAGCAGCCAGAAGCAAAACCACTGTTCCCAGTAGCATAATAATAATAATAACCAGTTTTTTTTTTTCTCTTTACATTGGTCTAACAATAACTTTAGCAAACTGCTGCAGTAAATATCCGATTAGCCTACGCTGGTTAATGCAGAAATGTGATTATCTGTGTCACATTAAAACAAAATCTTCTTATTTTCTATCACTTTATAAGAACATAAGACCACTGTCTGAAAAATACAGGTAAAACAGTATTTCACATGCTCAGAATTAATGGCACAAGACAATCATATATTTCTCAGGGTTTGTTTTTATTGCAAACAATATAATACAAAAGATAAGCTTTTAAGACAATGCCATGTTTACCTACAGAAACTGCATTAAGGAGATGACAAAATGGGAACTAATGATACAGAATATAAAATAAGGAACACAACTTTTTTCCAAAAAGTATCTTGTTGATTCCAGCATATCCTTAACAAAAACAAACATCGCAACTTCCATACTCATTAATTCATTTGTTAGAAAGAAAAGGAGAACACTTCCAGTTTTTCTTTTTTTTATAGAGAGACTCATTGTGTAATTATATAAGTAATCTGTACAATAACTAAATCCTGAATAAAAGAAACTTTTATACGGAAACATTTACAAATGATAAATAAACAAATCTGTACCACATATGACAGCAAACTAATCCACTGAGGAACTTTTCATCTCAGTTAGCTGTTGCGGAATTAAAAAGATAATTGCAAATAGTTATTTCCAAATAAAATTAATTCTAAAGAATAAATTAGGAAAAAGGTTAGAAAAAAGGACGGAGCTGTAGGAATGATAGAAGCACGCCAGACTCAGACCTGCTGGCTGCTGAGGAGAATCAGGTCAAAGGTCACTTCCTGCATCTCCTCAAGCAGGAAGTCAGAACTATGCTGTGGTTTTGACACTGCAATGCCAGAGGAAAGAGCCTCTCCACTGTGGTTCCAGAGGCACCAATGGTATCAAGGCAGTACCCAGATAAAAGTAAGCATTGCTCAGTTACATGAAGCAACACAGTAAGGCCCCTAGTAGAATAACATGGCACCTGCTATAGCGTTTCCAAAAGAATACTTTGAGCTAAAGCAAAGAACAAGAACATTTAACTAAGTCACTGTTGACACTGTCATATCATGGCCAAACAAATGTAATCTATTTCGAACCTGCATTGCTCAATCCTGCATCTCATGGAAATTACAATAAAATATGTACAGTACAACAATTCAAAGCAGAATGTAGGCTTTAGGTATAATAAGACGGCAGTGTCAGTAAACTGATGTTTCTTGCTTTTGTACAAAAAATACATTAGTGAGAAGTAAGGCCACTGAGGGTGTTTTTACCCGGCATTCCCGCTCGTTCAGATGTGTTAAATCTTCTAAACGTGATGATGAGGATGCTGATGACACAAATTATGACGATGATGAGAAGAGCAGAACACATACACAGTACATACTAAAATATTTATAACCAGTATGTCCTCACAGAGGATTTCACTTTTTTTAAACATTATATCTAAAAAAATATAATCACAATTCCAACCGATACAAAAGGCACTGTTGTGAGCCAATCCAAAGATATATTTTCAGTACTATAAAAAAAGTCCTTTCATGTTTTTCTGTTGGCAACGAAGGGTGTGGCATGATGGCACAAAGGACCCGGCAGAGAGAAGTCTATGCATGTGATGGATGTTGTACAGTCAGTGCCGAGGGCCGCCTCATGGCCTGGACAGCTGTGTGTAAATGGGCTGCTGCTCCCACTGCTGCGGACTGTGGGTCTGGGGAACAGAGGGCACCCCGGTGGTGTCTGCGATCGGGGTGTACATCGGCCTCTGGCTGGGACTCATGTAGCTGAAGGTGGGGTACAGGCCGGAGCCTTGGCCAGCCGCGTGGCTGTAGTAGGAGTTGGCGCCACCTTGGTGGTCTGAATAGTCATACTGTGCTCTGGTGATGGAGGGGTAAGAGGAGCTGCTGTAGTGCTGCAGGTTGAAGGACCCGTAGGTGATGTGCTGTGGGGAGCCCTGCTGCTCACTGTAGTGGCTGGGGCTCAGCTGCTCTGTCTTGATCTGGGTGGTTCTCTGTTGGCCCGGCTGGCCTTGCTCTCCTCCTCCACCCAGGGTGGTCAGAGAGTGCTGCTGCTGCTTGGCCATCCAGGCGTGGGCCCCGACATTGGCCGCCTGGCTGACAGAGGAGCTGCCGATGCCGTAGCCGTTGGTGTAGCCGGCCTGCGCCGCTCCATTCAGCCCAGCATGGCTGTGAGGGGGCAGATACTGATCAAACTCATCGACATCAAAGCTCCCCATGTTGGAGATGACCTCGCTGCTCAGTTCCCCAATGTCCACAGCGCCAAAGTCGATGTTGAGCTGGCGACTGGTGCCCTCTTGCATGGGGCGCCCCTCACGCTTCAAGTCAGCTTTGCTGGTAGGGAGCTCTGTCTTTGGGGTGGTTGGGGGTGTTGGTGGGCCCTGGGACTGACCTGGGTAAAGGAAAGGAACTGTTAGCTTTACAGTCAAAATTAAAATCACATTTACCTGCATGATGGGCTGGTTATGAGGTTAAATACCAGGAAAAATGTAAATGATTTCAAGATGTTTGTTGGCACTAAACTGACAGGTGTATACATGATGGCTTGTAATCATGAATCATTAACAGCTGTCTGCAAAAGGCTTATAAATATTGATTTGTTCAACTGTGTCACAATGATTTACGTTTTTTCTTTTTAAATAAATCCTTTTATTTTTCTTGAATTCATTATTTAATATATTTATTTGTTTTCTTACCTGAGTGGTCTCCTGGAGAATGCACCTCTCCCATACTAGAGGCTGGAGAGTCGGCCTGCTGCAGAGCCTTAAAGATCGCGGTTGGAGAGATGTGGGTTTGCTCGCCGTCCTCGGGGTCGTTTGGGCCGTTCTTCACAGACTTTCTCCGTCTTGGCTGATATTTGTAGTCTGGGTGATCCTTCTTATGCTGCACTCTCAAACGCTCAGCTTCTTCCACAAACGGGCGCTTCTCGGTTTCGTTGAGCAGTCTGAAAATAATACGGAGAATTGTAAATTAAAATGACCAATCAACAACAAGCACGTCAAATGGTTTTTACAATAGTTAATAGATGAACAGTGTACTGAATTATTGCATCCATTGTTTCAATATAAATGATCACATAAAAAGCACATAAGAAATGTGTGCATTCTTAGCCGTGCATGCACTCAAATATAGAATGACTACGTGTATCAAAAATTACAATTAACACTCAATAATAGAGAGAAATATAATTTAAATGCATGAGTTGACTGTAAAGCACTACGTGAAACAGCAGGCAGGTGTTGCATTTCATCGAAGGAATCGTGCACTGTGCACAGAGGCGCGTACAACTCAATGCAAAAAGTGATTGAGAATGCAAAGCGAACCTACCTCCAAAGTTTGCCCAGGGTTTTGCTGAGTTCCGCGTTGTGCAGATGCGGGTATTGATCGGCCAACTTCCTCCGTGCAGCTTGAGCCCAAACCATGAATGCATTCATGGGTCTTTTGACATGAGGTTTATTTTTATTTGAGCCATTAACGCGCACCGGCATGGGCACCAGCGTCCAGTCGTAACCCTTCAACACCTGGGACACCGCATCTCTGATACACACGGGGAACTTCTCTTCGTCTCCCTCTTTCTTGTAGTCTGTACCCAAGAGGAGGTGGTTGTCGATCGGCCGGGTGTTCTCGGTGTCCGAGCCGGAGCCGGACGGGCACGGTGAGCCTGCGGATTCCTCAGACATGCAGGGGCTGGGAGCGTCAGAGTGACACTTCTCCTGTTCTTCTGTCATCTTCAGGTAAGGGTCGAGTAGATTCATGCGAAAAAATTAAACAATAACTTCTCGCAGTAAAAAAAGGAGAAAATCCTTCTTTCTAAATCCAAGTGCTGTGCCCAGAGTCTGCAGTGACAGGCTGTGAGGGCGCACAGCTTCACTTGCAGAGATGAATCCTTTCAAATAAAAAACAAAAGTAAAAAAAACAAAGTTTTTGAAGCTCCTTCGAGTTTTCACAATTTTGCAGATAAGAAGGCAAATTGCAAGTAAACGCTATGTTTTGGTCAACTTTGCAATTGTGACTGAAGAGAGAATGGTGACTGAGAGGTCTACTCTTGGAGGATTGCTGAAGAGTTTAGAGACACAGGAGGCGAAGCCTGGATTTATGTTTGACGGCAAGGGAAAGGATTGGGGGAAACTTTTGGTAGGCGGAGACGTAATATGACTCTCCCCTGAAGAACTCTTGCAGTCAACAACGGCGAAAAACCAGCTCGAGTTGGAAAAAGGTGTTTTTCCCCTTATAATCTTGGTTTCATTTCAATTTGAGGTATAATTTTTTCTTTTAAAAGTTAATACCTAGGGCGTAGAGCTACAATTACAAATCATAACTGCAGCAGTTTACTCTAGTGTTATTTTATAGTTTCACTATAATGATATAGCAATATTAAAGGAAATAAAATAAATGTTCTTGAATTTTCTTGGTGACACAACATTATTATCATTAACTCTACAATAGGTCTAATCCACATAGGACTGTTACAAGTGCATAATTATTGCTATTGCAGTTTTGATTTTGGTTTTAATACGTGGTCATTGACTAAACTTATCTTATTTAAATGTAACAATAATGACAAGGTTCATTTGCAAATGAATACTTCTTGTCCCCAGTTTTACAAATCCCTGGCTTTATGTCAAACATCGTGATTCTAAGTTTTCTATCTGAAAGCAGGAGTCAGCTGCTTTTATGATGTACTTATAAGATACACTGTTTGGATAATGTATACATAAAAGCAGTTGTCGTGTCGTTTTAATCGTATCCAATATTTGTAGAACTCTGTTTTCGTTCTGAATAAGCGCGTGCAGTTGAGCTGCAGGAAGCGTCTCGCGCTCTGCACAGTGAGCACATGGACCAATAGGGGGAGACAACAGTCCAGAAACTTGGGGGCAGCCTCGCTACATGTGCATTGACTGCCATCATTAAAACAAAGTAAAAGGGTGATACAGAAAATATAAAAACATGTTAACATCTTACTCTAAATGTATATTTGAAGACTTTGAGTTTAACATTTTATTTGTGATAACCCAGATTACAAACAAAAATGTTTTATTAAAATGTTCTTATCACAAAGAATCAATAAGAGACTGTATCTCCCACTTTAACCATGAAGATTAACATAAACATGTTTTAATAAATATCAATAAGAATATTGACGTTAAATAATATGATATAAATACTTTCATTAATAAAATAATATTATTGATGATGACCATTTCATCACTATAAAATTAATATACCAGTGCATTCAAATATAAAATATAATGTTATATTTTAAAGGTTTTTCTTAAAACAATTTTGTTAAAGTCTGAGAAAAAGTGAATCAAATCAAATGTGTCTCAGCAGTAAAATCTACTTTGCTGGATTTGCTCCAACACTTGTTTTCTGCGGACAAAGAACACTTTGTTGAGAGAGTTCAGTCACCATAATCCATGTATTCAATTTTAGAAACCAAATCCGCTGTTACGTATGAGTCCACATATAGTCATGAAAAGTTTAAAGTTTTCTATTTTTATCACAACATTATGATTTAGTAATGATTAAGTAAAAAGTACAGCAATGTTATTAGTTAAGCTAATCTTAGCAATAACAAGACTCACCCATTGAATCCTGCTTAGAAAGTCACACTATTAATTACACATTCATTCTTTATCAATTATAGAATAGGTAATAAAACAAAGCTGATGAGCTAAACTCTAAGACAACAGTAAACTGTATAACTTAAATGAAGATTGTGCAAATGATCTACCAAATGGAAAGAATATATTCCGAATAGTAAATATAAACTTTTCAACATTTTAAAATTAATTTTAAGTATTTATGCATCAGACTTTACCGTATACTTCTAACTGTTTTAGAAAAAGTGTGATCAGTGATTGTCTTTGTCAGTAGGCAGGGCCTTTCATTGCTAATAATATACATTTTGCCATGAATATCATATTTCTTTATAAAGAGTGCAGCGTTTCAAGGTTTCCTGGTAAAGCCTTCAGTCTGGCTTGACCCTGACATTTTCATTAAAAACAGCCTAATATCCCTGTCAGATAAATCTGCTTTTTCTGCCCCTTGTCTTATGGTTGACTAAATTCTGTGGCTGGCTGCCCTGTCAGCTACCCGGCATACAATTGGAAAACACACACTTTGGAAATGTTGTTCTTCCAAAGTACATGTGAAATAGAGTGGATTGGAAAAACTAAAAGGGGTGTAAGTTGTTTTTGTATCATAGGCACTTAATAGGTATAACTATGTTGATTTTGTAACACTTCAAAGTAACCTGATTCTCTGTACTTGGACTGAAATCCTTGATCCATTTCCCCCAATGAAAAGTAATTTTTTGAGATGACTCTCAGGGTTGCAGCTCATGTGATACTCTTAACGTAAGTTAGTACAAAATAACATACTACGTCTCATTAGAGGGTGAACATTTCATGTCATTTCGTTTTAGTTTTTGAGCTGAACTGCTGCCATTTGATATCGTTGAGCTTGAGAGATGACTGGTCTCAACATGTAGAGGAGGAAACCCAGTCCTGGCTAACACCGAGGCATCAGAGGTGTGGTGGGGCATGTTCGCGCCCCCGCAGTGCTGACTGCAGAGGGTTTGAGGTGCCCTACAGACTGACTTACGGTCGGTCAGGGGGGGTGGGGGCGCATATCCTCAGGGGCCAGGCACACAGCTGGAGTACCCGCCTGCAGGCCGAGCAGGTCTTGGGAAACTTCTCAGCTTGACTTCGAGCCATGGCGTCAAAACTTTGAGGCAAACACTGGGGGTAAACTGCCAAATCATGTCTTCCAGCTCTCCGAGCTAGCTCAGATTCCACTGCAAATGTTTGAGCAGGCCGCCTCTTTTTGTAAACTTTCAGTGTTGTGTGTGTGTGTGGGTGTGTTACTACTTGGAGTATACAGTATGAGTCTTGCGTCGATGCCTTTGAAGAGTGTTTGTCAAAACAATATAATCAAAAAAGGCAAGCATGTGTTGTATTTTTTCTCCTGTATTACATTTTTTTAAAGAACGGCTTGATTCGGTGTAATATTCATAGAAGTAAATATAATAGTTAGCAAAATGTTTATATCATCACCATGGGAGCCATGATTAGGTGGAGACCTTCTGAAATGCGAAATCCATTAGACATGTTCCATCAGCAAGACCTGCATTAACACATTTTCAGTATTTATATTCTGTGACATAAAACCTATGAAGAATATGAAAACTTCGCTGAGTAAAAATTGCAGAGGCAGTGGAGGCAGAGGTGGCTTCAACCACTAAATACCGACATAACACCTGTCTGAGACTTTCCACAACTAGGGCCAACTGCCCTAGACATGGCAGAGGGAAAACTGAAAAAATCCTGCCGGCGAACCATGTGAACTTTACTTTTCCGGCCGCTTCCACTTTTGGTGCCTGGTCAAAATGGCAGTTTGTTTATTCTTGAAAAAGTTAAGGCGAGACAGGGATGGACCCGCTGCCTCAGGTGTTTGCCTAACCAGATCAGAGAGCTGTGGCCACGGGCGACTGTTGACACATTTAGCAAAGGGTAGTTTAGTTTAAACAGGACTTATCACGGCCCTGACACCCTCAGAAGGATGGGCTTATTTTCCCTGCTCTGACTCTCTCGCACCTCCCTGATAGCCTGTGTAGAACCACAACAGCAACCAGGGCTTCACCAGTGAGACCCAGGGGTGAAAGCATGCAGACACTTTCACAAGATATGTTATATATTGTATTGCATATTTCCAGATTCATTCAATTGTTCTGGAAAACACTTACATAATACTTTATTGCATATTTAGAATCTAAAAACAACGCATAACAGCTATATAAAAAATATTATTAAGCTTGCACTGATAACTGTTCAATTATTAATTAACCTGGCAGTTGCCACCTCCACCATCAGGTCAGATAACTCATTGGCTATGCGGCTAAGGAACTCCAACTAGGAAACAAATGTATTCCGGCCTTCACCCCTGTGAGCAGCAGTGTTTGGCAATTGCTGCCGCACGCTTTCTTGTATATCTTCCGCTTTCTCCGGCCTTCTCTGGCGATACTGCCACCGTAATCTCAGCCTTATCTGCTGCTGGCTTTTAGTAAACTGAAACACCTTGGGCACTCATTGATAGTGTATCAGCCGGGAAGGAAATGCACGCAGATGTGGGAACGCAGTGAAACAAAAATATTTTGATAAACATCATCAATGTTGGATAGGTGCCATGACCCATAGTCTTATGATGATAACACAACATCATTTCACTAGTGAAAATATTAGTTTAAATTCATTTAATTGTTGTTTTTTTTTAATCTTTGCTTTACTTTAAGCTGCTTGCCTGACATCCTAATATTCACCGTTCTAACCTTTTTGACAGCACACCTGAAAAGCACAACCAATATTGAACTCTGCTGAGTGACTTTATATTACCCTCAATGCCTTCAGGTGGCGTGACCTCTGGGTTGTTTCAAATGACAATGAAATGGTATTAAAGCAGAGTGTGATCTCTGCAGGTCACTCTCCTGCATTTCAAATAATAGAGCCTGACCTGTTATTATGTCTGAATGACAATGGCTCATTCTTGAAGTGGTGACAAAATGTTATGGCATTACCTGGGTCTTTACAGAGGCTAATCATTGGGCTCGTATCCTCAACAGGGGTCCTTTTAACAGAGAGCAGGTGACAAGTTGAAAGGGTGAATTAAACTAACACTCATATCCTGCTGTTGCTGTTATTGCAAATGCAACACGATTGCTTTTCAAAGAGAAACTTTTAGACATCTCAAGTAAAACAATCCTTCCTGTTTCCAAGAAAACTTCTTATAAAATATACTCTTGCTTAAATCAACGGATGAAGGGATATTGCTGCCAGTATCTAATGTTAGCAGCAGTGTCATTTTGTCTTTCTTTATCTTATAGCTTTTCACAACTAATTAATTTCACTGACAAAGACTGTGTAATGGGGTTGAAAACTCCAGAAAAAGCAAACGATTACACCTTAATGTATAATTTTTTTCTTAAAATACAGATTCCAAATTAAGAACGTGCTCTTACACCCTAACATGTTGTTGTTTAAGAAACTCACACTGTTTTAAAAATGTATTGAAATAAAAAAATATCATTATGGTGTAATATAATGGGCCGTAGATGCCATTCTGTAAAATGTACACAGTCTTGCTTTAAAATGTTATCCAATTTTTTTATACAATCAACCTGCTTACCATACAATAGAAACGGAACTTATAAATAATTCAAACTTTATTTAACTGTTTAGCTGCTTTATAATCTTCAAATTTCATCATGGCTTATATCACCCATCTTTTTCTTAGAAAATAATAAATGTTCCAATTTGTCATCTGACTGCAAAAAAAATCTAATGTTTTTGAAATATACTCCTCCCTCAGAGCCCAGACTTCATGTTAAGGTAGTTTTGAGCAGAAATGTGGTGTAAGTTGTGAAACTCTCTTCCGTCATGGATTATTGCACTGTCGTGTCTGGAGCGCAGCGCTGACTCAGGCTGGCTGACAGTACTATAGCAGCTCCCTGGCACCGCTACACATGAAAAGTCCCATCCGCAGCTCTGGATGATGTCAGTGTGGAACCTCTGCCTGCACACAGAGACACCTTTCACAAGAAACCTGTATTTCCTCGGGACTGGTCTACGTAATGGAATATTCAGCCCTCCTCCCCTACCTGTTTCTATGATCAGGTGTAAATGAAACTGTTGTTGTCGCCTGTGGTTTCATAAACTAAAAATAAACTCTAATGCGTTTCCCAACTTCCCCTTCTCATTCCTGTCACCTTACCTTGTTTACATCCTTTTTTTATTCATATATATTTCTCACAATAATATTTTTAGCTCTGAAAAAACATTTTAAATGATCGTAGTGATACTAAAGTGTCTTGCTCAAACAACCTGAATACATACATTTAAAATTAAAATGTTAAATATATTTAGAAAACACCCACATTGCACTGTTTCACAAATCCCTGGTGTCATGTTTTTGTCACATTTCTCCCCCCTTTCTCTTGTTTCATTATCCTCCCACCTTAACCTGGTCCTTTCAGCAGGGCTCATTAGTTGGTACGACCGATGAAAAGGGCCATTCTTTCCACACAGTCACCGTGATACTAGAAATTCTGAGGTAATGAAAGAGTGATGATATCTAATCACCTTCCAGGGGATAGCACCTGCATCAGAGCCAGTCCCCCAACCTTTGCTGAATGCTCACGAGTGGATGGCCTACAGTAGTACTTCCTTTTAGCGGTTCAGCAGTGACCACGGTTCTACCTTTGATATCACTTGTTGCTGGGGAAATGGGAATATCTTGTGTGGTCGAGCAGATCCAGTCCTCTTAGGTGTTTCCACTAGGGATTTCAGCATTAGACCGCGGCAATGGGATTAATACGTTTAGAAAGGGCAGGGGTGAAATGAACAATGGCATACTTCAAGGGCTTTAAAAAGTGTCTTATTTCAATGGGGAAAAACAAGTCTATTCTTAATAAATCCTATTTTAGTGCAAAAGAAAAGGAGAAGGTCAAAAATCTGCATTTCAGTGACTGAATATTGTATGCACCAATTTAAAATGAACATCTTCATATGAATTTTGAAACTCATCATTCAATTGTAATCTTAGTTTGGGACTGGTTGCTCCATGGAGGTCTATATTATTATTTATGTTTAGAAACAAAAATGCCATTTACTTCAAAAGTTTGTGTCTAAAATAATTGTCCATGAATCAACAGTTGTTAAATGTGGTTTCTACAAAGCCACATGGCCCTCAAGTTGCTATTTAATGAATTGTACTCCACCCAGGATCACTTTTTACGATGGGAGTCGGATGTGAGTCTGACTTTGGAAATTGGAATCAAACTTTTGAAAAAATGTCCATTTGGGTTGATTTACCACTGAATTCTGACAGTTTTATTGTATTTGCATCTTTTCCTTTTTGTCAATGAAACCCAGGAAGAAAAAATAAAGAGATTCCTGAATATATTAACATGTGCAAAAACTGAGATTTCTTGTACAGCAGTAGGAGCTTTGTCTTTACTTTCCCAAACGTGAGATGTTTTCATCTCCGTATTTCCTCTTTTTTTTCTCTTTTGCTGTCTTATGATTACTTTGCTGCATATTCAGGGGCCATAAGTGTAGACAGGGAGAGACGTTAGGCCAACTATGTGCCAAGTATAACACAGCACTC
This sequence comes from Dissostichus eleginoides, assembly GCA_031216635.1. Lineage (NCBI taxonomy): Eukaryota > Metazoa > Chordata > Actinopteri > Perciformes > Nototheniidae > Dissostichus > Dissostichus eleginoides. Next base: position 16,891,077 of record CM062277.1, read on the forward strand.
AGAGCTGTGTGTGTGTCTCCCCTCACTCCTTCCTCTATTTCTTCCTCCAGCTCTTTTCTGGTGCTCCTGTGTCCAGACTGGCTCAGCCACAGCAGGGAAGCTCCATCTAATTGGAGCGGTCCAACTGTGGTGGCCCCAAATCTCCGGCAGCCAGGCTTGTGCATTCTAATGTTACCCTTGAAGGAAATTGTCCTCCACTATTTCCGGAGATCTCATATTTGAGCGGCTTGGTTACCATTCTTGGTGGGAGAAAGAAAACTGCAACTGGTTTATTAGATTTGCAGCAGAGCCCAAATGTTGTCCTGCCTGCAGTAGCTTGCTGTGTCTTGGCACCGCAGGTTAGCTAGCTGGCATGATTAATGGAGTGACGCTTTAAAGAGGGTAATATGGATTAAAAAATACATAATTGAATAAACCAGAGAAAGAGTGTCTTGAATGGAACCAAAGATTGTTAAAGTTGTTCTTAAACTATCTTAACTATCCAATCGAAAATGGAGATTTTGCACAACAAAATAAGGCCATGTTCAGATCATCTAAACATACATCTCATTGAATTTAATGATTGAGCCCAACCCAAAGTGGTCTGGTGGAAAAATGCAGGGTTGTTCAGCAACATTTCCAGCAGACATATTCAATGTCATTTGGCAACGCAATGCACTGACTAAACAAATCACTGCAAGCACGTATTCATGGTAGATTCTTTCATAACATAAGTGGGAAAACCCTTGTTTCAGGTCACAATCATTGACAAGAATAGTAAAATGACTTTTAAGAGCTGTCAAAGGTGTTTTGTTTTGACATCTGATAAACCTTAAAAAAATTCCAACTAGACTTCCTGGAGTGAATTTTTTCTTCTCAATGATACATGTAGCACAACACATACCTGAGAGTATTTGTAGCCTGAATTCCTTCAAATAATGTGATTTAATAAACTCAGTATACAGGCAACAGAGGAAATGGTCTTCACCATTTACAACTATGACAATGTCAATCTCTTAAAAAAATCAACCATGTTCTCATCCTTTGGATATGTTGTTGTATTGAGCTGAGGTAGACTATAAATAAAGACTCAAGTGTGATTTCAATGATCTGAGGTGAAGGCAGATGGCGGCTCTTACTTTGAGTCTGTAGGAAGTTCAAAGAGACGTATTTACACAAAGATGAGGTTTTGCACCGTTCTCACAGCTTTGTCTCAGTCTGGGCGACAAACAGCCTCTGACTCACCAAACAGGTTATCAGGAAGCCGTGACCCTCTTATCGCACCGCCATACACACTCTGTAATTAAAAATCTAGAGTTACCCAGCACCTACACCTCAGCGCACCACTGTGGATGGAAATGTGGATTCAGCGCACCTTAGTTTAGTTGAAGTTGCTCACTGAGGCCTAACTCCTTAATAATGGTAGGGTACGTGGGCAGATGGCAAACCCCGAGAAGGAGCAGATGAAGTCCGATGGATAAACCCGGCGTGGTGCACGTGTGGGGGAGTGGAACGTTTTGTCAGTAAGCCCATATTAAGTCCCTCGGGTCACCACTTAAAGTTGTGCATGGAACAGGAAGAAAAAGGAACACCTCTGTGTGTTTCTCAACAGCCTAAAGATCAAGCTCAGGGAGGGAGAAAGTGCGACACAAGGGGTGTGCAGTCCCACTGGGGGCTAGAATTTACAGTTGAAGGTTATGGCTAATAGTAAGGAATAACAACAACATGGGAAAATGACATATAATAGGAGATGGAAGGGGAACGAGAGCAGCATTCGACTTAAAGTGTGGGAAGACAATTTAAGTATTGTATCAAAATCATGTTTTCAAGTGACATTTGGTTTTAAGGAACTCTTGACATTTTTTCTAAAGTTAGTAGCCAAAATGTTATGTGAGTATTAAGGTAGAAATCCCTGTTTTATGCGTGACTAGGGAGACTCTTTGTCCTTGGCGGTGACAGGACATACACAGGCACCTCCTCAACAGGCGCCAGCTGATTTTTATCGCTTTTGAAAACTGACTCCACTTCCCCAACCTCTCTCTGGGGTTCTGCATACATTTCTTATTGACACGAATGATAACAGGTAATTCTATATTGGCTCCAAATCTTCCATCAGCAGTCTAAGTTATGAATATCTCTTCTTTTCTAATACCATGTTGTTTTTATATAAAGTCTGTTCAACTTTAAAAACTGGCACCTCCAACAGGACTTGTTGTTGAGAATGACCAACAAAATGAAGTATTAAATATAAAACAGAGTATTGTCCATTTAACTTGGGATTTGTATAATGCCACTATGTTAACCTACATGCACTGATCTAATTTAAAGTGTGTATTGTTTGAAATTGATATGAATTATTTTTATAATTATTCCAAACTAACCTAAGGAATGTTCATGTATATTCCTCCATGATTCTTTATAGAGACATAAATGTTAATCCACAACACATGCAGTGATGAGATTGTTTATTTACTATGGAAACCATGTTTTGTTTTTTTAACATGGACTTCTTATGAACATGTATCAGCTAATGGTTAATGTAATCCCTTTACTGTACTTGCCTGACATCCTGTAGTGCTTAGTGAAATCTGGAGGCCATCAAGTATTGTGTAGTGCATTACAGGGTGCCAGTGTGGGTGATGTCTGCTTTTAAACATTGGGAGAGACAGCAAAGGCTGAGTCAATTACATAATAATGATCTCATCCATGTGTAGACATCCCAAATGACAGCCAGTCTGTTTCTCTGATACTATCACCTCAGGAAACATGGAATGGGTTGGCATTATTATCCTCCTGGGAACCGAGGAAAAAAAGTGTCTTCCAATTTTCTTTTCTTTTACTGCAAATTGCTTAGATGTGAACACAAGTGTCTCAAATGGAGCTGCACAAGAACTCTGTCAACACGGCAGTTAGCAATTCTAGTTTAATTTTGAACACTAAGTCTTTATTCTTTGGAGTTTGTCATTGCCTAAATGTTCAACGTAGAGAGGATGGAAGACCCTGCTTCTTTCGCTTTGGTTTAATGGTTTAAACTTATTTTGAAGTTTGAAGCCTACTATATATGAAATAGACTAAATGTGGCTTTAAACTCATAGCATATGTGAAATAAATTAAAAGCACAATAAAGAGCTATGTCAATGTATCGGGAAGCAAAATGGTCCTGTTTACATAGGAATATTCTGAAAAGTTTTCATATGAGATATTCTTTTTCAAGATCATAAGAGTTCAAATACTATATGGTTTGAGTTTTAAACAAAATGACATGATATCTAGGGCATATAAATGGTCTGTGAAATTATGAAACTCTATATTTTTCTGTTCTCTTGATTTTCACAGAAGGGGGTTGATCTAGAGACGTCTGTAATCAAGAGAAATACACACACAGACTGACGTCTCAGTCCCTGTCTCTGCCAGCTTTCTGGGCCAAGAACAGGGGAAACAAAGCAGGGCACAGAACGACGATGAGGCGCACGAGGCTGGAGCAGACAGCAGCCAGATGAAGTTTACTTAACTGATCCGACCATAAAATCCAGAGTTTGATTAGCGAGGCAGCCTGAAGCAGTCACATTAGCCAAAGGAAGCCTAATCATCATCATCATTGCTGGACTCTTCATTTCACCTCCCTGTTTTGCTGGACTCGTGCATTGGCCCTATTCCATTCCTGTTTTTTTTATTTAGGCAACATCAAGTGATGTAGTGTCCCTCCCAAATCAAAGTCTCCCAGTGGCCCTTGCCTCCAATGCTCTGCTCCATTTATTTCCTGTTCTCCCAAAACCCCCACCGCCCTAAAGCTGTCAGCCTGGGCTGCTGTTGCCCTGAGGGAACATCCAGCCTATGAAAGCTCAGAGCCAGTCACTCAGCCAGACAACTGCAGGCTGGACAACCTGCACGTTTATCATGCTGTCATACGGTTTCTTTAACACTTAACAACTGATCACCATTTTACAGTTGTCTTGCCAATTATTGCTTATCCTTTGCAAAATGTGAGGGATTGCATACGAAAGAGTACAATACTCTAAAACCAGCAACAGATGTGTGTGGACGGGCTTTCTGGCTGAGACAGGTCGGAGAAGTTGCCACTGCACATGACGTATGATGCCTAAGGAGAGACCTTTGAGACTTGGATATAAATATTCTTGCTGCCAAAAAAATAGGAATGCTAAGTTTGAAGCACTCTGTGCATGTTTTGACTAACATGTGGGTTTGTTTTCATCCTGAGCAGACCACGGCCTCTCACGCTTGTTGCTGTGTTGGACTTATTAAGACCAAAAAGTAGACCTAGAAATGTTAGCAATACAGAGAGCACTTGGGTGAAAACAATGTTATCACAACCGATAGAAACAATGGAGGATGACACCCACATTGAATTAATTTATAGTTTTTCTTTCAGGTTAAGACTTTGGCAACTCAAACACTTTGAGGACTTAGGTTTAGGATTGTGGTTAAATAAAAAAATTGAAATAAATTATTTCTGGTCTGTGAGGGGATGCCAATACCTATCCTTCACATTAAAGCCATTACCCTCAGCCTTCAAAAGCTCACGACTTCCTACATTGGCATTGGATGAACATTGAGAGGTTCGTCCAATTTCAACTCACTTCCAAGGGAAACCCTGACAGCTGCATAAGGACACACACGTTGCTTTGCTTTAAAACATAAGGTGTATTTTAAATATTTGTTAACAGTAATGCCAACTTTTTAAAAAGACCTTAAGGAAAGGAAATGCTAACCATTGTTGTTGACATAATTTGGCTCAGTTACACTCCCTTACAGCAAATCAGATTCACTTAAAGCCAACAGAGACCAGGCTCCAGTAGCTAATTTCTTCGTCTAACCCCCTCCACCCAGCTCCGTCCCTTGCCTCAGTAGGCACTTATATTCAATTTGTCAGCGGCTCTCATTTAACATGCAGAATAGAGAGGCCCTCCACTCTACATTTCACTGGCACAGCTAAACAGGTCAGAGTTCATCTGAGGACGGCTTTCAGTATTCCTTCTTGTTTTCAGATGCTATGGTGCAGACTAGAGAACATAAGGAATATTCTGCTCGGCCAGGTGTGTTAAAGCTGAATACAACCAGTGTGCATTTTGACTAGAAAGAAAATAGATGCTACACACATTTTCCAAGCTCTGAAAACTGATCCAAACAACAATTTAATTATGCTTTATTTCTACACTCACTAAGGATCTCGGTCTCTAATAAGGTTTGACATCATCAGCCTTGGATTTAAGTATGCAACTAGAACATCTACTGAGGCACTGTTGTTAAATTTGACATTTAAACACACTTATGTGTCTGCTTCTAATGAAATAATTTCATTTGTAGCAGATTTGTCTGACATTTCACAGTCATTAGAATGCTCACTTTTGTTATTTCATCTCTGGTTTTGCAGTGTTACTCTTTTATTTAGAGCTTTCCACAACTCCTGATCTATTTTATTATTACTACAAATCCCATGTATTGACCTCAACTTGCATGTTTGAATCATTGTAAGCAAAAAGAAGGGCCACTGCATGCAGAGTTGTGTATGGATGTGGTCATAGAAGCCACTTGTGAAGTTAATATGTCCTGTAAAAACACTGAAAAGGATATTTATTACATCTTTATGCATTAGAGGACTTTATTTTATGAGGGTTTTATGCTGCCCTGGGGTGACTATAACCTTTAGCTTTATTTTTAGGGTAGCTTTTATTTGTATTTGCACAGTTTTTACCACAAACTATCCCTTCTCTTCCCTCAAACATAATATACAATTATGTGTCTGGTTGTTTTCTTAATTTGTATTATTGAGCTGTAGTAGAATCGGCGTGGAGTGGCAGACAAAGAGACGCTCCTGCTTTGCAGCTTTTACACTCCTTTCTCAGCTAATTTTCAGGCTTGCAGGCATCCTCATGCAGAGAAGTTTGAGCTGTAATACATGTGCTTGGCAGTCATTGCTCCATTTGCATCCAGATGTTGCTTGGCTGATGCACAGCACACTTGTCAAATGAAACCTGGTGACGTTTCAGTGGCAATTATTCTCTTTGTGCTCAAGTGGAACTACACACATTTAAATACGCACAGAAACACCCACACACACACTTAGGAAAACATCTGCCAACAAATCTTCATTTGCCAGGAAGTAATTGTTTCCATGTAGCGCTACAAAATGTAAAACTCAACAGATTTCTCTTTTGCTAACAGTCCGAAATCAAATCAAATGCACATTGAATGCATACATTATGATGTATAAAAGCTGTTGGATGACAAAGTTATTTCAATACTTTAATCTTTATATATTATTTATTTATACGGCCCTCCTGAGTTGATTCTACTCCTCCTTGAAATTATTTGAAGAGGATTATTTCATAGTCACGTCTTCTTGGTGCATTAGTGAAGTTTGATCTTATCAGATATTGTTTATTTCTTTCAAATATGGCGGAACGATGTCAGCAGCAGCCAGGATTTCACTTTTACTTTTCGTGGTCCATCCTATGGAGAGGAGTTAAAGTCAGCGCGGAGGAAAAGGGTGGAGTGGGAACACAGAGGAGAAGGGGTGATGTGATGAACAGGAGGGGCGCTTTGGTCTGACATCCAACTCCTCAGCACACTCGCTCCTCACTGATGTTTTTCTCGTGTCTGCATGGAAGCTGGTCATAAACATTTCCAGTCACCCTCTCTTTGCTTCATTATTAGGACATTCTGCAGAATACACACTCAGTTCAGGTTACTAGGTGACTAGCACTTTATAAGATACTCTTTCTTGTTATATTGACACAAATGCACTTCAGACAATCACCACTTCTCCAGTTTGTATTAGAAATCACATGCATTAACTTTGCAGCATGTGTTATGATCTTTGATCTTCATCAAATAAATTGCCTAATATGAATCCCCAATCAATCTCGATGACATTCAGAATCAGAAATCAGAATCAGAAACTGTTTTTTTGCCAAGTTGGTTTACATAAACTTTGTCTTGGTGTATGTGGTGCATACATAAACTGCCAAAGAAGACACAAAGCAAGAAAACAACCAACAAATAAAAATAAAATATATTTTTTGAAACCTTCCGGTATTATACGTTAAAATATGGAAATTATGAAATCTGTATATACCAAAAAACTACGTACAGTATACTATCGCAAAGTACTCAGAATAATAGAATAAAATATGGGCAGTATTGTTATGGAAGGTGGAAAGCTGTGTATATACTAAGAGAGGTAGCTTGTGTACAAATGTACAAATATTATACTGACATCTTGTGTATAAATGTCTTCACACAGAGTACACATAGAGAGTAAGAATGAGCCCAGCGGTGGTTTTATGGCTCCTGGTTTTATAAGACAAGGTTGGGATGGTGGAGGTGAGGGGGAGTCAGTGAGCTTTAACAGGCACTTGGGGCTTGATTGCTGCTGAGGAGCTACTTGAGGAGTTGTGTCATTTTACAGCTGGGGTTATAGAGGCGAGGGGCCAAGTTACATCCAGGACCTCAGCTGTGTTTCAGGCTGACTGGGCTGCCAGATAGAAATGTGAGTCACACAGATGATGCCGTCCTCCTGTTGTGTAGGACAGGGCTGGAGCCGGTGGATGTAGTCTGCGTGTGAAAACCTAAATAAACCTACTGTGGGTTTTAGAAAGGGAAATACAAACACCTGTCACCGGGGTGTCAAACAGCAGCAATCAATTAGACACTTGTGGAAAAAAGGAAGTATTATACAATTACTTTTACAACACCTGGAAATAGCTGGATATATTTTAAGATTTTTTATTCCAGACGTTTCAAATCCAAGCAAGCTTAAATTTAAGTGAAATACATTTGAATTAAAACTGCACTTTAACTAACTCATGACGTAAAAGGTTAAGGCTGAACAAACACTTGACACTTCATATAAAAAAACTGAAAGACCTGATTATTGCCGCCCTCAAAAACCAAAGACACACAACCCTCTCACTTAGCACTTGTGTTTCTAAGTAATAAATATGTTTGTTTGTTCTGAGTACACACCCCAAGTCTAAAAAGAAAGGGGCTCCTACACTTTTCTCTCTATTGGGTGGTAGGGGCGGTGCTGGAACGTGCTGATCAACCTTCTTAAAGCAGGCTATGGGTAGAAAGAAACCACCTATAAAAGGTCCTTCTGTCTTTTGCATAAAGAGCTATTGATTGCCACTAAGTGTCAACTTTAATATCTTCATCTGTGTTTAGAGGATCTCTTTCTCGAGCCGTGTTAATGTGCATAGGACTGTCCCACAGACAAATTATCACCAGTCGCAGCACAAGTAGTTGTCCCAGCTGTAAACCACCAGGAGCTTAGTGCCTAGTTAGAGGTCAGGGGTTAATGTGCTGCTAGAGGCACTACAAGACACTGTCCTAAATGTAGGCCTTTATATGTAGTCAGGATTGTCATTTGACCCCAGGGACTCTGGAATAGACATTTAAAGGGTGATTTGTTTCAGATTGTTGACAAAAGACACTGGTGGTAATTTCAGTAGGAACTGTTATTTTGTTCAGATATTAGACAATAGTGTGTGATGTCCCACTTATGGACAGCTCAATACATACATACTGGATGTTACATTTTTTGTAGTTGAGTGTTTATTCAGTTGACATTTTCTCACTTAATAAGACTAACAATGGACCAATGTTTCCAATCAGAACATATAAATACAGATAGACGAAGCATTTTCAGGGAATTATTGACCTGGTAGCACACAGCCCAGCAGTGCTTTCGAGAGGAGCAACACTTTTCTGGCTCTCCAGAAAAGCTGGTCTACAGCAGAGAAATGTGTCAGAGGCCATGTCCCGTGAGTTAAGCAGCTCTACATGTAGACCACCTTAACTGCTGTGAAATGCTGGCCTGATCAGGCCTTCCTGTTTCCCTCTGTGTGAGCATGCATGGCTCAGTGCAAAGCAAGCAGAGAGATGCTACGTGTTAGGACTGCTTCAGGTCCCGCAGTCAGCCAACTGTGTTGAGACAGATTACGCTTTTGCTCGGCCCTGACATCTTGGGCGTCTGTGTCTTGCCAAGGAGCCTTCAGAGACGAGGAGGGAAAGGAACTGCCCGGTCAGCCTGTCTCCTCTCAGCGTCCACCCGCTCAGGCCTGCTTTCCGGCCAGGGCTCTTAATTGTGTCTCTGGGTGAAGTGGTGGCGGCCCAGTGGTGGGGAGGGGGCATGTGTGTGTGATGTGAATAAGACCTCACACACAACCACATGTATTCACAAATATGCACATCCACACCCGTAATCCTATGGCCGGAATGAATGACCATCACAGTGGTAATTATAAATGAATATTTTGGGATATTACATAAGTCCCTGATGCACACAGGGCCTAGCAGCAGGAAGACCATGGGATTAGTCCTGGTTTGGCTAATGCCTGGATGGTTTTACTAAATGCTAGGGGCAGATACCTTAATAACATGATTCATCTCAATTCAAAAGTAATACCCAGCATTATGTCTAAGCCAATTTTCAATTGGTTTGGTTTCTAACTTTAATTCAACCCATGTGCAGCATAAGTCCAATATTTCCTATGTTCACAGAACAGGGTAACTTACCTATTTTATATTTGTATCCCTTGTATTATAATCTTAAAAAATACTTAATTTGTACAGAAGCGTCTTCTGGTTAGCATGGTGAGTATATAAGTAGAGCCAGAAATAGATTAACAGGAAGTCTCCTCCTTCTCGCCTTCGTCAGAAGACTATCCCATAACAGTGATGTCACCAAGTCTTCCTCACACCTATCCGAAAGCATTCAGAACTGGCTCAGGCTGACCGCAGTCTGGCCAGCTTCCTGTCTGACCATCGCTGGCAAACAAAGAGAGACGGGCAGCAAACACGGGCGCATCCACCTGTTAACAGAGCCAGGTCACAGGGTCTGCAGACATCAGAGGAGAGGGGTTCGCTCAGGAGGGAGGGTGTGTTTCCTATGGGGCAACAGGCAAAATGTTTTTCACAGCATGGTACTAAAGTCTGAAGAAAGTTACAACAGTAACATAGTACTTCAAATGGCATCTTGATATTTTTGTCCTTTGTTCTTGTTCTGGCTCTCACAGCTTTGTGTAATATGTGTTTTAACCATCTTACCCTGGAATAGAGTTATAATGAATGACGGCAGAGCAGTGGACTCTCCAAAGCATGCCCAGACCGGTCACTGCTCAGGGGTTTTATAGCATTTGGCTCAAACTGAACATTTTTCAGTCTGTCTCCAGTTGTCAGATTCTTTAATTGGGGAAGTCCGACCACCTACGTAAATGTATCTTATGCGTGTGCATGCAGCCGACCGGCCATCGTGTTTATGTAGTGGTAATTGGTGGACAGGTGGGATGGAGGCCTGCTGTTTTGCTTAACCTTCTCTGTGGTAATTCAGAACCCGGCTAACTAGACCTTGCTTAACCCCCTGACTTTAGCCCCAATCAACACATGGATATTAGGCACCGTGTAACCTCTGCCTTTGTGTATCTGAGAACTGGCTTGTGGTAAAAACCTGTCAAAATATCCCACTCTCATTTCTGTTCGGCGACAGCAACAAGACCTCTACAGTAATTTCCAGAAATCTGTCCAAATTGCTTAAGTCTTAAATTATGTATAATTGGCCCCTGCGTTGGGTTACTGGGGGTAGCCTCCAATCATGTGGTGGGAAGCAGAAAGGGCCCTAGTCACTTCCAGCTGGTTAATGATGGCCAAACGGGTGCTTACCAACATCACGCCAGTCGCCAAAGGTTACCACGGATGAATATTAGCTCCATGTGAGGTTTATTTTACTAAATGGCACCAGCACTTATGCGTGGCAAGCTGCTCTCAATGACTATGAATGATTTCACTTCTGTTACAATGATAACTTGTCTGAACTTCTGTCGTATGACAGCTTGCCTCATCATCTCACCTTTGTGGAAATTAACACATTTCTTTATTTAGAACTTGATTTCTGATTTGAAATTGAAAGATCACTCAAGGGGATGTTCTCAATATTTCTTCCTAAGTTAACCCCCAAAGCTTGATCTCTTCTGTGTCAGTATTATCTTTTTAGTACCTGACTCACCTGTAACCTGAACTCTCTAAATAGCAATGATAACAGGCTTCTCTGCATGGGGTCACACTGCATTAGGGGTCAGGGTGAAACAGACTCTGTCTTTGTGCTTTGCCAATGAAGTTTAGGACCAGGGCTAATCAGGGGGGCGAAAGCGTACACCATTCCAAATCAGCTCCAGCTAGGCCAGCTGAATTTATCTCAGACTTATTAACTTTACTCAGGGCTCAAATTGAAACCAGCTCGGGTGCTCACGCTCTAAAGGTGCTGAGTGTGAGAAGTGACAGTATGATTTACAGGGGGAACCATGCCGCATATGCTGCAGAGCGAAGAAACTGGTCAGAAGTGAGGGAGGGGTTAAGTGAAGCGTTTTCATCAGACAGGAAACCCTGTAACTCTGGAAAGTGATTGCTCAGTAAGTTTTGAAGTGACAGAAAAACCAACAGAAAGTCAGCTCATGAGCATCATGAGTGTTGGTACCAAACTCATAAAAAATGGGTTGGACTGGTAGAAAGCAGATGGGCCATGTAGACAGAGAGGGCGTGTAACAAGTGAATCACATTACACACTTGCCTTATTTCCTTGTGCGAAAAAAAGTAGCCTTTTAATTTCTTTACGATTTATTTGCCTGTAGCTTGGTGGCAGATATAAACGTTCCTTGTCTGATGACACTTGTTGATTTCGACCAGAGCAAAGTAGCACAACCTTAACTGTTCTGTGTGTAAATTGTCCCATTATTTTACACAAAGGCCATCAAAACTCATGGTTACCTCAAACAGGATTTTCTTATCTCACACATAGATTTCAAGGACACATTTTCTGTCCTTTGCTCAGTGAGCAACTGAAATGTGTTTGCCTCTTTTTCCTTTAGCCTTAATAGAGAAGTGTGTTTGTGTTTCTTTCTGGACTTACAGATGGCACATTCTCGCAACTGGCACATAAAGTTTCACTGGCGGACAATACTTTTTTATTGTTCCTGACTCAGGCTTCACAAGAGAGTTTCAAAACATATAAATACTCTGTGATGTTCTCCAGTGTGCTTACAATGTCTCCCTATTTTAGATTTTGCGTTTACCAATGTTTAGGATGAGCTCGCAGATGGCCTTAAAATAATATGCTTATAAATCCTCTTGTTGATCTTATACCAGTGGTAGTCAGATAGTGTATGTGTGTGTGGTTGTGTGGGAGCATGCCTATGTGCATGCTCATCCCTCCCCTCTTCCTGGGCTTTGTTGGGCCAGGTGTGCCTTTTCTCAGTGCAGTGCAGTGCCCGGGGAGCCGTGAGAACGCAATCGCTGGCCCTTCTCTCCCTCCTCTATCTGATTTATTTCAGCCTCTATGGCATTTTAGCAAACAAAAGTCCCGCTCAATATTGATCTGGATCTCTCCCATTTCCCCACTCTGCTGCCTTTGTTTTGCTCAGGTCTAGGGTGGCTGCTTTAAATCAGGCCCTCTTGACATTTGCTTAATGTCTAATTAGCCATGGGTGGGCATGGCCTTTGATTATAGGAAGTGCCTGGAGGTGGGGCTGCAAAGACGACTGAATTTTGACAAAACACCCCCAACTGATCAATCATGGCCTGACACATTGTTTTGTCCTTAATTTTAGAGGGCTTAGTTTAGGGATATGTCCTCTTGGTCACCTTATTCTGGGTTTAAATGATGCGATTTCCTCTCATTAGCTCATTGCCACTTTTCCTGGGTCATGATGCGTGTCTCTAGATCCACTTACATTGACTTCAGGGTGTTCTGTGATCGACTCATCAATCTGGAGTGCGCTGAGTTGATACATATAGGTAAGTGTTGTTTTTAGTCTTCCAAATGTTTTTAATTGATAACTTCTTAACAAATTAAACCTTCAATGGTGAGACGCACATCCTGATAACCTCTATGTCTGCTAATATTTTGGCAACAAGTGTGAGTAGATATTTTAAAAGTTTAGTTTGATCAATTTATAACTGTTTTTGGATTCATAATCAAAACCTTTTTTTAGGCTTTATGCTTTTATAAAAGGACCTTCATGAGTTTTGTTTTGCTAGGAGGTTTTGGATGCATATCATTAAAACAAAGCTTTCTCACTCTGGCTTTTCCAGCCTTCAAGGCTTCCCCCCTCTATCCTAAACACTGGCCAGATGGCCGGAAAGTTGACTTTATTTAAATTTGGTAATTCCGGCTCCTTTCCTACCCCCCCACAACGCCCTGCTCCCACCCCACCACCACTCCTCCACCTCTCTATCTTCTCTCTGAAGATCATGGTAGTGGTGTGCCAGCGGGTAACAGCCTCAGCTTAGAGTGGACATGTGAGAATGACACAGTGATGACATGCTACTGCGGAAGGGATTAGAGAGTAGGTTCACAGAGAGAAGAGTGAAGAAGTCAAACATTAAAAACAATTGATTTACTCATAAGTAATGAATAAAGATACTTTTTAAATGATGAACATGATTAGGTTTTCTTCATAAGAATACATTTACATATTTAATGATAATACAGGATGATGATTACATTTCTCAGTGTGAAGAAGTTAACGACATAACTAAGAAAAAATCAGAAAAAAAAGCATAATTTGTACAGACCCTTTTATCGATACATTGTCTAATTCAGTACTGTAAGACATCATTACTGCACCTGCATCTAGTCTATTCAAACTGTTCGTCCCACCTGCAGCCCACACTTCAGTGGGTAGCTTTCATCTTGCCATCCTCCTTTGAGCGAGACCCCACACTGACAGAGTAATGTCTCTTATTAAAGCCCTCATTAAAATGAGGGTCATGGATCAACCAGAAGGCCACAGGATAACAGGCTGTCATTAAGGCTAATTGTTTGCTTGTGATCATCCTCTTTCATTGTTTTATACCCCACATTCCTTTTTTTGTATTGACATTTTCATCATTAACATATATTACTTTTGTTGCTATTAGAAGGCTTGAAGAGATCAGGTCTGCTCAATGAAGTGGAGACTCCAAATTTACAACAAAACCTCTGACATCACTGCTGTATGCCCGTGTGCTCTGCGTCTATCCAAGCTCTTCCTGTGTCACTCTTTCAATACTCCTCACCTTAACAGGTTTGTCTTTTAAGCGACCCCTGTTCTGAAAAGAGAGTAGCCCACTTCAGTGGTCCTCCACTGTGTTGCCATCTGAGAAGGAAACTGAATATAAATCCCTAACAATGGGCAGGGTGCTGGGGGAATAGTCCGAAACGGCCATTTAGCAGGTGCACCTTCGTGGCCTCCACACAGTTCCCACACATATCACCGAGACCGGTGGCCTGCCCTAGAGAGTACCCCTGAATCACCATCCAAGATCAAGTAGCGATCAATTAATGGGAGAACAAGGCATCCGCTGGGGGGATGTCCAGTGTCCCACCCTCCCCTGCTTTGACTCATAGAAGTGCCCATTTGCAACTCTATCTGTGTGGCTGCTCCATGTCAATGCGTGTGGGGCTGGGGGGACGGAGATATTATCGGGGTGACTGTGAGAACCGGCACTGGCATTTTCACCAGGCCGACCTTTGTTTGCGTGAGGGCCGATTGGCGGTGCTGTGATGAGGTCACCTGGCAAAGCAGCAGGGGGTCCTGTATCTATTGTTCACATGAAACAGTGGGATGAGAACTGGGGTGGGGTGACAAACAGTCTCTGCGGCTGACTGAACGCACAAAGGACAGGTGACTTCATCAAGGTTTCGGTCAGACTACATGGGAAATGATTATTATTTTCCTCTTACATAACATCAGTCCAACATATGAAGCCAACTATTTGGACTTCGGGTCGTATTTGACATTCCTTTCCTATCAAAAGAAAAACATGTTTACTCATGAGTGACTGCTAGCGATATGCCAGCATTGATCAGCTGCTAATTGCATTCTTGTCCATAAGCAAACAGACTTAATCCTGGGCACCGATAAAGGCTGATGAAGGCAAATCATGGCAGTAAAACACTTTCTGCTAGTTTAAATCAATGCTGCACTGATAGTTAACAAACAATACATAATGAGAGTTAAGATTTGATGTGATATGTGCCTGCTTATTCCTAAAATATTGTCTTCCTGTGTTAAAGTAACGCTTGGGTAGGTATATATCTGTAGGTCCTGCAGTTTGCTCCCAGAACACATGCTGACAAGTTTGTGTCCATATTGTGGGTTTTCTTTATAAGGCTGGGAATGTGGTAAATGTGTATTCATAGCTTTTCCAACTCAGGCAGCTCCCTAGTGGCAGTAAAGCCACCTCTGAAAGCCCCAGCAGTGAATAAAGCTGTAAGTTATAAACAGCCTTATATAACTTCACACCCTCAAATATCATTGGAACATTTTCTTTACTTTTAGGTAACCAGTGAGCCTCATTAACTCAATGATTGATGGCTAAACTGTTCTCTCAAGGATACTTTTTTAAACAAGGAGTCAAATCATAGTGATTCTGCCCATATAGAAAAATACAAGGATACATAACACACATAATGGATGTTCTGTATGCATTTCTGGAACAAATATGTCTTGGCATTCAAGGCAAGGTGGGGAGCCCATTCATACAAATTGAATTCCCCTCTTCACCGGCTTGATTAAATGGATCCTTTCTTTTCTGTGCCCTGTGTTCTCCTTTCCCTTCACCATGAGCAGACCACTGAGTGATTGACAACTAACCTGCAATTACTGTGACCAGACAACCCCAACAAACTAGCCTGTAATCACCATTATCAACCAAAGTGGGAAGGGGAAAAAGGGTCCAAAAAGTAACCTGCACCCCCTAAGACCAAAGGAGTATTGCGAAAGATATCCTGCATCAGTAAACAAGGGAGGTCTTCAGGTCTTTAGGGGGCTTCCTTCTGTTTTCCATAGAATCAAATGATGTTAGGAGCTCACACAAGCTCTGCCCTTGGCTGTTATGACATCAAGGTAGATACTCTTTCAATCCACCTGTGACACTGAGCCCACACACAACCTTTTAACCTTAAGTCACATCCGCTATACCCCACCAAAACCACGACACAAGATTAACTACTTCTAATCATGAAATGTAATATAAAAAAATTGTCCTGATGAACAATGTTTTCAGCTATTTTAGCTATGATACATGTTAAGTATTTACAGAGTTCCACACATCCAAATACTTTAGGTGTGTGAGTATGTATCCATTGATAAATCCTTTACAGTCATACGCCTAATATACAGTGTTTAACTTTCTGTTATTCTTTAGGGAGCAAACCTTATTTCTCGGTTCATTACAATTTATAAGAGTCAAGCAAATGGAATATACATATATGTACTTTTTTTTTTAGGAACGGCAGCTTTATGGCAACAAAAACAGAATCTGTGGTCTCAACAGTCCAGGTCTGATGCTAACGCCTGTGGAACCTTTTATGCAACCTGGTCCAGGAGATTTATAAAAATATTTTGCTTTCCACCCTTTTCAGCCTTTTAGCCCTTTCTAAAGGAAAAGTGCTAGCTCCAAAAAACCACACCGAAAACCGAAAAATCCACAGGGTCAAATGTCCTGAGTGGGCCATTTGCCAGGTCTGTTCCACAAGCAGGATGCTCACACACAGACTGGCTCCAGCCTCCTCCTATGCAGAAACATATGAAAACAGAAGCAAATCCCACCACGAGGGCCAGCACCAGTGGTCCATGAGAATATAAGAGGCTGTTTTAGTGCAGGAACACCGTAGATCGCCCAAGAAGATTAGCCTCTATTCTACAGGGTCTCGTGTAAATCTCCTTCTAATTGGCAAGGGAATTTGATTTGACTCATGCACTGTGAGAGGCCAGCGCTCATTATTGCTGCCCAGTTAATGCATAAACAGAGGTCTCAGCAGGTCCCCTTAAGTGGTTCCAATGATCAGATAGCAGCCTCTTGGTCTGAGAGGCTATACAGCAGTTAAGTTAACTTATTGCAATAAGCTCAATCTGTAAACCTTTTGAAACCCTTATTTTATGCTAAATTCATTATTTCTGTGATGGTAAATTGGAATCATTTGGCATTTTTAATAATTTGACATTTTTGTGAAAAAGCAACACAAGACAAATGTATAAGAAAGATATGATGCATGCACCATTTCAACACAGGTAAATTAAGGAAAAAGGGATTTGTATGTATATAATATATTTATATAAGGGTATCTCAGAACATTACAAACACAAATCAAGAAATGAGAAGTGTCTGACTCTTAAAGCATATATACAGTAGGCTCAATAAATCAGTATTCTGATTATTTAAAATAATATTTAATGTGTTAGATTATTATGTTATCTATTAACTATTTTAGATTTTAAAATTAAAATGTTATTTTGATTAAACCATGAGGCCTTTAAAACCAGTAATAATGCTAATGCGTGCCCAAATCGAAATATAAAGTGTTTGTTACTCTTTAATTTGCACATCAATTCTCAAGAAAAGGAGTGATTTTAATTCTATTTTTGCGAGACATTATCTTCCCTGTCTTCCCGTAAGAAGTGATAGAGAACTTTAGAAAATATGATTATCTTCAAAAAACATCCTGAGAGACTTCCTTCCAGTCTTAAACTGTAAGACTGTTATCAGCAGGATGAGTGGGAGTGCTTTTGTTCCTGTCCGTCCACCTGCAGTGGGCGAAACAGGTCCCTCAGTGCTCTCAACGTGATTACTGGTACTCTCAAAGAACAAGGGTTAAGATTGGTTACTAATTTGACAAAATTGAGGCCAGTAAGTAGCATGACACAGCAGGCTCTGGCCCTCTGGTTAGTAGCTATCATGCTGAGCCTGCCCACAGGCAGCGGCAAGGGTCACATGGGAAGACGTAGGCAGCTCCTGAGACTGTCGTGGAGCCAACCACCCACCCTTGGGCTCCGTGGGGTGGAGGGACGAGGTTCACAATAATCCAGTACCCATTAAAGTGTGACTGATGCCATTCTTTTTCTGGGGTCTTATGACTGGATATCTTGCCTATGGCAGCCTGGGGATAGTTGGCTTATAATGTGGGACAGACAGACCCACAGCAGGCCGCTAGAGATCCAGCTCCTGGCCCTCAGACACTGACCTCACAGTGGAATCTACTTAGTTGCCAAATTAGTTTTTCCATTGCACTAATGGGCGATCGCAGTATATACCAATAACTTATTTAATATGACAGCTTGTCAGGATTGCAAATGAAAGTCAAACTTGGGAGCTCAATCAAATATCGACACGCCCTGCTATGAGCTGAAATATATGTGTTATGAGATAGTGTGTGTGTGTGTGTGTGTGTGTGTTTGTGTGAGTGTTGCATTCCTGAATAAATTATCTTGAATGGACTATTTCTAAGTATGAGTAGAGTGTATAGCATAAATCATGCAGTTTATTTTAGTAGTGTAAACAAACAGGATTTGCTGGTGCCGCTGCTTGTGGTATGAACTGCTCATGATTCAATCTGTAACTAGCAGTGGGTGGTATATCATACCTTTCATCACCGGACAATATTCTAAGTCTGGCTCCAGATTTGGCCTAAGATGAGGGGTGAAAGGAATCAGGATAAGAGTTGTTGACCACTAGAGTGAGGACAAGGTCTCTTAAAGCTCAATGACATGTTGGAAACCCAACCCTGGCTACAATCTTATAAAATTAAGACATTTGAATATGCTGAGTGGTTGGGAATAAAGCAAAAAATGTCAAATGATTTAAAATACCTAAAGAAGTTGCAGGGTTGTGACACATCTTAGTGTGACTTATACTGCCGTAGCAAAAATTATTGTCACTAATACAGCAATGAACTTTTATAGTATAAAATGTATTATGTTTTGTAACTCTAAATTGACTGCCTGCTCTTTCCTAACGTCTTTACTTTTATGAGAATTCCTCCCAGCAGGATCACAGCTCAGGGATCTGCTTAAGCAGCTATATGGTCTCATCCTTGTAAGCCCAGATAAAGGGGTTTCTCTCCACAAATCCTGTTTAGCCCTTGCTGTGCTGAGTTGCCCCAGATGATCACTTCAAGCCCAGAGGAAGCCGACAGGTCTGTTCTATCCCCAGACGGTGAGCAGAAGTGTCTCTTTAATGGTTAATGTGCCCACCTGTGGTTCCCCAGCTTGAGCCAATTGCTCAGGACCTGGTCATGTTGAGTGGTTGGCTGGTGGGAAAAGTTTCCTCAGGCTATAGCTGCTGTACAGGGCTGTGATCCCCTTCACCAGAGGTGTGGCACCCCACTGATCCAAGTCTAACTGGCTTTAAACAATAAAGCAGGGACACTAATTGATTGAATATGCATCACATGAAAGTCACACTAGTGATTTATGCTTCTCTCCTGCGTTGGTACAGAATGAGGATAACGGTGTATGACTTGGACAGTGTAAGAGAGACCTCTGTTGAGATAGTTCTGATAGTTTCAGGAGTAACTCTAGTAGTCTGATCACATCATTAGGCGTTGACCCTCCTGATCCCAGACACTAGAAGACTGAGCTGTAACCAAGGGAACTGATGCAATGATGAGAACCTGTGGCAGACCCAGTCTGAGAGCTGAAGCCACTGGTGTAGATAATGCTAATGAACAGTCATGCAGTGAAACAAAATGGCTTAATTGTACTGGATTCATCTCGTGCTGAGCCACAAAGGCTTGGGGAGGTTACGCTTCCAAACGTAGATTATTGTAATCCTCCAGTAATTACTGAGCCACATCTTCTCATGGGAGCTGTGGGGCACATGAGAGGAGTGGACTCTGCACTCTTTTTCGTTATGGCAGCCACCGATGACAAACTCCTGCAACCAAAATCTGCACAAAACACATTTCGTGTCACTCAGACAATGCATATTTATGTGATCCATACAGAGCCTGCTGAGATAGGCAACTGTGAAAGTCCATGTCAATGGAGCTGAAAGCACTGACTCCTTTATGGGACCTGTTTGAATCTTGGAAAGTTAGAGCTATAATGTGTTTTTATAATGCTTATGCCACAATGGCCTTCGTTTTAGGCCCTTTCAATGCCTTGGAAATGTTACGCTTCTATTCTCCCTCTGAAGCCACAGAAAGCGCACTTGGCTGGGCCAGCCCTTTCTGGCTTTTGACAGGAAGCTCATGATTTTAAATGTACGGCTCATGCATAATGAATGAGACTGCACAGGATGTGAGAGCAGTGCATCCAGAGAGCACCTGGGCCAAACAAAGATGCCCTTTCTGCCATGGGATTTGTGCCCTGGTACCCGCTGTCACCAGCGCCCGGCTCGCACCCAGCTGCGAAGCATTCAAGCTCACCACGCACATTCATCTCATCAAAGTTGACTCCAAAAAGTGACACTGTCCACTCAGACATAAAGAGCTCTTTATGGGGTTATTAATGATGGGCTGAAAGCTGTGGACAAATGTTTTGGGAACAAGTTTGTTACTGTGGCTGAGCGTCGCTTTGTTTTAATCCATGCCCGCTCAGTCGGGGTGAATTCCACTGTGATGGTGGTTCTGTCTTGTGGTCGCTGAATATGTCAGAGGTTAGAAAGCACATCTGATCGTCACAGTGTTGCAGTATGTCTAGTATCTGTTTGTCTCTATTTCGAAAGTTATCGCACAAAAAACGTTATCTTAACAACTGCAGAGTTGCAAGGACATGGAATAACTTGATATTATGCAGGCTGCTGACCTTTAGTGACAAGTGATCATCAAAATGAATCTTGGATGTGACCCCTGCACATGACACAATCTTGTCTGGTTTAGTTCTGTAGACAATGCCAATGAGACTGAAAGGAATAATTAGCATCGTCTGGGCTTTCATTTAGCCTTAGACAGAACAGATGATAAATGATTAATATATGCATCCCACAAGACAAAAAAACCAAAACGCCTTAGTGGATACAAACAACCCCACACAACAACAATTTATTTGTTAGCATGTGAGTGTGCGTGTGTGTATGCATGTGCAGCAGACCCAGCCGACTTGGCATAGAATGACCCAGTGGCATTGTTGCAGTGTTTGCAGCCTCAAGCATTGCAAGATTTATGCCGATGGGGGTGTGTTGGAATCCAGGCTCTCTCATCCAGCCCAGCTGCATGGAGAACAAAACCAAAGGCCCAGCTGCAGATATTAGCATGGGCACTCTCTCTCTCTCTCTCTCTCTCTCCCTCTCTCTCTCTCTCTCTCTCTCTTTCTCTCTCTTTCTCTCTCTTGCTCTCCCTCTCTCTCTCTCTCTCTCTCTCTCTCTCTCTCTCTCTCTCTCTCTCTTTCTCTCTCTTTCTCTCTCTTGCTCTCTCTCCCTCTCTCTCTCTCTCTCTCTCTCTCATTCTATTTCCCTCTCCATCTCTTTCCCTCTCCTTCTCTCTCCCTCTCTCCCATCCCACAACTCTGTCACATGCCCATAGGGCTTTTGTGCCTCACTCTGTTGTTATGGTAATGACTCAGCCCACGAGAGAGAAGAAAAAGCAGAGATGTTAAAAGTTGATTGCAGACAAAATTGAAAGAGAGAAAACCAATAGGAAACAAAGAGGGGACAAGTTATAAAAGAATTCTTAATTAATTATTGAGTTCCGCTTAGAAAGTCAAGTCAGTGTTGCTGAACAAAAGCACTAGCACACTAGCATTAACACACACACACTCACACAAAGCCCCCCATGCAAACAACTCTTTCTTGCCAGTATGACTTACATGAGGACTGACCGGACCTGTTTTAAATGCAAATAGTATTAAATGTGAATAAGTTATGTAATTGTGCAGCGATGCTGGCTTTCTTTATTTTACTGCAAAGCTCTACAGTCCCTACCTGGCTGTGTTTTGTGAACCTATAGCAAAGATTGCAAGTGGCACTGACCATATGGCATCAGTTAGCAGAGTAAACGTAAAGAGAACCCTAACAAAAATGTATTACATTTTCTTTCTGTTTTTCAGAGCATTGTCAGCTGTGACAAGGTCCAGTATGTAGCATTAAAACACAGAATTTGTAACAGGAGCTGAAAAGTTTAGTATCAATTTAGCAAAACTGTCAAAGTGGTGTAAAGTAAATGAAATGCACTTCCACTATTATTATCATTCCCACCTTTTCACTGTGTTTTCGTCTAGCCTCAAAGACCAGGATTCCACCGGTGCTTTACATGGTGAAAGTTGCCACATGTGTGTGTATGCATGTTTGAGGGTAAAAGGCAAGGTCTCCTTCAGGTCTGGAAGCTCTCACAACAGTTCCCCACACTCTGTGGTCTAACTGTTAACACATAATGTTGGCTTTGCTGGAGAGCCGGTCTTTCTGAGGGAATGATAAGACACATTCTTTTATTGTCTCTTTACACTTGCAATGCATTTTTCTCATAGCATAAGCAATGTAATGCTACCAGCTTAACCAAGCACAGGTTTAAGCATGACTCTGTCTTCACGCCACACACACATATACACAGTTATTGCTTTTTCCACTGCCCAATCCCCTGCTGTTAGTTGGCAGGACGGACAACTCACTTGTGCCACTGCAGCCTTGCTGTATTACAACCATCAGACAGATGGCTGTATGAAAGGGGACTCCCTCTGTGTGGCCCAAAAAGTCCTGGCAAGTGAAAACTGCTAGATGTCACGATGGTGAAGGGACTTTTAGTCAGTCAGTCTTCTGACCTCACTTATAGTAAATGTATGCAAAGTGTCACATGAATGTGATGTATATGCACCTTCGCCCAGACATGAGTTAAAGGTCCCATGTCATGCTTTTCCGGTTATTACCCGTCCCCTTGTGTGTTATGAAGGTTTTTATGCATGTAAACGGTCTGCAGAGTCAAAAACATTCAAAGTACACCCTGTAGGGAGTAAAACTCTAACACAGAAAAGACCTCCCCAAAACGCCTCGTTTGAGATTTCTCATTTTCCAATGTTTTCTTCCTGGGTATCATGACGTGCCCTTACCCAAATGAACAACAAATGACCGGATTGGTCCAAATAGACCAATCCGCGCAGCACTTCACACACCAGGATCCCTTGGCGTCACTATCTCGTCTACTACAGGGAGTCCCATTGACTTGCATAGAGCTCCCTGAACGCTGGTAATAGACAAGTTGGGATCGCGGAGAAATGCTCTCCGCAGACCCATTCTCACAGCGTTATAAACCTTTTTCTTACTCAATATCAAGCCACACTTATTGTTTTTACTTCGGCTGTGAGTGTTTGTGTGTGCTCAGGATGAGTTTCGCTGTGTCTCGCCGTATCGCCAACCCGGAAACCACACCGCCAGCGAGCTCACACTGCAGCAGCGAGCCTCGCAACGTCCCGACCAATCAGAGCACACTGGGCTCACAGGGAGGGGGGGGCAGGAGCTCCAACAAGCCGTTTAGGACAGAGAGTGAAATTCAGTGAATACACATACTATACAGAGATGCTGTATGAGAAACCAATGTGATTTTGGAAAATTGCACAATTTAAATCTATTCTAGTAGACCTCAACAATGGAATTATGATCAGTAGAAATGGCCATGACATGGGACCTTTAACATTTCCCATTTGTTCAGTCTGACCTTTTCACCAGACTGAGTGCATTTGAATGCATGTTCACAGTTCGAACATATTCTCACACAAGTATGCTGTATTGTATGTGGCACAATCACGTAAACACACTTATGCATTGATGCATGCATGCACACATAGTACATTTACATAGAATACTTTCCCGTAGTGTTTTGGTGTCTTAATTGTTTTGACAGCATGTGTATTTTCAATGTTGCCCAGTTTTCTCTCTTACTTTCTTTCTTTTGGATTTGGTAATCCCCCTACACTTTTATTTCAACTTTTGTAAATAAACATGTTCATACACTTCTTTTCAGCTCACTGTTCTTAATGTACAGTAGTCAGACATTTTAAGCAACACAATTAGATTAAGCAATTACATGTGTCACTCATTGACTGTTTATTGACCTTAGATAGGCCACAAGGATAGGGAGAAATCCATGTTTTAAAAGCTTTTTTTTTGTTTTAAAAGGCTAAATTCAATCCATTTCCTAATTCAGAGGTATTTATCTGTTGGCGTCAGCCAGGGACACTTAAGTCTTGTGGGGCAACGTTTGTCAAAATAAATGTTCTCATGCATGGCTAGTGGAGAGTGACAAGTGTGTATTTAATAAACCCTGATTTGTTTACCGACTGAGCACTTAAGACCATAGGCTCCCTGAGCAATGACAGCTTGGACAACAGTCAAATGCATGTTGGGATGCAATGTTACTCTTTGTGTGCACATTGAAATAATGAGTCAGTCCTCAACATTCATTATAATCTGTGTAGGTTTTGGAAGTGGGGGAATATGTGACTCCAGTGGTACCTTGGCAATCAGCTGATGCAAGACCAAGCATATTTTGTGTAGTAGAAGTTATGTTGGTTTCATATTCCCAGTGCCTTCCCCTCTCCCTTTGTTTCACAGTTTGGACTTTGTTCTCACACTGTTGCTGTTCTTTACTCTCAGGCAATGACAGAGCTCTGTTTCAGTGTTACGAGGACTGATAAGTGTCCCATCAATGATGCGGTTGTAAAATAGCAGATATATTCTGATAGATAAATACCACATGTGCTGTTTGCATGAAAGGTAAGTGGTATTTATTTGTGAACTTTGAATAACTAACTAAATAATTCTCTAATTTGAAATGTGTTTTTTCAAGCATTTCCCATTCACAGAGAGAAAGTAATTAGTAAATGCACTGGGAGTCATTTTACCTGCTTTTTGCTATCTTTTTTGTAGTTCCATATCCATTTTAAGAAAGCTGTATTGTGTTTTAAAGTTGGTTGGTTTGGTTTCTCAACTGAAAATGTATAGTCTTGTAGTGTATAGGAAAAAAATATCCTATATTTTAAACATTACATTAATTGCAGCTTCCGTAAAAAGAAAAGTAAGGATATGGGCCATTAGATACTCGAACATTATTATTGCCATTTAAAACTGTTATTAATTTCCTTACTAATCCTAAACTTGTAGATTTAAATTGTTCTAATCATCCACATTTCTTAAAAGTCAACTACAGCACATAATGCTTCCAGGTCTTGAAATATAATTCCAGAGTCAGCAAATACAAGTCTTTCCACAAAGCTCAGTTAAAGGCAGATACTATTCAGCAACATATGTTGGGCTGACCATTAAGCTGCCCTTTCACTCCGGAGAACAGACACACAGGAGAAGATTTACTACGCTAATCAAAGCCCTGCCGGCTGCTGGAAATTAACCGTGAATGACATCATCAACCTGTCCTAGCACTGATGGTTTGATTTATAAACTATGCAGGTTGCCTGAGAAAGTAAAAAGGAGTACTTATACAGTCCTACACAGAATGTGCAATGTGAATATTCTGACCTTGAGTTTTACTTTAAATGATCAAGTCGATGTGATCTCAGCTGAATTTCTTGTGTCCTGGTATGAAATACTGTTTCCTAACACTTACCTCTGTCAAATTAGCTCCTGTATTCTGCTCTAATCACATGTTATATACAGAGCAAAGAGGTAAACAAACATATCAGCATCCTATTAATCTGCCCTAGGGTTGTGAGAGCCAAAAACATTTACAACTAGAAGGGCACATGGAGAGCGCAAACCTCTGCCAAGGCCAATCCAGTCTAACATTGTAATGGATTCTTCCTTGGAACATTCTACACCCTTTCACCAAGTTTCATATAAACTGGGCTAGTAGTTTTTCCATACTCCTGCTGACAAACAAACCAACAAACAAATGAACCAAAGACAACTGATAACCTCCTTGGCACAGGTAATATAGGCACTCCTCGAACTCTGGTAGAAGAATTAGACATGGGCTTCTTTTTGGTAAAAGACTCTAAACACAGCGCTGGATATTTGATCAAACTTTGGCTAAAAATGCCAAGAGGTGTTTCAGTATTTATATAGCACTGTCTCCGCGTTTGAGGTAAAGCGAGTAGGATCTGTGTGCCCTGCATGGAATGATGATGATGATGGTGTTTACATGGTGTCTGTGCAACATCAAACACAGGCTCTCCGAACACCTTTATCCCCTCTGAGCATACAGGAAGCCCAGTATACTCTGTCCTTAGGTCACTGGGTGGAAGAAGACTAATTTTGTTACTTGGTATAGAATGATCGATGGATTGTGGTTAGTTTGTAAAAACAGTCACGCTTTGGGGATTTAATAAACAACTTAGGCCCTGGAGGATATTCCATAGAAATGCTCGAGAAGCCATATATGAGACGAGGCCCCTTTTTGCCCAATGCAAGCAGCGTCTTGGAATCCAAGATTTTTAAATTGATGTTTAAACTATGAGTGTCAAATTAGGGATTTGTTGGGTCCTGTATTACCCATCATAAAGTAAACTCTCACAAGGCATAACATTCTCACAAAATAAAACGGTGCTTTCTGGAGCAACACTCAAAGATGTCCTGAGGTGGTAATGAAAGGAATGTAAATGGATAATGTTTTTATGAGGCTGTAGTTGTGTTGGACTCGGAGCAAACCAAACACTGGCCAAGTTTTCCTGGCAGGAACCTTTTATTGGTATTCAATGATAATTAAAAACCCTGACTTATGCATGGCATACTTTTTCTTTTAGAGAGAAGTAAAGTCGAAGTGTAAATAAAGGAACATTAATTAAATGTTAGGGAGTTTAGCGTGGCGCCATGGAAAGAGTACACAACTTCAAAACATGCCAAATTCTAGATGAATCAAGTCTGGGTGATCTGTCATATATTGCCTGGTTTTGACAGGACATATACAGTTTCAGTGACGTGGCTGAGCGATTGAGACAAATTGGGCAAACTTCTCAAAGTAAACACAGGAGAGTCTCAGGAAATCTTTCGTTGTTTTTGTTTTTAAATCTGTACATTGCCAAGTAAGTTGACTTGTACTTTCTGTAAACAAAGGGTTTCATGTTAGAGCTCATTTGGAGTCCTGCTTTTAAAAGAGGAAGTCTTAACAGTAAAGCTAGCCAT
The DNA here is from genome assembly GCA_031216635.1 of Dissostichus eleginoides. Taxonomy (NCBI): domain Eukaryota; kingdom Metazoa; phylum Chordata; class Actinopteri; order Perciformes; family Nototheniidae; genus Dissostichus; species Dissostichus eleginoides. The sequence continues at coordinate 16,917,894 of CM062277.1, forward strand.
CATGGTGCCTTTGTGCTTAGTCCACTGCAGATCATTTCAGCACTGAAGAACAAACGTCAGACACATTTTATAAGGATATATCATACAAACTGTATTTTGTCTTTGTTTACTAGCTCTCTGTCATAAAGGTGAAGTTGTTTTTTTAGCATCACTCACCTTTGAATATAATTAGCATATCACACCAGCAGGTGCAGTCAATGTTAGAAGTATCTTTACAGCATTACTGTATATTTCAAATGGTATTGTAAAATGTGTTACTGAGCATGTGTTATTAACCAAATCGAAACCGGCAGATATAAGTTGTTTTTTTAGCTTAAATAACTTCTGGCAATGTGATCAAAAGTGTGTCTAATCAAAACATAAATGATACTATGCATCATATTTATATATTTAAAAATAGTGCCATTTGCATCAGAAATGTAAAGAATGTAGAGGTAAGAGAGAGGACTTTTGGGTAGAAGTGTCTGATTGGGCCCTCAACAATGATTGTGGTCTGAACGGTTTCACAAAGCCCAGAGCCAGTTTGTTTAAACCAAACTAATCCAAGCGTGGAGGCAGGACACTGAAATTGCAGGCCTCCTGAAAGGTGATCTGGCAGCAGAGCAACAGTCTAAGAGCTGAAGTTTACATGGGATAAATAAAAATAATAAAAAACAAAATAACAGTGCTGGTTGCCACGTCACCAATGCACTTGTCTGTTTCATTTGAATATATCAATGATGAGCATTCTTGAAATAAGAGGATTTATAAGAGCATAGCAGTAGCAACACATGAATTAAAGGCTGAAAGAAATCAAACTCTCTAAAATTCTTCATCATTTGTGTGATTTTACTCTCTGTCCATTATACAATTAGACCTGACAACCTTGTCCTGCACGTCTGCACCAGCAGTGTGGTAATCAGCAGTGTCTGTACAAACCACAGTATGGATTTCAACGCAGGACTGCTGAGGACTTCCATTGCTCACATGTGGCGCAGAACACCTCTGCCAGGCCTGTCAGTTCATGTTCCAGGCCACTGCTGCCTAAATGGATCCTGATTGGCTATTTAGATAGAGAATTGTGCAAAAGGTTGACATATGAATCTGTTGCTCCCCTATTTCACACTGTAAAGAGAAACATTAAGGGGGGAAATGCTATCTATGTAAGCTACATGAAACCCAATATGCCTTAGTTGACCTTTTCTTCATGTTTAATCAGTACTCCTACATGAGACGATTAATCTTTGTTTCTATCATGGATTATTATGACAGTTTGATATGATCAATGCTACTGAGAGCCTGGAAGTTGGGCTGTTTTGACAGAATTGTTTTACTGTTAAGTCTGGTGCGTGATGGATGGGTTTTGACATAATGACTTCACCTCAACCTTTAGAGAGTTTTTTTTTGTCTACCTGGCATCCAACCACTGACATACAGCAGCCATCAAGGCACACGCGTGTAGGGGCAATTTCTGCATGAGCAATGTGCAGTCAATGGAAATTAGGGCTGAACGATTAATCGATTTTAAATCGAAATCGCGATTTTAAATGATGCAATTATCAAATCGCAAAGCCTGCGATTTTTTTTGTTTACATTTTTTTTTTGTTCTTCTTGTGTGTCAGTCATCCACACCAATCAGAAGTGCTGTGCTCCACATGTACCAGCCATTGTTAACCAATCAGAAGTGGCCCATGATAGAAGGAGATAGACAGATTGATCCAATCACCTGCCAAGTATTTTGGAAAGTGCCTGCCCTTTCCAAATGGCTTCCAATGGAGCTTTCCTAGATGGTTTGGGTCAGGTTAGTAATGCTCCATCACATGTTTTACATCTATTACAGGGTGAATCTTAAACTGAAGCTTGACTTTAAAGCAACCCAACGGAAGTTTCATGTAAGTTTAGTTATTTCACTCGTAGCTCGGGCTGCTGGGGTGCTAGAGACGGGAGCATGTTGATGCGACCTTCCTAGCCGGAGATATGGCCACATTTTAAATAAACTTCCATTGGGTCGCTTAAAAACAAATATCGCAAATCGAATCGCAATCGCAATATTTGTCAGAAATATCGCAATTAGATTTTTGGAAAAAATCGTGCAGCCCTAATAAATATGACTTTGCTTTGGCTGTCAGCAGTGCAGTATTACAGATTTAATATCTATTTGCTCCAAGGTTGTTTGGAAGTCCCCAACAACCTTGTTACTAAGTCTCTATGGTTTTAAAAAGTTGTTTTAGAGACATCATGTGTTGAATTGTTGACAGAAGCTTGACCCCTAGCCTTCTAAATGGTATCATCCATGCAATTTGCTGCCAGTGAGCTACATCAGAGCAGTGTGCACCACAATAAGTGATGAGACAACTATTATTTTGTTTCATTAATACTTATGACTGTGATTTAGTTGCCGGGACTATAGTAATAGTTTCAGAACTGCCACTCTGCTTGCAGAACTGCCACTCAGCAATGTGACAGTGCGGAACATGTTTTATCCAGAGTCAGGCACATGCTCTGCAATTTCTAGGAAACAAAAAGTGAAGAAAAAATATATCCCGATTTGCGCTGAAGGTGCCGCACCTCAGAAACCAGTTTATTGCCTCATGTATTATCGTTAAGAAGTTGGAAGACTACACTGGAAAAGTGATCAGCCTTAGCTGCTATGAGATTGACACCTAGGAGGAGAAAGTAACACCAAATCCATTAAAGCATTGGCACAGGAAATGGGTGGCCAGTAATGGTGAGATGTAGAAGACAAAGAAAACATGATTTAATGTCTACTTCTACATGTCAGCAGAGCTTGGTGAGTCACAAGTGTGAGAGAGAGGATGCATGGTTGGCACGATCAAGGCAAAAATGATCTTAAACAATTGCAAAGACTCTTGTTTGGTTGACTTTCCAACAAACCCTTTGGCAGTGTCGGGTGGTGAGCAGGCGAGTTCTCATCTGTGTGTTGGTGAGAAAATCATCGGAGAAAAATCTTCTCATGGATGTATTTTTAAGGAGTTTCCTCGAGTTTAAGCGTCCTCCTCTGACCCGCTATGCACCGTCTCCCAACCTACAGGGTCAACAGGTTTCCAACATAGCTGCCCATCTGCCTTGCAGGCGGGCCGGTATTGACACATTGTGAGATTAATTTTGTTAGAAACATTTCATAAACAAATTTCCTTTTCATAGCTGGAGACATTGAAAAGTTGAATTCTTGTGTGAATATATGCAAGGTCAAGGGAAGTGAAGCAAGAGCAGATAACAAATGAAACAATTTAAGCTTTCTGTTCAAAACTGACACAGAGAGAATCATTTATTTTGCGCAATGTTTTTTTAGCATTTTTCTATTTGTTAAACCAAATAACTACACAAAATTGTCACATTTTGGGATTGGAACAGATTCAGGTGAATTTCAAATTGTATAGGTGTAACCAACGATAGTTTTCCAAATCCTTTTCAGTGCAAGGCTTTCCTACAGTATGTACACAGAGTGATTTGTGGGTCCAATCTCGTACCAATCAGAGAGCATATTCATTCATTTGTTTATTTACTGTAGGTACACCAAAGGGGTGCCCCATGATGATTAGCCACTTTACAACAACATTTACTTTAATGAAGCATGCATCCACCAGTATTCTTCGGGCTACTGTTTATTTAATTTCTTCATTGTAATGAAACTCAGATGCCTCATGTTTACACCAGCAGAAGTCCTTGAATGTTTTATTTTATTTGCTTCAGCTCGAGGTAAAGTAAACCATACATGTTTATACTGTTGTTCCACTGGAATCATTAAGACGTTTTTCCTGTAATTATGCTGAAAAATTAGGTTTGCAATTATGCCGTGTCCACTTAATGGACAGTTAATGCCACAATGCTTCTACTGGTGATGACAGTGACAACTAATTGTAATGAGAAACAGTCTGTGAGTTGATGGTAGTTTAATTACTGTGGTCTTGTGCATAAATATAATGCAGCATTCTAGATTTGTATTCTTTTCAGGTTACAAATGTAGAATATAATAGTGTGGGTGTGAAATATATTTGATGTTAATCCGTAATATAGATGTAAGAGGTTGGGATTTCTTGCTCTATTCTTTGTCAGTAGATTTGAGGGACCTCTCTGACTTCCTGCCACCAACACTGGTCGGGTTACGCCAAGGGGCGTATAAAGATTGTTATCATCCGGTGATCCGTCAGAGTAAATAGGACATCTTCTATACACAGGAAATGCATGCATTCCTCATGAACTGAGCAGTCAAAAAGTCCAGGACAGCTGAGGATAAGTGGTCCATTTCTATGAATGGAGAAATGAGGGAAAGTGAACAAGTATTGTTTGGTCTGCAATCTGTCTTCGAGAGAGACAATGCCTCTTTGATTGTAGTCTCTGTGGCCCCTAGATTCAAGTTCAATGCCAAGGAATCAATAGGCTGTGGCACAGGGGCCCCAGTTGTCAGAGGTCAAATGAGTGGGAGGGTGCGTTGGTTGTGAGGGGGGAAATGGGAAGTAGATGTGTTTTAAGGTCAGACAGAGAGATTTTCCTCTGAAGAAAGAACACCAAAAAGCAGCTGAACGGTGTAAGTTTTATTTCACCTTTGACCCCAATCATGAAATATGCCTGTGACAATACTCAGTTTTGACAGGAGGTTACTTTAGCATCAAAAGCCAAATAGTTAACACAATCAGGTGCGGTGCTGCCATATAGACACACCAACTTTTCATGTTTGCCATACATTTCCTCCAGCATTGAAGCATTACCTTTATTGTTTTAATTGACTTAGTGATATCCCCTTTGATAGACACATTCTGTCTTTACTTCCTCACTTGCTGCTTACTTACCGTCGCACGGCCCTCTCTGCACTGATTAGATTATGCAGCAACGTTCCTTCTGATAAACATTGTGAGCTTTCTTTGTCTGTCTGACCAGGTGTCCTCTATCAGTCTCACTCACTGTTACTTTGTCAAATCTAGTGAGGACGATTACATTGTTTCATGTGTTTTGCTCACCATAACAAAATGATTCGCTGTTAAAAAATAAAGCATCTTCAAAAAACCTGAGTTTTGCAAAGCATTACAAATTCAATGTTGACTTTGCCTGGCAATTATAATCTTTATATGTGCCTCCGTTGTGTATAAATAGTTTGATACACTAAAGGGTGGGAGACTGCCTAAGAATGAATCAGTCCTGGTCTAAAGGATGTCTCCTCTGAGTATTAGCTGAGACAGCAGCCTCATACTTTATCTGTCTGATATTGTTGGCCTCCTGCCCACTGCATCGGTTAAAGGAAATAGTGAAAACTTGTGTGTTATTGTGGGATTTAATAAGTCCCACCTCACGCAACATTAATGTTTAATTATTTTCTTTTGTTATGCACTGGACATATATTTCTATACTGTTTCATAAAAATAACCAAAACCACAACCTCCAAAACAGATTAATGTAATTCAGTCAGTCAGTGCAAACAACAAGAAAACACAGATGTTCAACTTGGCTGTTAAAGCTTATAAAATGTATTTATTTATGCTTTGCATTAACAAAAGGGTCTGATTAGATTAAAATATAATGAATCCCTGCTATGAACGGTACTTTCTTCCATTATTAAAGTTGACAGGTGAGGGCTCTAATTGCACCCACTCACTTACTGTACAGACGAAGGTATGTGGAAGGGTGGGTACATTCATAACACAGGTATAATTATAGTATGTGTGTGTTTAATAGTATGTCTATTCATATGCAGTGTAAATGCAAGGACTAGCCTACGGGGAAATTAGCTATTTTTTTAACATGATGTGTGATGTGTGACAGGAAGGATTTGCGGCAGGAAACTGCCAGTGGATTAAATGTGTGCCGGGTAAAAATACAGGGTACATTTTATATTTTCCCTTAAACATGGTTCCAAATGAGAGTGTTGCCACAAAGGAAGCCACAGTATATCCTAAGCACACCCACCTTGTAACTAAACGCCGGGTCAGACTGTAAGTCTCAGCTGAGGCAATGGCTGTATCAAAGGCTGATTCTGTTGATGTTACAGCCCAAAGACCTCAACCTGCATACATGACAAACTGAGTCACGAGACCCACAGTGAATCAGCAGCCTATCAGCTGAGAATGGCAAATATTTGTTTTTAGCTGTGTTTATTTTTTCCTATAACTATGAATTCAATGTTAAATGCATGTGTTTGTCACACATATGGTTCAGCTTACAGTAAGTCACTCTTTCTGCCCCCTTTCTACGGCAAGCACTCTTATAGTTGTGTATCGTCTGATCAGCAGATACCCAGATAAAAGGTTTAACCTCCAAACCACACCTGAGCAAACTCTGCGGGACTTGTGGAGGAATGCTTCACTGCACTGTCATCTGAAAGAGGAAATGTAAAACACATGAAACATGAAAAGGCTGTAATTATTGTCTAAGAGCTGCGGTGAGGTTGAGGAAGGTACACTTTGTGTTGGTGGTGAAGCATATCACATCTACTGAACTCTCTGTAGCTTCAATGGTTGGATTGGGGAATAAACATTCATTTGGTAATTTGTTTCCTAATTGAATAAAACTTCGCAGTGTGATATCAACCACTATGGTATAGACTTAGCCTAAAATAACCTATTCATAAACATTAGATTGTAAATTATTTTGTTCAAGTCGCTCAGCTAGCAGAGTAGATTAATGGCTTAGCCCTTGTGCTGACATGTTAATAATACCAAAAGGAAAACATAACTTGCGTTGGCACCTAATGTGGAGAAAGCTGTGAGTTGCAAAGCAGGAAAGTCAATTCATGGACTTCCTAGATCAACATGTGATCCTGTTGAGTGACATTAGACATGATAGCAGTCAAAAGATTTAGCAAACTTTAAAATGGTGCATTATTTCCTTATTTTGAAATCAGGACCAAAACTTGCTGACATTTTTCGAGGACTATTAGCAATGACATGACTCAATCTCTGCACTCATGTACACATGTACTGTCCTGAGGGACTGAACAGAAAGGTGCATGTGCTTTTACACAGTTTCTTTATCTGACTCACCCTAGCCAGGAATGCAAGAGCAATTTCATCAGAGGCGGTGGACACCAAAAGCTGTCTGAAGTTCATGTAAAGGAGCTCTGTTTGTTCCAACCTGTGAACCAAAGGCTGTTAGAAGGAGAACTACTGCATGCATGAAAACAATTTGTATATTTTCCACATGTAGAACGTAAAGGGAAATCACTTTAAATGAACCATTAGATACTTTTTTCTCATGTGGATCATCTTATAATTTAACTATCTTAATGATATGCACATGTTTTTATCTAATCTTAATCATAATAGGGCTTTTAATGGTCTAGCCAGAGTTATCACAGCATATTATCAGCAACGCTCCACTGTTGATAAACAGGGTCATCACTACTGCACCAAATGAGGGAAAAGAACAGTTATGACAGCACAGTCTCACAGGAGGGGTCAGTAAATAAGAGCCAATACATGGAGGGAATTTAACACCTGATTGGTTACTTGAGTATAGTTCAGCCCCCATCCAGCACAGCTCTTCTTTTTGAGGTCACTCGGTTGGCATTCCTTGTGCACAGGAATGTGCCTTATAAAAAACGTTACTGATTGCTCAACTTTGTCACACGTTCACTTCAATGTAGCAATACCAGTACTTGTAAAGTGGTTGTAATCCTTTAATGCTGGCAATTAGTTTGATGGTCATTCTGTTTGACCATGTAAGAACGCATACATTACCAGCTTCAAATATTGTTCAATATTACCTATGTTCTGAAGTGCAGGTACCTTTTTGATATATTGTTTTATACAGTATCCATGAAAATTGCTACTTTTTTGTATTATTCTTTAGTATGAACCTAATAATTGCAAAAATACTTTAAACTCTCCTGCAATTTTATGAATTCATCTTAGTTTGAGGGTATTTTTTGTTGGTTTTGTGACCGAAAATGTATGTGTATTTATAGCTGCAAACAATCATTTTATATTTTATTATTGTTGATTACACAATCACTATAAGTAGTGAGACATGTCAAATATGAAAGCACATTTTTTGCAATTTTGGCCTGGGAAGACTGGTATAATATTACAATCTGTTTAATCCTAGCTGAGGATCTATGCAGGTGATACGATCTGCATATCATGACAGACAGGTAAAATATCAATAGGATCTGAGGGGCCCCTTAGATCAGAGAAGAGCAGATGAGCTATAATCCAGGGATCAAAGAGCCACATTCCTGCCTGACCTGTCTACAGACACGCTCTCTGACCGTCCACTATCCTGACCAAGGAGGCCAGCCACCTGCCTGCCCTATTTATGTCAGCATTGGGTGAGTTGTCCTGTATATAACTCAGTTTAAATGTGAAATGAAGGATATACAGTTAACCTACTGTCTGTTACTGTATCTACAACTCTGTGCACGGCAATATGTGTGGCTATTCCCTTTATGGCTTAGTAATTGCATTGGCTTTATCTTATACAATGTTTTGGAGATTTCAATGTGATCATTTGCTGCATGCAATCTAATGTTTTCTATATTACACCAGTGTATCCTTCAAACAACGTGCTAAAGAAACAATTTGCTAAATAATCTGTGCTAGTAAATAGACGTATGGAAATATTATATTATATACTCAGAAGATATTATCACTATCTATTCACCAGTATGAAGTTAGTGGCCACAAGAAATTCAAAGCATAAGGATGAACAACTTGGATGAGGATCATGGTATATAAGTGAGAAAGCCTCAAGTTTATTAAGAAAACACCTTTTTTATTTACCAAGGAGATCAAGCAATTGCTTTGTTCTGCTGGTAAAAAGAAAAGTTAGATTTATCTATTTTTATAGCTGATGGTGAAGAATATTGTACCCAGATCGTAAAGTATGCAGTTATAAAAACGCAGGTGCAGAGAAATGCCTGTTGACTGTTCCCCGTATCTGTTGGTTTAAATAAGCAAAGCAGCATATATCATCTAAGTCATCTCCTGGCTTTGAGCTCAGAGTTAACCAATGTAATATATTTGCATAGCTTCAAATCAAATAGGCTGTTATCTGTGTTTGCACTGTTCTGGGTATTTCCTTGTTTCATTGAAACCACTGAATTCATGTCCTCTTCAAGAAAACATAACATTTGATGATGTTACTAAGCCATTCATGCATTTAAATGAGGCATTAATAACTTTGTGTTATGAAAACACAAACTGGTTTGTTAGTTTACATCTTAAAAAAAGAAAAGGATTAATATGTGACTGTTTAAAGATTTGATTAAACAATAACACGTGAATGTTTAAACATTAACGCCATGTAGATGAAAAAAAGGAGAAAAAATAAATGGAAAAGTACACCCCATGCCAAACTGACATATATTTACATAGACAAACAAGGATGACAAACAAATCATGCACCTGTTTCTACATTGTCTCCCTGACTCAAAAAGATCTGGTAAAGTAATTGCCTTTCATACTCTGGCTGTCGACCGGTTTCAAGTTTAATTCAATCTCTACACAGTCCAAGAATTACGAGCTGGCTGCTGCATCAGCTCTGGAAGCTGATGATCCCTCCCTAAGGTCATCTATCATTCTTGTTGTACATGATAAGTAGGCCCAGGAGAGCTGCAAGCAGGCAACAAGATGAAAGTCAACACTAAAAACATTTTGGAGAGAGGAACCTGAAACCCACCTGACACCAAAGCGGAGTGCACTTCCTCATTTCTCCTTCCAAACCGGCTCCCCACGTTGGAGATCACAAAAGCCTTGAGGCCGTAATGCTTTGCAACTTCTAATCTGAAAGCCAGTTCTGGATAATGTCATGGTACTTTGTTTATTTTCGATTTTTTTATTTTTTATTTTTCGCCCCCCTGAAAAATCATTAGTGTCACGGTTGTCTTCCTCTTGCACATTTCTCTTTTCCCCAATGTCACGTAAAAAGCTTTTCTGGCTGAGCACTTTGTCTTAGTGAGAGATGAACGCCTTTTAACTTGAGATTTATCTGACAATAAATATGTTTACAGGAAGTTGTGTTTTTTTCCCCCAATATGACTTTTTATATACTCTTCTCAAGTATAAAGCATAAAGCCTCCTAAAGTCCAATTGTAATATGCCATCAAATTATCATATTGTTTTAAAAGAAAAATACTTAATCTAAATTAGCCTTTAAATAAACCTTTTTTATACACTTTTTATTATCTGAATATTTTATTAAACGGATGAATTTTGTTCAGAATATAAATTATATTTTCACATACAGTATAGGCAAGTCACAACAAAGAAACACGATAAAACTAAACAAAAAACGTAACAAAGATCTAAGCATATCTTATGAAAAAGATAATTAATTATAACAAATCAAGTGATTTTTTTATTAAGAACTGGGCACATGATACATTTACAGTTTGAAAATCAAGTTGCAAGTGCTCTCTGGTGATCATAAATGCAATAATGTTTCTAAATTATCTCGCATCTGTTGTGCATTCCTGTGCTGCACTTTCTTAAGGACTTATCAGCGGATATAAATCAATGTCAATGTATCTGCAAAAAGATAATAACGAGCGACAGATACTGGCCTGGCAAATGTGTTGGTCTTGCTCTAAAACAAACACATACACACGTATATACACACAGAGGACCTTTGTTCTACACTAACATACAGTTTTACAGCAGCTACCATCTGAGTCCTAGACAAAGACTTTAAAGATTCGGGGATTCACTGCTGTTACTCACCCAGTGTGACTTGTATTTCAACTCCTACACAAAGATATTTTCTCAACTCATCTAATGATGTTTGCTGATGTTTACACTCTATCAGCTCCATTCACTCATGTCATTTGCTCACAAAGTCAACAGATCATGAAGATAGCAGTTTTTTGTCTGGGTTGGGTGGTTGTGTTTTTATGTTGACGTGTGTAATTCTGTGGCTATTATGCAAATGTAGCTTTGACGGGCGAGGGGGATTCACCTTGGTTCAGTTATGGGACCCAATACCAAAGAAACAGGAGTTCCTTCCCAGCCTTGGGCCATAATCTCTTGAGTTATTTTAGATTCCATGAAACAGTAGAAAATAAATAATAACTAAGTGTCACCACAGTATTCAAATTACATTCATAGACTCATTCACAGGTTATTATAAATATGTTCCTATGTTCTTCTTGGCAATCGTGCCGTCATTTGCACTTCACTTCCAGAAATGTATAATAAGTGACGCAAAGAGATCGCTGTTTAGCATGTGGCATCAGTCCTTAAAGAAATTGATTTCCTTCATCAGCCTGCTTTTCCTGTTCATTAAATCTGGAGTTGGGCTTGTTTATTTAAAACTGGTGAAAAAACACACGCAGCTTGGCAACTGCCTCCAAGCTATGAGAGCGAGATGCAGCCCGCCTCGACCCATGTGAAGGGTCTTTTGAGTTACAGCCGAGTTGTTTTTGACCCCTTTTTCATTCCCTCCTTCCAATATTTAGATGGATTGGAAAAGCTGTTTACTCTATGCTGCACGCTTGACGTAAGCTTTAGTGCAAAGGGCACTTAAGAAGCCACACCAGTAAAACCAGTCTGACCACAGATGTCCAAGGTTAATCAATGGAGTCATCTGGAGGCCATGATGGCGGCCGAGGGGGGATACTTGTGCTCATTGACACAGAGATCAGCCTCATCATCACCCCTTGAATCAAGTGCAGGGAGCATGACCCCATTTTTAAATGGCACACCTGCTGTTGATAATGAAAAAAGCAGGAAAGATAAAACACCCTGCCTTCATAGTGGGAGGGGAGACTGCTCGCCGGAGGGAACAGCAGACATGACGCCTCGCTGCTTGCAGTGTTTGCAAAGATGTTTAAATTCTGCAGAGCTTGTAGCAGGATGAACTTCGGGAAAACTCTGTTTCAGTGACTGATTGGTGCCTTGGGCTTTCAACTAATAAGGTGCTTAACCTTAAACACTGCAAGCTAAGAGTTTGCCGCTGTCAAAAGTTGCTGGGATGATTGTGAAAAAACTGGGTATTTACCGTTTCCTATATTTTCAAAGGAACCACAAGATACCTGTATTTTAGTGGAAGTTTGCATTTAGTTGATATATTTGCATCCTTTCTAAAGGTATTAATAGCTAAGGAGTTGCAGTGCCTAACATGCATGAGGAGTGAGGCCCTGGGCCCCGGGCGTTAAGATTTAGAAGAGGTGTTGGTCCCACCTGTCAGCTGGCATCTGTCACCAAGTGGTCAGCTACTGTACAGCTTGGCCATTATATACACGCGGCTCTAACCCACAGAGACCTGCAAAGTACACATTGTCGTGCAGTACAAACAGCCCACATCCTACAGCAGCTCACCTACTGCATCGCTGTGCCATCTACTCTGATTTACAACAGTGCTATTTACTGTAAGATAGTATGTAATGGTTACTGTATCAAATGCAATATAAAGACAACCAGATTTTACAATGAGGAAATACTGGACACTTACAAAGTTCATGTTGGGTTTTTTTTTTAAATGAAAATGGCATAAAATGTTCTGATTATATTTTTGACAAAAAATAAAAATAAATAATGTATCCCCCAGCAGTTTTTCCGCCTTTCAAAAGAGATCAATGAGATTTCATGATTTATAGTCGATAATAATATTGCTTTTCTCGGGGGTAAAGATATATATTTGTTTAAATGACCTTAAATGATGTTCAATATTTAATATATAATATTAATATTCCTTCTGTCATATATTTATGTATATATATTTGTATATAATACCTTGCATTCAACATGTATATTTTATACTTTCTTATTTCTAGTCTTTGAATTTGTATTGTACGATGCCTTGTCTTTTTATGCTGCTGCAACACAAAATTTCCCAAATCGGGATCAATAAAGTACCATCTTATCTTATCTTATGTATTTACACACATTTTTTTTCGAAGGACCTGATGCAAGCATTTTAATTTAATTATTTAAAAGTTACACATTAGATCAATATGCAATTTAGCAGTTGCAGGTAAAACATTTAATTGCAGCACCACCTTTTATAAACTTTAATAAAATCTTACTTTTTGCGTATTGTCTGTTTAAGGTACATCAGTAATGGTTTTAAACAAGGTTGAAACTGTATTTTGAAACAAGATTATGAGGAACACAAAAAAAATCTTGTTTTTGCTAAAAATGTTTTTGAATGCATGTGAATGTTTCTGTAGTTTATGGTCAAATATGACAAAATTACTGAGCCCTTTAAGCCCAATCGTGGGTGTGTGTGTGTTTCTTCATGCATGCCACTGCACCAAGTAGCTAACTCACAGTGGGAGTGTGTGTGTGGTCCGCTACATTGGTGTTTACAGTCTCTGGTCAGAGTGGAGGATGTCAGTGGTGAAGAGTGTGCAGCATGGCACTGGGTGTGGGCTCAAAGGGTGCCAGTGCCCCAGGCCAGAATCTGGGCCACGAGACCTGCATTAGTGCCAACCACAGACATGCAGGAATCCATAGTGCACCCTGGGAAGAATATCGTATTCAGATAATCTAAGCAGAAAGAAAGAAAGCATAGAAAGCTGGACAGCTATATTTCTGTGCCTCCTTGTTGTTGTCTGAACATATTTCAGTGGATTCAGGGAGGCTGCAAACTTGTCTCTCCCTCTCTCTCAGCTCTGCAGTCACAACATAGTGAGACCCACCCGCTCTAGAGAAATACGTGACATTAGAGGGAGAGGGGAGAAAGGGGTGTCTGGCCCATACTCTTGTTCGTGTCCAGGCTGTCTCAGTGTACTGCAGCACTGTGGCAGGACAGACTGTTTCTTGGCAGCAGGGCGGGTACATGCTTTCAGACCTGTTCAAACTGCAAACTATTATGATCCTCTGCTGCTCATGTTGTTTGAGTTTAGCGGCTGGAAAAACTAGAAAGGGAGTGTATGTGTGTGTTTAGAGGGGTGGGGTGTAAGGGGATGTCAAATAATCTCTGATAATTGCTGGAGAGTCCTACCTAAGTGTACTCTGTAGAGGAACCATTTGGCCAGTTTCATTTTTAAAATAGCAAATTCAGGGAGCGGGCAATATAGCAGCAGTAATTACCAGAACCAACACCTGTGTTTAAACAGTGAGGAGGAAACAACTTCTTTTTATCAAAAGGACATTTGTCTTTAGGTGAGCTTGTTTGCAAAACTCTGGAGAAACACTGTTGCCTCTGTTCAGAGACAGATCAGTACAATGATAAAGAATTTCTAATAAAACAGGGTAAATTACACATGTAAAAGAGGTATTTTTACAGCACGGAGAACTGTGCACTCTGTTCAGCAGATATTCAAATGATTAATGGTGGTAAACTGATGTGACAGGCCTCATAAACAGAAACATTTCATTATGAATGGCAGAGAGCCATCCCTGTTTCACTGATGATTGTAACTCACATTACAGTTAAATTCACCGAGTAAGAAAGATCATCAGTGACAGGAGCATTTTTATGTTGTGAAAATATATCGTTTGGGGCTTCAAAAGCTAAGGTGCTTTTTTGTTCTGAACCCGTTTGAGTTTGGTCTACTGTTTCATAACTCACAGTCTCCAGTGGGTTTAATAATTCAAGTCACCTAAGGAAAGACGCTTGTTTTGCCACCTCCATAAAATTGGTCAGGGATTTTGCTGTTTTTCCAAGACTCTTTCAGGCCAGTTCAATACTTTGGGGTAACCCTAAGCTTCTAGTACTACCACTTTTACACATTTGCCTCACAAGTGATGTGGGTTGAATTAAATTGCAATATTATATCTTCAACTTACTGCTTAGCTAATATAATGGGGAGCCCGTTACTGCCTTTTCAGACTCCTCAATCAGAGTAATAAATTGGGTCTGATGGCTAATTTTAGCTGAAATCCAATCCTCCACAATGAGTTACAAGCCTTGGGGGACCTTTAAGTCAAACTGTGTCTGGCACTGCCACAGTTGAAAAGAGCCTTTAAATGAATGTCTTTCCCCATAAATGGCATGTTTTCAAAGCAGTGCTCTCTCAAGATACAGGGGTCACACATATAAAGTGAAGCTTGCCGTGTCTAACACCTTTGTTGATTTGTACATTTTGGATCGCGTCATTCGCGGTCTGAATCTCATTCACTACATTACTGTTTAATTTCACATTCAATTATTTTTTATTCATTATCACAGCTTAGTTCTTGAAGGTTCCCCTGTCTATGTTCCCCCCTCCTCTGAGGAGACAAGCGTCTAGCTCAGTGTGATTTCACTCTATGGCCCTCAGTCAGTGCATTAGCAGTGACGTGATCATGATTAATGTTAATCATGCCGGATTTACTGTGTGTTTATTTTATGGCGCGGCAGAGTGGAGCTCAGCCCATCTACGAGAGCTCCTGCTGGCAGTTAGAGAAGGTGGACTCAGGGATTTGGGCCATGTTTGTCTTAATACTGGACTCTAACGTTGGCTTGTCTCAGGACCTTGTGGCTGAACAGAGGGTGTGTTGTCCGTCATGAGTGACTGCAAACATTTCCTGTTCGCTGAAAACTCAGATTTCTCTACGAGCATTTGATATGGAGAAATTATTAAATCTTCCATGTTTCACCACTCTCACTATTTTCTGAACTCGAATCAAATAGTCTCTGTGCCTCCTCAATCTGCAGCACAATTAAGCTGGCATGTGCAGAAAACTTTACATCATGATTGTGTTGAATCAGCCTGTTTATCCACATGGCTTATTGATAATGAGCAGCACTGTCTCCAGCTGCTTGGTACTGGGTGGCACCGAGGGCTCGAGGTGTCCCAAAGACAGTGCAACACTGCCACCATGTTGAACATGTGTACTACAATGTCACAACAACCCTTTCTTTAGCCTCACAACACACTTTTGGGATCACATTAATGAGATGCAAAAGATTTCTGACAATAGTTTGCTTACAAATAATGAAATTAGGAGTTCAAAATATACTTTTCACCCTAATGCATATCAGTCTAGTATCTCTGGAGATCCAATAGTGAGTAGTGAGGGGGTCTGATGTTTAGTAAATCAGTAATTGAGAAAAACATAGGTCTGTTTAGGTTGAAGACTCTGGTCAAATGCCCTGTATTTCATTTCACCAATTTCAGTCCAACACATGTACACTCCAATATTTGCTCCAGCCCTGCCCTTAAAAAACATAGAATAACAGAAAAGCCTCAGATAAAATCCCAGTGTGCATTGTATCTGCCTTGTTTACACTGACGGATTCCCTTACCACTTGTGTTAAATGTAGCCCTCCGTGTTATTCTACCAAGCAAGAAAGAAAACAATTACTGAAAATGAGGCTGAGTTGAGAGGAGGCCTGTGTGTAAAATAACAAAGACGTGCGACTGTTTGGATCTGATAAGCCCTGTCGAGTGTTTCCTCTAATGCCTCTGAAAATAAACAGCTGGGTTGATGAGGTGAATGGAGGCTTGGTTTGGGTCCTAACCGCTGCTGCGGCCTGGGAGCTTGTTTTAGGGGCTGGACACGCAAAGGAGCAGTAAAGGGCCCCCATCAGTGGCTCAGGCGCCGAGTGAGTTAAACAGGTTAGTGTGTTGGCCGTCTGAACCTGCTGTGACACACTCTTTCGCAGAAATGCTATACCTGTAGGACACACACACTTATAGAAACACATGTATATGCAGGTAAAACAAAAACACAGAGAGGCATCCCCAGAGCTCCCAGCTGTTGACTGTGAAGTTTAGTCTGTCATCAACAAGTGGCTTAAGATGCCTCGCTGCTCTCATGTACAGTTTGAATGACAAACAGTATGTGTGATAAACGCTTTATCACATTAGAAATGCAGGCTTAAAAATACATTCTTTTGACTTGTTTACATTATTACTGTAGATATATCTGACTTGTACTGTCTGTTAAACCTGACTTTAATATCAAGTGATAGAGATCATTTACAAACATATTGGAATGAAGCCGCACATTTAACTCCAACTGAAAAATTGAATTTTGTCTGCTTCAGTCCATCTGCTCTGTAAATCTTGTTCAGTTCTCCCTTGAGAAAACATCAGAAACCAAAAGGTTAATATTTATATTTAATATTTGTCGCTGTGAACCCCTAAGTTTAAATTCATTTTGTGGACATAGATGGAAACTTTATTTAGTAACAGACAACTTAATTTAGCATAAAGCATTTAGTCAGGATTTTTGACCACACAGAGAATCAGTAAAGTGTGAATACAGTTGTATTTTAAGTCCCTTAAGGAAAATGTGTCTCTTCTTTTGGCAAATTCATTGTAATTAAAATTGGGGAGATGGAGAGACTTTCTAACTGTGTGTATAAAATCTTGGTTGTTTGATTATTTCCACAATACTATCATGTGCTTACTATTAATGATATCAATGTTTCACAAATATGACGGTTATTGTTAACACAGGTGCATTGCCACTCCCCTTAAAGTTATGCTGCGTATGGTAAGAGACAGTCATGCCACTGACCCAGTATCTGACCAGCCAGACCAGGTTTTACAAGTTAGTGCCACTGAATAACCCTGAGGTGTGTGTGCTGTGTTTAACGAAAAATATTCTGACCTCATCCTCCTTTTAAATGTTTCTAAAAATAGTGTTTTAACTTCACCCACACCCACTTTGGTCCCACACCCAGCTGGTGTCACACCTGTGTGTCACACTTAGGCAGATCAATCACATCCCTTTAAACCTGCTTGAGCTATGTTTGTTAAAGCTTATCATCATGTACTCAGTGTCATGGAGAATAAAGTTGTTTATATAGAATATAACAATTGAAAGTCTTTTGGTGTTCAATAAGGAGTTGTATTGTTTTAATCACATAGCATATTTTGAGTATACTAAATAAAAACACTCAGATGATCCAACTTCCTTGACATTATCTGCTCATCAGAGCGAGTGATGTGAGCAAGTCAGAGAGAATGTGGGATTTCACCGTCAAACAGGTGCAGACAAGACCGGCTGCCAGCACACAGGAACATGAATTAATTCATAAAAACCACAGAAAGCAAAACATGCTTTACCATCCAGACATGTCGTATCTCTCAACCTGTTCTGATTACTTGTATCTCTCTATTCTCAATGTGCAGGCTTTTGAAGTCTTTAAGTAGTGCAGATTTAATAATAATAATCTAGATAAATTAAAAGGTTATGATGTTTTGTAAACATACACAAACTATTGTATGTATTATACAGGGTAACAGCGAGCCACGTTAGCACATCAGAACAATGAAATGAGGCCACCGCAGACGTCTGGATTTAGGCCAAGAGACAGAATGTCCCAGATCTGTTGGTTTAGAGGAAAATACAATATACCAGGACAAGACATTGACATAATTATGCAAAAATCCTTGTCAGCATATTCAAGAATAATAATTATAATACTAATTATAATAATACTGATAATCTAGTTCAGTTGTAGTTTTCTAGATTTCAAGTATCCCCTTGCTACAGAACAATATTACTTCAAAGCAAAAGCTTAATATATTTTATTTATATATTTAATTGCAAAGTTGTTAACTGTAGTGAATCTAGGAGGTAAAGGATATTGTGCAGCACCAGCTGTAAGGAGTGAAATTATGATAGTCGGTCAGAAACACTCTTCAGAGCTTCCAGCAAAATCATTTTGTGGAAGTTTGGAGCCCTGGTTTGGCTCTGATTGCTCGTTTGAGTTGATGGGCTTAAATAAAGACACTTAATCACAGAGTGCTCAGTGGAGTTTTTCCCGGACTGTGCAGGACTTCGCCAAGACCTCAGGCAGTCACATCTCTGGATTGGAGGAAAAATATTCCCCTGGGATTACTGCATGACTCACAAAAACAACTGCCTGGAGAGAAATATAATACGCATATCAATTAGATTTTAACATAACAAGGCGTTTATGCCAGATTTGAGTCAGGCCCAAGTCACCTTACTACATGTGTTAAAGGCACTTCCATTCACTACTGTAATTAAAAAGGGAGCCAGCAAAACCTCAAACAAAGAAAAAACATGTAGAAAACATGATGGAAAGGTTCATTTTTAGTCTTCCTATCAGTCAACACATGTTTATGTTTTGAATGTGCCTACAATTATTTATCTCCCCAGCCAGATTAAAGCATTAGTGAAACTTGAGTCACATCTTTCTTCCCGTTGTCCTTTGTTATGTTTTTTAATGATACTTCATCTTTTCCACATCATCTTAAAAATGATTGTGCAATGTTTTGACTTTTTACAGCATTTCCACTAAGGATTTTTAATGTTGTGGTTTTTTTAATGTTATGGTAGATATACCATAGGTAGGTATACTGTAGATGTTACACATTCTGAGTTGAATGGCTGAGTTGAATGGCTGATCAGCACTCATGAATAGAAGTTAATGAAATCTCAAACTAATTTCTGGTGGTCCTTTTTTATCGTCCTGACACATTCTACATGACTGTTTACAGGGTGGGCAAGGCTGTCTGCCCACACCATATAAAAACGGCTTAACGCACCTGGAAAATAAAATGCCGCTGGAAAGCGCTTGTCTTCCAGTGCAACATAAAATCTGCCACCTCTACTCATGACTAATTGGCTGTAAACACTGTTTTAACAAACCTGAGCTTGAGCGTCACACTGATGTGCAAATGAACAGACGTATATGGAAGAGAAATCAGCCAGTGTTGGCTAAATAGAATCCAGTTGAGTGTGGGTGTGGAGTGGAGCTGTATTTATTTTATAATGCCTTCACTATGGCGGGAACTCTGGATATTTAAAACAAATTACAGCATTCATATTTCATTGATAGTTATCTGTAGGCTACACCCTGCACACCTAACTGAGTACAGCATGTTCAGGTAGGTGTTATATTTCTTGTGTTCTGCAATTTCAATTATTTCACAATGGGTATTAAATGACAGCAAACACAGTGATATAAAGGTCAATAAAGGTACTACTACATCATGTTAAAACTGAAATTAAAATGTCTGATCCTCATCATCTTAAACCTTTGAACTCTTTTTTTAACGTATGTTTAGATATTTTTTCTTTAGACATCATTATTAGTTTGCTGTGTTGACAAATGCACAAATCTCTCACTGTCAGCATGTAAGGTTTTAGATTCACATGACCAGCTGTATATAATGTCCAATGTACTGTGTAATGGTGGCATGTACTGCTAAATCTGAATTAAAACAGGTCTCTCGAGGTCTGCTCGGCACAGCGCTGACGTGTCCGCTCCGGTCTAAATAGTGCGTGTGCAACAACTCTTCTTGTGGCCTCCACCAAACAGTTTCGATACTAAGTTTAAAAAAAAAAAAAAAGCAGGCAAATAAGAGCCAATATAGGTCATTTTTCAAGGCTTACTTTCAGGAGACTGTGACATCAATTTTTAAAGGTATTTTCCTGGCAAGATATATTTTTACTTGTAAACGGTGACAGAACAAATTCTAGGAAGAGAAGGGCAAGTCACATTTCTTGAGAGGGAATTCACGCTGCACAGGAAGCTGGCCAAGAGACAAGGTTCTTAGTTTTCACCAGCGCGTCTAACAAAGCGGTCCAACCGGTGTCTACCGGTAACATATTGTTTCATCCAGTCTAATGTTACAAGGTAATTACAGGGCAAGACATTTTTTTTCTGCATTAAATAATAGCTTAATTATCTACTCTACAATACATCACACAATACTTTTGAATGACCCCAAAGTTATAATTTAACAAGATGATAGATATCAAGATTAAACATAATTATAATTAATAATTATGTAATACATCTTGATGATTGGCTACTGTAGTGTAGTATACTGTAAGCATGAGTTTCAGAACATGTAAAAGAGATACCGGTGCAAAGTGTTGAGCAGTCAGCTTGCTTTTATTCCATTGGTCATTGGGAGTGTGAATGAATATCACTCTAAATTGAAGAACTGCCATCTGAATAAGAGATTAAATGATCCATGTGATTTTATCTGAAGTGTACAAATGTCTTTCATCATATGTCTTTGGTAATTTCATTTGAAAGGCAGTTTCAGGTAGGGTTATTCATTTTAAAGAAACCTTTATATAGTGTGAAACATATTTAACACCCGGGAACAATGTTATCTTTACCATGTAAAAGGCTGAACCAGTTGGTTACAGCTTTGTAAGACAAAGGGTCTTTTAAGATATGCAAAGGGCAGGTGACCAACTTGTGTCCAAGTCATGTGGCTGGCTGTCAGGCTCCAACCTCAGGCCTGGCTGATTGTTAACACCCCACAGCGAGACCTGTTGCCCTGGGCTATTAGTCATCCTGACAAGCATGGCCTATGTGCCACTCTCTCTGTTCATGACACACTTGTTTCCACCATCTCCCCACCTTCACATACCGCTCCAGTTCTGATATATTCCTAACGCATAGTGGCAAGAGTGACACAACTCCACTGAACCAAAACAAGCACCTATCAATTACTGATGAAAGAGGCCTTTTACCTATATTTTAAAGCATGTTCAGAGTAAGGCACAGATGGGACTTAGAGCAAGGAAAAAGACCTTCAAAATGAGACAGCAGCGCAAAACAGCAGTTTAGCAATATGATATCAAATTTAAAAAATGTGGAAATAATGCACATATTTTATTCCTTTCAAATACCATAACTGAAAGATATTTATCATAAAGTATATTTATATTAGTTTGTTTGAATGACTGATAAAGAAGTGGTGTATTAATATGATCTATTCAAAATATAAAAAAGGCAGCTCTTTAAAATAATTGTACTTTTGCTCTTCTAAACTTTCAATGCCCTAGCTTGTCTATGATCACCGACCTGCTCACACAAAGGACATTTACAGCATGTGGATTCATCTTTAACTTTGTGAGAAGAGGAGATCCCACTATTAAAAAGAAATCAAACTGATTTATACTGCCATTGATACACCTCATTTACAGATCCTAAGTCTTAAAACAGCCTCGGAGCTATTGTTTTTTGTTCTTGCATGTCACGCTTAAAAGTTGACCTCCTAAGGCAACTGCATTAAAGTCTAAATATTCCCAACCTTGACATGTACTGTGGACTTTTGTCCTTGGCGTTAATCAAAATAGGAGCATGCAACAATATTGATATGCCCATTCAGGCACACAGTGGTGCACTAATGTTGACTTATTTTTAAGTTGAATATGCGTTTTTTGTGAGAGATTCTGTCTGAGTTGAGATTCAAGGCTAAGCCAGCTGTAAAAAATATAAGCAGTGATTTAATATTAGACCATGCATGGATTCAGTACGCTGTTATAGCCATTAAGAGCTTTCTCTTCTCTTTCATCATGTCCAGAAAAGGAGGCCTCACATCACAAGGAGACGGTGATCAGCGGATCACATTTGAGGCCATAGATAGTGTACGAGGTTTCTTAATCTTAAGTACTGCTCCTGAGGTGAAAAGCAAAGCTGCATTCAGAAACTCTGAGGTGTAATCAGCAATCAGAAAAAGGAAGCCGAATGTCAGGCCTTTATAAATGGTTTCCTCAGAGGAGTTTGATTTACTGTCCTGAGCAGAGCACAGTTGAACTTACAGTGTGTGTGGAAGCGATGAATGGGAGGTAATGGGATTGCTTGAAAAGCCCGGTGAGCGCAGAACTACAAATTACATTTCTAAGAACAAAAACCCCAAAATCAACTAAAAATATTTTCACGTCTGAGGAATCGATTTATGCCTGGTTTAGCCAGTATAAACCATCCCAAGTACTTGAGGACTTGCACTCTGACCTTACTATTTCCTTAAAGAAAATCTGCAATGGAATGGGGTGACATGAATTTTGTGAGCTGAAGTTCTTGTTGAAACATATAAAGCACATTTTAGTATATATTAATTTAAACCCTGACACCTGCAGAAATAATAGCCACCTCTTTTTTCAGACTTTTTGAAATTTAGCGTTTCTTTCTCAGCATTTAGCTTCTTTATTTGTATTTATAGATATAATCAAGTATGGAGGCTTGGCTTTTGATACTGTAGCTGTGTTTTTACTGTTTTTATGTGCCTGTCTGTCCATACAATTACTGCATAAAGAGTTCTTATCCTCCCTGGCTTTCACTGCCTCATGACAACACTGGCAGAAGCATTGGGTTTTATTGGGTTCTTCTGATTTTGGATGAGCTGTCTCCTGACCCATGCAGACCATTCTATATGAATTTAATTGGGCCTAAAGCAGCTATATAGGGTTAACAGTTTGACCTTAGTAAAAACAGATGACTTAGAAGACTGTCTTAAATTAAACGGACCATGACACTGGGAAGTAAAGTATTTCATAACTGTTTAGAGGAAATAAAATCAGAACAGAAATAAAATATGAAAATAAGGTGGTTTCAAAAGTTCCGATTTTGGAGAAATAAGCAAACATTAGTAGTTTCTATTTTTGCAGGAATTTTTTCATTGTTTCATTTTTGTACTCAATTATGTTGCTTTATTTTCATTGTCATACAAAATAAACATGATATCCACATTATAAAGCGACTAATGATTTGAAAAGTTAGTTATTTTTGATCTAGCCCAGAACAATGCCACACTGTCTCCAGATGTTCACGTGTGCCTGCACAAATATATGAGACACCACACATGCCAGAAGTGATGGCTTGAACATAACAGTTTTCCTATTTCTTATCTCTTCAAACCATTCAGCCATGTCTTTCGTCATTAAGACGCTGTTATTAGTCGGGGGGTCAAATGCTGTCCTCATTAAAATATTGGTCTTTTCAACTGAACTGCAATAAACAAATCTCAGTAATTCCAGAAACACATTTGAAGATAACTTATTGGTCTGGATGTCACGGCGTACTCACTTATCCCAACATCCTCCCTGAGGGACCTACAACAGAATAGAAAAGGGGCACATTACTCATATTTATGGAAATTATCTGGGAGAGCTCTCCCATGATGTTCAGGCCTCTCAGCGGGTGCCATGCAAACGCAGACGATGATCTCTGCAGCAGCTGCCTAACCGAACAGACCTTGGGTTCCCATCAAAAGGCCACTGTAGGGTTCCCAAAACAAAACGCAGCAAACACTGTTTGATCATTCCTGTTGGGACCGCTGCTGATAAAATTTGGCATAATTTAGGTATATTATGATGATTTCTTTCTCTTCAGCAACAGCTACTGTATGAGCTTACAGGTGGAAAAAGGGGCCAAGGGCTGTGTTTTAGATTCACTTTAATGTAATCAAACCCTGGCCCTTATTTGACCTGAGAATATTTCTTTAAAAAGCATGACATGTTATTAAACATTAGGATTTGTAAAAGTGACTATTAATACAGCCATGTGCATTGTTTAAGGATATAACAAATAGCAGACAACTTCTATTTATATCTATAAATAATCAAATGTTTTCAGAGCAGATTCTTATACAGTAGCTTTAAATACATGAATAACCCTAAACTCTCAACTTGCTTGTATAATAAGTGTTTCTTTAGGATTAAAATTACTGTATAAAAAGTTGAATCAAATTCAAATGCATCCATTCGCTGTAAAGTTGTTGCAAACTCTGAATGATCATATAGTTTTTCGGATGTGACCCAGACTATCCTGTACAGGGTTATTAAACTGTTCAAGTGTGTTGGTACTATATCGGGTTTCTTTTGGCAAGCAGCTTATCATAGGCAAAGATAAAAGTGACTAATGTCTTTAGTCTTTTGATTGTGATTGATGGCTCAGTTTGTCTGCTTCACTTCAAAGCGAACGGAACCTAAATTGAGACTTTTTCTGCTGGCAGTTTATTCTCGGGTAATTGTTTAGCAGTCATTTCAGAGAGTGACATAATAATAATCAGCATAGGGCTAAGGCAAAACCTGAATATAACACATTTAATAATAAGTAAGGTTCAACTTTTTTTAAGAAGCTGCATTAGATGTTAGTTTAAATGTAAAGGATGCCAATATGTTAGTATAATATGTATAATTATAACATATAAATATTCTCTCGAGATTAATTTGTGAAAGATAGGTGTTTATTCTGTACAGACAGGAATTCATAAACCGCAGAAGACCCAGACAGACCCTATATGATGACGGCAGGTCACCCTTAGTCTGGAAAAGTCATGAGACGCAACCGAAAGACAACAGCCAAAAAGAATATTTACCCAAAGGCCGTGAATCAGGCAGTTTTGTGTGGGTTCGCCTGAGGCAGTCTTCTTGTGCTTAAATCAAAAGCACAGGTAATAAAATATGTATCCAACTCATGACCTTTTAACTCTCAACACTGAGCCATCCAACTAAGAGCATATCACTAATGTTGATGAGTTCTATGTATTGTATCTTCTGCTAGAGTGTTACAAAAGGAAATGATGTGTCATGCTGGTAACATTTAGAGTGTATTGGCCATAGCAGCAGGGTATTAGCTGTCACTCTCCACTCACATTCCTACTGAAGCCACGATGGATCTTTGCTGCTTGTCTTGTGTTCACATTTCTGCCCACTGAAAGTATACCAGTCTAGACTCAGATGGCCTCTTAACTTATTTTTGATGGCCTGGTGTGTGAAAGTTTAAATATCAGCCATCTCACCTTTTTCAGGCTTGGCGCGGACAGCAGGCGCCGATGGAAATGCAGGGCGGGTGCCACTGACCGTCATGCCATTGCGCTCTGGCCTCTCTCCTCTACCAGCAGGCAGACAGGAAGGGTAAAAACTGGGCCCTCACTAATATGGACAAACGCTGTTTCAGCCTGTGAAACCTGAGTGCCAGGGGAGAACGCTGTATGAATGACAGACATTTCATTGCTGTTTGCATGTATTAATCACAGACTCTCACTCTTCCCAAGTGTTCTGCTATTTCTCCTCTGTAAATGTATACAAATCAATGGGGAAGAAATGCTGGGAATTAAAGGAAGTTAAGCAGTAATTTAAGAAAAATATAAAGCAAAGGAAGGAGATCCAGTAGAAACAAAACCTTGTGTCATATAACTTAGAACAAAAACTAAAATTGACTGTAATATATATTTATGTATAAAAAGATACATCAATAAAAACATTTTACTTTACAGAGCTAGTTTTGGTTAAAATAAGTCCTCAATTCTCAACGAGTCTTAAAATTTAATCAGATTAATCCCTCAGACATCACACATTTTATTTAGAATAAGGGACATTTGGAAGGTATTGAACTGGACATTATGATGTTGAAGCAATGCATAGAGACAACCTAAGGGATTTTTTATAATGATTTGTTCTTTTGACCTGTTTTTCTTCCACTATATGCTCAATTATACTTATTATTGTTTTGTCATTCCTATTCACCTCATTAAACTTAAGGTGATCATTCCTGTTTAACTTAAAGGGAAACTTCACGTCTGTAATACTATCTACAAATTATATCATTTCTGGTTGTTACAGGGGGAGTGTGAGACTGGTACGATATCAGACAGTATCATCCTGTCTTCTGTATCTGATCCCTATGGAGTTGCTCCCTCTAGTGGGGCATTAAGTGCATGTTTAATCACTCCAGGGATATAATCAATCCAACATACTTTTTTAAAGTACAGCTACAGATTGGTCTAAAGCAAACTTCTAGTGTAACCCCCTCAATAAAACACTAAAACTGACCAGGGCTCTAGATTTAAAAAAAACGAATCCTTGTGGAAGCCTTTAAGGAGCTCGTATGATTCTTTGCCCTGTGTTTATATGTGTTATCATGTAAACATGAGTAATAAAAACATTACCCTGGCATAATACCGTCTGAGGCCTATTGAGTTAATTTGAATTTAATTGTTGCATCTGGGGAATCATTAATTACTCAATCAATCGCCCGCTGCTGTGACATGGCGCCTGTGCTGTAGGGCGCGATGGAAACCACAGCTGGCCATATGTAAATGAGAATTAATTAGCAAGCTTACGTTTCAGCGCCCGTATTTGGACTGAAAACATTCTCAGGACTCCGAGCCAGGGCAGGAGAGTCTCCACCAGCCTGCTGTGGTCACATCCCATCTCTGTCCGACAGAATAATTTCACCTCATTACCTCTGCCATGTATAAATAGAACTCTTTCCACCCACCAGCTCTTTAACGACATGTGCTCTTTAAACACCTACAATTAACCCCTTGTGACTAGGGCCTTGTGTCTACCCCCATGTAGGCCGGTACTCTCCAAGCTGAGCGTAGTCCCAGTGGATTTCACCCCCACTCAGGCTGAACCCGTACACCCCATTCAGCCTCAGTCCAGTCCACTACACCTTCACCTCAGCCCAGGATCATTAAACAGCCATATATCTTGTGTTGTGTTTTCCCTCCAGCTGGATTTATTGGGTGACTGATAGAGTTTACAATGTGTCTTGAACAGCACGAAACACGTCATGACACTCTGTACACGCATCGTGCTTACGTTTTTCTCCACCAAAACATGCCACACGTATGTCGGCCCACCCTCGCACCCACCACACACACACACACACAAAAGATGTTACATGTCAAGCTTATGATTTTGAGTCTACTAGCATGTCATAAGGCAGTTCTGTCTGAAATGAGAGGAACAAAAAGAATCTGTGATACAGCTCCCTGGAGCCCACTTGGTAGAAGTTATTTGTGGCAGGTATCCAGCTGATGGACTGTAACGTGCTTGACATTATAGCTCTTCGGATAGAAAGATATAGTTTTTCCAAACCCACAGGCATCCCCACATCTCAATCCCTCCATCATGGAGATTTGCATGGAGGGTCTCTCCTGGTACACATGAGGTAACCGTAATCATACACAATGGCTCCATTGGTGTGCGGATGATAGTTTATTTCCTTTCAAAAGGTCCCTTATTAGTGAAGCAAAGTGAGTGACATCTAGAGTTTTGAGCTCCAAAAATCTTCCCATAATTTCACTCACTGTAAATGTTGGTATAAAGATGATCCATTTTAACATATAGAAACATATAGACGTATAGAGTAGTTAGTTTCTCTAGTTTCAAGAATTGTCTCTTCAAACAAATGAACACACGTTGAAAATGATAAAGACATATGTGAATATATCCTTAACACCCAGGCCTATCCACACTGCCGTTCGGCTGAGATATAGCTCTTAGTAACAGATGGGGGATTCGCTCGCTTCCTCCCTACGGCAAATAATTCAGTCAAGAGCTACCTCAGAAAAGGTGAAGCTCACAATGGATTTCTCAGATATTCAGCACGAGAACCGCAGCTTTCCTCACCAAGAGCACCACCTAATCACTGTTTCAGACTCCAGCTCTGCGTCGACCTCAGACAAGTTGTTCTTGGACAGGTACCACACCAGTGGCGGGAGTCGCCCGTGCTAAAACTGGCAGAGTAAAGGACATTTCTCCAGACTGATGTAAGAAAAAAAAACGCCCTTGCTATCAATTTGAACAGGTCATAATGAATGTTTTGGTCGCTGACGTGTGCCCCATTTTTCATGTTTCTTATATTAGGAAATGACCAAATAACTGCAGTTTTCCTCCCCTAATATGTGATGAAGACCAGAAGAGAATGGTTAATACCTGACTGGTGTATGTTTCTGGGTTGTCAGAGAACCTGTAGAAGTACCTGACATGTTGGTTCTCGGGTTACCAAAATACAGATGTATCTAACAATTTCTTTATATTTATATACACATTACACACTTTTATTACATTGAGATATTTTTCTAACCTCGATTCCCAGTCAATTTATACTGATAATGACATTACCATGTCTATTGTGGTATGCTTCATGAATACGATTGTTTGTTTGAACTTGTGCTTTAGGGCAGGCATGATGGAAAGAGGAGCAAATGGGGAAATATTTCATATTCTTGTCAGACCTCCTTAAAATGAAGATCATAGCTTTAACAGTGTTTAATTTAGTGGTTGTTAACCTGGCCTAGAGTTCAGATTGGGGTATCATGCATGTAGTTATTTTCTATTTTAAGATGTATTTCAATTTTAGAAAAATATTTGAATAAATGTATCAGAATTTATTGAATTAATCTGTTTTTTTATCAGAATCCATGCATTTCTTTGCATTGCAGTGGCTACAAATGCAAATGTGTTTTGATGTTTTGAAGGCTAGTCTCAGTCAGAAGCAGAACCCATCTCCTGGGATTGTCTTTTATCATTATTCTTATCTTCTTGTTTTGCAAAACTTTCTTCATTTATTTTTCCGACTCGTATCCAGGAATCTGATCATGTTGCATGAGAGATAAGTGGTCAAACCTCCTTCTGATATGATGAGTTCTACAAACAATCCAGTTTATTATGACAAGCCTGCTCATGGGGCAGAAAGACCTTACCGGGAAAAAGCCATGTTCACGCGAGGCATGCGCTGAATATTTACATCGTAATTACCATTGCATGCGACATGGGATGCAACCAAGGAAATTACTTTGGCCTGTGCTAATTGGAGTCTAACTGCTCTCCAGACTTGTGGCTGGTTAGGCATAATTTGGCGACGGCAGTCTGATCAATGTCAGCCCGCTGCATTTTAAACACAGCCAGATAAGAAAAACAGAGGGAGTCTCACACAGAGGTGCTCACATTGGAATATATGCTCACATACAGTATGATGTGCTTATGTTAAAGCTTTTTTTCATGCTTTTGGTGAGATTGATATCAACGACTGATACTCCAAGGTTAGAAAAATACTGTAGATGAAACTGATGTGACCACCACAAGTTTCATGTTATGTCTTAGATACGGTATATTGGATTACATATATTAGATTAGAGTAAAAAAAAACACATCGTATACTACATGCATACATAAACGGTTTAATGAAAAATCTTCTACCACTCTGCCCTGAGTTACAGCATTTCAGTTAAAGTGTTAGCTCCGTCAATATGAATGCAAGCTAATTTTGAATATTGTATAAGGTTGGCTACAGTTTCTTTAAACAAGACTAAAAAACAGCTTTTTCTTCAGTGTTTTTACAGTCTTACATCCTGCCAGTCTAACACTGCCTCTCAGTTTCTCATGTCAGACGGTGGTTGGGACCGTGAAGATATTAGCCCAAGGTTTCAACTGCAAAAGATGTGGTTGATTTAAAACATTTAAAGGAAGCACATAACCATTGCAGCATTGACCATGCCTTGGATAAATAAAAGGATATGGTTTCTGCAGCAGTGACAGACTCACATTATATATACTGTAAATGTGTCATCGTGCCTCCGCCTGTGCCCCAGAATCATAGTTTACCCGAACTGATGGAAATGAATGGTGATGTGTCACTGTATCCAAGGGTCTTTTGGTTTATATATTTTGACTTCTGATTATGGCCTGCATAATCACAACCTTTTTTTGATTCCCTCCCAACCTGTTGCACGCGTTCATGTTGACTTTGTGGTTTCCCTAAATTGGACTCTGGCTCCAGTTGGCTGAGTTTCTATAGCAACCTTTAGCCTTATCTGCTACTGGTGAGGAAAAACAATGAGGTCTTTCACTTTCTCAACTCTTTCTTTACTTTTCCGCAACTTGGAGTGAAACGACTATTTATGTGAAGATTTAAAAAGAAATTTGCAAACAATATTACATTCATTACAAATAGCTTAGATCTTGAATGTTGGTTAAATTGTGTTGAATCCTTTAACTCTGGACATTAAAAAGTGCACATAAAATTCATGCATGAATTCCTTTGTTGTAAAAAAATTACTTTTCTCTCAGAAATAATTATATTTGTAGTTTGTACCTTGCCCAAACATAAACATACAATATAAAAAAATATTAACGTGCACTGTGTAGACAAGTTCTTACTTACAAATACATTTTATTTGCTGCTTCTTAGAATCTGTTCAATAAAGATGTTTACTTTTTTTGAGTAAGGACCAAAGCCTCCTTCATTTATTTTATTACTGTTATTACAACTGTCTCTGGCAACACGGAACACATTTACTTTAAAAAGTAAAAGGGAAAAAAAAGATGACTTTGCCACAATATATAGCTTTTTCTCTCCACTGGATTTAACCTCCTAATTGAGCTTAGTTTAGGAGAGGACATTTCCTCAGATGCTGTAATGATGAACTGACTTAATGTATAGCTTCTCTGATGGATGAAACTGTGGCTTTACTCCGTTGAGCTGAGCCAACTGCTAAAGCACATAGGGGAGGAGATGTGGAGTGTTTTCCTTGGTTTAACTCCTAGGTCAGTAGATTTATTCAATGCAAAACATCCTTAATAATATAAGGAAAGAAGCCAGCTGTTAAGGCATTCTTCTAATAAAGGACTTGATACTGTATTTACCACTTTGACCCCGAGTAAAATGGCAAATTTGGTTAACTCAAAGGATAGGCGGTAAGATTTGTTTCTTCTTTGTAACCCACGCTATGGTTGTTTCCAACATTTCCAAAGACTTTCATTTCTACAATGTGATGTTAATAACATGTGGCTTTGTCAAGACTTGCTGAGCTTCAGGCTGTAGTCTATTGCCTCCTGGGATTCATGCTAATACATGTGGTTAAACACGTAACACACATGTCTGTGTACACATGTGTACACGCAACAAGAGGCATACACACTCAAAAAATGTATACAGGACAGGTGTAAGAAACATTGTTTGAATCAGTTCAGTACATTTTCTCTCAAATTGCAGTAAGGGTTAGCTAATAATAAAAAACACTACTTTTAATAGCACATACTTTACACTAGTCATACTTTGCTCTGTTGAACCTGTGATATCCTTTAAACAATTCAAATTACTTTTAATAATACAAATAATTGGTTATTTAATATGTATATAACAGGACCATTTTCAGATTCAACAGCAGGTTATACTTAAGGTTGACTTTATCCCTAACTGACATGTTTTAAAGAAAATAAAAAAAGAGGGAGTTCTAACATATCCACACTGACGCCTACCTCTACCTGCCACATGTAACAGTGGGGCAGCCTCACTGGCTCCTTTTACATGCACTACAATGACAACTCTCACCATTGCAATTCCCACCCAACTGCCGCTGTAATAATATTCAGTCTGTGTCAGCACAGCAGTGTGAAAACAAATTAGGACCATGATTAATGAACACTTCTAACAACTCCCAGAATGACCACAGTGATGGGACTCCCAGAAAAGACTGCCTCCTGCCCTCAGAGCTGACGTTAACCCCTTCAGCATCAACACCGATGCTCCCCCGACTCTCATCAATCCAGTGCTGACAACTATACAACTCATTCTCCCTATCAGCACATAATGGGGCTCCACTTCCAGGGTGCCCGTCTTCTGGAAGGCAATAAAAAGAAGAAAAAAGCAGAAAGGGTTTAATTATGAAATGTCTAAAGGAAAGTGTTGGTTTTCTTTGTTTTCACGTCCTCTTAATAGGATGTTATTAAAATGACTTGTACCCTTTGGGATATATTTAGCTTTGTTGTTAACTGACCGGGATTCATTCACTCAACATGGGAACATGCTTACACATAAATAATCAGTGTCCACACATAAACTTCCTCGAGCAGGATACATGTGTACCAACGTACAGCATTTATTTATATTCTATCACTAGTGTTGACAATCCTTCAGCACTTAAATGCAATCAAACTGAGTGTGTGTCAATATCAGCTAAAAGACATCTTTGTCTGCTCTATAACTCTTTGTCTCTTGGTCTCCTCAGCAGATACTGTACGATACCAGCTAGCGGTAGGGGAGAATCGGCTGGCAGGGATGGTGTGCTCTGCGCTGACAGCCATGTGAGTTGATAGACATGATGTGTCAGCACCCTGAGTGCCCTCAGAGAGCCATGACGGTGGCCTTTACAAGGATGTCTTTCTGCAAATCACTAACTGGACAAATATACAACATTGCTAGTTGCCTGGCAAACTGGTTATCCATGCTCTAAGTCCCTCGTTGGAATTTTTGGTAAAGCACCTAAGAGATCCATTTGATTTGAAAGGGATATGTTTTTTGCCTGGACCTACGTCCTGTTTCTTGTGCATCTCTCATCACGCACTAGCATCCACCTAGGGAGGGGTGTTGCTATAGTTGAATCCCTAGTGGTCTGGTGTAGCACACCTGTTTAACATCAAAACTTCACTAAATGAAAAACAATATGCCAATAACTCAATTTAGTTAATTGACAACCATATACTCATTTATGACATTGACTGGAACACAACAACTCAAACTGAAAAACAAGTGGGACAAATAGAGACTTTTTCTTAACATTAGTCTTTGGTTGTGAAATCCAAATCATAAAACAGTGTGAAGCTTTAGGGGGTGAAGTATATTGCTTACAATACAAGGTAATTACTCACATTCATCACTCTAGTTTTAAATGGAAATGTGTCCCTCCTCAAGGCAAGCTGTAAAGTAGTAAAAACATTTACCCATAACCCAGCTACTTTATTAGTATAAAACATACCATATTTGCTCAACCTGCAGCTCTTTTCGAAGCATGTATTATGCAGTAATCTCCCTATTTTACAGTAATAGGTTTTAAATGCAATAAAGAAACACCAAGGGCACGTTTTGCTGCATGGGAAAAGTCATAAATCACAGTGTGTCTGCAGAGTGGCAAATTACTGATGTCATCAACACGGCATGCCAAAAACAGAATCTCAGCGACGGCTGGTGCACGCTATACTGTAGACCTATAGGCTGACACTGCTCACAGCGTGCTGGTAGGACTGAGAGGGCAAAAGCACAGTCCCTAAAATGTTAGAAAGTATGGACAAAAAAATCCAATGAGTTGATGCTGATAATGTACAAGTTTGTGTTATTTTGTATTGATTTGGTGTTTGAAGATAGTCAAACACTAAAGCTTGTAATAGGAGAGTTTTTCATTAAAGTATTTCATTTATACAATTTAAATAAAAAACAGAACACAACTTACATGGGTGACAAATTGTAATTGTATTTTTGTTATTTAGAATTACTTTTCTGTATAGCATTACCCGCATATATATATGAACAGTAATGAATACACAGAGTCCTCTGACACTGTGATATTATTAGTCCGTCGAAACCTGTAAAACCACCAGAAGAAGAAATGCTCTTAATTTCTTCACTGGGAAAGGGAATATTCAAATGAGAAATCCCACCCTGGTCGATGGTTACAAATGACGAAAAACCGCTGGAAAGAATTCCACTCAGCCCTCTACCTGCACAAGTGTGACTACTGTACTGATCAGAAATTATACAGAGACAAAAGTAAACATCTCTAAGCAACGTTTACTTTACAGCACACCTCATTTACCATGAAAAAAAGTTTACTGAATTAAGCAAAGACACGGTGAGAACGGGAAGTGGCCAAAGGGAAGGAAAGCTGAAAGCAAGAGACGAAGGGCCAAGGAGAAATACTGAACATCATGTCTGCATACATGAATTAATCTTTTAAGATTTATTTAAGAAAGTGTGCGTTTGTGTTCCCTGGCAGTGACCCACATCATTCATACAGGTGTGAGATCTGATCTCCCACATGCATGCTCACCCACGGCTCCTCTCTGCCACAATGTGCAGACATGTTTATTTGGACACATGCCATAAATCCCAAGGTTTTTGGGGAGGCAGGCTGGTTATGGTGCAGGAGGCCTGTCCTGCTCCAATGATAATTTGTGGTTAGCTGCATGTTCGACGGCCTACAAAGAGGCCTCAGACTGCCACTGGCTGGCTTCACCTATGGCCACGTCCACTACAAATAAGCCAAGGAACCTTATTCTGCAGAAGGAAATATTTGTATAATATAAAATTATTTTCCTGAATTTACCTTCAGACATACTGGGAAACTGTTTACATTTTAAAAGTGTATAGATACACACTTTGAGGGAGAAGAAGAATAATTTCAGTAAGAGTAGGAAGGTAGGAAAGACAATATTTGGATAACAAACTATACGTCAATAAAACAACTACACCACAGCAATTCATAAAAAACTAAAATAAAGCTTTTTTTTAAATGTTAAGTGATTTGTGAACCCTAGTATACTTGGATAATTATTGGCTGTAAATTATTCCTCTTCATGAATGATGTCCATGATGACCTCTCAAACATATTTTAGGTCATATACCTCTTAACCTCTGCTCTCTTCCCGGTCAACACACTCTGGACAAAGTCAATTTCCTACCAACACTCCCTCATCCACTCGCAGTGTTTATAAACCTCCCTCTGTAGAGAAGGGCCACTAATTTAAAGCTATGCTTGTGTCACCTGGTGAACCTCATGCCCCAGGACCCCGATCGGAACTGCTATGGGTCAGAGGTGACTGTCTGGCCCCCAGCTTATCAAAGCTGTGTTTATTTAAAGTCTATGTGCAGCAATGGACGACAACAAACAGAAGGACCACAGGCAATGGAGCAATTTGGAGGCAAATCCCACTTAGGAATACAGATTAGAGTGTATTGCTTGTGAAATGTCAGCATTGTCACTCTCAATACTGGTGACGATGACTTGCTTTGCTCTGGAATACTGTAAGGTGAATGTGCCTCGGCACCTTGTGACTTTCACAGAGAACCTGCAGAGGGGTTGAACTCGGTGCATGTTTACAGGCTTTTCTTGGATAAACAGTCTCTCTTGATGTAAAAATCTGACTTACTTCTAATCTACATTCCCTTAAACCGGATAGTTCAATTTTATGATTGAATAGAATTTACTTTAAAGCCGAGAATCCAAAAATCTCCATCTAGATTCCTAACATTCTCCCAATGCACAATTTCCTAGATATAAGCAACACTTCTTCACACTTCTTGCACCTTTAATACCATAATAAAAAAAAACGATGGGAACAGTTGTAATACTAAGACTAGCTATAACATAACAAACAGCTTGAGGCTCCATAAAACCTGTAGGCCCTTTGCATTCTTTAACTATTTCTTTAACTAATAACAAAGATGCTGAATAAGTCAAACGAGGTCTGACAGATGTTTCTGGAAACTGTTTGGAGAAAAATGAATGCAGTGTTCGTTTGAGCAAGAGCCTCAAAATGACATATGTTTATTTTAAAGTGAAGGGAAGAAGACAAGGTGGATGGTTGGGTCAACAATACATCGGACGGGAGAGAGCTGTTCTTTTTCTTGTTTCCCGCCTGACCACGATTATTTCCTTGTCTTATATAAGCGTAGTCATCGTAACTGTGACAACAAACATCCCCTAAAATCAACAATAAGTTAAACCTAAACCATGATCTTCACATTAACATAAATACATATTCTTTAGTCTTTTAGCCTTTACTATAGCATTGGTAGATCATTAAACTGATAAGTACTTCATTTGTCATTGAATACATGGGATAATCGAAGATAATGCATTCTTCATCAACCAGTCTGCTAAAACATGAGCATACTTAAAAAAACATTACTTTTAATTATAAGTGCATGATTTGGTTTAAAATAGTATGAAGACAAACACCAACGAAGACCAAACTAGCAAAAAAACAGTTAATTGTTGAAGAGTTCTGGGTCTCTAAATGAAGATAAAACCTATTCTGATTTGTAATATTACTATGGTCCAGATTCTTTCAGTAGATCAATCTTTGGTGTCCGCCACACACTGCCGTAAAAGCATCCGTTAAAAAAGGTGAGGCGTTAATCACGCTTGACCCAACTTTGTTTTCCCACCAGTCTGCGCTGTGTGTAGCCACACATGGTGTCAGGGATGGCTCCCCTGGTTTATTTACTCTCATCTCTGGATCTCTGGGAGCTGTGTGTGGCCTCCATGCTCCTGTGTTGTAAAGGCACTGCCAGAGGAAACGTAACATTTTACAGTACTCCCTTCTGGTGACAGATCCAACACACGAGGCCGGCGGAGTTCAGACACAATGTGTGAGACGGATTTCAGACTTCAGATGTGACTGCAGATGAGAGAGGTTTCCAAGGTTCAGGGCTGTTTAATCTATGGATTCATTCTCTCTTCACTTTTTATCTTTTTGGTAATGATAAAACTAAGATACCAACATACATTTTATGCCAGATTAGCAGATCATTTTTCAAAGATAAATGACCTGCACAAATGCACTTAAAGGTCCCCTATTATACTGTTTTTCATCAATATATTATAGGTCTCAGATACATACAACAGATGAGGCATGTGGCGCAGTGGATAGAGCCTTGGTGTTGGGATCAGGGGGTCACAGGTTCAAACCCCACTGTCGTTGTGTCCCTGGGCAAGACACTTCACCTCAAATTGCTCCTGTGGGAATTGTCCACAGTATTGAGTATGTAAGTCGCTTTGGATAAAAGCGTCTAACAAGTAACATGTAATGTAATGTAATACAAAGCATGTCTCTGAAGTGTTTGGCTCGAAATACCAAACAGATCATGCATTGTAGCATACCATAAACCCCTCTGTTTCAAAAGTGCTGATTCTCTCTCTTTTACTTTAAATTAAAATAAGCAGCCACTCCCCACGCCCCTCTGAGAGATATTTGGTTAAAAAGAACACAATGGTGCTCTAGGAGGAGATTCAGGTGATACGGTGGGGGGGGGTTACCTTGGTTGGTGATTGGCTAATGGTTACACAAGCCAAAAAATCGTTATGACATCATAAAGTGGCCAAAATCTGATCAGCTCATTTTCAGACAGGTTTTTATATAAATGGATCAGGACAAAAAGAGAGAGAATCTTTTTTCCTGAAACTTTCAGAATCTCTTCACACAGTGGGGACACATGTTTATGCATAAAAGACATGACAAAGTGGATTTTGCATAATAGGTGACCTTTAAGGAGTGAGAGCTCTGCCTGAAAAGAAGTCTAAACTCTCCTTTTAATAATGAACAGATCCATGTGGAGCTCTGCTGCTCTCACATTATATGAGAGGTGGATGTAAGTCTCCCCCTTTGTGCTATCAGGTCGCTTCTGTTGGATTGATTTGAGATGATCTCTCCTTCCCGGCCTGCTGTGATTGTTTGGCAATGGAGGCAGGTTTTTATTATGCAGTGGCAGGACCTGACTCCGTCTCATTATGAAGGGCAGGGGGGGGGGAGGGAGAAGGAGGGGAGGTTAGGGCGAGGGCGGACTGGGATAAGTTCCCCTTTGTGTACGCACAAGGAGGTAAAAGGCAGACTGTATGTGGTGGCTAGGGGATCACTGGAGTGGCTCCACGGGTCCTGTCGCGTGGCCCTGAGGCTTTCCTTTGGTTAGCACGCTTAGGCCCTCCCTGATCACAGCCTCGTGCCATACTGTATGGCCACCCATTGCTCTGCCTCTCACTTACACTCTGCTATGGAGAGAAGAAAGAGTAATACCAGCTTTTGTTAAATAAAAACAGTAATAATGAAAGTGGGCAACTTTACTGTACTTGCAGTTTCGGGGGCTTATCAGCTTGTGGGAAGGTCATGGAAAGATCATGGTCCATGGTGATTTATGTCTTTAACATACCGGTAATACAGTTAGGTAAAAAGCAAATTTTTTATGATATCTCTCCTGATTTAGTTATGGTAGAATTAAGGCATTTTCAATTGGGAGTAACTTTGAATTTTGCATTTCATTTTGCATAAAAGACATACATTTTTAAACATTTATCTTTTCTAATGGAACCTTAGGAATGATAAAAATAACATGCAATAAGGAATGGATATTTTAGGAAATAAGTGAGAGGGCCTGCTCTCTACTCTGTGTAGACATAGTAAAAAATTGCATTTATGAAAAGGTCAAATGACATAAAGTAACGTATATAGTAGAGCTGCTGTATGCTTTAAATAGAGCAGTCGTGTTAAGCCCTCTTAACATCCAGTTTATGATTATTTTTTTATGATGTTGAGGAACTTTAAAGGGAACAAGATTTGGACATTTCTTGCAGAGCATTTATGATTCAGAGCTTTGCAGATACAAGGCAGTTGTGTTTTACAAGCTCAGCAGCTGAAAATAATATAATCTGGTAGTGAATCTGTTTCCTTACTGCGTTTTCTCCTAATTCCTAAACTGAAGAAACCCAATGTAAGTGTTTTGACTGACTGTGTTTTACATTCCCTGTTAACTGTCTCAGACATTCAGCTCTTCCTATTCAGGAGGGCTTGTGTGGGCACATGTGGTCTAAATTATGATGTTACATGATGCAAAAACACTGTGGCACACAAAATCAATGATGTATGAAACTTTGCCATGTCTACTTTGCGATCCCATCATTCACTCCAGGAAACTGGGCAGAATGCTACTTTTTCGTGCCTTTCTCAGCACACACCACTTCCTGTGTTTGACTGTAAATGCTTAATGAGTTGTTAGATGCATAGAATAACTGCAAATTATTATCAAGGGTGACTGCTGTCCTTTAAAGAGGTTTCATCAGTGTCTGGCAAACAGATTACACATTTGCATTAGTCGCAAAGGCACTTAAAGAGTATTTTTACCTCATCATATCCAAATGTCATGCAAAGGTATTTACTAACTTACCACACAGCAGAGGCAATGAACTTGCAATGCCATGCCTCACCTTTGTCTATGAGCTTTGGTAAATGACGCCCAGCATGATAGTGGTGCTCCATGCAGACCTGCCACCCTCAGCCTGCCTTTCAGCACCTTCTGGCCCACAGAAAGGGCCTCTTTGTTCAGCCTTGTGCTTGTGACGTTCACTCAAGACCATGCTTCCATTAGCAACAGCCTGCCAAATAACCAGGGATTGTGATGGAGCCTAATACCCACTGCATATGTAGTATTTACTTAAGGAGGAATAGAAAATTGTGCCTCCCATAGCGTCCAGACAGAAGACCACTATTTTAACCAACCCTGGTCACACTTGCTGGCTTGCTAGATGACTTGCTGGCTACGTGGATGACTGACTGATTGATTGTACTGCCCTTTTTACCGCAAAGTTGAGTACGTTTAGTTAATCATCATCATCCTCACTGGGATAATAATTGTTCCAATGTGAGAGTGTTCGAAAACAAAGTAGTTGCCGTTGTCTTTTTTAATTGAATGAAGCTAGAGATCAATATCCCATGGATGAATAGCAGTAGCTATTTCATTTATAATCATAGTTAATTTGTTAAATCTCCAATGTAGGCAGAATTGAACAGAAGTTGTGTCAGCAGACTTTGCAATGTACATTCAAGAATTTCATATTTTATTGGAGTAACCTGAAAGGTGTTTTATTGCACATGAAACACAATCCTGTACAAACATAATGAAAAGTAAACTTAAAGTTTCCCAAAACGTCTTGGAAGACTTCAGAAGTGACAACCTGGATTTGATTTGACCTGCGGTGTTTTTCCAGTGGGGCAGGCCTGATATTCGATGATCAGGTTTAAAAATAAAGTATGCCAGTCTTTTGCTTATTTTACTTGGATACAGTGACACAGATTCTCTTATCACTGCTTTCCTTTTACTCACATTGTCCTGGTATAGACTCCTACAGTACTTGAATTGAATCCAGGCTCTCAATTCAAACATGTCTTCGAGACAGACTCACCTGCTGAGCCAAGTCTACAAGTATATGGAAATAAAACAATATTCAAACATCTTATTTAAAATAAACATTTGCACTTGGTCGACATAGCTGGCAAATGCTGTTCTACGCTGTCTCTA
This sequence comes from Dissostichus eleginoides, assembly GCA_031216635.1. Classification (NCBI taxonomy): domain Eukaryota; kingdom Metazoa; phylum Chordata; class Actinopteri; order Perciformes; family Nototheniidae; genus Dissostichus; species Dissostichus eleginoides. Next base: position 16,958,058 of record CM062277.1, read on the forward strand.
TTTAAAGAAATCTAATACATATGTCCTTTCATATTTTCATATATTATAATGATGGCCATGCAACATCAAGTCATCGTATCATAAGAGCGATGAACTCACTGGTTTCTATTTAGAATAAAAAACAATATTTTTTCAACCATATTCTTTCTGCCTCACTAAATATGTAAGTGCGCAGCTCTGCAAGGGCTAAACACATGAAGACAGCAGTTGGGTGTTTTTTCTTATGTTTTAGAAGATATTGACACAGTATGAACAAACAAATTACATTGATTAGCAGTTTGAGTAACCATTTTATTAATTAACTGAATTCACAATACAAAAGATTAACTAGCTTTTTATGAAATTGGTGTAAATATCCCTAATCGCAGAAAGAAAAAAAGGATCAAAGATCAACATAAAGTCCCCAAAGGAAGAACAACACAAGCAAAATGTATTAAGCACAACAATTGGCTAAAAAAGCTAACATAATGAGCATAGCAATGCTGTATTAGCAACACGTTAGCTTCATACAGCTAGTCAACTATGACGAGCTTGGTTAGCAGCAAACTGATCAAAACAAATAACTTCTGTACATTACACATCAATTATCCCAAAACAGATATCATTTAAAAAATACCTACAGTTTATGGTCAAGCAATATTTATCTCAGTGACAAATTGTGACAAAATGGCTGAAATGTAAACATTGTACGATCACTTCCTTATTGCCGAATTAATAATAGAGTTACAAATCTGTTCTGATTTATTTTTACACTGAATACTGTTTTGTTGTCTCACATATAGGAAAGGTTGACTGGATGAGCAGCGACTAAACATAAACTCCACCAAAATAAGTAAGAACAGTGAGGCCTTTACACAAGGCTGTGCTTATGAGTTTCCATTAGAAGATGACTCCTAACAACCTGGCAAAAATGAGACAGAGACAAACAGGGATCCTAGCTGTAGGATCCCTGTTGTAGACATAATGACTCAGGGTGGCATCTTCGTTGCACTTCAGCCTGATTTTTTACACTTCCACAGTTTTTGTTTGCCAAACGTGAACTTTATTGAATTTAGAGGGAAAACAAACAAGCTGAAAGAGCCTCATAAAGGGGCGTTTCTTAACATTTCTTTCAATAGAAAGATTAAGGGTCATTCTTTTGTTTTTTCTGTTTGAGACGGGAAACCCTGCCCATCTCTGTTTTTACTGGAACTTTTTCCAAGTTTTTTGTTTTGTTTTGATGATGCCAACTCTTGAAGGGTTTCTGACACTGTGCTGGTCATGTAATATATATCTACAAAGAGTTATCTTTTGATCATGTACATCTTAATGTGACGAAGATAAGAATGTACGGCCTTTTCCTGATTTACGTAAGCTGCCCTGGCAAACAAAAAAGAGTGTACATATTGAGAACTACTAAATTGTATCGGCTTTATCTACTAAACCCATAAGAACCAGTGTAATAAAGCACTCACTCTTTTAGACTTACTGTTTTCTGTTCAAAAGTGCAGTACAAATATTATATGGTTGAACAATAACTGCCGTATTTAAACTTAGACAGGCCAGTTACCACAGATAATATATATATATATATATATATATATTTATTTTCAAGACCTTTCAAAAAGTAAAAAAAAAGTAGTGTGTGTTTGTATATTAGTGGTAAATGCGTGGTAACAAACTGTAAGATGCTGAAATTAAGACTTGTTTTACATGTTTCTTTTAAGTTTGAGCACTTACTTGAGTCCAAAAAACTGGGTTATAAATCTCGCAGGTACAAGAAAGAGATGCCATGCATGCATTTCTTCAGGCCCACCACACACACCACACCACAGGCCTAAGTGTAATGTGTGGTCAGTTTTTCCAGTCCGGCCTAATTAAAGGGGAGGAATATGTGTCCTGTGCTCACAAAGGGCTGTGGCAACCAATGCATCAGCAAGATCAACACTTATTTCAACAACCAACAGCCATGTCATTATTTACAGAGAACGATATATTACAATGAAGAAACGCTATACTATCAAAACAAAATAGAAATTCAGGATGGATTAAACAAGAGACATGAAAATGGATGATCTTCTTTTAATTGTGTATAATATTATTGATACTGTTGTATTTTTCAATAATCCTTCATGAGTTAAAGATCTTGAATCATTGCATTAAAAACACTCACATGATATGTCATTTTATGTGAATATAACAAATGTCTGAACCAACACTTAAACATATCCCTACACACACAGCTACAACATCTAAATGTTAACCAGGGGTAAAAATGTGCAAAAAGCATCCTGTATGTGTATACACCCAGCAGTATAATATGTTTTATTGCAGTCAAGAGGTCCATTTCTGAGGCAACAGGGGATGCTGTATGTGGTGTCACTTGTGGTAATTCTTTGATGTGCTCTTCTGGAGCAGTGGTCGAGCTACTTGTATAATAAGTCTATTCACACAATAATTGCTCCATGCACCTTAGGTAAACTAGTCAAGAAGTATCAAAAACAATCGGGTGGTCGCAGTTAATCCCTGCCTCACCATGAGCAATTTGGAACAAAGGTGCTCAGTGAGAGTTTCAGTCCTATCTGCCAGAGAGCCCATCAGACCTGGAAACACTGCTTTCTCTAGCCGAAAGAGCAATGAAAAGTGTGATGGCGCCTTGGAGGTTGTGGCCTGACCCGGTTTACCTATGCTTATCTCAGGTTACCCTTTCAACAAGTTTCATAAAAAGAGTTTTTTTGTAATCCAGCTGACAGACAAACAGACAAAACAAGCTGACAAATTCCTTGGTGAGGTAAATAGGGTTTTGGAGAAAAATGTGTGTTTCGGGATTATTGTTTTAGAATAATAATTATGACTATGACACCTGAGGAGAATAGGAAGTCTTTTTTAAAAAGACTAAAAGACACTGAATATGGATTATGTGAAAAACATGAATGCTCTTTTGAAAGCTGAGTCATATTGGGAGTACCATTCCTGTGTTTCCCCGTAACACTCTTGGAAAGAGTGGTCAAATCATATCTGAGCCCCGCTGTGAAGTGAGCAGTATCCCATACTCATGATGAATGAGGCTCCTAGCAGGACGGTGGCAAGGAGGACAGCTCCAATGTTATCGCACAGCGCCTTGAAGCACTACTCTTCTGAGGGCCCACTCACCTTGGAGGGCCCAACACATTAAGGCCTTCATCAATCACGTCAGGCCAGTTTCCACAGGCACTACCATGGACAGCTTGACACAGCATTAGATAAAAGGTCCCAAAATATAAATGGCAACTTTATCTTCTGACCAGGATCCTCTTATGTAATAGTGTTAGTATCACTGTCACGTAGATAAGCAAGAAACTTGGAAACATATTTAAAGGCATAATTGCTGCAAGGGAACATTTACCATTATTTGTATTATCTACAAAAGTTGGTGTTAATGCAAAATAAACACCTTTTTGTTATGATAATATGGAGGTTAATAGGAATCGTTACTCAAACAAGAATTCTCATAATTTCTCAAATTGGAGAAATTTGGATTTTATACAAGAAACACCTTTAAACCTTTACAAACCTACTTGTCTGTGCCATAATTAGTCCTTGGGGACTCCCTATGCCATTTCATAGACTCATATTATCCCTGCCGTTGCCGGACGTTTTCAAAGCATGAGCAATCAATGCAGAGTTAATGAACCCAGTCCTGGGGCTCCTGTAGCCCACTCGAGGCACACGTTGAGAGGCCCCTATACCTGAGAGATCTATTTAAGGGTGAGATATGCCCAGCGGAAAAGCCTATTGGTAGCCAGGCCACAGTTTATAGGGGTCAGAACAATTGGGAGAAAAGCACACCCAATCTTTCAGGGGTCCACATGCGCAGTAACACTGTCAACACACAAGGGAGAGCAGGACCCCTGAGGGCCGGTCATGGGGTAGAGCCCATGCCAGAACCTCTCACCTTCTCTCATAAATCCTTACAATCTGAACTCCTGCTGAATGTTGTGGGAAGGTCAGGTGTTTGGTGCTCTCTCTGGAGAGGCCAGAGTTGTCCTGTGCAAGCCTATTACTGCAGCAAGACTCTTCAAACTGTTGACCTTTTCAACTGCATGCTACTGGTTTCATTTGATACTTTAAACAATGAAGATTGCTCCTAAAGGGCAGTTTCAGTATATGCTTAAGTTGAAAACTGAACCTGACTGCAAATAGGCCCATTTAAGAAAAGAAACACTGATAGAAGCTGCTGACAAACTTTGTTAAAAAATGTTTTAAGGTTACCATGGGTTAAATTCTTATGTGGACTGCCCATGTGTGCAACCATCCACCAAATGGCCAACGTTGTCCAATGAGGCTTCCAGCACAGTGTGGTTGATTGTGGTAGACTGTTATGTACTGTGAGCAAGGTGTGCTGTGGTATCTGGCCTCTGTTTTGTCTAAGAGGTGGAGCGTGCCTGTCTGCTGGTCCGGCTCTCAGGCTGTGGGAGAAAAGGAGGGTAAGCAGCTATTTGGATTGGCATAGACGGGACATGTGTACTGCACTACAGTTTGCTGGATAGGTGGATGTGGGCTCTGGAAGTTGGCATTGTGCATACATACTCATTACACACACAGGCTACACCACACACAGACAGACACACACACTCACACACTCAACGCCTCTGGTGGATCCATTCCCAGAATATTTTGGAACTAAACCAGCTGCATGTACTGTATAGTGTGCATGCAGGCTGGCCGTTTGGTTTGGCATTGCCAATTGACTGGAAACATGTCATGTGACTTCTGGAAAAAGTGGTTCCCACCAGACTTATGTCTACATGCCAAACTGAGGCATGGGCGATAGAATGTAACACAGTCTGAGACTATTACAAGTTCCCAAACAAGGTAAGTAATTTAAGAAACCTGACACAAGGTGGGTATTTTAATATGTACTTTTAGCAGAACTATCAGAGTATTCATCTCTTTGGTCATTAGATTTATAGTTGCCCTTTTATTCGAATTTTACCTTTAGACAAAATATTTACAATATTCATATTGTACACGCTTTTAGACCTGCAGCTTGCGTGAGTTACAATAGAGAATACTTTCTGAGAAACATGGTGCAGCAGGCCAATAGCTCTTAGGTGACCCAGCAAGGTGGCAGTTCACCTGAGCTGATAAACAGGTCCACAGGAACACAAGTATATTGCCTTTAGAGGGATTTTAACCAGCAGACATGCAGGGGCCTACACTGACACTGACAGCTTTATAGAAGCATGACACTGGCAGGACTGAAGCAGTAAAAACACTAAGACAACATACACCTTAGGAAATAATGATTCCACCAGCAAGTACGGTAAGTTTGCTTGTGTGTGTCAGTGTATGCACAGTGCAGTGTGTGAGAGACACAATTTGGCATACAAATACACAAATGTCCATGTCTACATGCTTGTGTTAATGCAAATTTCCAACCACCTGGCGTCGAGAAAGCAACTTCTCTGTTCACCCAGGGTCAAGTGAGCGAATAATTATAGGAGGTGGCCTTCTCCGGGGTCTGTTTATAGCTCTAGTAAGGTAGAGTGTCAGTGGCAAAGAAATGTCATGCTGACTTCATAAATACAATACCACTTTGCTGTTCTGAAGTGAGCTAAGAGCAGGGCAAACCTATAAGTGACTCCCATGCTTCCACAGAAGCACACACAGTTATAAAGCCAAAGCCCTACCATCGACATCTAAACTAATGATCATAAACAGAGGGAGGCAAGTACATGCAAGCATACATAAAAATACAAACAAGGTGATGAAAAAAGAGGCTGATGTCAGAGTCACCGGCACGTTTGCACTGACACCTCCTGGGTGACACACTGTTCGGTAGCCAGCGCTGCACTGTTAGCAAGCTACGGTACTGAGGACAAAGACAGCCTTCATGTGGTGTTCACTCAGCCCTGGAGACTACTTCTGGTTGTGTGTGTCTGGAAATGAGAATGTGAGGTGGCAGTAAGACCACATCGACCCAAAATCAGGCACAGGAGTTATTTACACACTTGACATTTACTGGAGTTACGTTGTCTTTCTTTCCCACTGCTGCTCCAGTATAGGCATACTTTACATTTCTATCATTTCAATTTAGGATAGGATAATTGGAAAGGAGCAAAGGTACATTGTGATTTCTCCAACAAGCAAACACTGATTTCCCTCAGTGGGACATGGTTTTAGTTTTCAATAATTTCTATAATGACAAAGACAAGGCCATCACCGAGGTAACTCCCAATTTCAACAAGTAACGGGGTTCAATTTCTGATACACAAGACCGCTTTCCATCTTCAACACCACTGAGGAGGAAATATTAGTTCCTTAATAAAACATAATTTTGTCTGGAGGCTGAGCCTTGAGGCCCTACGAAAACAGATGTTGTCTTGTCATGTTAGCAATACCACGCGTGAGGACAGGATCTATTTCTCCCTCTCCGTCCGCCGTCTCTCTCTTCAGTTTGTCTTGAAAATGGAGCCGCATTCCACACACACTGTCACCTAAATTTGCCAGCCTGATTTGAGGCCTGCTCTTGAGATGACAATATTAATTAAGGGCTAATTAAAGTTATGCAAACAAAAGCTCATATTCATATTTTCTCTACAAAAGGTAACCATATTAAATCAGATGAAGGGAAGGGCTGGCCTCATGGGCAGACAGGAGTTGTAAGCTGTGCGTAATTAAATAACGTGACACCTCTTGGCCTGCTAGCTCACCGTAGGAAACCTTCCACAACATGAGACGCATTCCACCACATACGTTTGTGTGTCTTGGAGTCAGTCAGCCCTCATTGTTAAAGCGTGACCAGGCCACCAGAGTAGGGGAGGAATAATACAAACGTCTAAACATATGACGTGACTGACAAGAGATATTCTCCTGCTCAGGGTGTTTGGCTCATATAGGCAAACATGTCATTTTCAATTTAATGGGATCGTCTGTGTATTGTATTGACAGATACTGGCTTTAAACTTCCACATGAATTTATAGTAAAGAAAAATGTTTCGACTCATTGTCTGACTGAGTATTTTCTGGATCTGTCTGACAAGAGAGCACCAATGAGATGACTGCTATGGATGTAATGCTGTTTTTCATTGCTCGACTGCATTTAGTAATGCAAGATCCCAGGGCTGGGCACCTCAGACTAAACAGACAGTCATCTTTTGTTTCTACAGTGGGCAATGACTCAATACCAAAGGCTAAAATCAAATCTAATAAAGTCTGTTCATGTTTGTGAATAAAGACAATGCAATGCGTTGGTCTAAAACAAGAAATATAAAATAGCTTAAGATGCTTTGACAGATCTTTTGTCTTTGAGACACTGAGAGGTACAGAATTACATTGACTTGACCAAAGGGGTTTCCTTTTGCAGCTATCTTTGCAGGTCTCTCTTTGAAGTGATTCCCCACGAGTAGGTTGAGACCCGTCAAAGCTCTTCCTCTTCTCTTTTCCTATTTCTTTGATGTGAGTCCAGCTGAGACATCTCTCTTTCTTCCTCCGGAAGTGATAGGGGAGGGAGGGGGTGGAAGCTGCTCTCCTGAATGCAGCAGAGACAGGCTCCATGGTGTTGAAATGCTGTCTGAGCTAGTGCAGGGTTCAACTCTGGAAACACCAAATGTACTAAATAAAGAGAAGTTGCAGGCTCTGCTGTCCACCCACACACATCAGTACAGGCTGCACCAATGATAGGCATAGGAACAATTTAGAGTGATAAGGCACCCAATGTCCCCACTGGCTTCCTGAAAAAGGCATTTATCGTGTCAGTATTAACAACCCCAGAGTACTGTTCAGATTGCTTATACATTTAATTAAAATCAAGGTGTTCAGATGTTCTTTGTAAAAAAGTCCCTGTCCAAAGTCAAAACATGGATTTTATAAGTAAAATACAGTACAGTGTGTATGCACTCTCTAGTGCCCATTGGCAGGATATTGCTGGGTGTAGAAGTTTAACCCATGTCTGTTGCCGACAGGTAAGGCATAAATGAACACACTAAATAAATGGACCTTTTTCTGTCCATCGTCCTCAGTGTTTCATCAGGTCCAAAGTTCATGTTATGCTTAATTAGTATATGACAACAAAATCACAACATAAGCAGTGTCAGGTTCCTGCTGCCCAAAATGTTTGTTTCTAAAACAAACTGCTGCTGGGAAAGTAAGGTTTTTGAAACGGTGGTGAATGTAACGGGTGTGACGGTGGCAGTATTATGGTGGGCGGTGTTTGGCAGTCATGCAGCCCTGTGGGTTCTGAGGTCCCTTATGTTTATGCTTTTTGTCAGACACTGTGTTGGCCCCTGGGCCAGGCCCCTTGGGGACCCCTCCTGCTCTCGCTCCTGTCTGCTTGCCGTGACTGCTCCATAATAAATAAGCAGCTGTAGGCCTAGACCTGTGCTCTGCATATTCTCACACAACCTACTGTAAATGAGAGGGGAAGTTGCTCCAGCCCGGCACTTCACAGACTTGCAGCCTGCCACACTTACTGTGTTACACAATGTTGCATTAAGCCAGCATTAGCCTTGCTATGTGAATCATATACTGGACATAGGGCCCCCTCCTCAAATGGATTGCAATTCCATGTTGCCTATCCTCATCTTCGTGTTTTCACTCGTTTTAATAGATGGCAAGACCAATTTAAAATTCTAATTAACATCCCGTATAATGATTTCTGCCTGTACATTGATATTACCGATGGAGACCTGCAGAAAACAGCTGCTCACAATTTTCAATAAAACTCAGTTACTAATTTAAAATGATCACTATTTAATCATCTACTGAAATAAACAGGCAACTGTGATTCACAAATAAGCTCTAATGGAATATGTTGGGTAGGATTACATAAATGTTGACTTTAACAGACAGCACATGTGGGGTCAGAAACCAGGAACCAAAAGTATCTGCAGTGGAATTTCATTTAGAAGCTTCTAAAATAGTTATTACTTATAATGGAAATAAATTATATTTTATTCAGGGAAAGTTCCTGTGATTGAAAAGGGCAAATGTGAAGAGCACTGAATAAAGCAAAAATATAGACGGACATAAAACCTCTAACCGAGGAATAACAGCATGAAAGAGTACTGCCTTCTGGACCCATTCACACATCACTGCAACATATATTGTGGTTTCAACACTTTTCTCAAGATCATTAAGCTGCAGAAATCTCCATAGTCGAAAAGCTTATTTTTGACGCCATGGGTATACTTGCACAATCTTCAGAGGGAGGCTCCCCTGGACCCTATCAGAGCAAGCTAGCCGGAGGGTACTTCCACGCTCCAGAGGAGTATCCAAACCTTTACATCAGCATAGGAGCCTCAGTCACAGCACTGAGTCTGGCCTTTTCTGACAGATATAAACACAGATATAAGTCGGCTCCTCACAGTCAGGGGTTCATTTTCAGGGAAGGCCCACAGGTAGCTGAAACCACAAAGCGGTCATATAATGCATATAGAGCGTAAAAGCCATCAAATGGGCCCTGCAAGAACCTTGGGTACGATTCCCTTTCAGCTGAAGCCTAGAAAACTCTGGAAATTAGGATAACTGTGGGGCTAACCTGGGCTGTAAGAGGTCCTGACAACAGACCTTACATTTTTCTCTGATATATTCCATATATCAAAGCTATGCAATTATCACTATATTCGAATTTATTTCATCACGGTTAAGGTTGATTTTAATACTGAGTTTAAGTTGCCTGATAAATGAAAGGAACAATTATAGAATATTTCCGTCCCTGTGTGAACTGGAATAAACATAATTCTTGCATTCCAACTCTTCACAGAACACCCCCCTAAGAGGAAGTTGGCAGAACCGTTTTTCTAGTACGGAGGTAAAAATTGCTCAAGTCCTTAGTCTCAAGAAAGACAGATTTAAAAGACCTTCCAAAATGTGCCCACTCACAGCCACATACGCACTTTCTCTGGCATGCAGTGTGAATTTGAAATGCAAAGCAAACTTTGGACTTGTTGAGCATCATTAAAACGTTGCCACTTGTTATTGCACGAACCAAATGCCTCCAGCTGCCTCGGTTATTACATAACATCTGATTCTCTCTGCTCCTCCATGGGACCCTGGTATTTTAGATGTTTTCATGGTAAATGAGAACAGAATTTCACTGCAAACATTCATTCTGACAATAAGCCTGTATCTCCAAGTGTTTGTGTCTGCAAACCTGACCTGACAGTGCAGACATATTATCGTGCCAGATGTCTTAGAGTTAGCCCACGCAGCCTGCACTGGGGCTCAGGGGACAGACCAGACATGGCTGTGTGATGATGGCCAGGAGGAAGAATCCTATGGGGCTCTGAATCCCTTCTTCCTTCCAAGAACATCTTTGAAGATAGCTTTTTAAAGACAGCTAAGGAGTGGTGCTTTTTCAGGAAAATATTAAATCAAAATTTAAAAAACATCCTCCTGACAAGCTGATATCTGTCAGAATAGCTGGTTGGCTTGCAATAGGAAATAACTTCAAAGTGACCTTTGCCACTGTTGTTCATCATATCCTGCATTAATCCTTTGTGAATCCCAAATGATGATTCTTTCCACTTAAACTCAGTATGTGGACTTTGCAACTCAACATCTGGTGCTTAATCAGCTGGGAGATGCATGCTTGCATATGGTGTATGTGTGTTTCCATGCATGTGTGTGTGTGTGTGTGTGTGTGTGTGTGTGTGTGTGTGTGTGTGTGTGTGTGTGTGTGTGTGTGTGTGTGTTCTTGTGTGCATATTCTTGCAGCCTGTGAGTATTTACATGTGTACACTGGAGGAAGCAGGGCCTCCAGGAATTTGATACACCATCCCTCTCAGGAAGAGAGTCCAGGTCGCACAGCAGATAACACTTCACTGGATGTTTGGTTAAAGCCACATGCATTATGCATGCACTCTCACTGTAAAAGTACACATGTGTCAAAAGGCTCCCATCATCATCACTTCACTCGACAGATCCGCTTCCATGGTAAAGGAGTCCCTCAAGGAGACCCGGGCTCAATATTGGAGGGGAAATCAGTCATGACACTAATGAGGCCCAAAAAGAGTGCTCTGAGATCCAGTCAAACTCTCCTTATCCCTAATATTCTGCTGGGAGGTTATTTCAGATTGATTCAATCTGTCAAACAAACTAGTCAGGTTTTTTCAGAGACTGTGTTGTACTGGAAACACACAGTATATTGTCAAGACAACAATCATGTGCTGAATCGTTTCTATTGCATGCTGTAACTTCTTATAACGCCAATGACAGAGACAGAGCTTGGTATCTTCTCTTCCATCTGCTCAGTTCCTCCTGTGGTCAGCGGATGGTTATACATTCCCTGCTTATGTCTTATCTTGTTTTTAGTAAACACAAGCTCCTTCGCATCAACTCAACTCAATTTACAAGATTGTATCTGATGCACAATCCTTGCCACTGCTCTTCCTTCATGTAGCTTTCCAGAGTGAATCCAGCAGTTGAGCTGGGAATCACCTCGCCATGCAGGCCGTCGCCTTTGACCTGTAAATAGCAGGAAGAGGAGGAAGAAGCCGATGTTTGACCCTCAGGGGGCCATTCCCAGACAGAGAATCTAGAGCACTGAAGGAACATGTGTGGTTTTGATATCCGCTATGCTGCAGAACAGGAAACAGAAGTGAATGGCATGGGAAATCATCTGTTGATCATCTGGGATATTAGGCCAGAAATGACTCCACCTGTACCCTATAGAAAACCGTCCCATAACAGTTTTACAAAATCAAAAAATATATTAAAAAAGCTTGTTGAAATATGTTTTTTTGCAACAGAAGACTTCAACAAAGAGTTACAACAACCTTAACCTACCGTGACTTTGTGACTGTGGCATGTGTATGATCTCTCACCATCAGAATTAAACCATTAAAAAGGATGAAGAAAGAGGCTATTAACATTTGGGAACATTAAAACATGTTTAATTAAATTTGCCCAACATTCTGTATTTGTGCTACTGGAAAAAAATCAGGTTTGTTGCAGTATGAAAAAATGATGGATGTACTGCAAATCCTTTGAATATTCAGATTGTTATATGCTAGCTGTGAAGCCATGCCTTGGTGTGAGGTTGCTTCTATTTTAGTAGCAGGCGGGAAAGCTGGTGGGCTGCAGCAGACACTGTGGCGCTGCAAGTCCCAAGCAATGTTAGCCTGGCTGTGCTGCTCCAGGGGTTTTACACCTGAATGTGAGAGGGCCTGAGGATGTCAGAACCTTGTAAGCCAGAAGACCCCCTACAGCGCCTGTCCCAGCTTCAACTGTGTCTGCCTGCAGAACGCCTGTCAAAACAAGGATTTCTTTTGGTGAAGGGGCTTTAAGCGAGTCATGGCTCTGACAGTGATAAATGGCCTTGTACATCGAATACGAATTTGTGGCCACAAAAATTACAAACCAAGATAACTTTATTTGTACAACGACTAAAGGTCGAGCTGACGAAAAATTCTAATTCAGCATCTGAATTGGCACATAAATGTTCTGTATGAAAAATCTCCTGTGGGGAATGAAACAGTAACAGTGTGGCTTTCTGGTATAGAATAACCTGTTTGCTTTCAGTTTCTTCAAGAGTGATTAGCCTTCTCTATCATAACATAAGCTTATCTGTCGCTCGCAAAACAATGTAACACGATCTGTTGGCCCTATAGGTTGCAAACAGCAGCTTTATTGATTTTTTGGGGGGTGGTTAATATTGTCACATTAAAGCAGCACGTTGTATCTGCTTCCAACGAGTCCAGTCATGTGCGCTAAAGTAAACAGATTGAATGAGGGGGGTATGGTATGGTTTGCAGGGGGTGGGGTCCTGTTGTAGGTTGTGACACATGCAGATCTTGTCAGCATCAGGAGAAGCATGTTGGGTTGATGACAAGGCAGAGGTGGTCAGGAAAATCTGATCTCTTTCCTCAGGGAGGACCGGTGTACTGTAGCTTCCTGTTTAGGGGGACAAAGCCACGGTGTACCTCTAGACGCTGTATCACCTCTACCATCCCACGTCAAGCCACATCACCTCCCACTCTACCCCATCCATCCCCACCTCCACGCAAGCTTTGATTTCCAGCCAAAGCAAACAGCAAACTGCTGGCAGCCGCAGTCCCCGTTCCCATGGCGACAGCGCACAAGGGCACAGCGTTGGCCTTGATGATTTGGATCTGTAGGGATGGACAAAGAGGCCAATTCAGAGCCAGCCGAGAGATTTGGATGCAGGCTGAGCGTTCTGGTGGACACTTGGCCTGAATACACAAGAAAAAAAACTCGGCAGCGTGCAAGACTTATCGCATCCAATCAACCAAGTGATATTAACACATCCTGTCACCTGAAGACCTGCTGAACAAAGATGGTGCTTGTCAGGGTTGGATGGGACCAGTAATAAGGGTGTAATGGGGAAGGATATAACTTCAGAAAGTGTAATTAACTCTGTGTACTGTTGCAAGAGTCATGCTGTGTCCCAATATTTAAAAATAGAGAGGGGCTGACATAGTAAAGGGGGTCAGGAATCGTACAAACTTTTATTGACATTCAATGTATAGAGATCTGTATGATAAAACAAATATATTATGAAGTTGCACATTCTAGCATTTTTGGAAGGTTATGTATTGATTGACATTGACATAAATGTGTACATGAGAGGTCTCTCAAATCTACAATTTCTTCAGGTTGATACAAGATTTGAGAAAACATATTAGTTTACAGATTTGGACAAAATGATTTACCTGTAAGAATTACTGACATGACTCATATTTGCTTGGTCTAATCTGACATGATCAACACACCAGCAATTACAGAAGGACTGATATAATGATTATTTGAGTTATATTTAATGGTGATCAGGAAAATGATAATAGCTGAAATATAATATAAATCTTCCTGAGACCACTAAAGTTTCCATGAAACATCACTCAGATCTTATTCAAATTCCTTAATACCTGTTAGTTTAAGTCTGAAGTTAGTCTGTGGAAAATAATGTATTACTTGAATGTCAGTTTTAGAATCCAAGCTGCCACTTTAGAAACTAGCATACTGTATGGGTGAAATTCTTTTTTTGCAATTAAGCACAACTCAGAGCTCTTTCTATTAATGCCTGGGGGAAAGGGGCTGAGATATGTGATCTGTACCTTAGACAATTTGTGCCAAATAAAACCTGAATAAATCAAAGCCATATTTCAGCGTTGCCTCATTTACAGATGTAAATCTGGGGCTCAGAAAGGCTCTGTGGCCTCGCCCTGGGACTGAAGGTAGAGTGTTATTGTTGATTAAAATGGATTATGGGTGAGATTACAGTCTGTCTCCTCCCAAAGTCCGCTCTGAACTAGCCCAGCGCCAGAAGGCCAGGTCACTCTGAAGAAATAGACTTGGTGAGAGAGGTTCTTTCAAAGAGACCCTACAGTGTGTCTGACTGAGTGTGGTTCCAGTGTCACAGTGGCTTTCTCTTTTTTATTTAACCACTGAGGGAGAGGGGTTGATTGAGAGAGAAGGAGAGAAGAGAGAGGGTGTGTGTGAGGACGAAAAGTGGAGTGATATATGACACCCAGACAGAGGGAGTGACCATCATCAACATGTGCCTGTGACCTCTACAGAGCGACTAGTCCTGTCTGCTGGTGGGCAGCCAGTTTGTGGACTGAGGCTGTGGTGACAAGACAGCTTTGACACTGATGGAGGGCTCTATCAGTGTATACAAATGCTTAAAAACTCCCATGATACTCATTTATGAATGAAATATACGTGTTACAAGACTAGAGTGGTACTTTCGGCATATTGGTTTAGTGAGTTGCAAGCTAATATTAGCTAATTAGCAATAAACACAAAGTAGGCCTGCAGCTGTGGCTAATGGGAATGTCATTAGCTTTAGCTCAAGTAAAAACAAGCAACAAAGTTACTACAGTTCATTCTGTTGGGCCAGAATCTTTTATCACAAAGCATCTTTATTCAACGCTGCACACTGAAAATACAGTTTTTGCGATGGGTAAATGTAAAGTTGCAAGTATTAATTCCAATCCTAAACGTATTTACAGCTTTTAGTATTCAGATACTGTCCTGACAGTCTAACAGTAGCCTTTGGTTCACTGCTAACAGCTCCACCCTGAGACGGAGATTAAAGGTTTTGTAGTACAAACAAACTGAACTGAATAGTTGAGTAAACAGGACTGTTTTTAACACACAACTTTCTCTTAGTGTTAAGATAATTCTCCGTAATGGTGCAACTCTGACTTCAACAAAGTTTAAGATTAAATACCCCCTTTCTTGTATTCATTATCAAAGCTAAAACCTTCTTACCTAAACTACATGAAGGATTTAATGTTCATTTTGTACACTCTGTTACATTTATGTATGTACTTACAATTTTCATACTGTTTATAATGCCTGGTTATATATTTAACACTATTTCACTGTATCTTACTGTGTGTAATGACAATGAAGTTTAGTCTAATATTTCTCACAGTTCACACAGATGAGACTTAATAAAAATGCTGCTAGATGTTACAGTTAAGATAAATATTCAACTAAATGATAATACCTGCGGCTATCACACACACTAACAACGTTTGCACTGATTCTTTATTGCTTGACTGTAAAAGCTATAGTAATATTGCAGTGTTTAGTTCTAATGTCACACTTATTCAAATGTGTTTCCCCCTCCCAACTTTGCTTTCTGAGTCTTCTTTGACTGTTGCATATCTCTGTATATTTTAAAAGGTAGCGACATTTATGCTCCAATCAAGATAACAAGCAAGTTCATAAAAAAGACACACTGTGCAATTGCCATGATTACTCTGGTTTAGCTAGAACAATCTTGAGGAGAAGGCTTAAGTGTGTGTAACAACCAGGGTGGATTTGTTGTCGTAGGGCAATATTTATTTCTACATTTAATTAAGGAAAATGATTCCCATCTGTTAAAAGGTTATTGTTGTGCCCGTTATAAACGGTTTCAGCAGAACAGTTGATTAATTGAGCATGTCTCCAGTGCTGCACTCGAGCTGTAGCTGACCCACCAATTATCATAATCCAGGCTGTTTATTTTTTCTCCGCTGCCAGTCATGACGCGCCGACTCAGACGGTGGTTTTACTCTGCGAGGCCTGGTGACAGGAGATGCTCAGAGGCCAGTGAGACAGAGGGAGAGGCAGGACAGCGTCTGTTCAGTCTGTCAGTCATTTAAAATGTGTACCGACTGAAAGTTGATCTGTCTAGGTTGGCTGAGAAAGCTATAGACTACTGACAGAGATGAAGAAAACACTGCCACATTATCACATTGAACTCATTTACTGTATCAACTTTATGTTTCTTATTTTTAGGTTAATTTTGTGGCATTTAAAATCCAGAGGCCACACAGTGAGTGCCACAGATTAGTACTGTAGTAGTAGTATTCATATTTAAGTACAAAGTATTAATTAATTAGCGATAGAGAGGAAAATCTGAGCATTTGCATTTGTTGGAAAATTGTTGTAATTGTTCAATTGGCTAAAAGAGTAATATATACACTTTTATTGCCCAGGAATCAAAGAGTAAGGCTTTGACAAGGCTTTTATGTCATTTTGAAACCACTATGTATAGATGACACATTTTCTGTGTCCTCGTCCAACTAAGTGAGCTTAGTCACATTTGGTGACCAACGTTGATGCGGCGTGTCAACAAATGTCTAGTGCATTAATCAAGCTTTGCACCGAATTGTTATGTTTTCCAACAAAATGAAGTATTAACTATGTCTATTTTAGTTTTTGGCAAGAGAGAATAAATGTCAGAGTTAATAAGAGGTTATCGGGAAGGAAAAAGTAATTAAACTCCCTCCCCTCAGAATGAGTCCTTTTACAGTACATGCTGGCAGATAATTCTGCCTTTTCCTCTGTCTAGACATGCAGGGCAGGACGGCAGCATACTGCACAAAAGAGCCATACAGGTCCCTAGAGAACTGTGAAGGCCAATTCAACATTTTAGACTATTCTGACCTGGGTTATAAACGTGAAAGAAACTGGGGAAACTACCTTGTTTACTACTTGCTTGTCAGTATAGGGACAGAGTGGTAAAAAATGCCATAACTTCATTGTAACGGGGTAACAGAAGCCACAAATTACTGACTTCAAGAGTGATATTACAGTGGTGGAGCTCCATCAACACAAATTTGACCTGGTAGTCAGGTAAATGTAGGCTACTGTGAAGGTAGCCAACAGTAGTCTAACAGTGGCCAGTAAGGAAATTCAATTTCCTTTCCCACTCTACATGTTGATAACGGCCTCTTCCAGAAACCTGCTGCCTCATGACCTTTGCTTCCACCTGTTATAGTCATGGTCTGCCTCATGTCACTCACCTCATAACGTTGACAACACCACTGCGCCGGGCGTTAATTGCTACATTCACTACTTCTGGATAGTAATCCTTGACGCATGGCAGCATGCATGCCCTCACATTCAACCAGTGGCACAACTAGTATCTCTGTGTTGAAGTTAACGACAGCAGATGTGATCATTTTACCAGCACCTATTTTTTATTGAAAAAAAAAACAGATTTCCAGGTCAACAGAATCAGTAACGGACGCTAGTAAAGTTTTTCTCATGAGGAAACACAATATATTGTTTGTTTCCTTTTAGCTTGGAACAAAGTTGTGGGAACTTGGTGCATTAAAGTGTGAATGCAACCATTGTACCAAATTATTAGAAGGGCCTGTTTAGCTTGCAAATACAAAATAAATGATATCAAATGAGGGATGACATTTTGAAATCGTCAACACATTTTTATAAAAAAGGGAAACTTTGCAAACCTGAAATTGCTTGTCTGATATAAAATGGAAACAAAATCATATTGTATTAGTTCAAGGCAAATACATATCCGACTTGTCTTTCTGTAGTCTGAAAGGTTGGCCTGTTGTGTAAATCGAAGGTTCAGTCATCCGAGGCTGTGACCCCTCATTTTCTCCTTTCACAGAGGAATGTAGGCTCCTGAAAGCATCATTAATTGTCAAGTCACCCAGAGACCCTAAACATAAGCGACCTTAAAGAGTTCCCATGAAATTCCCATAAGCAATGATGAAAAATGTAGTGCATGTTTAAGTCAAACATTTTATATTTCATTATATTTTACCCTCCAAAAACTTTTCCTAGCGTTTTCCTAGTAAAATGATATCTGTAAAGTTGTTTTAGGTATATCAGCAGTTTGGTTTTTACAGTATAAGATAAACACAAGCACTTTTCTAAGATATAATGTTACGATTTAAAATATCTGTTGAAGTGCCACATTCAGCAGCTCGTTAAATAACTACACTGTACCCTCTCGGCCAAGAGACTCTATTTTCTTATCATGTACAGTATCAGACTGTGAAAGTGGAGCAATAACATCCTTGAGTTTGCCTCGCCAGGGCAGCAGCAGCCGTCTGCGGAGGAAATTAAAGTGAAATACATCTCCCTGCCTGGCTCTGGCACTTCACACACCTATAAAGCACTCCTCTGCGATTGTCATCTTTACAGCCTACACATCATTTAAGGAGATTTTCCAAGTGGCCGAATAAATCAATGTTTAAATATTTGAGATCTGCCTAGCAACAACAATCAAATAGAGAAAGCATTGCTGGCAGTAAACATGGCATGGTGTGTGTTCTTCAATCAGCAAGTCACATTAATGCCAGAAAAAGTGAGGACAATAAGTTTACTATTTAAAACATGGTTAAAATAAAGTGTCATACGCTTCTTAAAGTATCGGATAAGATTAAGTAAAGTTTTAAAAGTAAAACGTTTTCAGTGTTTCTGTCTGAAGCTCAGGTTGGTCATGGCTCGCATGCACTCACACTGAAAGGACCTTTTCATCCATGACGGAATGAATCAGATGCATAATTTGAAGAAAGCTGCTGACAGAAAATCAGTTAGGAAAATATTTGGACGTTCATGCGCTCCCCCAAACACATCATATGTTAAAAATACAGAAGTTCTTGCACATGCGTGCGAGATGCAGGAGCCGGGGCGCCTCGCCGCCCTCTGGTCTCACTCCATCCGCCCCACACGCTCTGTAAATATCCCATCATCCCCAGGTGGTGGAGACACTAGTCAAGGCCAGGAAACTGCCAGCATGACAGACACATGTCTTACACTGCTACCCCAAATTACAGCCCCCCCCCCTTAACCTCCATCTTCCCTCCCATAAGCAAACTGCGGACCTCATCTTTAGTCATCACACCCCTAAGATGAAATAGACGCATAGGAGGAAATCCTGGTTAAATTTCACCCTCACGTATTTTGTATGAAAGAGGGCGATTGTGGGTCATGCTAACACTGAACAACATTTATCTCTGAGTCAGGTCTAAAGTAAAAACCGAAAACAGCCCTTTGAATATGTAGTCCAACATTAAGTTGGGTTACATAATTTGCTATCTTGTATCTTAATACTTAATTTTATCTGGGTTATTATCAAAAGGTCTCTAAATGCCTGCAACACATGGTTGCCATGCAAACAAAATGAAATCAAAATTCCTGAAAGTTGTTTAAAGCTTAAATGGTTCATTTCCTGGCAGACAGATTAAAGTAACTCAAAGCATTAATTTCACCGGCCCTGTGTGATAAATAATATAAATCACTATTCTTTCAACCATAACCACAAGGAAAACATCTACAATGTAATAAACAAAACTAAAACACTCAGTCCGCGCAGCTATTTTCAATATATCTGACATCTTTGAAAGTATTTAATCTAAAAACAAATGAAAACTCGTTCAAATTATTTTGAAACATTTAAAATAACATTTAACCTGGAAAGTTATAAAGAGGACATAACATAACATTTTAATGATATTAAATGAATCAACGATTAATAACAAATTAAGGAAATTACTCAAGTTTAACAAACAATAACTATGCTTGGGCGTTTTTCTGTTACTGCAAGTTATTACTAATACAAAAAAACATTTTCAGAATGTATAGCTATTTCTGTAAAAACAAGGAAGACATATTGTAATTTTATAATCTTGAGTTTTAAAAATTATATCTTTGTTTTTTACAATAAGATCCTCTGTTTCATTTGTGCTGACAGGGATACAATAAAAGGATTGAAGCTAGAGATAAAAACATTTGCACATTCAGAGGAGAAGTCTGTTTTTTTACTGATGCAGTGGGACTGTATACAGTAAGGCTGCCATGGTCCATAAATGTAAATCAGCATGGCTTTTCTGAGAGATAAATATATGGTCTGGTTTCAGCAGAGGCCTCTGAGGATTGGCTTCACTCTAGAAGCATCTCTCAAGATGATGCAACAAGTCGGCAGTCAGGCACTGTTGGCGGTCTGAGCTCCGCTAAGAAATACATTTATGAAAGAAATAAGATTTTAAATCATTGGAAGTGGATATTTTCTGCTGTTTGCTACTGACTGTAAAGAGCATTACAGTAAAGAGCTTGAAGCTTATTGGCTCTCATGAGAAAACCCTGAAGCAATGCATCTCACTCATTTTAACGCTTAAAAGACTCAGAGGAAAAGAAGTGTTCACTGTGGACCTGGGACTGAAAGCAATGACCCAGAAACCTGTGTGTGTGTTTGTGTGTGTGTGTGTGTGTGTGTGTGTGTGTGTGTGTGTGTGTGTGTGTGTGTGTGTGTGTGTGTGTGTGTGTGTGTGTGTGTGTGGGGCCTTGTCCTCTTCTTAGGCAAGCTATATATAATCTTGCTACTGTTTATACAAACCACAAAGCAATACATTACAAATGTTTGCAAATCTTGAGATAATTCCATAGGTCATTTAAAGAGCTAGTGGCCTGAGTTGAAATCACTGAAGTATTTGGAATCTAAGATCAGATAGTTATAGTTTGTGACATGGTTGCTAGCAAGGTTTTGAGCTCATGAATGACAGAAAACAGTGTTTAAACACACAAATCTGAATCTCTAACCACCTTGTGCAAATGGACTGCAAACATGCAAGATAAACATCACGGAGATACTGAACAAATTATTTGAACTGTGGATGAAATAACCACTCCAGCTATTAACAAAACAGGCTACATTTATGTGCTATTAGGACCATTTATTTTCAAAGAGATGGAAACAACAAGCTGATTAGTTTGACATTGCACCACCCTCATTTCAATCTACAGTGGAGGGCCTGTGTGTGTGAGGCCAAACTGAGAGAAAAATATTCTTGTTTTAGATTGGATAATAACATTGCACATCTGATAAATTCAATCTAACTCATAGCCTATTGGATCCGGTAAATTTAACACTGAAAAATGGTCATTTAGTTTCGACCAACAGATTGGGGGCACTGAAAGGTTTTTCAAAGTAATTTACAGGATGAGTCCAAACATGTTTTCCTTTACGCAGACTATTTTTTGTAGACCTGTTGCTTTATTAAATAAGAAATGACAAGCACGTAATTAAAGTCACTTAAATTACACTTTCATTGCACTTCAATTTAATTGTAAAAGTTATTTATAATATTTATATTATACTTACTGTTACATGTTACACAATTTGTACAATTGACCAAAACTGTGTGTGCATCTGTTTCCTTGTGCATATGTGTGTATCTCTGTGTGTTGCTGTACTCATAGGAATTCCTGAAGGATAATCCCATAATTGGAGCAGATAGCACAGGAAGTTTATTCAGGTGGGCTTTTAAACAGGCCTGTCTACCTTCTCTACTGTATGAGAGACAGCCAAGCATAAAAGCCTCGAAATGAGAGATGTTTAGGTGCTTTCCACTGGTACACAACCATAAAATCTGTGGCTCCACACACATTAAGATTCAGGTTTTATCTCCGCTTTCTAAATATATAGATGAATCACGGTATGTCCCTTTCTTTGAACAAACTATTGCTTTCATCAGTTATATTTTTGAATACACAAAAATGACTCTTCAAAGAAATCAAAATCAACATTTGGCTTATGCTAAATATACAACAAACTCAGGGAAGCACTTTTGGACACTGAAATCCAACTCTCTCTGAGTCAGGGCCAAGAAGTAGATGGCCTTTCTTCACTCTCCATGTGGGATCATATACTCCATAAGCCCATTAACACCTACCATACAGTAGCAGTACTGCTGTACTGTGCATTAAACCGTGGTTGCACATATTTAATTCAGTGGTCACTGTTGTCTTTCTTGTCAAACACAAACAAAGTTACATCGAGGCTGCGTAGAAGCGTTTGTTGTAAATTGCCAAGAACAGTGTGAAAACCCAGTTGAAACCATGTGGTTTTAAACTGCCTCCTCCTCACCATGTTTCTGGAATCACTTCCAGCTGCTTCACAGCCACTAATGGCACCTTGGGCCCACATTGACGTTTTAACGCTGGCCAAGTCCAGCCCCCTCCTGCCCGCTACAATCCAAGGAGGTTTTCAACTACTGTTGAACAAATGATTTTTAACCATATTACGAGCAATAAAAAGACGTCCTGCTGAGTGTCCTGAACATTGCGTTAATGCACATTAGCAGATCCTAATATTTAACAGTAGTTTAAATAGTTTCTTTTCAAATTATGCCACTTGAATGAGGTTAAGGAAATACTTATAATCAAATAAAAGCCTTTGGTAATGCTGTACTTTTAGTTTAAATGTGCATGCTTTGTTTAAAACGTAACTACCGACAGCTATAGAAGCTGGTTTGTGTAAAAGCAGTAAAAGCATGTTCAGCTCTGTTTACCAAATGCATTGTCAGTTTAAAATGTTACAGCAAAACACACTCGAACCAACCAGGGTGTTGTGTGGACAGAGAGGGCAGTTTCTCTGTGACAGTTTGGAGAAGGAATAGCAGTTAAAGGATACTTTGAGAGATATCATCTTGTTTGAGGGGTGGTCTCTTTAAACAATATGTAAATGAACACATCCCAAACACAGCTCTACTGTACATAAACCGAATGGGGAAATGTATAAATGTGTGTCAGGGCTGGGATATTTGTTTTCAGCTTGTGTTTATGTTAAAACTCATCATCTCAGAGGGGAGGCTATCGCTGATAACCTTTGACCCCGAATGCTGCATTACAGTAAGGTTTACAACTGAGTGTGTGTATGTGTGTGTAAACTAAATTTAAAACTAAAAATGTGTGACCAGAGACTGTAATCCAATTTAATTACTTTGTAGTATTGCTGTGTTAAATTCTATTCTTTTGAAAGAGGTTTCTCTTAGTTTCTGTGTGTATCTAAATAGGAGTAAATCTAATTTATGATCTTAAATCATAAAAGGAAACAATATAATGTAATGTTTTATTTATTAATGGACCGAGGACTCATTAGTTTGTCAAAGGTAATTTCTAACAATTGTATAATGTTGCTTCTCTTCACATAAGTCGAATGTATAAATGCATTATATTCACATTACATAAATCATTTAGTAGATCTTTTCTGTATTGTTCCTGTTTTTTTGTTGGCTACTTTTTGATATCAGTGTGTCTTATTGAAAAATGCAAGCACAACGCTACAGAAACACATGTGTGTTAACATACAGGTAAGTATTCATATGTGCCTGTGTCAATGACTGCTTATGAACCATGTTGGCTGGTCGGATGGCCAATTAGAGCTTGAACCTTTTTGCTCCAGCTCGAGAACAGGTCCAGGGCACATCTGGTGTCAATACATCTTAATAACTTATTGCAATTCTCCTTTTGCTTGACTGAATATGCTGGGACAGAGGCCCATTTAAAAAGCGTCAAGCCGTGTAAGTGTACCTGTTTGAATGGAGCCAGATTGCCATCACTAGATCAGCAAGGGTACTGCAGGAGAGACACAACCTATTTCATTTTACAACAAGGCAGTAAAGCTGAGACTCAACTTTTTATCGTAGTTTAAATCACACCTTTTGTGAATGGAAAGAAATACATTAAGGGTTTTGTGCATATACATTGGCAAACAGATTTATGGCAAATGTATTTATTTAATGTGGCTACTAATCTGAAGTCCAAAAGGTACGAGCCCAAAACGAGCACATTAATCATACTGCGTGTAATTAGATGTTTTCACCCCTTTATTCACCCCTAAAGAACATGTGCACGATTGCTGGAAAAGGCAATGCATATATTCAGTCATAATCATTTTCAATTTATAGTTACATTTCATAGGCAGGATAAAGTTGAGTGTTGTGCTTCTTCAGCTTGTAGACAGAAGCGAAATGGTTGTGGTGTTCCAGTTTTGCCTCAAGGCCCAATTTCCTACATTCTTTCTGTCACTCTCACACATTCCTGTAACAAGAACAATACCATTGAGATGAATTAATGTTCCCTGCATTTGTTTTGTTTCTGGGAGGTGTCTAATCGATGTTTTAACAGTGCCATTCGTGTCTCTTGGTGGGCCCACAGCCTTTGCTTTGCACAGATCATTATTTCCTCAAAGAAAATTAACTGCAGCCAATACTCTCATCAAGGTCAGTTTAAAATACTTTTTTTAAGGGTGGGGTGGGGGGGATACTTTCTGTTAGTGAAAGCCTTTAAATGGAAAATTAGGATATGCAAATGTGTTTGTACCTGTGTCTTATTCAATAGTTAGAAAACAACAGTTAATGCTGTAGATAAGGGATTGGAGAATAAAGTCTCCAGCTTTTAGAATCCACCATGCAATGTACTAATAATGTAGAAATGTTAAGAGTCTTAGC
Organism: Dissostichus eleginoides; assembly: GCA_031216635.1. Taxonomy (NCBI): domain Eukaryota; kingdom Metazoa; phylum Chordata; class Actinopteri; order Perciformes; family Nototheniidae; genus Dissostichus; species Dissostichus eleginoides. Next base: position 16,982,522 of record CM062277.1, read on the forward strand.
TAAATCCAAATGAGCCTTTCATTATAATACAAATAAAACCAAATATTGACGTCAAGGATACCAACAGTCATGGAGAAAGAAGAAAGTCATACTTCCTATAACTGGCTCCTGCTGAGTCAAAGAGTTCCCTATATGACAGATGACTTCATGCTGTCCCATGCTGTGACAGCAGGCATGCCATCATTCCCTGGCGCCTTCAAGCTTCCTCAGGATGATGTGAGGATTAGCAAGGCTGACGTACCAATATACCACCAGCAGTTTTCATGGCAAAAAAACTGCAAATGATATTCAATAAATGTCTCTTGTCAGATCCAGTTGCCAGAAATCACTCTGACTGCAGCGTGTTATGCAAGAGGGTACTTTTAAAAAACCTTTCTAATCATATTCCAAAAAGTGCTGTGTCAAAGGTTATTCATAATTCATACAGCATGCATTGGAGATTAATCTTACATGTATCCAACCTTCTAAAATATTGCTTTATTATAATTTTTGTTCAGACCACTAGCCTTTAAAGTATTAGGCCTAAATGTTATTAGCAGTGTATTCCTTAAGACTTAAGGAGCTAAGGGCCGTGGACCACAATCTGTGCAGTATAAAGCTCAAGTTGCTGCTTCTGTGAGGTCAGCCAGTGCAGTAGATAATATGGCTGGCCAATCCAAAACCACAAGTTATTTTATTCATATTACAAAAATCTGCTGAAAACCCAGAGCTTCTCGTGGCTGACACGGGGGAAGTCAAGTTGGCTTTTCCAATAGCCTGCAACACAACCGCCGTCACAGTTAACTGACTCGTATTATTTATAGGGGACATACAGGGTGACACAAGCTTTCCTGTAGCGAGGTTGCACACACTCGCATTTAGGAGCAGAATTTAGCTGACACATTGCTTCCCTATATGGAGACCCTGAGGAGCTGCTGCGCTGACAGAAAATAGAGGGAGGGATACAGGGCTTCCTCACCTCCACGTATAATCCAACCATCCTACCATTAGGATACATACGTATATACACACCGTCTCCCTGCAGCTGTTCAACATGTGCATTTTCATGCAGCTCAGCTAAATGCATGACACATTCACACCTGTTAGCACCGGCAGCACCGGCCAACTCTGACTGACAACTTCCCTCTGGCCATCATCACCTCTCAATCGCAGGAGAACTGTCCAAGCAAACAGTCCATCAGCAGCGCGTCGGAAGGCTCTGCCGTACAGCATTAGTATCAACAACCTTTCCACATCTCTGCTGATTACTGGACAAAGGGTCTGAAAAAACAAGACAAAATGTCATTTTTGTTTGTTAATAGAAGCTCGCTTACTGGAATCTGAGCCACCGTTTGGGAATAACTAGTGTGTGTGCGCAACAGGACACAAATGACTGCTGTTTGGTGTTTGTGTGTGTGCTGCCTGTGTGGAAGGTAATGTATTAACTGCTATACTGTTGGTATCTGGGGTCGAACCAGTACGTTATTATTATTATGTGTGTAGAGGAGGCAGGAAGTTGGCTTTATTTCATCAACTCTACGATTACGTTTTATTTGATCAATTCTGCAGAAAAAGAAAATATATAAAATCACTTCAATCATCAAATTCAAAAGATTACTTACAGTTTGAGATGGCTCAATACATTACATTTACAAGAAAGGTTTATTCACAAAATCAAACAAACAGAGATATTTTTTGGTTCCACAGATTTAAGGCTAAAATGTGTAGAGTTTACAGAATAACAATTGAAAGGATCTCTAATCATTATCAAAAAAGTACATCTTTCATGTTGACTCCTTTCTCTGCTGCTCATAACAGAGTCATACATTTACCCCGTGTTTGTTTTGATATGTACTGCAGAAACTTAACAGAGCTGTGAGGTTTATTTAATGTGCTGGGAGGAATAGGTCCTGTCAGTAAAGACATGGGGAGATGAATTGTCTGTTATCATAGATAAAGATCATAAGGAGTGCAGGGAGAAGATGTATGGATAGGTATAAATCTCCTCTGAACTCAGAGAAGCATCCCTAATGGGAACAAGTTGTTGAATTATTAGTTATTTTTTCGAAAGATATATTTACATGTTTGCAACCTAGGAACAGATCAACAGAATATACTTTTCAGCACGAGGGCCATGGTGAGTATAAATCTTATAAGCATGACAAATGAAATAGCCCTTATCTCTATGTGTCTCTCCTTACGACTTAATAGCAGCTCTTGGTCTGCAGTTAGGAAGGCGGTATGTTAAACACTTCTCTGGCATGAACTCTGATCCCTCATTGTCTGCCTATCTGCACTAAAGACCTACAGATGGATGAGTGCAAAAGGAGGATGAAGGCTGTGTGGTAAAGTCATCACATGGTGATGTAAAGCAGGCGCACGCCGGGGCTTCTCCACTTCAAGTTCAAAAGGAAATGAAATTCTTATATGATTTCTGTTTCACTTTTTGCCCCGAGCCCCCCCATCCTGACCATTACCAGATTTATTGATGTTATTCTTGAGATTTTCTGCATAACTTATGTAAGAGATTTAAATGGCTGATCATATTTTGGTAGTAAGTAAGCTGCTGAGTCCTTAGTTTGACCCAGAGGATTGAAAAGGATCTACCGATGTGTCTACATGTCCACACAATGACAAACTGCTGGTCTCCTCCCTGTGGAATCTTAAAGTTGTTTTCACTATCATGCACAAAGCAGCGGTTATATTTTACAACGATATACGGAAAATTCACCTGATATTTGGAAAGATGGAATATTATTGGTGATATAGATACAGCATCTGTTCTAGAAATTTTATTTCCAACTTCATGTCCTTTTTACCTGCAAATCTAGGATTATGACACACCCTTTTGAAAATATATACAGTATTTTGAGGACCATCAACCATTGACAAACAGATCTGATGGCTGTAAGGTAATGTGTTAGGAAGCGGAAATTGTGAGTTTAAACAAATTTAAATAATATTAAGAGAGGGCACTGTCTGTTTGTGAGAAAGACATACCCTAAATCAATATCAGAATCATGCACTTTGATGTAACAGTATGCGTTTCGTCAAAGTACATGGCCTTGAATGACTCACAACCAATACCAAATTAATACTTATTCAACGTGGCTCATATAGCTTGAACAACAACATTTTCTTCCACATAAGCTGACCTTGCTTATCGCTGAGTTAGGAGCGAGCTGTGCGATATCTGCGTGGGCGAGAGGCCTTCCTAGTTTATCACCTGTGCCTCCTCCACCGCTGCTTATCCTCTCCGCCTTGAGGAGTCTAACAGTTTGCAGAAAGCCCCGGGCCGACTGATAAAGCCTATTTAATTAGTCAAGGGGGGTAAGTCACAAACTACAATATGACCTTCATTTCCGTCTGCTCAGAGATACGACAAACAGTCATGATGTGTGTCCAACTTGTTATTCAGTACAGTGGTTCAACTCAAGAGTTTGTTGCTGCCCTTTGGCAATTACAAAACCCTCAGTTGCTGTAGAAATGTTTAAAACTAACAAAACAATATGGGTGTAACCTGCAGAAGTTTCAGAATGCATCTGTTTTTGTTTCATTTGAAAAACTCTTGTTGTAAATTCTTCATAATGTTCTCAAACTTCATGTATGGTATCTTGTTTTTTTCGTGAGCTCATGGCTGTTATCCTGCAGAACCTCTCAGCTGAGCCTCAGACCCTGAGGTCAAGAGGCTACCATGATCTTTGCTCCCATGTTTGAACAGTTTGAGTGTATTCTGACATCTCCGGGCTGTTTCCCTGCTGTATCACATCGTGTCCCCTCATCTCACACCACGTAATGTTACAGCACACAGAGTGGCTCCACTACTTTCAGCAGCTCACTTTCTTCCATGATCATGATTTTAAAAGTGCATAGAGTGCAAACACATACACCCTCATTGTGTCTATTAGTTGATGGGCCGAGCTGCTTGTGGCCGGTAATTCAGCCATTTGTCCTTTGTTGGCTAACAGCCCACCCGGCTGTGCTTTGGACCAAGCCAACTATCTGATGGCTGTGGAATACTGATGCTCAGCTGTGGGGCTCTGTGAGGGTGAAGCTTCTGCCTCTTCAAGGCAAAACATTCAAGGCCCAGTTTTTGTGTCAGTCACCTTTGTCTTTTGTTTTGTTTTGTTAATACTGAGTGACCAAAATTAAAAACTGCCATTAAACTGGGTGGAACAAGTCGACGCTTACACATTATTGAGTGGATTTTACACTCTGCGTTTGATCCATTCAAACTTGTTTTGTTGTGCCATGTCCGGTTGAAAAAATATTACTGAATCTGGTATTGGGAATGTGGAAGTCATAACCACCAACATTTTTTAAATTGTAATTTTTGCTTTGCACAAATGCATAGCGTTCTTAAAATGTAAATCCACACTGAACATCAGACTGTTAATAGCTACATTTACAATTAATCGTTTTGTCAGACACTAGGAATTGATCTCACTGAGAATTAAATTAAATGGAAAAATGTATTAAAATAAAACGAATAGAATAGAATAAACAATCCGGCAGATGCAGACAAATTGTCTTATGTCTCACCCGAAATAATATAAACACAAAAACAAGATAATAATTGTACACTAACAGAACAGTGATCTCTCATTGTGCTTCAAAAATGTATCCAAACATTATTTCTGTTTCTATAATGGTTTGATGTAATGTAAGCGGACACTGGCCCCATCAGGCTGATGAATTTTACAAAATACATTTGTTAAAAAAAAAAAAAGGTGGAGCTGATTTACTTTAGATACCAAAGGTTCAAACAACATTCATTTTAGTCAGTATGCTCATTAATAACATTTAAGTACATGCAACCTTCCTGTTATCACCAGCTAAACATCATGTAACTCAAGATACATTGTAATTAGTCTGTATTGTTTGTGTAAGTTTAATGTTTACAGTTTGGAAATTCAACCTAAGGGGCACTACAGGGTAGAGTAAACATGCTATTTCTCAAAGCCATGAGCACTTCAGGAGAATATTTATAAATGGTCCGCTTCAGACATTTCATATGTTTCATTATAGCTGAAGTTTTTCTAAAACCCCAAACCTCGATCTTGATTTGCTTGGAAATATTGCTGCTGTCGACAAAAGACAAATATACATGTTTCATTTTGGAAATCAAAGACAGAACATGAGCGGGCTGCCGGTGAGCAGCAGTAATAACCAAATTACTGACCCTGGCAGGAAATGACATGCATGTCGTTCCTGGGCATCACTGTGTAGTGCTGACTTACCCAAAATAGGCCCTGCCAGTAACAACAATATTACACACAGATCTCTCTATGTATGCGCAGGTTAAAAAAGCCGGAGCTGGCAGCCATTCCTTCCCCTCATTATTTCCATCTACTTCCCCTGCTAGAAAATCCTCAATGCTCTGATGCCATCTCTAATAGCCAAGACAACCAACAAATCACAGGCTGATCCTCAATAAGAGCTCCAGCTTACACTGAATGCTCGAGGACCAGAAATTAGTTGATCTCAAGACATATGGAGTTCCACAGTTTGAGGGAATAAGGCCCATAACAACATGTATTTACTTTCTGATTTGTTAAATGTTACTCTCTATGTACAACAGCGATTGGAGTCTTATCCAAAATACATGTTTTGGTCTCGTTCACAGTCATAGGTAAGTCTTACTTCATGTAGTAAAGAGCTATATCTAACATGATATTTGGTTCTATGAGTTCAATGCAGCACTTTAGGTACACCTGACAATGTAAAAACTGCTCAAACATATACTGCCACAATAACTAGTTTCATAACAGTTATTTTGCATTACTAATTGTTGATGAAAGGGGTCACTCGTATCAACAATCACGCAACTCTAGTTTCCTTTTTGTACCCAGCATTGTAGCGTTTATCAGCTCAATGTTTTGGTTTACGGCTCTGATTTTTAGCAGCTATATTGCCCAATATTTCTCTGAGGCAAGAAAAACTGCTAAAAGAGAGATAATCTTGAGAAACCGGTAAGTGATGCCCTTTAGATTTCACACAAATTTAAATTTTGAGATTCCTTTTGCCCTAAAACGTATTTAAACATTCATCTGCATGCAAAATCAACAGTCTGACAGTGTTGTTTCTATTAAATTATGTATCATCTAGTTTTTGTTACTCATATCATTATGGCTAAGACTGAGGTTAGTCTCTCCGTTTACACCTGATTGTTGTGCCTTTGTTTGTTTTACCGATTGAGTTCTTCATGGTTTATTCGTTCTGTTCAACTAAAGTCATTAATACACTTATCTTTGACATTGCCTAGTTTTTAGATGAAGCTTTAGCTCACAAGAGGCTTATATAAACTGTGACCACCCCTAACGTGTGACACTTAGAGTGTATTCTAGCTGGTTTCCTATTTCACTATAGCAATGCATGCACTCAACACATGACCAAATATACAACCAAGTGCTTCTCCATTGCATTGGAGCTCTTAATGGCTACATTGCTTATTTTGCCCCACTGCTAAAGAGAACATGAATTGTCTGGAGTTCATGCAGGAAACCACCTTAGCACGGCGTAGTTGGAGGCTCAAGGCCGCTCTGCTTTGTCTGCTGCCACTGTACTCCACTCAAGAATCCATATCTGTGGAATTATAATTGAGGATAAATATTATCAAGTGCAATCCGAGAGGGTGTTGTGTATTTGTGCTGGGGCCAAGCGGAGAGCCCCTGGGAAACTGAACACCAGTTTGGGCCCTTACCACAGGAGAGCTTAGTTGGAGGCATCTTCCTCAGTGGACCACCGCAAGCATTAGGGAATATCAAGGTGGAAGGTCAAGGTAAAAAGTGACGTCATTTCCACGACTAAGACTGCGTATCGTTGGCTAGAGCTAACACAACTCTAAAGAATGAACAACCCAATGTCTAATACAAACATGGAGGCTGGTGGAATACTTTCACCCAGGCTAGCGCTGCCGGAGAATTGGCATTGTAATGTTCAGCCTTTTGCTCTAGTCTCTCATCACCAGGTGAAGAATAACAACCCATAATCCTAGTTCTCTAATCTTGTACAGGATCACTGTCAGCACCTCCATAGAAGGTGGAAGGCTTCCTCAGCTTGTTACAACACTGGCACCAGTAGTAATCACTCTAATCCTTTGGTATCCATGGTAAACAAAACCTCTTGCACAGTCATTATCTATTCACAGCCAAAAGCCGTCAGATAACAAAGCAGATCATGGAGAAGAGAAAGAATGAAGGGAGATGCAAGAAAGTTCGGGAGAAGTAAGAGAGAAGAGTGTGAGAGAAAGCAAACTGGAAAAAAGACAAGGGGACAAAGAAGAGAAAGAGAGAACAGTATTTAATTGTATTATATAACACTCATTGCTGTGTGCCAGACAGCAACTTCTTTCTCTCTTTCAAAGGAGAGTTTCGTGTTGTAAAACCTCCAGGCATTTCTCAGCCTTGATGTAGGATGATACTCTGTTGCTGATTTGTATTACAAAATACTTACCCCTCCAAGATTGAAAACTCTACACTGTCTACTTTCTGGAAATCTTACATAACAAAAGTTTAGTGAAATAAAACCGTAAAATTATAAAGATGGCAAGCCCTTGAGTATTTAAAAAAAAAAAAAGCAATGCATTCATTGGCAGAAAAGAGAAATATAGTCAGGGCTTTCAGGGACAAATGCACACAGTGGAGAGGCAGGAACTGGGTGGGGAACCTGACAGCTAAGTCCTCCTCAGTCAAATTTAGACATGCTTGTCATAGGCCAAAAAAGGTAGGTGGCTCTAGGCAGCATCTATAATCATTTTTTCTGTGTGGTGTCCAGCCCAGGCAGATGAGGTAAAGTGTACATGTTGGGAACATACGAGGATCTGCTGAAGAGTAGCAGAATGATTAACATCTGCAGAGTGCTAGCCTAGACTGTGTTGCAGGTCAGTGGGTTCAAATTTGTATTTGAACCCACTCAACACCTCAATACCATAAAAAGGAAGTGTAGGCAACTACTTCTTAATTCAATAGTCTTATATGATGGAGACTTATTTAACATCAACAATAGCTGCCATATATTGTCATGTTGATCAGTCATAGTCCTTACAAATAAATATTTGATGCACAATGCCAGAACTTGAACCACAAGAGGTCAGCAAAAACAGGACTTTTAGCTTGTTGCTGTTAATACAAGCGTAGAAGATATGGTTATACGAGTAAAAACAAGTCAAAGAAATGTATCTTTTTACATATCCCTATATGTACCCTATCCCTTGTAGGACTTCTTGCAAAGAAAAATGCAGACATTGTGTCAATGACGATAGGAACATTAGCCAGCAGCGTGATTCTGCTAAAACTCACTGGCACCTGATATCAAATATGAATACCTAAAGGAACAAGACACTGGTATTAGAGCACAGCAGAAACCCATTCTGTAAAATAAGAGAGTTTGTCTCCACGCCTTGTGACACCGCCCCAAATTGTTTTCCAAACACAATGCACGGATTATAAAATCCCTTTCCCTTTTTTCACAGCGCCTTTTCCAAAAACAAAAGTCAGTGGAAGCAGCAGGAGCTTTACCCCATAAACCTGTCTTGCCTTTGCTTCTTCTCATTATTGAAATGCTTGAAATATATCTGAGCTTCTCAAATGTGATCTCATCTTACCATAACAATCTGATACAATATGTGGTTTTATTGTTATGGAAAAGGCTGAGTTGCCTGCCTGTAGAAAGTTAGGTATTGAAATTCAAGCTGTAGTTATGCATAGGATGGATTTAGGGTTTTCTTCCCAAACTGAGTTTTGTAGCAGGCTCCACTTGGACTAGAGCCTCAGTATTTTTCAAAAACAACTATTTTCCATTGAGGAATGAACATCTTTTTGTAGGTAATTTTTTTTGAAATACTTTTAATTGTTTGATCTGTTTTATTTAAGTTCACAGTGACCAACCAAACATGCTTCAAATCAGAATTGGTAATGTTCTTGACTGCACAAACATTTGAAATGCAATGATATTTTAATGAATGTTCTGTACATGATGCATGTAGATCTTTCAATGGTGTAGCTTGGAAACCTGATTATGTGCATGGCAAAACATGAACTCCCTCTGCAATCGTGAAATGCTGTGCCTCTCATAATCCCATGTGGTATGTTCCCACTTAACTAGTAATTGTATTTTTTCTTCACATATTTAATAGAACAACATGGCAGCAGGGCTCTTAATGTCTTCCTTGTGCTTGGAGCACAACCCTAGTGTTGAGTGCAAGGAGAAGTGCACACAATTAACTAATATAATTCACAGATGTGTTCACTGAGGCTTTCTTTTCTTTCTCTCAGTCATTTCAGCATTGCAAAGCAAGCTGAGCCACCTGAGAGTCTGGACACGCTCTCACCCCGCTGTGACCTACTGGCACATACATTTCAGATGACGTAGTAATTAAAATAAACTAATTTGATAATAATACAATAACAACAGCACCCTAGGGCTAATTTAAAAAAAACATTTTCCCAGACCGGCGGTAAAGCATATGTAATGCCCCATTGAAAATACAGTAGCCTGTTGGGTTTCTTTGTGAGGTCTCAGGGGTATTTCAGGGTGCTGATTTCATACCACAATCATTCAAATCTTAGCTCCTTTTTGGCTGAGAGCGCCTGACTGGCGACGGCGCCTGCAAATTATATTGGATCTCCAAGGTGTAAACATGATGAATATCTGAGGCTGTTTTACAAAGGGTTAAGGTTGAAGCTCCTCCACAGATCAAGGCACATTGACGATTCAAGAATGAACTTTCTATTATTTTAACTGGACTGTAAAGTTCATATGTATAAAGGGGAGAAATGATTAAGTCTGCTGACCTAGATTTAAGTCATATTTTGTGACATTAACCTTTCCTTAAGGGTTCACAAAGAGAGCAACAGGGACCAATTGGAGAAAAAATGAATGACTAGATTCAAAAAGTTTGCTGGATACATTTAAACCAAGCATGTCTCCAACAAACTAGAAAACAGATTTGTTTTTAAGTGTTCAGTTTTCCCATGGTAATTAATACTGGTTTGAAGTATGGATAAAACTGGCTAAAGTGATTAATGGCATATTAAAGACCCACAGCAGAGTTACTGTATAGTTGAAGACTTGTAATGCCTGTAATACAGTCACAGCAGTCGATTGCTCCAACATGCAAACCAAAAGGGGACGTTTTTGCACATTATTATCCAGCTATGTTAATCAGAAAAACCCTCATGCTTGTGACCTTTTCCCAACTGTCCATCAACGATGAATATCATTAAATGTGAGCCACCACAGTAATTTTGCCCCTAATTCTTCCTCATCAAGAGACAAAAACAAAAACAATTGGCCCCTTTGTATCCTTCCTTTTGTACCCTTGGCATAGTGGCTTTGAAGCCTACAGGAGTGGAAGTGAAAGTGATTGAACTTGCTCAGTGAGGCTTGTTCTACAATACAAGTTGCGCAAATCATGCATCATGACCCATTTGTGGGTGTTTATTAACCCCATGTACAGTATTTCCACATTGTGGGTTTGCTAATGAGCAGCACACATGTCTAGATTTGCATGTAAGCATCACATTAGGGCTGGTTTTCAGTCTGTCAACATGACAATTATTTGATGATAGATTAATCATTATGCCACTGAGATAAAGTAAACACATAGGGGGCTTTCTAGGGTAATATCCGGGAACCTGGCAGTCTATAGGCCCTGACACACCAAACCAACATCACAAACAAGCCTAATTTTGCATGCAGCTAGGCCATCAAGACGCATTTGAACCAAACACATAGCAAAAACAAGAACATTATGGCCAACAATCACGTTGCCTTCTCTCTGCGCCAGCTTGAGAGGAAATGCGGCATGGGCAGGGAAAAATGAAAACCAGAAAACAGATACACAAGCCATTGTTACAGACATTTAAAAAAGCAGCATTTAACCATGTTCACACTACTCTTAATCACCACTTAATTTGAATCAAGACAGCCATGAAGACGTGTACCTTTACGATTATTAAAATTATCATATGAGATGAATATTTAAAAACAGGAAAAGCCTCCATGGGCCTTTCTCATTTCACTAATTTCCCCTCCTCGACTCCTATCCTCGACTCCTATCTTCGTGTCTTAGTCCCGCCCACAGGAGACGCGAGCGGAGGAGCCGAGGATTCGAGAGTCGAGGAGGGGAAATTAGAGAAATAAGAAAGGCCGTGTGTTCCCTCATGACTTGAGTTGTTTGTTTTCCTCTCGTCCATTTCCCTTCCCCTTCGCTGATTGGCTTAAGGTGAGCAGCCAATCATTGATTTATTTTGCCGTGGAAGGTCCCGACTCACGCTCATCGACGCTCCAACTCGACCACGTCGGTTAATCGACTTCAGGGCCTTAGTGAATATCGTATTTACTGACTGCAGACTACTAGAGGGTGGTCGCTGGCATGGTTTACTTTCGCAGGCGCATGCTTCCATTTGTCATTGTTATGCTAAACACTGCTTTGGTATAGAGGAAATTGAATTAAGAAGCCATCCAGCAGCAGGCTTGCCCTTATCATTTCCATCAGCCTGATCAGAAACACATTGAGCTGCCACCAGCAGAGGGTCAGAAAGTCACGTAACCTTAGGCATGCAGCCATTTCCTGAGCACTCCATCATGGAAAGACTCGGTTGGCTTTTGGTAGTGATGTAACATGTAAATAAAGAGTCATTTACTTGTGAGCTACAGTAGGCTAGTAATGCCGTTGAGAATGTTCTGTAAAACATTCTCTGTACAACTGTAGACATACACATGGAATTATATAGGGGCCAGCAACAGAACAGCAGATCATGGATATCTCAAAACCATGTAAAGTAAAACAGAAAAGTTCTCTATGGGCAGATACTGAGATAACTGAGAAAATATGTTACGTTTTTTTTGTTATTTGTTGTGCCCTTTAAGCTGATGGCAACATGACACACACAAAAACAATTGAATCTGCTTATTCCCATAAATGATGTTAGTCTCACAGGAGGTAAATCTAAGCACGATATCCACATTTCATCAGTGTTCTTGTTGCTAAACCCCTACTGAGCAAAGTATTCTACTTTCAAACTCCACCATGACTACAGGATGTAAGACCAATGTATAGTGGAGTCAGGAAATAATTCTGTCTACAATGGCAGATGGAAACATTTACAATCCACCAAAAATGCTGCCTTAACGTATTGGCAAAGTAATACTGTACTAGGCAACCAGCATAATGTGAGTAAAATGCCACATTTAAAACATGTGTATCATGTGATTGTATCATCTCATAACACACAAAACAAGCATGCAGAAAGTGGAATCATTTATTATAAGCAGTATCTTTTACCATGCACACCTACCAGGAATAACAAAGTAGGAATGTAAGACAGTAAGAGTATATTGTATTCTGTAAATATGCTGAACATCACATAAAAAGTTATGTGAAGAAAAGGTTATTAACCTTAAGGAAACTTTTGCTTTAAATGAATTAACAAAAGTGGAAGGAAGGCAAAATACAACTTCTAGGAACATCAAAGTAACATGAATGAACTGTGATAAAAAAGGATGGAAATTACAAAACAATTGGTTTAAGCAAAGTGAAAAGATATATTATACTGAACTTCCAGTACAGTTACTCTAGTCAAAGTGATTTTCAGAGCCCAGAGGTATTCCACATGTTGTTCCTGAGTAGAATTTAGATTGTTCTCTGCCTCTTAGGGACAGACGTGTTCACAACTAAAGTGCAAGAAAGAAGACTTTAAACTGTATGGAAACTGTCAACATGTTGGCGGTTAGAAAAATAGAAGACAACAAATACATCTTCAAAGATCACATCTTCATACAGCTGAGCTGTAAATGTGAACTGCACACCTTTTAATCTTTATGATATTTATATTTTGAGTCATTATGAATCTTAACAGCAGTGGTCTAAAAAAGGCACATCAGCTCTGCATATATTTGTGTAAAATAAAACACTGACTTCAATTCTGTGGAATCATCATGATTGTAAACTTCAACTTTAGGGATTTGATAGTATCACACAATGAAGGCATACAAAAAAACATCCCTTTCATCACATTCTCATTGTCGCTGGCCGCGCTCCTGCTTGAAGGCCACGATGAACTTCCAGGCTTCAACATACTGGGACAGACAGATCTCCCCCGGGAATAGCTCCTCCACATCAGGGGGGGTGTCCAGGTCTTTGCGCTCCATGTAAGACACCAGTGTGTCTTTCAGGCTTTTAAAAGACAAACATATCATTTATACATGTGAACTGACGTCACACTAACGTACACACACCTAAATATAAATTCTCCAGTCTATATCATTTGTTTTCATTCATTTTTTTCCCTAAATGAAATAAATAATATGTTTTTTCACACTTGATTAAGACTTAAGGTACATTTTGAAAGTTTGTGATCCATATAACATTAAGTGAATAGCTATGTTACACAATTGTGCAGTTTATACTTAGTCATAGTATATCAACTTTATGGTTCCATTGGAAAATATTGCAATACTAAAATGTAAAAAGTTGTAATATATAGAACCAAGTCTAACCAAAGTGAACTTCATGTTTGTTAGTGTGTGCAACATGTTCAATTCAGTCAAGGCGTCTCAAAGTGGGAGTATGAAACCATCCACTTTGTTTTAGCTGATGGGTTTCCCCTCTTATCTCTATCTTTCATCCTGAATGAACCGGCCTCTATTTAAGACATTATTTCAAGAAAAGATAGACATGCAAATAATACGTCATTTCACAAAAACCTTTAGTTTTTACCTCCAGTCAGGCCTGTAGGTTTCAGGTGCATTGGACTTTTTAAGAACAAGCACCAGGAACTCGTGCATCTCCAGCAGGAAACTGTCAGCGCTGCTCTTAGAGAAGAAGCCGATGAGCAGCCTGTGCTCCTCCTCGCTCAGGGCCTGTTTGTACTTCACTGAGACTTCCACAAATGGATCCTGAAGAAGAAAGAGAAAGCATTTATGATTTTAATTTGTGTTAATGAATAATTAAACCATTTCCACCTGTGTGTTTGTATATTGATGTCTTACCCTCTTGAGCCGTAGCATATTTTCTGATTTGAGTGAGGCCAGCAGCTGCCACAGAGCCACACAATGCTTAAGACAGCACATGCTCAGGGCCTGTAAGCAAAACAGGGAGACCATTAAGTAAGATCTCATAAATCAGTTCATTTTCATCCAACAAAAAAACAAGAAAAGTAGCTCTTTGGGGCAGATTTGGCAAATTCTAAGGGTTATGTACATCGTTAAAGAAATATCTGTTGTAGCGGGAGAACATGCAACAGGATAAAATTATCAGTGTCCAGATAGGCTGACCTTGAAGATATGTGGAGCCATCTGGTTCCCCATCTGCAGCACCTCCTCCAGGTAGCAGGACAGCTGCATGAGAGGCTCTCCCCCAGTCGTGGCGAGGAAACCGAGGGCCACTTCCAGTGTGGACAAGGCCTCACACACTTCACTGTAGGAGTGCAGCTCCCCAGCCATGGCAGACAGGGTGAGAGTCTGAAGAGGCTCCTGTTGGCACACAGTCACAGGTCGTATCAACTCATGAGGACATTATTTACAACAGTAGTGCTTAAGTGTGGGCTTTAATGTGTACTGTAAGATGCAAGCATTTTTATTCTAAATATTGTGTGCATGACTTTTATATTATAGTGTTCTGTTTTTTTTTGTCTCTTTGCTGTATCATTGTAAATGTCCCCTCTGTGGGATGATAAAGGAATTCTGATTCTAATTCTGATGATAAGTAGGGTGCAGGTAACCGAGGGGAAAATTGGATGCAGAAATAATGTATGGACCCTGGAATCTTTTTCAAAGCAGAAACAGAAACATATTTTTTTTTGTTCAGAAAGTCTGGTTTACAGAGTGATCAGATGACAGTAATCAGAAAATATGATGAAGCATATCCTGAGCCAACAGGTTTTATATACCATATGTGGAAAATGAATGATAGTTGTAGTACTTACTTGCTGGACTTTTGCTTTTACATCCTTCAGGATGACCTCGTAGTTGCGGTCATGTCTGGTCACCAGTGTTGGAATGCCCTGTGGGAAAAGGGCACAAGGATTGTTGTATATTAACACATTTCCCAACAAAATTCTGTGATTTTCTAGCGCTTTCCTTTACTACTCACATTGAGAGTGATTAGAGGTTTGCCCAATAGGTAGCGGGAGATTATCTGTTGCTGGATCTTGGGCAAGTCGTACTCATGAAGAGTCTCCTGGCCTTTCTCTATGCTGTACTGGGTGTTGGACAGAACCAGGGGCATCAGGTCTCTGTCCAGCTCGTACCGAATTACGTGCAGTTCAGTCAAATCGGCAGGACTCACTTTGTAGCTGGGTAGAGGGAGAAAAAAGGCCAGTCAGACAGTACCTGTGCAGCTTGTGCTTAAAGTATTATGTGACTATATCTGCAAACATGTTTTGTTTTGTAGTTATGTTTCAATCCTTGTATTGGTCTCTCAGTGAAGCCAACACTTTAATGTAGTGTATATGTTTGAGGCAGAAGTTAAACCGAAAAATGTGGCATGAGCGCCCCCACCTGGTCTCCTCTCCAGTGTGCTTATCCACACAGTACACCAGGTCATTATGCAGGGCGATGAGGTAGCTGACAAGAGCTGTGGAGCACAGACCTGGGCCTTGTCGTCGTGGTAACAGCACCTTTAAGTCACTGTTGTGGTCCAGGTCATTCTGGCAGAACTCTGCTGGGATCTTGATTTCACCTGAACGACAACATTTCAATTTAGGTAGGATCATCATGTTGGACAGACCAGTGTCAGTGTATCAAACTGTTTGTATTTACCATTAGTGGCCAAAGACACTCTGAGCTGATTCCAGGTTGTTAGGAAGATGTTGATGTATTTATCATACCAGGCTTTCAGCGAAACTGCACACATGAAAAAAAAAACATAATTGTAATACCAAGTGTAAACATATCTTTGTGTCCTCTGACTATTTTGCATGTTCTCCACAATGCTACTCTGCTAACTGCACAGCTCTTCAACTTCCATCAGAAATCTGAAATACTGCTTGTATCTTTTCACAGAACAGATGTTATTGTTAATTTATAATATTTTTTGTATGTTTTTACTATAATTGCTTTTATTTTCCAACTTTATTTCTGTGTTTATTAGAAACCAAAGCAAATGTCTCTTATGTGTAAACCTACTTGGCATTAAACGTGTTTCTGATTAAGTCGAGACATGACCCGCAGTACAGAGGATTGACTATAGCATATTAAAACCTCTCATGCGTCTAACAGCTCTTTGTCTCCTTCCTGGTTAAAACAACTAATTCCTTGACAGGCAGGTTTTTGAACTGTACACCGCCAGCTCCTTTGCTATGCCATTTCCGAGAAAGAGGTAAGTAGGAACTATGTGTAACTCTTAGCAAGTGAGTCATACTTGACAAAGTTGAGAATCACTGGCATAGGCAGCTAGTTTCAGTACCTGCTTTCTGACTGTGGAGGAACTCCGTAATGGTGCCACAAGTCAGCTCAGTGATGTTTTGAAACTTCTTGACCAGATCTCTCTGGAGCGTGAGGATATCAGGAAGGTGCTTCACTAGTCTGAGCTCTGCTTCCTAAACAAAAAAGAGAATGGATGTGTTCAGATAATCGCTTGTAAAATTATGTTTAAGATCTGGTTAAGTATGTGAATATTAAAGAAGCCACAAATTAGGAAAATGTTGTGTGTAAGCCGGTCTTGCCCCATTAGTATCCTTACATTAATATTTTTATTTATCAGCACAGATATTGTGGCATACAAAATGATGTTTCATTTCTGGTAATTCTGGAACCATTAACAATGAAGTCAGAGGTCTTTCAACAAAAATACAATTATATATATATATATATATATATATATATATATATATATATAAATGGTAAAACATTATTTGTAATTCTGCGCATTGTGTCTTTTAGTGTGTGTACTGCACAAATAGGGGCAAAAGTGTGCTCTTTAATGTAATGCAAGCAGTATTTAATTATTGTGGTTGCCATAACACCCAGTCTCTTAGATACATTGCATACATTTTTTTTGTCCAGTTCCTGACAAAGCTTTTTGAAATCTGGTCATTGATTCCTTACCCTATGCAGAAATCTCCAGAGCACCGGCAGCATGTCTTTGCCATCATTCTGCTCCACAATGTGAGTGAGGCTCAGCAGAGACACTTTCTCCCGGCAGCTCCACACCGCAGAGCTGTGGATCAGAGAGTTCTGGGGAAGTGAGGTCAAGAAGAGGCTGGGATTTCCAAATATTAGTTTCATGATTGGATTGGCCGAGACGCGAGAATCAGCCTGGAGGAATTTGTTCACTTCCTTAAGCCGTCTATCCAAGTTCTGCGGAGGAGAGAATGACATGGAATTCAAAAAAAAATCCTGGAATGTAATAATGCGTATTATTTGTTCAAATGTAGAAGAAATACATTATTTCTACCTTCAGCTGAGGTGTGATGATGGTGTTGCTCACTTCCATCTCCCATCCATTTCTAGCGTCTTTGGTGGAGAGCAGATTGTCAAAAGGAGCAGGCCCTGAAAGGAAAGACCTGCTGTGTTAGATAGTAGAAGGTAATCCAGTAAATTGATTGTGTCATTTTTTTTAAAAAGGGCCAAAATGTATACACTGACATCGCATCAAAAAGCTAGAATTAGAACTGCAAATACCAATCTGGACTTACACCTCATATTATTTGAGTGATTTAAAAGTACTTGATTTTAATGTGACACCCCTCTTTTTCCTATTTTCTGTCACTGTCCTGCAGCTTGCAAATTAACAATATAACAAGATAAGAGTAAGGTTTAAGAGCAATAAACTAACTACCGTTAGAATAGAAATGAAAACAGTGAGAAAGCTGCTCTATCGGTATCATTATGTATCTCAAAACATTCTCAAAGCGTGTGACTGTTTTACAGGTTTGTTGTTCCTTACATGTTTGTTGTTGTTGTGGTTCCACGAGGCTGCTGATGAGCAGGTGAACAGTACTGACTGTGTCATCCGTCCCTTTACCCAGAGATCTGATGAGATGTTTCAAGTCCTTTTGCAGGTGAGCAAGTATAAATGCACCTGGGTCATGGACTGGTGGCTTGATGATGGCCGAGATAGACTAGAAACACAAATACAGTGGATGACTGACCAGACCCCATTCTCTTAAATGCTAAAAGCGCAGTTCTATAACACATACATGATGGGGTTTGTATTGTTTGTGAGCATGTTTTCTGGAGATTCTCCAAACAATCAAGAATAATTTGCAGGAAGAGAGGGTGTCCATGATAACTTTCCAGTACCTGTGTGCAGCTGTGGGCACCCAGTAGCATGGCCATGTGATTGAGCATGCGGACCATGGTGAAGGGAACCGGGGACATGCTCTTTGTGTCCAACATGTCTGGATTGTCCCTGCGTCTGGGATCACCGAGGATGTGGCCTGTCTGAGTGCGGTCACCTCTGTGAGAAGAAGATAACAAAAAATACATTGAAATTAAAACAAAACATACACTAAGTGACTTTTTATATTAGATTTGTGGCTCGAATTATATATCGCAGAACACTCACTGAAACTGAACAACTCTAAATCCCGCCACAGGAATGTGGTTGTCGCCTCCTATTTCAGCATCACAGTCCGGACATTTACTTTTTTGCATGGGCTGGCCGCACTGGAGAAAAAAAGCACGCAAGAACGTATTTTTCAATGTATGACAAGCATACTCCAAAAAAGAGATTCAACTAGATTGCAAAGTTTTTATGATTCAGACAGAACATAACATACCTCTCCAATGGTGCATGGGTGACCATTTGGACAATCTATGGTAAGAGTAAATACAAAATTACTTTTCAATGATATTTCAAATGTGAGTGTCATTTTGTCTGTGACTTACGGTACCACTGCAACGGCCCCATAGCTTGTTGAGCCACTGCTAACATGTCCTCAGGCATAGTTGGCAAGAAGGCTGCCTGTAACGAAACATAAAAATATGAGGTGGGCTTCAAAGAAGACAAAGCCAATACTGGAAGCTGTTGACAATATTCATACCTGCATGTTGGCAGGCGTCATGGCCAGCTGCTGCAGGGGGGCCAAGATCCCCTGGTTACTGATGAGCAAGACAGCTGCCAGGTGAATGGTTAAGTCGGCCAGCACACACTTTGCACCAGAAGCCCCGGGACAAACAACCAACGGCCCCACCTGGTTGGTCACTAGAGCTTTGGCAAAGGCCTTTACCTGTGGGCTGGCAAGGACTTTGGAGTCCTGGATGTAGGCCATTAGGGCGTCCAATTGCTGCAGGTAAAATAGATTGATTAATATATATAGATGTGTAGTTTACTGACAAAGACAGAAAAGAGTTCAGTTAAGAAAAGCGTGGGTAACCGTTCCCAAATTACATAAACAAATAGTTATATCAGAGGGTGTGAAGATCTACCTTGGGCTTGGGGTGGAAGCTAGCATTGGCTTCTCTGTAGAGAGTGGTGACTTCCCTGTACAACGCCAACAGAAGATTAACTATTTTACCCTGTGGTGAGCATCTGCACCGCTGTAAAGAAAAAGAGCAACAAGATATCCATGTAAACTCACAATCAAAAGCAGAGTCCTAAACAAATGCTCAGTTACCAACAAGTAAGTGATGTAACGTTACCTCACAAATCTTGTCCAGTCCGTCCACTTTGCAGTCCATTATTCCCTTTGCAACAGCCTCCCTGATGATCTTGTAGTCGTCCCCACACACAAGAAACTGGTCTATTGGGGTGGCTTCTTCACTCTGGGTGTAACGTAAATAAATCCACACTATTTAGTTTCAGCTTTGGAATACAACATTGCTTTTATCTGGGTACTAACACTTAAAAATCACAATGTTGAACCTTTTGCAGCACTTCCACGGGGAAGAGCCAGCGCATGTCGTCCACTTTGAGTTGTTTCAGGACAAACTCCACTCCATGTTGGCTGCAGATCTTACGGATCAAGTAGATTCGATACCAGTCGTTTCCACTGCGCCTACACAGGGTCACCACACTGGTCAGGAAGGCTGCGGTTCCACTTTGACCATTATCCTTAGCCTCTGCTTTGACAAAAACAAGAATGACATTTTGTTAAACTGCACGCATTCTAAAACACACACAAATCACAAATTGTGCAGTATGTGTGTAACTAATACAATATGTCATTTAAATTACGCACCAGGGTTTCTGAGTTTGTCCATAATGAGGGTTGCAGCCATATCCAGGTCCATACGCACTCTGGCCATTTGCTGCAGATACTCCACAGTGGCTTTTTCAGCAGACTGGTCATGTGATTGCAGGTGGTCAGTCAGGAAGGCACTTTCATCCTTCAGACACCGCTGTTGGTCTGCAATGGACCTGAACTGCAACCTTTCAAACATGGAATCCTAAAGAAATGAAAAGAGACACTACTATTCACATGTGTGATAAGCAGATTTGCATTTCATTTACTGATGCTGACAGGCTTTATTTGAAATATACAGCAGACCAAGAATTCTTGAGTACCTCCAGGCAGTTCAAGTACAACGAGTAGAGTTCAGTTTTGTCTGACTCCTCCAAGATGTTGCTCTGCTCAACTGCCACCAGATGCTGCTGCAGGTAACCTTTAACTTCATCGAAGCTTCAGAAAAAGGACAATTCAGACAAAAATGATAAACAACGCAAACAATCTTAGAATTGTACATACATTAAGTAGGCTTTATGCAATGTGCCACAACTTCACCTCACCTGTACTTCATCAGAAGTTTGAGCACCACCGACCGAACCACTGGATTTTTATCCACAGAGTCATCAAACGGAGAGAGCACCTTTGTCAGAATTTGCCGATTGACTGGAGAGAAAAAAGTATAGTCAGAGCTGATGAAGCATGTATAGGCAAAGACATGGTTGTGGACACGAGGGTCCTGCCTGGGCCGCCTGATGGCTTAGTGGTTAGAGCTGGCGGCCCATATTAGGAGACCGCTGCCAATCAAGACGGTTCGAGTCCCGAGCTATTTCCCCCTTTCACTCTATATCTCAAATAAAGGCACTCTCTGGCCCAAAAAATATCTTTAAAATAAACAAAAACAACAAGTGTCTTACCTCCGAGAGTTGTAACATGGTTGGCCTCCACCATGAGAAAGGACAGCAAATGACGAATGACAGCTGAACAGGGGGGAGAGTTGTCTTTGAAGCACACGGTGGACACCAGGTCAATGAAGAAAGCATTGCACTGCTTCCTGAACTGAGCATGTTGTTTGATAAGAATCCTGCAGAAAATAAGAGACGCAATAGTTTAACAGTTTTGAGGTCAAATTCACTACATGCCAGATTCACAAAGCATGAAGCTTCTAATAACAGTACAGTTCATCAAAGGTGTAACCAACCTTATGGCATCTGAAGGAACCATGGGGAAGTCGTCGTTAACTGGCTGCATGCAGAGGGGACAGTACATCTGACCGGGAACCAACCACTGTCTGATACAGGCTAAACAGTAGATGTGTTCACATGGCAGGCAGACCGGATCTTGGGCGTCTCCCATACACACTGGGCACAGCGTAAGACCAAACCTGAAACAAAAAAAATTAGGTGAAGACATCAGGTGGAGGCGAAGAACAGTAGGGGTGATTCCGATGAAATGCAGACAGTGAAATCTGAGTTTTTACCTGAAGATGCATTCAATGGCTCCATCTTTGCAGTTCTTGAGCAAACTGATTACTGCCTCAAAGGACTCCTGAGTTTTGAGGTCTGCATTTTTTTCCAGAATCTATGAGAAAGGAAACATAATACTTTGTCTATAAACAGAGGAATAACTGTCGTTTATGGCAATTCAATGAATTGGTGTTATTAAAATTCTTAAAAATATAAAAGAACACGTATCAACCTGGCAAAGCCCTTTTGTATGCTTCAAAAGCAGAGGTGTCAGCTTCTGCTCTACCAGCTCAATGCCCAACAACATATGTTCCACAAACAGAGAGAGAGAGAATATCCGATTCCATCCAGCTCTAAGAATAAAGAAATAGAAACGAGCAATCTTAATGTAGCTGAAGCACTTTCTACTGGTAAATGTTGGATATAAAATTGTATTGAGCTTGACTTACTGTACTCTGTGGACGATAGCCTTGCACCTGTCTCCATAGCTTCTCACACTGTCCTCAGAGCAGATCAACTCAATGGGAACATGGAGTTTTTTGACCTGTCTGAGCCAGTCTTGTCTTTGGGCATCTGTGTCCAGGGATTTAGGCTCCAGGTACTCCACACATGCGAAAGCAGCATACACATCAAGAACCTTGAAGACAGAGGGAAATTAATTACTACACATCACAGGCCACTAAACAGACAACGTTAATAATACTAAAATACCAAACATTCATAAGTCGCTTGCTTGGCAATTTCAAAAACCTTGAAGAAAACGGTCTTTTGAGGCTCACCAGTTCAACCCCGTCTCTGGTATGATGATTCTTTAAGAGATGCTGGGTCACCTGGGGCTCAATGCAAATCATTCTGGAGAAGTTCTGAAGTCGGTTCTTGAACTTATGATAAGCAGCATGGACCCATGGAAGAGATGTCACTGTATCCGTATTATTGAGCTGCAAACGCAGCTCATTGACGCAACAGTTCAGGGCACCACACAGGAGCTGGAAAAGAGCATGACGTGCATGAGGATTAACATGCACTAACACCACACAGATCTAGATTAACAATGGCTGCAAGTCAAAACAACCTCCAAATCTTCCTGACATGTCACGTTCATTGTCATGGAGATGAAATCCTGAAGGTAGCGTTGGAAAAACTCTGTCTGCATCTCTCGGTCTGCTTTCTCAATGTATCGCCCCAGTGGTGTCTTCCAAAAGAAGTCATCGAAATCTTGTTGGGTTTGGCCTAACAGACATACACATTTGTTTACACAACATCAACATCATTACATTACATGTCATTTGTCATTTACATCTTTTATCCAAAGCGACTTACATACATTCAGTACTGTGGACAATCCCCACAGGAGCAATTTGGGGTGAAGTGTCTTGCCCAGGGACACAACGACATGCTGACTGCAGTGGGACCCGAACTTGCTATCTCCTGATTCGAAGTCCAGCACACCCTCCACTGAGCCACAGCCTCCCACATCATGGTGGTAACATAGCACGAATGTAGAGTACCTGATAACAAGCCATTACCTTCACGTTGAAGGGCATGAACCCAGAGTTCCTCCAGGTAGTCCTTGATCCTCCAGCTGAAGGGCATGCTGCAGCTCATGTTCCTGTCTTGGGCAATGTAGTTCTGCACCAGGATTGTTTTTGTCTCAGAGCTGTCAAAAGAGAAAAACAACAAAAAGTTTAAATATGTTAACAGTTTGTTAAATCTTATGACCTTTATTCATCATAACCATAACTCACTTGGGGTCCAGTGTTAGGTGTGGGATTTCCAGCAGCTTATCATTGCCAAAGATATCTAACCAAAGCCTCTTGACAAATCCACCACACTTTTCATCGAGTAGGATGTTCATGTTTTGATCGCGGTCAATGACTGAAACCAGTTGAGCCAAGAGGGGAATGACCACAGCCTGAACGCGCTTCCATAAGGTGTGCCTGTCACAACAGACAAAATGTTAACAGTGCAGTTCATAAAAAAATATGATTGTTTAGGCAAACAGAACATGTGTATTCTGTGGCACTAACCTGAAAGTGCCTCCCTCTTGCAATGCGTCAATGTTTGAGGCCTCCTTAATAACCCAGTTGCTTTTGATGGATAAACCATCATGAGTCGCCAGCAATGAGTGAAGATGCTTCTTTACAGTTTGCAGAAATTCCCCTGAGAATAGAAAGATAAGATCAGGAACACTGCAACTGCTGTAAAATAACAACACCACTGAAAGAAAAGTGTTGTTAGTACCTTTTACTTCGTCGTTGTCACTGAGGAGTGTCAGCAGGATCTCAACTCTCCGAGTACTGCGGCCACCTTCCACCTGGTCCCTGAGCATGCCGACTGCACTCTGCACACAGCTCCGCACCAGCGCTGTCGTGTCCACAGCGTTTTCCCAGCCCTGCAGCAGGAAACACAGTGGTTAAAAGCTGGTAACACAAGCAACCCAAAATAACATGACATATAATCTTTGTCAGACAACTGACTGAAAGCACATCTGTCCAACATTAGAGTCAGAATTAAGAATCGGTTTTATTACCAAGTAGGTTTACACATACGGGGAATTTGCTTTCGTATATGTAAACCTAGATGGTAATAAAACTGATTCTCATTAAACTGTAAGTGTAGATTTTTCTTAATTAATGGCAAATTAAAAAACATATTTTAAAGGTCCCATGTCATGGCCATTTCTACTGATCATAATTCCATTGTTGAGGTATACTAGAATAGATTTATATTGTGCAATTTTCCAAACTGACATTGGTTTCTCATACAGCATCTCTGTTTACATGCATAAAAACCTTCATAACACACAAGGGGACGGGTAATAACCGGAAAAGCCTGACCTGGGACCTTTAAGTGTGTGGTTTTCCCACAACAACACATGTATGTTGTATCCGTCTGTACTCACATTTCCTTCTGCATTTTCCTCTGCTTCCTCATGCTCATTCTCAGTATACATGTCATCCAGTTCCATGGCTATAGAAAAAAAAGTTTGTAACTTAATGCCACAAAGATTATACATCGAGGAAATTATTATTTGCTATCGATTAATTATGAATCGTTACCTTCAGGCTGGCTCATCTTTGTTTCAAACATTTGACTGATTGTCATGTTTTGCAAGGCTTTGATGTCTGAAACAATGTCCTTTGACCGTCTGAGGTCATCAATGTGAACTGATCTCCAGGGGCCTGTAAATATTAAAATGTGTCGGATTATTCTTCAAACCATTTGATAAAAATAAAAAAATCACAACTCTTATTAACTTTACCTCCATGAAAGCCGATGTAGGAAGTCCCTCCTTCCATTCTTGGCAGTCTGGTGATAAAGTAGACAAACACCCTGCTTCCGTTGCTCTCGTGAGTTATCTTGTTGATTTCATTCATGGATGAATATCTAAAAATAAACAGCAAAACTAAATATGGCGAATCCCAAGATGGACATATAACCAACAAAGAGGAAATGTTTGACCTACTTTGCAGATGCAATGAGATTGGCACTGTGAGAGGCTTCGTCGAAATCACTCTGAATGAGGAGGATCTTGTTGGGGGGTACAGTGTTACTGCTTCCATTATCAGCTGTGAGGAAGTTCCTACAAGAAAACAAGGAATTGAAGTTGAGACTGATAACATACTAAAAGATCAGAAGTGTATGTTCTTGGTAATAACAATGCTTTTCTGAACATACATTATACCCCTTAAAAATACTGTAACAAAGGATATATTTAATGGACATTAAAAAAAGACAGTTCACCCCAAGAACAAAATTAATTTGCCAATAGTGTTTTTATCAATATAGATTGTTTGTTGCACGTTGCTGAAGCTTGGATAAAATGGCCACAGCCATATATATGTCCAGATATTATGAACCTGTTAGTCAAGATATTGATTAACAGTCATGTTGGAGCAGTTTCCTTTTGGAAAAAAAAATGTTATGCCAAATTCCAGCCAACTGCATTACATTTGTATTTTATTTCCCTCTCGCCTAACAAAATGTTTCTCCTTTGTATTGTTTTTTTACAACTTACCATACCATTATTAAGAAGAACATTTACTTTCTGCATAATTGTGTTTATTGCAGTTTACTCTATGAGAATACCAACACGTTTCAGGTTATTTCAGTTTAACAGAGCCACATATTTTAGAAAATCTAAACTAATACATTTCTCAAAATATCAACAAACCTAATTTTCTTCAGGAACGAGTACTCCGTGTCAAACTGCTGGAGTGACAGCAGCTCAACACTATTCAACACTTGTTCTAGTGTATCAAGGTCAGAAGCTGTCAGAAGTCTGGAGAATGTTGTCACCTGTATTTTGAAATGAGAAGTATTAAGGCCTTATAAATGCTTGCAAGCATGTATTTGAAACCACTATAACAACATAACATTTTTAGGTTACCTCTGTGAAGAAGGAGTGGCAATGGACTTCCTGCATTGTGTGTACAAGAATGAAGTCGGCTAAGCAGCTGTTTTTCTGCTCTTCGAAGTAAACTCTGGCCAGATTTTCACTCTCCACTTTGGGAAGGCCTGTGCAGTCCAACCGCACAACTGAGTCTGGTGTGGCACATCTGAGCAGTATGAGTTTTGCCTCGTCCAGTACTCTCCTCTCAGGATCTGAGATGTCCAAACTGCCCTTCTGTGTTTCTACAACTTGTAGTACCACTGAAGCACATGTGTCTGAGTGGTAGCCGATAAAGACGTCTGGCGGTTGGTACTTGTAACCCTGAGCTACTGTTGCGTGTTGATTGCTGAGAGAGACAAAGAGTCTCAACCATCTCTCCAGTTCTTCCGCAATCTTCGTCTGCTCGGTTTTAAGGACAGTGTGGATGTCCATGTAATGTTTCTCCAGCCTGTTGATGAGAGGTATTGGAAACTGTTTGTAGACAACCTCTCTTTCCTCAATGACAATCAGCCGGAAGTCCCTGTGCACCCGACATTTCACACGGTGGGTTCCCAGTCCAAGATCCACATATTTCTGTCCTCCCAAACAAACATAGTATTGGTTGAGGGCATCGTACAGGCTTTCATAGAGGTTTTGCAAGTTTAGGAGAACAACCGTTTGACCTGTCTCCATGCAGACCTTTACTCTGTTGATGTTGCGGCAGATTTGGGTGTATTCTTGGTCTTTTGGGAAACTGGATCCAAAGATTATTTCTGGCTGACCATTTTCTGAAAAGAAGGTTTGCTGCAAGATTTGTAGCGCTGCATAGTTTTTTGTCAGTACCAGCAGGTAACGACATTCTTCTTGTCCAACCGACTGAATGTTTTCTTTCACAAACTCAATGGCACTGATGTTATCCAGGTCCTGTGGAAAATCCAGTCTTTTGGTAAAGACGGAAACTGCGTCAACATCATCCTTTCCACTGAAATTTCTCAACACTGCCTTTATGGTTTCTTCTGGAGTGGGCTTCCTTTGAGAAGCCTTGGCCACTGCAAAAATCATCTTAATCAAGCTGTAATAGTCACGTAGGCCAAAAAAGCCTTTGCCTTTTTTGTGGCAGATGTTCAAGTAGGCTCTTGCAAAGGGCTGGAATAAATCCCTGACTTTCTCCAAAACCATTGCATCGGATTTGCATATGCCTTTAGCACTCTCAATGAGTTCCCTCTCATCAGGGTCACCACGGGAGACAAAAATGCCTCTGTTCATCTTTGCAGGGTCTAAAGCCCAGTTTGAGATGCCAATGAATCCAACCTTTTTGTGTGGTAGTGGCTCATCATCAATGCATCCCTCTTCTAGCAGTGGATGGAGGGTTTTCAGTGGCATTTTTGGAGAGTCCTCAGCCAGCCCAATCTCATCAAGAACCACAACTGAAATGTACTCCGCCAGGTTCTTTCCTTCCTGGAAGCGTCCGCATTGTTTGAATGTATTAATGATGCCTTCTGGTGTTGAATGAGGGCTACACTGGAAGGAGACCAAATGGATTTGTTTAAACCCTTTGTAGAGATCTGAATGAGCAGCTTGGCCCTGCATTGCATCAGCCACAAGAGTTTTAGACAGAGATTTTGAACTGCCAGGTTTCCCAACTAGGAAGAGAGGGATTTTTAGCTCAATGCAGATGACCATCATGAAGACATTCTCTTTCAGTGCACTGTTTCTCGCAATGGTATCCCCCATTGGAACACCGCTCAAAAGCAAATCCTGCATTAGTGTGATTTCCTGCATTACTTTTTCTGGGCTGTATTCCGGTGGTAGGCTTTTGCTGATTTTCTGTCTGTATTTGTCCTTTTTCTCTAAGCAGGCATGGTAGCACACTCCAATGGCCATGACTAGAGACCAGAGAACAGGGTCTCTGACCTCCTGCTGTCTGTGATGCCTTTCATTCTTCTCAGCTTTCTGTTTACTCTCAAAATCTTTAAGCTCTGCAAACAACTTGATGTGGTTGTCGTAGAACCAAACAAAAGACTGCATGCAGCGTTCGACATCTCTCAGGCTGACAAAGCTGCATTCATCCTTTTTTGTCCGCATGTACTTCTGTGAAGCTGAGAGGACATCAGTGATGCACTTGATGTAAGTTTGATGAATGGCCTTTTTTTCAACCACTCTTTGCACAATCTGCTGGATGTATATTTTCTCCGTTTGATCGTTTAACTGTCCAAAGTCCCACACCAGAGGAATCATGCTTGGTGGTAATGCTTGAACTCTGTAGACTAACTGGCGGAGGGGAATGGACCCAAGCTTTTCATCTGACTCTTCAGCCCGAACTCTGTACCCAAGGCCGGCAGATTCTAACCTCTGAATCATCTCATCCGTGTGCTTTCGGTAAGGGTTGCATGCTGCAATGATCTGCAATCCACAGTCGGATGTCAAACTTTCCCCCTTGACTGTCTTGTCACAGAGGACCTCCTTAATACTGCTAATGGCATCGGTTGTGTTGGCTTCATCAAAAAAGAGAACAGATTCAAATCCATAGTCTCCCTTGTTGATAGAAGCAAGGTCTTGAGCTTCTCTGATCTTGGTGTAAATCATCTCAGAAGTTGTGCCCCCATGCACCTTGACCAGTTTCATGTTCTCAGTGGCCACTCCACTCCTTCGCAACTCACAAAGGAATTTAATGAGCCTTGTCTTACCACAACCTGTCTCTCCCATGATAATGACAGGGATGCCACACCTGAAGCGCATATGGATTGCTAACATCTTCAGTATGTTATCAGTGGTAAGCTCATAGGTTTCATCAGGGTCAAGGGGCCACTGGATACCAAGAACATTGCAGAGTCGCTCTATTTTCTCTCCTCTTGGAAGGAGATCAAAGTCCATGTTGAAAGGGACTCTCTGTAGTTTGAGGCCTTCATACAATATCTTTGTCATGACATTCTTTTTTATCACCCTTCCAGAAGTGGGATCGATGGCATCAACAGAGTCCGGTCCATTGGGCTCAAGATGGAAGCCAATAAAGGTCATGGACACATGGTCATCATTAAAGAAGATGTATGGATGTGGTTCTGTTTCCCATCTCTTTCTGATCAGAAAAGGAGCCAAGTCTTCGTCTTTGACACCAGTCATGTCCATCTGCAGCCTGCCAGGACTCTGGTCAGAGATGCTTAGTGATGGAGTGGCAAAGTCTTTTGCCATCAGAATCATGAAGTCCACCACAAAGGTTTTGAAACCAGTCAATCCAGTGTCTCCTGTTAACTCAGGGTCACAAAAAACTGATGACTCACAGTCTTTCAGCTGAAGATTGAGGAACCATGCGAAATTTCTCAGCTCTGCCCAGGATGGATCCATCATTCCACAGAACATGAGAAGCATCTGAAGGCATTCAACCTGTGACCCTTCAACTTTCTGGTATTTGAACAAATCAAGATCATTTTTGTTATGAAACCGTGTGAGATACTGGTATGGCCGCTGAAAGGCTGCACTCCTGTATTCTTCTTCATCCATTAGTGGTTCTTCATTGGTCTCAAAAGAAGGATCATCTTGCTTCTTGATCGCCAACATTAGCACTTCTTTGGGTGGTCGGCAGAAAATATTTGGAAACACACCTGTGAATGTGCTGTTCAAAGTCTCGGCCTATGCAGAAAAAGAGAAAATAAAACACATAAAGCATCGGCAACGGTTTAAGAATCAGATAACGAATGATTAGCATAATTCCCAAAAAGTTAAAAGTCTTACCTGCCGTGAAACATTTCTAGTTGACATGACAGTCGGCTCTAACATCTCAATGAGATACAGCTGCTTGTCACTGCACTTCCACGTCTTTCCCTCAGAGTCCATCAAATAGCGCAGGATCAACAATTTGAAAAGAAACTCATGGAGACCTTTCTGCACCTTTTGAATCACATAAAACATAGCCCAATTTAACCTTATATGTAAGCTTTCGAGTTACTAAATATTTATTAGGCAATATTAAACCAAGATAAGCAATAAGATTAAGATTCATATTTACCGATGATGTGACGTCAAAATGGAACATCGTGAGTTCTTCACCTTTGGGGGTGTTCAACAAAGATTGAAGGATGACATTCTCGTCAACATTTGGTTCAATCAGGCGTATGCATTTCATCATTGATGGCTTTTTGGTGGAGTGTTTCAGTTTTTCATACAGCCTCTTGATGTAGAGAGATTTACCTGCATTTAAAAAGAAAGTTTTTATTATAGGTATTAATACTCTTAAGAGTTTACTTAAGTTCACCATCATCATTTTGAAACAGCTGAGTACTGTACACATGTACTAACCAACACCAGCCCTTTTGGATGACACAACACCGACGCGCAGGCGGTCTTTGAACACAGCTGCAGCGCTGCATTGATCTGCTGGAACAACGTAGTGTTTGTGGAGGTATCTCTCGATCCCGTCCAATGGCTCCTGGGGAACCATGTGCAATCTGTACTGGCTGAAGGCTGAAGGAAGATAGGCATGTTCTCTTTCAGAGCTGCAGATGAGGACAAGTCTATAGTCTTTTCGGCTCTGCATTTTCCTTCTCTGAAAAAAGTTCTCAACTTTAGAGCTCACATCATAAGTGAGCAGATCTCCGTACAGCAGAGTGTATATCTTCTGTCCCCTGTACCCTTGGCTGAGACAGCGTCTGAAGAATAGCTCCACCTGTTCGTACGATGTTGAGGAGTTGCACAGAAGGACTTCATCATAGGTGGGAAGTGACTCTGCTTCACAACTCATGTAAATGGAGATGCAAGATGTCAACACCTCATCGTGCGGGCAAACAATGAGGTTTGGATTTCCGGCGGCCAGGCCTTTGGGTAGCTGCCTCAGTATTAAATGTCTGGTGTCATCATCAGAAATGTCTTCATCACTCTCATCTTCTTCACTATCTTCTTCTTTGTTGGCTAGTAATTCCAACAGTCTTCCAAGACTATGTATATCAAGAATGTGTGGAAGATACGTTGTCATGTCTTTCATATAAGCATTCCATATCTGATAAAATATTTGCACACCATTTGCTCGGACCACAAGACTGAGAGAATCCATCTCATTGGCAAAGTCTGTGTCTCCCAGCTCACTTGTTGGCACGATAACAAAAGTCTGAAACTCAATTTCTTCATTTTGCTCTTGTGGTTTGGTGAGGATCTCATACTGGAGTGTATGCCAGACCTGCCTCAAGTCTGAAGCTGTGCAATTTGGTTTGACAAATGAGAGCATCATGAGAACTTGGTCCTCAATTTTGGCCACATTTTGCTGAGTCAACTGGCTGCAGAGGTAGACAATCTGTTCGGCTGTGTAGTAGTTCAGGTAGTAATGCTCGGACCTCTGTTTGTCCACAAAGTTCATCCAATAATCTAGGCATTTCTCAATTTTCCTGCAAAATTCAGGAAGCTGCTCTACTATGCTGCCCTCCACAATGACAACACTGAGAACACTGCCCAGGTTGAAGTCCATCATAATGCTGGGTTCCTTACTGCTCAAACTGCAGTTGATCTGTGCTTCCCAGTGCCTGAAAAGAGGATTCCCAGCAGTGTAGAGGGCAATGAATGCCTCAGCTAGTCTTTGAACACTAGCAAAAACCTGAAAAATAAATACAAACCTATCGTCAGATTATACATTGAATCATCTTTTGTACTGTATGTACTTGGTAATCAGGAGACATACTGTATATGGTATATTCAATATTTTAAGAAATGTGTTAAACTTTGAAAGATAGGAAAAACTGAATAAAAAAATATTATAGGATTGTTATTATTATTATGAGCCCATATAGAATAATTGGTTCTATGGTAAACTGAAATGACCTAGCTGATAAACGATGAGGGAACAATTTCAATATACCTCTGCAAAGTGATCAACTTCATTCTGCCCTTGATCCCCTTTGCCAGACATGAGCATAAGTTTGTTCTGCAGCTCTCGAAGGTCCTCAAGAGAATAGCAGCGCATCCTCTGACCCTCATCATTCTCCTCTGGAATCTGCAGCTTCAGGGCGGAGTCAAGACTCAACTGGAATGAAAAACAGAAATATAATCTCATACATAATTCTGTAGGAACTTTCTCAGAGACAACCTCTGTACTTCATGTATGTAAGGTTGCTATCATCTTGGATTTTGTCATTTACCTTTTTTACATTTTGTGCACTGATGAGGTAGATACCCTTGCTGTTGATGGCTGATGCTAAGGAGAGAGACGACAGCTCCACCGATCCATGACTGTCCTTCACAGTCTTCAGCCATTCCAAATGCCGTGCACTGTCCCGCTAAAAAATAAGATAAGATTGGCAATGTGCTGATTAATATTCCGTTTCTATTACAAATACTTGGGGTTAACCCAATTAGCCTAACCGTATGATAAAAACTTTCACACGAGTGTTTGTAGTTAATTTACTGTTTGCAATTGCTATTATTATTTGATGTCAGAGGATTGTCTCCTTCAACAAAGTTGTAACATCAGTAAATTGTACAATAACAACAGAGAAACAATGTCAACACGGGTTATTTTTAACAAAAGTAAGTTTTAAGCTTTAATATTTCAGAAGAAGTATTGGCTTTCTCACCAGTTTATCTGGTAGTTTGCTGTCATTCTTCAAAGCTTTCCAGAGCTTCTCGAGCACCTCTTTGAAGATGTCGAAACCAGCATCTTGTTTGAGCTCATAAAGCATTGAAGAATATCCTTGGACAGCATCATGGAAGCAGGCGACACGATCCACATCCATGTCATTCTCTCCCGCGGAGATGGAAGCCAGGTCAACGAACACCTTCAACTCATTGATATCTGAAAGCAAATAATAATTGTTTTAGCTAATTTGCCTGAATCAGCAATAAAAGCCTTGTTAATACAGCATATTGTAACTGTTCTTACCTTCAAGTGAATCTTTAACCCAGTTTACAAAGTGTCCTCTGAGTTCCAGCTCCTGCAGGCACAGTCTGCGAGCCTCAGTGATGTCCACCAGCACCATCTTTGCCTGGATCAAGTGATTGTCAATCCGATTGAGCGGCTCGTTCTGGAAGTCTGCATGGCTCTGAAGGGAGAAAAATGTGAAAAGACAATATTAAAAAAATAGATATAGCCGCATTGATTTTCACATAATGTGGAATCTTTGTTGGGTGCAATATACTTAGTTCATAGCCACTTACAACTTTAGTGAGTGTCTCCAGAACCCTGAAGTCCCCCTGAAGACAAAGCGCCTCTTTGACCTTCATGATAATTTGAGCCGAGGCCACAGCTAGATGAAGTTCGTGATACTGCTCGATCTGTTGAACCCTGCTGTGGATCCACTGTTTGTCAGTGGATTTATCAATTCTGCACATGATGTCCAGGTCCTTTGCAAGCTCTTCGTACCTGCCCTTGTAATCATGGAAAAGCTGGTTTACCTCCTCGAGCCTTATACTGCTATTCTTCAGACGAGTGTAGATGCCTTTGTATTTTTCATAGCAAGGCTCGAAAATGTCATCGTGTATCATTTCTGGTGTTGCATTAATGTCCGCTATTTGAAGTGCACCAGGGTCGGCGTCTGCCATTTCTTCTGCAACCATGAGTTTGGCTTGATTCTCCCAACACACTTTGAATATATGACTGTCTCTGAAGGTGAACAGAATCTCGCCCATGTATTTGATTTCTTCACCCAGATTAAAGTAGGTGACAACACCCGCATTAGGTGAGGGCAGCTGTTCAAATGGATGAACCTCCATAAAATGGTTCAGCTGCATCGATTCCACGTTCACCTGCTTTCTCTCTTCCATGTCCTCAAGATCAACTGTCATGGAAATTAAATAAGCATACGTTAGCTCTGCTGCAAATATGATATGGAAACCAAACAGAAGGATTTTCCACCATACCTGTCATATGTTCCTCAAGTTTGTGGCTCATAGTTAAGACAATGTCTACAAGCTCCTTCTCATGGTACACATCATTCAATTCATCCTCTCTGCATCGTAACAGCCTCCTCATTTTGCCATTATCCCTGTATTGTTCATTCTCAGAGAGGCATTCTGTATAAATATCAATTCAAACACACACATCTCAAAGTTACTATTATGCTTGCACAATGAAATAGCATTTTTTGGGGGTTATTATTTTTTTTAATAAATGTGATGTGAAGCAGACTGTTTTACCAATCTTCAGCAGATCTAAGAAGGCGGTTTTCCTGGCCAAAATGATTTTCAGCAGGCTGGTCTTTATGGTTCCATGGACCAGTTGATTGTTGATGGCTGTGAATGATGATATTGCAATGGCGATTTGGTCCCTGGCATCTTCAGAGAGCTCATTGATCAGCTTTTCATCTGCGCCTGCAATGAGAGAAATTACATGGCAGTTTTTTGTCTAAAACCACATAAATATTCCAATGCTTCTCTTTTGCCATGAGGTCATTAAGTGAGTTTATTTCTGTTAGTTGGCTTTTTTTACAATTATATTAAACCTCATAACTACAGATTATTTCTATTTGGTGTGTGCATGTTTAAATTAGTTTATTTATTCAAGCGGAGATACCATGTAGTTTGAAATAGTCTTTGGCGGCAGTCCAGGAGAGTAGGTGCTGAAGGACCAATTGTTCATCATCCTGATATTTTCCTTGACGGTCCTTTGGCCAGGATTTCTCGATAATGGCTGATATGAGTTTCCCGAACTTCCAGTTTACCTTGAACCTCTCCAACAGCTTCCCCTCAGACTTAGTCTACATTATGAGGAAAAACAGTCATAAACATTACTGTGAATCTTTTATATCCGGCTAGGACTGTAATAAAACAAGGAACCAATATAATAGGTTATAGATTTTAAGAAGTTGTCAAACCTGGCATAAAGATGTAACAGCCTCAAGAGCACACCTCTCGACACTAGCAGCAACGAGTGGATAGGATTCACTGAGTTCCTCTATCTTTGTGCAGTAAAACTCAGTTTGATCCACAGCAGATTCCTAAAAGCAGATGCATGGAGAATATAGTAAATATGTGTTGTTTACCGAAAATGAACAGTGATGTGTAAAAGAAGTATCACTCACCAGTTTGTATTTGCCCTCAAAATCCATTGTGAATGTCTCTCTCCATACTTGTGTGCAATCTTTATCCTTGAATTGGATGGACATGATGTTGTTCCACATCTGTTAAACACAATCAAACAGAAGAAAACATTTCCAACTTTCTCTACTGATGATCGGTTGTGAGCATCCATCTGTACATTTTGTGTTTCATTAAAAAAATAAAACAAACTGCTCACTTCAGTTTCTGCTGTGGCTTCAACTCTGGTGTACATGGATGAAATTGCCCTGTTTAGCAAACTCTGTCTGTAGGATTGACTGATCCAGTTTCTCATGATGGACATCGCCCGAGAGATCAGTTCTTTAGCGTAATGCTGCTCGTTCTCTCCTTTCTGAGTCTCCTACAAAGGAAGCAATATTACAGAATTTGAGATAAATGAATGAATTCTCTATGAAATGCCAATAGCTTTATATGATTCACTTCATATACCTGTGGCTTGTTACTGTGAACAAAGTCTGACACGGATGCAACCAGATTCATGCAAGCTACAGTTATATCCGGGTAGTTCTGGGTATATGATGCCGGTTTGACTCCCTTGCAGAGCTTTTCCAACAGTTTCACTGATGTGTCAAGGCACTCTCTCCTATACGCCTCAGTTAAAAGGCTTGAATAAAAACAAAACAATAGAAAGTGAAATCAATAAAGTAAGTTAACATATTACCATCCGTATACACATTTGATTTCAAGTTCTGCACAGTAAAATCGTCATAAAAAGGATACAAAAAGAACAAATCCCAAGTCTTAAAATGTGAACTATTGGTATGATAACAATTAAACCAACAAATAGAAACAAGTTGTCTGTCTCTGACTTTAGAGTTAACAATTGACCTCATCTGCCTGCCTTGAGACTGTGGGAGGAACCTGGAAAAAATATTGCTAAGACTGGAAGAACACTCAAGCGTCTTTCTTTTCATGCATTTGACACATTTCTTGTTTTACACTTTTAATTGCAAACCAACTGAATATAAAACGGAAAATTACCTGTACTTTTCTTCAACAAGCTTTTCTTGGACATGTGAGAGAATGTGAGATACTGTCTGAAAAGCAGAAATCCAAAAATATTAATTAATTTTGTGAAACTTGCTAAAACCCTGAAATGTTTATTATTTTTACTAGATGTTCCACTTCACCTTGTAGTTACTGCTCGTAATATCCTGAGGAGCCTTGTTAGTGAAAACATGAAGCATGTCCAAAAGCTCAATGTCAATGATGTTACACTCCATCAGATCATCTAATGGGATCAGGAACATGCAGGATCGCACAAAAAGTGCATCCACTTCCATCAAGTGACTGTTGTTTTTCATCAGATTCACTAGAGACCTAAAAAAAAAAGACAATCAATTAAAATGTATCTATGTACAGCAATATATATTCTGAACAAAAGCACTGGAAGATCGGACTCTTACTTCCTTTCTTGACTGCTCATGTATGATGGTGAGGTACCAATTTCAAGGCCTTGCAAACCTGCCCAGGCTACACCATACTTTGAGGTTCCAGAAGTTGGTACTTCAAAGAGCTGCGTGGAGCCTTTGAGAAGGTGGAGGAGCGGCAGGACCAGAATCCATCGAGGCATTCCTGCTGTTTTCACTTCTTTTATCAGATACACCAACATTTCTGTCAGACTACAACAAAGAAAATAGTATGAGCATCTGAATAGAAAAACATCTTTGGCTGCTCTTAAATGTGTAGATCGCTACCTACTTTTTGTTGAGAATAGCGACATCCTGAGAAAAATTTGCCCAGTAACCGAGGAACTCTTCTTTGTCCCGTTTGGGTAAACAGAGCATATTGCAGAGCTGATTGAGCTCACCATTTTCCAGTCTGAATTTATGCTGTCTCCATACACAGAGCATGATCACAGCTGCTCTCATGGGATCCTGAGTGTAGAGCATCTCCCCACCTACATCCTTCCTCAACTGAGGAATAACCTTTGTCAGCATGAATTCCTTTAGCATCTTTCTCACCTAGGAAATTATACCAGAGAAGCAGAGGTAAGGAGTAAGATGGTTTAGCCATACCTGAGGGCATGCAGTATCTTTACACAACGATTATGAACTTACATCCTCTTCCCCATAGTCTAAGGAGTTCCACTTCTTTTGTCTTTCTTCATACACAAAAGGATCTCCATAAACCTGATAGAACTGATTCAGCTGGATCATAAAACTTCTCAAATTGGTATCAGTCCAGCTCCTGAGAAGATCAAATATGGACTCCAGCATGATGTTCCCTGCGATCTCTCTGCCTTGAATCAGATTCTTCCTTTGGCCAGGCCAGAACGTTTCTTTTAATTTATTCGTCAATTTATTGAGCATGTTCTTCGATGGCTCGGCACAAATGATGTCATCATATTGATGCCAGTCCCCTTTACGAAAAGAAATACAACATAAATGTTATGTATGTCAAGTAAATACATCATAATATGATAATCAAATACCATTTGCATGCAGCAACTATGATTAGAAATAGACCAAGTGAAGGTTACATTTACCGTCATCATTGATAAGGCCGGGTTTCACAAACAAACACCTGTTGGTAATCTGGTGAGTAGAATCAAGTTTGTATATGTACTCAAACTCGTACTCCCTCTTTTTTTTGTTATAGACAACATATTTGTACGGTATTGACACAGATTCAGCTTCAGTTTTGATTGTAGGCAGACTGCCCTCAACCAGAAAACCATGTTCTCCAAGATCCCTGTGAAAGAAGAAAAGAAAGTAAAATGTACTGTATGTGGTGTTAAGAGTGGGATGTGAAAATAAGAGCAGGCTAGTATGTCCATGAACACATCAAATTCCACAGCCATGATTCCCTCTGCCATTGAGTGGGGCAGTTTAATTTGAGATACAGCTAGTTTGTATACAACATATACAAACCAAGCTGCATATGTATGTGTAGTCTGTGTGCATGCAAGGATTGGGTGGGGAAAATGTATTTTCTTTTAATTAGCAAATAAATTCTAAAGAAACTAAACACTTGATTTTAAAGTAAAAACTGGATTTAGGAAAAATATTTTAGGGATTTATTATTGTTTCCCATATATTAGGCCACCATCTGAGCTTAATTGACGATGCACCCAAGAATACGCGTAAGCATAATACCTGGTCACAGACAGCTCAACTGCATCTTCTTTCCACGTTCCAATGGGGTGCCCAGCCCTGATGAAGATACGATCTTCTGCAGGATCAAATTTGAAATCCTTTGAGAGAACTGCATGAAAGTAAATTGTGAGTCTTTCCCGTGCAGCAATGTTCTTGTTCCTGGTCAGCCTGAAAAGCAGAAACAAATAAAAAGAGATTATATAACACACATAAAACTGATCCAAAGCAAATGTGTGCCATTGTGTGAGAGAGCTTCTTCACTTTTTGGGGGGCGGTTCAGCATGGGTGCTGGGCTCCTTGCTGTCCTGTTTACTTCCCTTGTCGGGGGTTTGTTCTGCCGTCGAGTCCTTCTCGCTGCCAGACTGATGAGCCCCCAGGGTCTCCTCCGCATCAACACTGGAGCCTCCGGGGTCAGCCTGGAAAAAGTAGCATTAAACATGCATGTTAAATATACACCTTGAACCAAATAAAAAAAACGAATAAACATTCTGCACCAAAAAACGTATTTTATTCAATAACATTTCATTTTCCTACATTTTAGTCTGCATTACCTTTGAAGGTGTTTGAGGCCCAAACACCTTCTGAGTCTGTTTCTGCTGCTGCTGACTCTTTCCCTTCTGTTTGCTTTGTCCTGTCTGCTTCTCATTTTTCTCTACGTTGGCATTCTGGTCCATTGCAGGTGGTTTATTGGCGTCCAAGTCTTTCTTTTTCTTTGAGCCTTTCTTTTCAGTATTTTCATCTTGTAGGTTTATTGCCTTGTTCCCTTTGCCTGAATCTGCCTGAGAAGCTTCACTCTTGCTGTCTTCTTGGATGGGAGTCTGAGTGTCAGCTGGTGCTGTGTTGAGAGTCTGATCCTGAGCTGATTTCAGTGCATTGCTCTCTCCCTCAACAGTGATACCTGGAGCGTCCCCAGAATGAATCGGAGTTCTTGCCTCTAATGCTAAAGCCTCCTTTTCACTCTGAACCTCTTGTTTGTCTTCAGAAGGGCCCGCAGGAATGTTCTTGTTCCTGGTTGGCCTGAAAAGCAGAAACAAATAAAAAGAGATTATATAACACACATAAAACTGATTCAAAGCAGATGTGTGCCATTGTTTGAGAGAGCTTCTTCACCTTTTGGGGGGCGGTTCATCATGGGTGCTGGGCTC
Source organism: Dissostichus eleginoides (assembly GCA_031216635.1). Taxonomy (NCBI): domain Eukaryota; kingdom Metazoa; phylum Chordata; class Actinopteri; order Perciformes; family Nototheniidae; genus Dissostichus; species Dissostichus eleginoides. The sequence goes on from CM062277.1 coordinate 17,021,729, forward strand.
CTTGCTGTCCTGTTTACTTCCCTTGTCGGGGGTTTGTTCTGCCGTCGAATCCTGCTCGCTGCCAGACTGCTGAGCCCCCAGGGTCTCCTCCGCGTCGACACTGGAGCCTGTGGGGTCAGCCTGGAAAAAGTAGCATTAAACATGCATGTTAAATATACACCTTGAACCAAATAAAAAAAACGAATTAACATTCTGCACCAAAAAACGTATTTTATTCAATAACATTTCCTTTTCATACATGTTAGTCTGCATTACCTTTGAAGGTGTTTGAGGCCCAAACACCTTCTGAGTCTGTTTCTGCCCCTGCTGACTCTTTCCCTTCTGTGTGCTTTGTCCTGTCTGCTTCTCATTTTTCTCTACGTTGGCATTCTGGTCCATTGCAGGTGGTTTATTGGCGTCCAAGTCTTTCTTTTTCTTTGAGCCTTTCTTTTCAGTATTTTCATCTTGTAGGTTTGTTGCCTTGTTCCCTTTGCCTGAACCTGCCTGAGAAGTTACTGTCTTGCTCTCACTCTTGCTGTCTTCTTGGATGGGAGTCTGAGTGTCAGCTGGTGCTGTGTTGAGAGTCTGATCGTGAGCTGATTTCAGTGCATTGCTCTCTCCCTCAACAGTGATACCTGGAGCGTCCCCAGAATGAATCGGAGTTCTTGCCTCTAATGCTAAAGCCTCCTTTTCACTCTGAACCTCTTGTTTGTCTTCAGAAGGGCCCGCAGGAATGTCAGCTGCTACTGAACTAGGCTGGCTCTCTAGTGAGGAGGGCCCATCCTGGAGGGATTCTGGCGTTTCATCCATTGCATTTTCTGAGCTTTCACTGTCAGAAGAGTCTGGCCCGCCCTGAGTCTTCTTTCCTTGGCTGTCTCCCAGTGAGACATGAGACATGTCTTGGTCTGATGACAAGGGGCCTTCTTTCTTCTTTTTGTTCCTCTTCTTCTTTTTTTTCTATGAAGACCGGACAGTGGAAAATCAGTTATACAAAACCACACTTTACTGCTAATGTAAAACTATGCCACAATCAAGTTGAGTCAAACACTTTTTTGTTTCAATGGCAGACATTTCAGATTTCTTAAGATCTAAACTACTTCTGATCGCTCTTCTAAATGATGTACAACATAATCACACGCAATAACATCACAATTAGCACAATGGTGAAACAGACCTTGATATAACTCTCCATTTATAGCAAATAAAAAACAGGAAGGTGTCATTCTGACTAAAGTCTACCATAAAGACTTATAGATAACCATTTGCAGACTTCAATTGCAAAAGGGTAGGTTACACGTTACATTCACATGTGATTGTGACTCATAAAGTCACTGTAGACCAAAAAAAAATGTGACAGTTCACGCACCTTTTTCTTTGGATTGCTGATGGTCTCATCATTTGGTCGTTTGGGGGATCTATTGGACTCTTTGTTGTCCACATTTTTTGAAACTGATTTCTCTGATGTACCTTCTGAGTATGCTACCAAGGGTTTGGGCTGATCTCTTGTATCTGGAATAAAGATATGGGGTGACAAATCAGACTACATCCGAACGTGTATAAACCAGTGTGACAATTAGAAGGAACTACAAAGCGCAGTCTGCTTAGAGGGTTATCAATGGCAGTGCATTGACCAAGTCTTATTTGCATTCCAGCCAAATGACATTAATTGTTTTACTTCTGTTTTCATTAAAAGTTACAAAAAACCCACAAAAGCCTGATCATTATGTCACATGCTGTTTGTTTAAACTCAATTTGTCCAGCTGTCTGAAAATGTGTGAACAGATAATGAAGAGACGCTGCCATCTTGAGGTAAGAGAATAACACTAACACTTGACAAACATATTTTATTAATTTAATATCCAGCACTAACTGTTTGACATTCAAAAGTGCCATACAAATGATGTAAAATGGGTTCATGTCACGACAATATGAAAACATTTTGGTTTTGAAAAGGCGAGCCCACTTCTTAATCAACTTTCATCCTTCTTAATTTCTTTACAAACAAGTTGTTTTATTTATCATTTAGGGATAGAGTGACATGTATTTATGTTCAAAACAAAGATGTTGGTAATATTATGCCATTCAGACTTAAATAAAAAAAAGCTTAAATAAAAAAAACTATGGCACACTGTTAAACAATATTAATGTACAATACATGATTGGTTCTTTAAAATCATATTATGGATGTTTTATAAACAAATAAAACATTATAACCACGTAACTTTATATTGTGTGGACCTCATCAATCAATTTATCTAGTTATTTACATAGATGTAAATAACTCATGTTAAACCACATGTCTTACTTACCCTGAGTGTTTGCAGGTTGAACAGATAGATTCAGGCCACAAGCACTGCAAAACCTGGCTTTCTTCTCCGAAATAGTATGGCCACAATCTGGGCACTTCATCTTGAGAAGTCAGTGTTCACTGCAAAAGAAAGTAAAAGGTTTAACTGCTTTAATTATACATGCAGGTCCCACCCTGTTGCAGATTCCTTTCACTTTCATTTCTGACACTCGAGGCCTCATGAAACAGCTCACAGTTGGCAAAACAACCGCCAAAAGCAGAGCTGTTCCATTCACGGGCACGGACTTTGAGCAGACTTGCCCCACATACTCACCGATAAGCGTTTCGTTTGGTTTGAGGCTGAAAGGTAAATAACCCCTATGCAGCAGAGTGGCAGTGAACCATTGCATGCCACCTATGGGCACGCCCACCTTTAGTCCCGCTAACTAACATCGAATAATAAACTCACGCGGACAAAGAGAAGGAAACAGCGAGGTCTTACTGCGCTCTAAGATATACGCCGATGCTTTAGAAGAATAACACATATCAAAACAAGTGGAAAATACTCTAAAGTAGATAAATAAACGTTCCTTTTCATGAAATACTTATCACATGCTGCTGCACCAAATTATTTTTTCTGAGGGTGCAAAGGCCAGTACAGTAGACAAGGTGGGCAGTGCATTTAATAAGGCAGGATGCCGTCTTATCTTTGCTACTTGTCTGTTAGATAGTAGACACATCTAAGTTATCAGCTACTGTTGAAAAAACGAAACACTTATAAAACAATGCTGTAAAAAATCATCGGCCTTGCTCATACCAACGCAATTTTGCACTTTGCTCCTGTATACATATTGTGTCTGTTCAGGTCAGGATTTAGCACATGTTCCTAAGATTAAGTGGCATGCTAGGAAATCAACATCAGGGCCTTTGAAATAAGGGGCAGACTCACTTTCCATATTTGAATATATTTAAATCTTGTGACTCTCAACTTTCTCTTTCTCTGTGAAAATATGGGATGATTTATCTAATGAAAATGCTTGAAATAATCACTTCAACAAATGGTTAATGTTGCAATATAGATATGCATGAACTAGAGGTCCAATGCGAAGAAAATCATATGGAGATAGGGTTGACAGTGTGAGTGTACACTAGGTAATTGTGTTTTTATTTGTACTCCAAACTAGATAATTATTAAAGACAAATATTGTACTATCTGGATGGGGTGAGAGAGTAATCATATTTCAATATATATACTCTATACTATAGATATATATCCTTCATTATTGATTGATATATATATATTCACTGTTTTGCATATTTAGTTTATCTTCTACTGCTGATATGAATAAAGTAAAGGTTTTTTATTTGTATTGTGTTTTATTAACCTCTAATTCATGTGCTATGTCTTATCTATGCTGCTGTGACGAAAACATTATCAATAATTGGGATCAATAAAGTATATAATTATCTCATCTTATTTTTACAATCTAAAATTGGAACAATGTTCTTCAAACTTCACTTGAGTGATGCCTCTTGTTCACGAAAAGATCTTTGGCTCAAAAGTTCCGCCAATCACATGTTTGCTTCGTAAAGATCCTGCGTTGCGTCAGTTCCTGTTTCGAAGCCAGCGTCAAAACGGATAATGCTAACTATATAAACACACAGCAGCACATCTTCTACCATTATCATTGTTTAATCACGACACGTGTATCAACTGCAGCAACAGTTATGTGTCACAATAAAGAAGTGTCCTTACTACATTTTGGCTAAGCTTAGCTTACCCACTTGTTATTTAACAGCCTGTCTAATTAGCTGCGTGACAGTTTCGTTAGCCAACACTAGCCGGGTCTGTTTGTTTATCTGACTTAAATAACAGAAAAGCAATAGCATTTGCAGGTCAAAGGACAGTGTAATCTGAAATGACACCACATTTGATCACATCCTTAGTCAGAAATGTCCAGTGACAGCGAGGTCTGATAGCTACTCTAGCTAATAGGACAATACGTTTATTTCTTGTTTGTCATCAAATGAAATATGACGTCTTTACATGTAGTTTTCTATAAAGCAGTAAGAACCTTGTTAGCAGTCCTACCTGAGCTGGATGCGTCGCGAGCTTTCTTCTGTTTTTGAAAGGAAACCCTCAGGAGTCATGTCTGCTGTAGATGCACCGACAGAGTCCCAGGTCTACTGTCGTTTCATTTCCGCATGTGCTATAAAGTTTCGTTTTCTTGGAAATGGGCGTCAGCTAATAATGTTTCTGTATCAGTATTTTTAATTATGGGAAGGAGGCCAGAGCAAATGTGCATGCACAGCTGTGCAAGGTTACTTATAAGGACTCTGACACAATTCAATAATTCTAATGTTGATACATAAACAAGTACGTCTTTGCTACTTTTTGCTACTTTTTAACACAAGAACAGACTAAATATCTGATTATTGCACAATCAAAGAGGCGATCCTATTATGAATAGACAATGGAAAGCATGGTTGGCTGATATGGAGTCATGAGCCATCAAGTGATTTAGTTACATATTTGTTTGGGAGATTGTGTGATTTTCTTAAGAACATAAAAAGGTTTCTTAAGACACTATGGTTCATATATTATCAAGTCTGTATGTGCTCTCATTAGAAAACCTTTGGTGACATGTTGTTGACGTACAGTCATGTATACTTTTTGATGCATTTAAAATGATACATTTTGAGTTTTGCCTACCTTTCTCCTAAACTAGGATTGTTCCAAGGATATTCCCAACCATGCATGCATTTTTTTCTTAAACTCTGTTCAGTGCATTCACTATATGGTCACAAAGCATTAAGGCTCATATAGAAAGGCTGCATGTGGCTGTCTTTTACTTTGAATTTGACTTTGAGCAAGGACACCACAGCAGTTCAAATCACAGATAACTCAGGTTTTAGGCTACTAGAAATTCCTCCACGATTTGTTAACGTGTATGTATTAAGTGAGCCGACTTCCACAGCATAACATGTCCTCAAAGTAGCAGCACATGGACCTTGTGAGATACTACTTTATAATGACAGTATATGCACTCAGCATACAGTAGCAAAGTCAGTTTTGTTACATTGTCAATTTAAAACTTGATTTAGGCTGAAAGCAGTTAACCAAGACAAACAACTGGTCTTTAACTGTGTTTGTAGCTCTTGCATTATGCTCTTGCTGTGAGTAGGCTAATAAGAAACAAATATATACAAAGAAAATTATCTATTGTGGGCAGTGTTGTTTTACATTAAAAATCCATACTGGCATGTCCCAGTAAATTCTCATAAATGGATTCATGTATAACCTGCAGCTGTGCAGTGTTACATTAAGACCATGTAATGCATCTGATATGACCTTTAATCCGGTTATGTGCTTTGCTTCTCTTCAGCTCTCACATGACACCCACTTTTCCACTGAGGGAGGTTGTGTGTTGCATGCTTTAGAACAGGGGTGTCCAACATACGGGATGACATTGCAAAGTGTAAAAATTACAGATTACATTTTGTATGTATTAATTTTTCTACACTAACTTAACCTTTTTCCTTAATAGTACCCACTTTAGTTTGTATGGTGGTGTAGGTGGTCAGGATTACTACACAAATGGGAAAATGAATGTAAAATAATTCGATTTGTAAAAGACAGTTCATTAAATGTGAACATTTTCTGAATGTACTTGTACTTTTTTGCACCAAAACAAAGGGAACAATTTGAAGTTGTCGTTATTTATAGGTTATTATGCTATGGTTTTAATGGTACGACCCACTTGAGATACAATTTGGCTGTATGTGGCCCCTGAACTAAAATGAGTTTGACTCCCCTGCTTTAGAAGCTTTGAAGACTCAACTTTTACCATTTAAGGATGCTATACTCTTAAACTGTCAGCAGAGGGCAGACTAATCTGAAAGTCTGAGTGAGAATGCATCAAGGAATGCAGATATATGAACGTTTTGTTTCTTCTGAAACTAGACCTCTCCTCTTCACCAAAGGATTTAATACGTGGACGATGATGTCTAAAAAAATGAGTCACCTAACTCATCTTGCTGAAACACCTATCTTGAATGTTCCAGGTTCCTTTTGTGCGGGCGTGTTACCATGGTTACTTAGACTGCACTCCCAGGTCAGGAGATTGTGACATCAGGCTGTCACATCTAAAGGTGTTGAAACCTGTCTTCACTTTGAAACTTGTTCAAAAAAGTGTCCCTATACACAAAACAAACAATTAAAGTTAAAATAAAATCAGCCCAGTGGACACTCTTGAAAAGCTGTAAGGATTGTGTCAGATGGAGTTTACAATAATCATGTCTATTGGCCACTCAGCTGAATCAAGATAAAACATTGAATGCCATGTAGCTGAACTTTGTTGTCTCTTTGAAACCTTGAGATATGATTGCTTATTTGACAATCATTTTGGGTGCCATCAGAAAACTATTTTCAAGGTGAGAGGTTGGTGCACATTTGTTAACGCTAACATTAATTTTAAAGTTGCTTTTGTTGCCCTTGTCTTCTGTTTAATCAACATTAATTAGTCTGGATAGAAAAACTAAAAGACACACAAAATATTGTTGATGTAAAACTTTGTGATACTTTGGCACATTTTGTATCCAGTTAGTGTGAAAGATGTATGCGTGTTGTCTAATTAGAGAGTTTTTTTAATATATGAGGTTCAAAGAGATGGTCCCTGAGAAATAAATAAGAACATTGTATTTGCACTGTCTTTTATTGTTGAAATGTGTGAGTGCTCGCTGAGCTTTACCTGCAGAATGCTCCCCTGCAGGAGATACAGTCAATGAAAACATATGCCTCCATTGCAACATATATTATTTGAAAAATCGTTAACAGTTAACATAGTTATCTCTCAATAGTTATCTTTGACCATTTCCTTCCCTTGGTTAGTCGATGTATTGAACATGTTAATAAACAAAACAAAACGAACAAAAGAAAAAATGACTTAGTTCAAGTTCACGTTGCATGGTTTAACTTGCTTCTAATAACTTTAACATGTTTGCAGACAACCTCAGTGCAGCAGTATTATAATGAATTACAAACAGTATACATATGCTGTATAGATAATAGTAGATACAATGACAGTGCTACCTGTATGCCATATACTCAAGTTTAGTCAAGTAATCTTAAGATGCTTTTTGATCTTCAAGTTTCTGCAGGCCACATTAACTGTTTCAGAATCAGAATCAGAATACCTTTATTAGTCCCACAGAGGGGAATTTGCATCGTTACAGCAGGAAAGAGCCACAGACAGCTTAATTTACATATGTTAAAAAAAAGTACTAAGTTATGATATAATAAAAAATATAATAAAAAAATAAAAGTAAAAAAAATAAATAAAAAAAATACAAATCCTGTCACAGTTCTTAGGATTTAGCAGCCAGGTATATATTACACAGTTATTAATGGCATATGTATATAATGTATATATTGCACATATTGCACATAGTTGATTGGTATTTAGCAGCAAGGGGTGATATAGTGTGTTGTGATGTGTGTAGGGGAGGGGAGGGGGGGTCTACTAGGGGCTGTGCTGGTTGTATAGTCTGACCGCTGCAGGAAGGAAGGACCTGCGGTATCTCTCCGTGAAACAGCGGGGGTGCAGCAGCCTGTCGCTGAAGGAGCTGCACAGTGAGGACAGGGTGTCCTAGAGAGGGTGGGACATATTGTCCAGCAGGGAGGACAGCTTGGCTGCCATTCTCCTGTCTCCCACCACCTCCACAGTGTCCAGAGGGCTCCCCAGGACAGAGCTGGCCTTCCTTACCAGTCTGTTCAGTCTCTTCCTGTCAGCAGCCAAGATGCTGCTGCCCCAGCAGGCCACACACATAGAAAATGGCTGATGCCACAACAGAGTCGTAAAAAGTCTGAAGGAGTGCCCCCTGCACCCCGAAAGACCTCAGTCTCCTCAGCAGAAAGAGTCTGCTCTGTCCCTTCTTGTACAGAGCAGCAGAATTATCAGTCCAGTCCAGTTTATTGTTCAGATGAACACCCAGGTATTTGTAAGATTTCACAATCTCAATGTCCGCTTCACTGGTTTCCGGGGGGGAGTGTTGGCGCCGTCTGAAATCCACCACCAGCTCCTTGGTCTTCGCTGCGTTGAGCTGGAGGTAGTTCCTCTGGCACCAGAAGGTGAAGTCCTGCGTCAGCTCCCTGTACTCCCTGTCGTCCTCATTGGAGATGAGGCCAACGATGGCGGAGTCGTCAGAGAACAGGTGACAGGTTGCAGTGTTGTGGGTGAAGTCTGCAGTGTAGAGGGTGAAGAGAAACGGTGCCAGCACCGTCCCCTGGGGGGCCCCCGTACTGCTGATGATGGTGTCTGATTGACACTCCCTGGTCCTCACGTACTGTGGGCGGTTGGTGAGGTAGTCCAGGATCCAGGAGGTGAGGTGGTGATCCACCCCCGAGAGCTGCAGCTTGTCCCCCAGGAGCGGGGGCTGGATGGTGTTGAAGGCACTGGAGAAATCAAAGAACATGATCCTCACAGTGCCCAGGCTTCTCCAGTTGGGAGAGGGACCTCTGCAGCAGGTAGATGACGGGGTCATCCAAACCCGATGGCAGGCTGGTAGGCGAACTGCAGCGGGTCCATTGATGGTCCCACAAGGGGCCGGAGGTGTCCAAGGACCAGCCTCTCCAGGGTCTTCATCAGCTGTGATGTCAGCGCCACCGGCCGGTAGCTGTTGAATTCCTTGGGGTGAGGGGTCTTTGGCACAGGTACCACACAGGACGTCTTCCACAGTTGTGGTACCCTCCCTTGCTTCAGGCTCAAGTTGAATAGAAGCTCCACAATCCCACACAGCTGATCCGCACAGGATTTGAGGAGCCTCGAGCTGATGCCATTTGGACCCGCCGCTTTCCTCGCCTTACACTTCTGCAGCTCCCTCCTCACCTGGTTGGTTGAGAAGGACAAGGTGTCGTCAGCGGGTGGAGAAGAACCAGGGGCTGATGTGAGAGGTGTCTGTGAGCTGATGGCCAGGGGCTGAGTGGAGGTGGGAGAGGTAACAGGGCCATTTCCAGGCAGTGGAGACAATGGAAATTCCAGAGTTAGCGTGTCTTTTCTCGTATTCTTCTTCTTCTGTTAAGCAAAGCTTCCTTTATTGTTATGTAAAGTTTTGTATCGGCTTATAAAATCCCCTCAAATCAGGTCACTCACACCACAGACATGCATGGCTTCAATTGTAACCCGAGTGCCGGTAAACATGAAACCAGGCCTTGCTTAGAGGAAATGCCACGCAGTTATGATGTTGCTATCTTGTCGACACAGCACAGAACTGTGGTATTTTGATTTTTTTAAAACACAAAGTACTTATCAAGCAAGTACTCAATTATTTAAGCATTTAAATTGTATTCACTATCTATGTTTACTTTTGGTAATTATTTAGTGTTCAAATGCAAAATTGTAATATAGGCATGCAATATGTGATCTGTAGTTGAACCTGTACATTGTATATACTGTACTAATACAGAACACCAGCTGTTAAATATCATACATTTAACACATCAAAGTCTTTTTGAAGAACAACTGCATTTGAAAAAAGTCGGAAAGCCTTTATTGCGGCAAATACATATTTATTTCACATACTTCCAAACAAACTCATAAACCAATTACCCTCAAAACACAATTTCTTCACATATCGTAGTGAGGGAGGCTTGATATCTGAAGGGTAGGTTGGACAGTTGGTTCCTTAAAAAGAGAACAAAAATGTTTCTAATGTGTTATGTAAAAGAAAATACATAATGAGTCAATCTTTCAAAAGCTTTACCTGTACACAGTGATGCTAATACATCTTACTCAGTATGGAAGTCCATCTGCTGCTCCCTGCAGATGATATGATCAATCAACACATGTAGCTCCAATGCAACAATATTGAAAACATTGATAAGATGTATTTTAAAATACAGACGTGTTTCTGGGATAGAAGTATACAGTCGTATAGATGACTTCTGCTCCCCCCTCACTCGGATGTCCCTCTTGTGATTGGTTAGTGTCACCGCTGAGCCAGTTGACATAGTCTGTATTCTCCATACAATCCTAAAATAGAATATGTTGAACAAGTCAAATTCTGCCTTTATGGTTTCATCATGAGCTTCAGTGTTACCCATACAACAAAAACAATGTCATATGTTTTCCCATCATGGTGTCTGTCATACAGCAGAGACTTAAGATAGGGATTGAAGTGCCTTTCTTTTGCTGAACTCTGTTGCAAACTGAACTGCAACAGATTTCCATAATTGTAATATAATATAGACTAGAATGCAGTCTTGAATAAACAAAAACAATGACCTGTATTTCCTCTTCACAGCCTGTCTCTGTTGTCCAGGTACTTGCTTTGTGGAATCTGTAACAGATAAATAGAATCATGACAATGCTAGAAGCCATAACCAAAGCTGTGATATACATCAGCAGACCCCTGAGCAATGAATAACTCATTCCAAGGACCTCATTTGTGGTCTGTCGTAGTTTTTGCCGCATCAGGCCATGTTTATCGAAAGCCAGGAGATACTTTCAATCAGCAATGGCACTTGCTAATGGGACTTGAGTTTATCTGAGGCCAACGGATGAGACTCATTACTTTCTCATTAAGTATGAATGTCTGTACTTGCATGTTTCTACACATGTACTTCCCCGCTGCTCAGTGACACAAAAAAAAGATCTAGTACTTCATACAGGCCTCACCCTCTTAATGAGTGTGCTCCTTTCCTTATCTACGTTTCAGAAATGGAAATTGTGACATCAAAAATCAATAAAAGCTTACCTTCTGATGGCGATAAGAGCAATCACAATGAGAAGCACAGCGATAGCAGTAATGATAAGTACATCTCTGGGGAGAGTTGTCCAATATGCTGTGAAACAAGGCAGAGGGCTAAGTATTTTAACACATCATACTGTATTTAATAAATAATAATACAAAAATGTTTCATTTGAGGTTTTCTTGGGTCTTATTCAGCCCCAACATAAGTAACATACCTATACCAGTATTTCTTTGTTTTTTGACTACTTTTAGATTTCTTTTAAACTTTTAATTATTTTACAACATGTCTAATATTGCTATTTTCTTTCAGGACCCACAATTGGTAATATTAATAATGTTAAACTACTCACCTTTTATCTTTAAAACCACAACAGAGGATTTTTGGCTTCCGTGTTTGTTGGTGGCACAGCATAAATACTTGCCACCATCATCAGGAAAAAACACAGGCTGGTGACCGACATCCTTACTAAAGTTAGCGTCTACTCTAAACCAAGTATAATTCTCCACTGGGGGGTTTGCATGGCTGCTGCAGATCAAGCTGACGTTTGTCCCGGCATCTACCTCCATCGACGGACTGACAGACACTGATGTGTTCTTAGGGCCATCTGGAAAAAAATATTTATTGTCAGAGAAATCATGTCTGAAATGAGTAAACTCAAATTATGTAAAAGTGTTGAACTTGTGTCCAGTACTTACATTCAACATCAATATATATGGCTCCTGAAGTGGCTCCTGTGTGTGTTTTTAGAGAACAAACGTAGTTTCCAGTGTTTTCGGAAGACATGTTGCTTAGATAAAGAATAGATCCTTCATTGATGTGTTCTCCATTTTTAAACCAGGTGAAGGCCGATGAAAGGTTACCGCCATCACAGCTGTGTGTGCAAGTGAGATTCAAAGAATCGCCTTCCTGCGTTGCTCTGTTTCCATCAGGATTTGTCACAGAGACTTTCAAATCTAGAAGAGTTAAGTATGGCTTTAGTTTCAAACCAGACAGATTGAAGAGAGTATTCATCAGTTATTTTACGGAAAAGCAACTTACCAACAACCTTTAATGTTGAGCCAACTTGACGAGTCCATTTGAGCTCAGTGGGGTTAGTTGTAAACCTGAACGTATATTTTCCTGCATCATTTTGCTCCACTGGGTGTATTTTCAAAGAACAATTTTGTCGATTGTCCAGAATAAAATGGAACCTTTTGGGGGCTGTTTTAAAGTTACTGCCATATATTAAAGTTCCCTTTAAATGAGACTTGGCATGAACCCACCTGAATTCTTTCACTCTCAGGGGTTCAGGACAGTAAAAGGAGCAAGGGATGATAACGGACGAGCCTTTTACTGCACAGATAGGCTGCTGCTGATATATCACCTTGCATGTATTGCAGAAAACACCTGAAAGAGATTGATTCATTCATATCCTGTAAGATTCTTATCATTTTAATAAAACATAAAATTATATGTAAATGTTGTACCTACCTGCCAGAAAAAGTGGAATCAGAGTCCATGTCAAGTTTCTTTTTTCAATGCGCATGTTTTCAGTTACAGCTTGAGTGAAATCATTAAGTAAAAAAATAAATGATTTGTTTGTGAGAGCTATGCATGGATTGTTAATGGCCCAAAGATGCAAAATCTCTGTCTCCAGTTGCTTCTTATGGGGTGTAGTTTCCTGTAATGGAACAAAACAAAATCGAGATAGGGTGACATGCACTTAAGCTTTTTCTGTTTCCGTGTGAGAAACAAGCACTGAATGGAGAAAACACATCCTGTGTATAACTGGCAATCTTATGTTTCTTTGATGTGGTCTGAGCACAGTCATTGTCATGAACAGTTTCAAATATACTGTATTGTTGACATTACTTTTAATAGTTGGTGGTGAAAAATGATAATAGTACATCAGACTTATAGAGCTTATAATAAAACATCTGAAATAGTCTGTCATAATGTGCACTTTTACGTTTGAGTAATTGGAAGGCAAACATGTGTATTCTATAAATCTCTAATTATAACAAAAATGTTATTTTAAAAAAATTGTTATTTTATACCAGTAACCTGCTTTGACTTATTACACGAGACTTCCCAATTGCTTTTCTGAAAAATAATACATGGCTTAAAGTTAGCCAGGAGTAGTGGGTTTATCTGAGGTGCGTGTGTAAATCACCCCCCCATCCCTCCTGAGCCGTTTGCGTTGACGAAAGTGTGTGAGGATGATCACGGGGTCCCTATAAAGAGTGAAGCAGTGACAGCAAGGACCACCAGAGAGTTGGAGGAGCGCAGGAGCAAGCCTCAGTTCTCGACATGGAAATGCCCGCTAAACTCGTGCTGCCCATCGTGATCATCTCCGCGCTGGTGGCTTGCAGTCCGACGCAGGCATGGTACAAGCAGGTGGCCGGCCCGAGCTACTACTCGGTGGGCAGGGCGTCCGGGTTGCTGTCCGGTATCCGCAGATCCCCGTACATCCGGAGAGCCGAGCCGGACTTGTCAGACAGCGACGAGCTGACGACCAACAGCGTGTTCCCTGAACTCACTCAGAACAATTTCATCCTGAAGACGATGGTGAGTGGGGTTGGATGGGATGGCTTGCAGTTTTACGCATTACGCATGGCGACTGGTAACTTGGCGAAGAGTGCAAAAGTGTAGGCTTTAATACTATACATATTTAAAATCGCATATGCTTTAACCTAAATAATAAAATGTCCATTCAAATTACAAATGCCACAGAATCAGATGCTAAAGAAATTCAATAAAAAAGAGCCCAGGCTTGAAACTAGAAATTACTTAACTATTAACATTGCAGTCAATAGTGAGGCTAGCATGTAGAATAATATTAGGATCAAACTATACATTATTTGTATCAATGTATATATCTTTATAAAACCAAAGATCCTCTACATCTGCACTCATGGTTAATTCAGGCAGGACTCAGCACCATTGAAACTATTCACTATTAGCAAATGTAAAGAAAGCTGGATGGATAAGATGGTAGAAGTTGATTCAGATTCACAACAACTTAATTATAATTTAAAGTCTTGTATATAAAATGAACAGCATAAAGGGCTCATTATTTAGTACAATGGCACTATCAGGTGTTATATTTATTATTGAGGCATATATTAAGCATCTGATCTTGCTGGTAGAGGTTGAGATCATTTTGACTATTTTATACCATCCTTTAAAGAATAATAAATTACATTTAATAAGTTGAAATAATGTTTTTTTAAATGTTAAATCAGTCTGCAAAGTTACTATTAAATGCAACTGTCAAATCTAGTATAGAACAAAGGTCAGTGAAGTTCCATTTCAAATGAGAACTAGAATAAAGTAAAACAAATGGAAACATTGAGGTAGTAAATACCAAGTAATTGTGCTGCAGTGAGAGGAAGAGGAGAAAAATAAGTATTGTGATGTTGTCGATATCAATTCCGTACTGGTATAATTCTCTTGAGGAATATACAGTATGTTAGGGACTAAAAATTACACTATTTGACTGATTTAAGTGTACTTTACTTAAAAAGGTAACATTTGTTTAAGGATAAGAGCATCATTTCTCTTTTTCTCTCCTAACAGCCTGTTTGCATCAAAGACATCACACCTGACCTGCAGAGCTGTGAACTCTTCCAGGAGAGCAAGGGATCCTTTAAGTGCAAAGCGGACGTCCTCCTCACTCTGGACTCCGCAGACTGTGCAGGAGACTGAGGCCAACATCTGGGCCGGAGGATGAAGACTACTTCTTTATAAAACTGTACATCTCTCACTTTTAGAGTTAGCTTAGTTTGACGCCTTTTTGCATTAGATTGAAGACATGCTAATTTCCATGTACCATTTCACTTATTTATTTATTATAGTCTAATAAAGTCTTTAAAACATTAAGCTGTAAAAGTTATGTATTAATGTACATTTTTGATCTGAGATTTCATTAATAAATGAATCATACTGCAGCCATGTGTTGAAATTACTGAATGCAAAACAAATCAGAACGTAATGATCTTTTTCCTTCTCAGCTACAAGAAATGTTGCAAACATGAATATGTCTTACATTCTGTATAATCAGCACAATAATTGTGGTCATGAATTCAATGTAGGGGGATTAAAAAAGCACTATAAGTGTAAGTTTTAAACCAGGAAAACTCTGATTAAAGTTATAGTTTACATTCAAGTCAGTGAATAAATGTATGTGTTAAATATGGTGATGTTTTATTCTAACTGGAGAAGTAAAGCTGAATGGAGAAGAGATATTGTAAATAAATGGCTTTAAAAAAAATAGACCATGCGTATCAATACATATTTTTATTTAAAATGTCTTAAAATGAACTAGGGAAAGTTCAGCCTCATAATATTAAACATATTAGCTGCTTAAATAAATTATTTAAAATTTTGAAGAAAAAAAAAGTAAAAACATTTTTCCACAGGAAAACTAAATAAAATTCACTTTAAAATGATTTGCATCTCAGCAGCCTTCAGGAAACTTATAGCATCTGGACATCAGCTAGATTGGCCTTCATGACCTGATCTATGACCATGTGGAAGACCACCTGCACGTTGGAGGTGTCTGTGGCAGTGGTGTAGTGGTGATACACGGGTTTGTCAGGACTGCTGTTACACGAGGAGAACATGGCGGTGATGTGGTGGGCTGCAGCATCCACGTCACCATCTGCTCCTGGAGGAGGATCAAGGAAAACAAATGACAGATCTTGAGACCAACAGTGTTCGGTAAAGTGAAGAGTTCAAACTCCACTGATTCAGTCCGATTCATTAATATTGATAAAACAAGAACATGGCTAACAGTGATATTCTGTACAAAAGTTTTCCTCAATTCCCAAATTCCCAAGTAAAACATGATGCAAAGTTCACCTGTGAGTTGCTGCGACTGAGTCGAAAATATGTATGACCATGATAGGGAAGAATAAATTATATACAAACAAAAAGAGGACTGTGTGAAGCCTCTGGCCAGGAGGAATTCTGATTACCCCACGGACAGAGGGGATGCTTCGACACATCCAGCAAAAAAATAAGACACACACACATACAACTAATTCCTAGAGGAATATAAGACTAGAAAAATATGTCCAATGTGCCCACCAGAGTAGTAAGAGTTGAGCTCTCACATCATTCAAACTTGAAAAAGCCATCCTCGCCAACATACCTTTGTATCTAGAAAGGTAAAATCTCAAGTGTCTTCCGGAGCGTATGATCTTATCCCGGAAAAGGTCAGTTTTGTTCATGAACAGAATCTGTAGGAGAGAGATATACACCAAAAGTGTAAAGTTTAAATTAACAGTGTACACAAACTCTGTAAAGGGCCTAGTACTGTCAGGAGGATTGTTTTCCATCATTCAACAGTATAACATCGGTACAATTCTGAAAAGGTGTTTCACAAGCATAACATTAGTTTGAAAATAAGAAATGAAAGCATCACCCTCATAAATAAAATAGAATTCCCGTAGTGCTGTATATAAACAGAAATGTCAGGATACATCCTGTGTAATGAGGACATTGTGAATCTCTCCACTCACAAGGGACACGGTACATACAGTACATGCGTCCATAACATACATAGAAAGTACCCTGCTGTTCAGCGAGGCGTCAGCAAAAACCACACACACTCTGAGGCAAATAACACTAATACACTGCAGGTGAGCAGACTAGTCCATGGAGCAGTCCACGAAAACACAAGACTGTCACTAAAAACTGGATTCAGTATTACTGTAGTGTATGAAAACACAACTTTGAAGTCCTAAACAGGGCTGTACGATAACCCTCCCCCCTAAATGCCTCGAGTCAATCAATTGCATATATAAATGCTGCTGAGCAACAAGTCATTCAAATAGCCCCAAAAACTCATTAACAGGTAAACAAACTAAATGACAGTGTTAAACAGTGCTCACAGCCAACTTACTAAACAGAAACCACATGCCCTACATCCCAATTAAATGTTGTTTGCCAATTATACATGTCAATCCTAGCCAGTTTGTGTCCAGTCTGTTTGGCATGAAGGATTACTCAAAGCTCCACTCAGTGCTTCAGTCACCTCCAGAGAGTTAGATGAGCTTTAAAAAACAGACATGGCAGACCGTAAGAGCATAACACACAGGCAGAGGCAATAAACATAAAGCTCTTACAGTAAGTGAGGCCTTATTTTATTTTTAGCATACTGCCCTTTCAGAAAGCCATCGGAAATATGTGCAAATAAACTTACCAGTGAGGTGCTGCCAAAGACGGTGTTGGTGCAGATGGATGTAAAAAGTTCAAG
Source organism: Dissostichus eleginoides (assembly GCA_031216635.1). Lineage (NCBI taxonomy): Eukaryota > Metazoa > Chordata > Actinopteri > Perciformes > Nototheniidae > Dissostichus > Dissostichus eleginoides. The sequence continues at coordinate 17,038,988 of CM062277.1, forward strand.
ACTCTCCTGCAGTCGATTCTAATAAAATAAAAAAGATGGAAGGGAGAGACAGATACAATTGATGTAGTTTGCACCCAATTCGATTTGTATTCAGTGAAGAAAAGAAAAAAAACATTTGTTTTATGGGATTAGTGTTTTTCCTAACATACCTCTGAAGGGTCCTCTGTCTGCGTCATATCATAGCTGCTGAGGGCCACGACAAACAACACAACCTGAATACAGTCAAAGCAGCTGAGCCACTTCCTCCTCTCACTGCGCTGACCCCCGACGTCATACAACCTGCAATAAGCAAACAATCCATCCGTGCTTTATCATACAATGAGTTCCTTATGGTCACAGACAACATGTGCAAGAACATAGAACAAGTTTGATTCTTTGTGCATGACCATTTCCAAGAGACTGGTCAAATGAGCACATTATAATTAAGGAACAATAATAAATAAACTACATAATAAAAAAACTTGATTTATACAGCACTTTTCAACAAAAAAAAAAGTTACCAACTGTTTTTCGTTCATAGTTTAAAAAGAAACCAAACATTTCAGGGCTACAATAACTTAAAATCATACAACTAACAAAACACCACAAGTTCATATCCCTAAAAAGCAAAATAAAAATGTAGTAAGTAATAACAAGACATGTTGGAAATAAAGCACATTGGTAAGAAACTTTTTTTAAAGAGAAGTTTTGAGAAGAGATTTAAAAGATGTTTCCGATTTTGCAAGATCTTACATAAGAGTTAATCGAAAAATAAAACGTTTAATCATAGGCAACATGACAAATGTTGAACAAATGACTCGATACAAAATTATAATGATAATCCAAACCCATTTCAAATATTGGGGCAATCCATTTCAAAAAGTGATCTTGTACAAAGTGAAGTGGAGGGTCTCGCTGACACAGGTAATGAGTTCCCATTTGGGCCAGACAGTCTCCAGGTGCATGATTGCAGTACTCATGTCAGAGGCAATGAAGCGTTTACTCCGGGGCGAGTGTCAGGGTTAACAAGCTGGGGGACAAAAAGCCTCAACTACGGCATTTGACGGCAGTAGTTTCTGCGTTAAAAAAGAAAAAGAAAGGTCCATGCTGTACAAAATAAGGCTTTTAAAGTTTTTCAGATTTTTCTATGAAAGCAGAACAGTCCTTGAAACGTATACAGGTCGGAATACCTGGGAAAATATCACTATTGAATTTAGCCATAAAGTGGAAACCACCTAAGGCATCCAGTAAGACGTGTCCTTATTATGCTATGCTCGTTTCCAAGAACACAATATCTTCACTTTCATCACTCGAGCACACAGTGGCTCCACAGAGTGTCACTTTATCATTAAAACAGTGAGATCTAGAACATCATTTGATGATGTACTTTTGTTTTATTTCAAAAATACTTCTTGATGACACATGATCTAAAAAGAAAGTGTTATAAAATTGTCCAATTCTTTAACATCTCTTAAGTGAAGCATTGTGATGCAGTTCTAACCACGAAAAAGTGCAATATATATCAAGTCATTGACTGTATGGATTAGATTTATTATAACAAGCACACTGAATGCCTTCACAGCACACGGTGCAGGGAGAATCCTGATCGGTTGCTTACTCTGAAAGCAAAAAGGTCCAAGGGGAAAGGAGGGTGACTTTTGTTGTATGTTTTATGTCTACACTTCCTTTACATGTGTTATTATTCCTGGAATAACCAGGCACAGTGAAGACATTAATATTTCATGTCTGAGTCTCAGGCAGCTGCCTCCCTCAGCTCAGGAGAGTTCAGCTTTATCAGCGACCCTTCAAGAGTTGGTGCCGAGACTGAAGCTCCAGAGGCTCAACAAGCAGCTAGCTTTGGCAGCAGAAATTGTAAAGAGCGTACACCAACTCCATGAACAGTGAAGGAACTCTGATGGAAAAGAACACTCAAGTCCTCAATAAACCAGAGTATGGGTTTTCTTTGTTAAACCGTTGGTTGGAAAACCAATGTGTCACTGACTTCTGAAAAGTTATTTATTGGTGGATATTTCCATATCGAATTGTCACCAGTTTCAGTTCAGATTCCATTAAAGAGGTGTGAAATGTGCTTGTAGAAAAACCGACACTGCCAACATTTAGTCAAATGTACTTTTTTTGTTCAGTTACAATATTGTGAGATACAGGCGGATAAATTAGAAACCTCCTCTCTGGTTTGGGTTTTTACTTTCCAAAAACATAACCCTCTCATAAAGCTAAGAAGCTGCAACCACTGCTGACTTTGCCTGCCAGTGTAGAAAGCCTTACCGGAAGATCACGTCATGAAGCTGAAACTGCGTCTCAATGATTCCACAGGTCCTCACTCTCACTCTCAGAACATCCGTCTCCATAGGAACATATTTGGGAGAAATTATTCGACTCAGGTTCTCGAAGAAACTGGGGAGGGAAGAAAACGAAAGAAACTGCATCAACTAGTGAAGATCAAAAGTCAATTGTTGAGATACACATCCAGTTTTTGCTTTTGTCAGATAAATGTACATAGTAAGGAAGTTAAAGCGAAGTGCACTCATTTTACACAAGTCTGCTTAAAGGTGTTAAGGGGGAAAAAGTATTGTGTGATTCCAGAGGGAGCGGCTTGAAATCGGATTTATTCCCTCAAGTGATGTACTTAAATGAAACCGACATGCATTGTGTTTTTGAAAGGCAAACAATATGTGGATGAAAATATTACTGGCGCACAAATATGATCTATAAAAACTCTTTAGTCAGAGCACTAATATGTGCTGTAACCCGACCTTCTGTCCACGAGATGTTAAGATCTAGCAGCAGGAAGGTTTGTTATGCTAGTTGTATAGATAAACCTTTTAACATTGATTTAATACCACCAATTACAGATAAGTAAGAATGTCAGGTATAACAAAGTGAGACGTGTCCAGTAGGGTCATTTGTTGAATGAACCCTTCAAATTCATGAAACCTTTTAAGTCAAAAGGTTTAAAACACAGATTATATCTATCGTTAATTCCCTGTAACTTCAAATTTCCTTCCAGCAACATTGAGAGTTCGGTTCATGCCAAAGCTAATGTCCAAGAAGTATTTTTACACGTTGACGTGCCCTTAGGTCCTGGGGATATCAAGTGTGTCACGATACGTAGAATCCAATATTTCTGGAGGGGGAAATCAGTGTGGGGTCCAGCAGAGTGAGAACACCGCAAGACAGCCAGCGGAGATTCATATCATCCTGCAGCAGCAGAAAGTAATCGAGTTCCGGTTATGTATCCGTCACATCATTTCTGTCAGTCTGGTTAGCTGGAGTATCTTTTAATGAATAATTTAAAATGCCATTTAGCAAAATGTGTCCACACTTCAGTTAATGATCCACACTTCAGCTGATGACACAACACACTCAACAGAAGGATCTATGCAGAGTGGGAAGGTTTGGATTTTATGACACTCGCCGGCCATTTTTTTTTTCTTTTTTGATAAACAAATTGTAGGGCACATCTACTGAAGGACACAGGTTATAAATAAAAAAAGTTCTGCTAGGATGTGTATTGGTGAGAATCTGGCAATTCGTATAATGATACTATTCAATTATATTGCAAGCAGGTTGATATATCGCCGTTTTCTAAAATCTAATTTTAGGAAAACTTTCTTAGTAAATACCTTGTTAACTACACTGATTTTCTAGAAACAGCTTTGGTCCATGTATACTTCCTGTCAGCTGATGTTACTCACTTACACTGCAACAGCAAAAATGAAAAATATATAAATGTAGTTTATGGGTTTCTTGCTCTGCAACAGGACATTAACTGGGACATATTTTGATTGTTTATAATTGTTAAATGGTGTATAAAGAACACAGTGAGATGTAATGTTGTAAAATACAGTTTTATCAAAAGATTTGAATTAAAGCTAATGCTACTTCAACAAAACCTCTAGCATTTCCCCCTTACCCAACAGCTTCACACCTATGATGCCATTTGACTCCTTTTCTCATTAAACAAGACTCTTTAATGAAGTCAGTTTCATCTTCTCCACCCTAATTCCCTATCTATCTGGATATCTGCAAACATTGCTTTTTAATTTGCTCCCAATTAGGCATCCCGATCCACAAATGTCACATGAATCATTTCCTGAAGACAAGGTTTTTTCAGCACCTGCTTTACTGTTGCTCTGTATTGATCAGGGGTGACGAGACACTTCCTACTGTGCAATTTCCCTTGACATTTCCCCTGTCTGTCATAATTGGTCACTTAAGGTCATTCTACTCACTACAGTGCAGAGTCATTCAGCTCAAACTCGTAACCTCTGGCTGCAGCTGCCCGCACCCCTTGATCGGTCCAAAGTGCACATATGGCATGAGCCACGAAAGGAAGCAGCTCGTCGTCGTCTCCCAAACACTGACTGCAGGACAAGATGGAGCGAGCATGCATCTAAATGGACAAAAGGTAATTAGATGATGACCCGATGTACATTTGAAGTCAATGTCATTTTTTCTCCCCCAAATGTAAAAGTAATGTAATGCCTGAAGGTAAAACTGGACCAATATGTTGTGCCTTTCAAATCAACATGTATTATAGCCCCAAATCACAAGAAATGCCTCAAAGGGCTGTACAAAGCAAACAAAATACAAAAGTCATAGCATAAAAATTATATAAACATTATACATCAACATAAGTATTACCATGTGATAAAAGCATGCGACTGAAGTGATGGTAATGATGAGCCGAAACTAGATGATGGAAATTAGTTTAAAAGGAAGACAGATGCGAAGAGATGGGTTTTGAGTTTGCTTTTAAAGGAGTCAACAGAAATAGCTTTGCAGATCTGAAATGGAAGACTATTCCAAAAGGAGAGGTGCTCAATATCTCCTTTGTTCAATATCAGAAGTTATAATGACTACAATCTCTATCAATCATCTCTACTGACAAGTGTAGTATACAGATGAAGACTGACATCTAGTGTGACAAAGAGGCACTACAAACAGACTTTGCAGGACTTTAATCTAAAACTGTGTCTTTATTCCTTACCTTGTTTTTCTTGTTAGCAAGGTTAATCCTCAGCATCCCCATTCCTCGAAGAACAAACTTCATAGAGGTCAGCAAATTGTCTAGTACCGCGGCCTGTGAAGGGAATGACAATCAAACTTTTTCCACATAATTCATGCGCTTCAAGTTGTTTGAGATTCAGATGATACCATTTCAGGGTGTTAAAATTAATACTCATTTTCTTTTGATTTACAGCTCTCCAGTACCTTGAAACTCATGAGCTCCTGTTTGGAGAAGCCATGACTGTGGATAATCTTAATCTGTTTGATGAGGGTGCTTTTTCCGCTCTCTGCAGCTCCTAACACACAAACCAGATAAATGATTTGACTTCAAAAAGGCCAAAAGGCCTACTTGATGGAAACCTGATGCATTGCAGTAGTGTTTAAATGCTTTTAACTTACCAAGCATGAGGATTTTCACCACATTCATCTCAGTCCTTGCATGCTCAAAAATGTCTTGCTCTATTTTAGAGCTCCGGAGTTTAGCCTTTTTGCCCTCTTCTGTGATATCCGGGCACAATCCCATGCAGACCTGAGGAAGATTTTAATTTGGACATGTAGGCCTATGCCTTGGGACTACTTTTAAATAAAATACGAAACTAACTTAACACATTTGTAAATGACATTCCTCAAAAAAGAAGCATCAAGAAAATATTTTCTGGCACTCATATACATCATAAATGTAATCTATAAACTAGTTGGACTACAGCAAGCAAGTTTGACTAGCTCAAAAGAAGCTAACTAGCCTCCTTTAATGGTAGGCAAGTTCGTTTATTTATACTACATTTTGTGATGTAAAATTACATGTAAAAGACTCAGGAAATTCAATAAATGTGGAGCAGTAGCCAAACTTACATTTGAGAAAAAGTTATACTTTAACTGCTACCTGAAGTTTTACTCCATAGCTCAATTTACAGTTAGGAAACCAAAACGTTTAAAGAGGATGACTTATAACCATGAACCTCTCATGGCTAGTTGTATCGGAAAGCATTCCATTTATAAATTAGTTGTACAATTTGATAAATGCTCTACCTGCAGTGGGACTGGCAGTATATTTAGACAACAAAACATGACGGTGTCGTTTGAGTCACAGCCTGAACTGCCAACAGAGCTCACGGAAGGGCTAATTAGCTTAATTAGAGGCAAGTGTGCACAGCCTGTCTTTTAAAAGGAGAGCTACTCTGAAGAGGAAGAACACCTGTCCTTCAACATAAGAGCATCATTTCACGTTAGTGCGCAGACGTCTAAATATACTAGAACACTTACTGGGCACATGCATGGATGCCTTGTACTTTTGATAGAGTATTATTTATTTGCCGTTGCCTCTTTTACTTGAGTTAAAAAAACAAAACAATACTAGCCTACTTCCACCACTGCCTCATCAACCCAGTCTCACGGCATTTCGTGTTATAGTCACGAATGTAATCTATTGATTGTGTTCACCGACACGATTTTCCCATTTTTGTCCTGTCACACAGAACGATTTTAAAAGCAATGTATTTCTATTGCCAATAGAAATACATTGCTTTTCGTTCTGTGTGCCATGAAAAAAATGGGAAAATCGTGTCGGTGAACAGGAATCAATAGATTACATTTATTTCGTGACTATAACACGAAATGCCGTGAGACTGGGTTGGCCTCATACAGTACATTGCTTGCGGTAAAATCTCTCTAAATGTCACTAAAAGCATTGCAGCATGCTTGTTATATAAACAGCAGAGGCCAGCAAGAGATATGGTTCTGATTAAACAGACATTCACATTGATCATAATGCAGAGGCACTTTTATATTTTTTGAAAAAGCTTTCAGATCTTTTCGGTGTACCAAGCTGCTACTGAAGAAAACTCCTCTTAATGGCCTGACATTTACCAACCTGTGTGACTCATATGATGCAAAACGCAGAAAAAAACGTCCTGATCAAATGTCCTTTTTGTGTCCAAAAATCCATGCTTTTTAACGTAGGCCTACTAAATTAAAAAAAATTAAAAACATTGAAGTGTTCCTATATAAGACATTTTCTGTTTCAGGGAAAAAGGGATGACACATAGCCTTTCAGATTAAAGTGTTGTTATTACCAGCAGTAGTATACTGTAGTCCAATCAGTTCCTACAGTAATCAACTGGGAGATCTCAATAGCACAATACATTATACTCTACACTGAATACATTCCAACTTGACATACATACATATTATTTTTTAACAATATGAAACCATCTATACAGTAGTTAATGGAGAGGGTGTGAGTAAAATATACATTTACAAAAAATATAGTATTTAATCCCATTTGATATAGAGACAGATGTTTGTTCAGGGCTCAATGACAGTAATATGTCTATTTTATGATAAAGTTAACATCACTGAGCATCTGTCATTGTTCTCTAGTTATACTAAGAAAACTAATTAATGATTAAAAGCAGTCTGTTAAAACTCTGTGGTGTTCTATATATTAGGATAAGGAGTGTTTAAAGAAAACATTTTACAATTCCACTCAAAAGGCCAGGCGTGCAAGTCTGGACAATGTGCTTTTTTGAGTTAAACTTTTCTGCTGTAAAACTGAACAGTTCTGATGACTTTCTGAGCATTCAGTGCAGTCTGGAGAAAGGTCTGATATGTACATGAGGTCCCGGAAGAGTTTCAACAGCTTCTCACAGTCAAACAACCCAAGTTAGATTCAGTGAAGCAATTCTCTAGTTTTTTTAGCATCATCCAGAGAGCCAGTAATCACTCTATAATATACAGTACATACAATTTATAAGTAAATAGATCAGACGTGGGTCTACACCCATTGCTGGGTAGAAAGCAGCAACTGGTATTGATTAATCAAATCACTTCCTTGTTACAGTTTAATGCCTGCCCACATCTGAAGTCCACACACTTGCCCTTCATATGTCCAAATCCCCTCGTATTTCTGAAGGCAAAAAAAGGACATTTAGAGACACAGTTTTGTCTTTCTTGGTCCAACCTTTACAGTCCATAACCTCATAGTTTGTATATGTAACTGACATGAACATGTATTTGCATATGCCGAATATAATAATACACACACACACACACACACACACACACACACACACACACACACACACACACACACACACACACACACACACACACACACACACACACACACACACACACACACACACACACACACACACACACACACACACACACAGTGTATACCTGATGATCACACAGCAGACTATATCCTCCTGGCTATAAACAGGCTGCCCTAAGGAATGCTGTTATCAGCCAGGATTGTTGTGCTGACGGTGTCATAACACATATAAGAGCTGATTTCATTGTACATGAGTTTAGATTAATTGTCAGTGTTATGTTGAGTTTAGATTAATTGTCAGTGTTATGATGACACTTAGTCGATGGTGCTTGTTTAGTGCCTTCCTACACGACAGCCTGGGGTCTTTCTTTAGTTTTCTCCTCTTCTTGTCGCTTCATGGCCTGGATCACAGCAATCTCTTTGGCCTCTTTCTTCTGATTCCTTGCTTCAAATAGCAACCTGGATCCAAACAAATGAAATAGTATATGCCGATTTAATAAGTGCCGATTTATTTAAACTAAGAACAATATGTTTTGACCTGTGTTTAAAACATAAAATGGTCTATTTCTACCGAGAAGTTCACCTGTTTTTAATTATTCTTTGCACAATGGCATCTGTAGTCAGGCTGTTCTCACTGTCAACAGTCCGCAGGATTTCTTTTCTCCTCGGCTCCTGGAAATTAAGGAAAAAGATGCCACATGAATGTGATTCATCATCTCTGCAGATCATAGTATTTCATAAAGATGTTTTAAAAAAAGCTAAATGTGACTGTGATTGGACTCTTACAGCATAAGGGTCGGATCCATCCTTGTCAGGATATATTACTGTCTTCCCATGGCATACAAGATCCACCTGCATGGGGACAAAAATGTTGCTGTTTTATTTATCCTTATTGAAGAGAATATAGTGATGAGGATACTGTAATTGCTTGTATTCACCTTGAAATGGTCCAGTAAATCTTTTGTGACTGCAAAGGGCGCACCAATCACCACTTCTGACACATACTGTAAAAACACAAAAAGAAATTAGAAACCGATTGCACACAAATTGTTTGCAGATCAATAATAATTCTGCATTGCACTGTTTTGATGGTGGAAGAAGAACCTACTCGACAGGCCAGCACGCTGAGCGTTCTCTCATGGACATTCATAATGGGGTAGTTTTTCCCTTTGTAGCGGTTCACCTCCTGAAAAATATGAACAAAGAGAAAATGCAAAAGTGAAATGTCAACACTAGACTCAGGCTGGAAGTAAATGCATCATAAAGGTGAAAAGAAATGCGAGGTGACTCACTTGATCAAAGTGCAACCCAACTATAATGTATGGCTTTTCTGCGAGCTTATGCACTGCTTCCAGGAAGTCCACATGGCCAATGTCTTAATGGGCACAAGTCAAGGACTAGGCATTTTTAAAAAGCTAATGATTTTTCTAGCAACAAATCATAGAATTATGAATATTCTACACAATTTGTGCATGATACCACTAGTTCAGAAATGGCGGTGAGTTAAGTTTAATCAAAAAGTTCAGAAACCCAACAATATTTAGAGTGAGGTTCTTAAAAGATACGGAAGAGGTCAAAGGCTCCTGCCACGTAGATAATTGTGTCTCCGGGTTGGGGCTCTTGTCCTGAAGCAAACTGGATGATCTTCTGTGAAGTCTGCAGGAACTGAGACACCCCTGTCCAGGGACTGTGGCCCTTCTGACCATGTAATCCAGAAACAGGAACAATGAGTACAAGCAGTGTGCCAAAAATAATCACAACGCTACATTATCGCCACCTAGTGGTGCAAGTAGCAATGTCACCTTTGCTTTATAGCTAACACAAGGCTGCCCCACAAATCCCCAGCACATTTATTCAACCATCGCCAAATTCTTAAATGTTCAAATGCAAAGTGACCCTCTACTGCCATCACACTATTTAAATCCCCAGCATGTTGACTCTAAGCTACTTGAACCATCCAGGAACAGAAGTGGCATTGACTGCTTTATTGGCAAGGCCTACAACTTGATTATAAAGTGGGTCCCCAGTAGAGGCCTTTGTGCAAGAATGGTTGACATCTGGACACATAGCCACTACTTGAATGACGAAACTGTTAAGTAAGAGGAAGATCAAGAGCAAATAATTTAAAATATATTATTATTGAACGTTTGGTAGTAAGCTGAGGGTTTGATAATAACTAGTTGATGGCCTAAAACAAGCTGTGAATATGTTTGGTACCTACCTTTACAAAGTTGTCTTTGTGCTGCTGATAGTCTGAACTATCCTAAAGAGAGAAAGAGAGGTTGTATTAGACGTGTGCTGTTTAATAGGCGCATACAGAGAGAACAAGGTTGTACTCACAATGTTGCTGTGGTGTGCTTTGGTCATCAGTAGCATCCTGCCGACCAGATCTGTAGTTGAAACTCCTTGGGTTCTCTTACACTCCCTGGAACAACATAACACACAATGAAAAACTTTCAGAGACACAGAGAGAGCATCTCATCCTGTCTTATTGAATCTCCTGCTAGGGGAACTCACCTGTACCGCCCTGACTTCTTCACCTCTTCGTATGTGTCTTTTCCATCAACTGTTAGTGTTATATCATCTGAAATAACAGCATTAATGACATATGCGTGTAGAAATGAATCAAGGACTGTTATATCAACTAATTACTTGGAAGTGTTTGTTTTTATGTCTGAATGAGGACATGAGATAGTGATATCCTGTACCTCCGTGCACACAGAAGTCACAGTTGTACTTGTCGAGGGTCTGGAGGGTGGTGACGTAAGGCGCTCCTTCCACAACCTCATCCACCCATTTTATGGCCCGCACCATCTTGTATCTTTCTGCCTGAGTGAAGACGGGAGGACCCTTGTGCTTCGCAATCTCACCTTGAAAACAAAACATGTACACGTTAAGGATACTGTTGGAAAAGAGAGACATAATGCCATAATGTATTATCACTTATGTAGAGGGATGGATTACTGATATCTGCTGGCACTGACTATGAAGTCATTCGGGTGTCTCATAGTTTCAGAAAAGTGTTCCATAGGAGGGTGAGTCGTTGAACTACTGTCAAAACTAGGTCAACTAAGCCAACTAACTTGTGGAATATAAGCAGATGCTACAGGTAGCATGGATCTCCAGACTCAGCAGATACAGGCTGAATCGTGCAAGAGAAGGGAGGGAGCTTCAGAGTTATTAAAACAGCATGTACAGATGAGCTAGACCTCAAAGGAATACTCCACCCTCAAAATGTTCATTTGTCAATCAGTGACTTATCATGTGTCCTTGCATTCTTGGAGAAAACGTTGTATCTTTCTGTCTAGCCTCCATGGTAAACAGAGAAGATTCATAGGTTCAACACATTTGTTCACAACCTTTCACTCGACATGTGCACTGTAACCCAACTGTTATTTATCCATTTAAATGAACAGCAGTTTCCAAACACACACTATTTTCAACCTAAGTATTTTCCCTTTGATGGAATTAAACATTTACTCCAATTGATAAAGACTGTATTTTTTATTTTTTTTATTCAACATGTAGAATGCAAAGGTTTTCTTTACAAATTCAAGGTAACACACGGTGAGCAATTGAGATACAAATGATCCGTTTTGGTGTATTCCTTTAAAGAGAAGGCTTTAATTCAACAACTTAAGTCCATAGTTCTGAGTCTTACTATCTGTGTGTACTCCAACGATGAGGTAATCTCCCATGGCCTTGGCCTGTCGCAGCTGGTTGGAGTGGCCATAATGAACCATGTCATAGCTAGGAGGATAAGAAGATAAGATGTCACATTAAAGTTACAGAAAGGTAGCGAGTTACAGGAGCTGTAAGACAAAGCATGTCTTGAAATACAGTAATAAGGTAAGGTAGTTGCTATTTGTATCAAAATGAAAACACATTGCACAACTCTTTTTCAGTACACCATGCTTGATTCCAGTCAAACACATATGGAGAATGAAGCATTGTGGTGAGTTTAACACTGGTCTCAAAGTTAAAATCGGCAGCTTTTCTTTAACACTCAGATGAGTGTATGTAAGTACACCAACAAGGTGTTCTGTCAACTTGCAGTAACTTTAACCAAAAAAAGAATCAAAACACTGCATAAATCAATAAAAAGCAATCACCAACTGATATGTATGCAACAGATCATGCAAAAAAGCAGATATTCCTGATATTATCGACCCACCAATGTAATCATGTGGTCTGATAAAAGTCTAAACATATATAAGGCAAAAGCACAGTGTGTTTTTCCTCCCATCTCACTCCACCCAGGCTATGGTACCATCTGTAGATAATTAGATTAGCACAGATTGGAGATGGAGATTGTAACATGGTAATCTAGCATAGTAATAGAAAACAGATGGGCACTAGCCTTCCATCACTAGTACTACTGCCAACAGCTGACATCAGTCATTTTTCTTTCTACTCTAATTAAACATGAACAAAAAAAGAGAGGAAAGTTCAATGACGGATGAAAGTGTCTCCAGGTGCCACTGAAGATGCATTGACTTTATTAAGATCTGACCACAGAGTCATTAAGTTACTGTAGCAACTATAACAATTAGCAAATGTGAGAGCAATTAACTTGAAGATTCCCAATAATTAATTTTTAAAAAGTTTTAGATGACTGAAGTAAAAAAAAATTGGCATCTGTGTCCTCTCTAGTACATTAAATTACACGTGAGCTCTCCCAGGAGTCAAGTGCAAAACACCACTATAAATAGCATTTTGAAGAATCAATAAGAAAACAGATGAGCACTGCCAGAGCTGCAGTATGTACACAGCCACAACAGTAACAGAAGCCCATGTTGTTTTCAGCCCCAGGCTATGCTAATGAAAGACAGCATCTGCGGTGTCACTATACACAGCCGGACTGAAAATAGCCTGGACTGCACTTGAGTGTATTGTAACACAAAAACAACCATTACTATGCTGCAGGGCTTGTCTATGTGATTCAGTATCGACTACTTGAAAAACACAAGAAGAGGCTTGTTTAGGAGGAAGCAAGATTTTCTGTGTGTGCTGTCAATGTGTGAAAATGGGATCCACGTGTTCAGGTCTGAGGGGATAGTGCAGGGTCGGCAGAATGTCAGGGGGAGCATTTGGAGGTGGATGAATAAGGAAACTTGGAGACCCAGACGGAGTTATATAAGACCAGGAGGCTGTTTCTGTGAGTGTTACACTAGCTGGATGCCCAATGTGTGTTACCGTATTCCTGTTGTATTTTTTAGCAGGGTTGGATCATGACTGTGGCATGATGAAATATTAATTAGCTTAGCCTGTTAACGGACACCTAAACAGCACCTCTCAAGAGCAACACAGACAGACACCTGTAGACACAGTGATAGAAACAAATGGGTAGGAAATACCTTTAAAGAGAGTATATTCTTGACATTTTGGTGAGGTTTTCAAGTCAAATTAAAGATTAAAATACCTGAAGAAAAACTAAAAGTAGGGTGTATTGTTTTTTTTATTGAATCATTTGACCTTCACTGACGCTTTAAATAGCTCTTTTATAGTCATGTTTGGATACACTCCCTCAGCTGAAACACAGTGGAAGTGGACCTTACACTCTAGTGATGATGCTTCTCTGAGAACTGATCTTTAGCCCCCATCACCTCTTTGCAATGTGACGAATCGTTGCTTTGTGCAGAGGAGAAGGGGCAGAGTCAAAGATGTCTCAACAGATGAAGTGACTATGCTCTTTTCTTGGGATTTTCCTAACATACTGCTGACAATGCTGGATGTCAGTAAGAGAGTGGTGGTGTCCAGCAGGGCTTTGGGAAACAATGCTCAGTGACGAGATATAATGGCCGTAGCAGGTGTCGGCCGGAGGGGTTGGAGTGGGTTAATGACATGGGCTCTGTTGACATTGGCTCTCTTTGCATGCTCATCCCACCGGTTAATATTCTGGCATCCCAATTATTCTGCAACATTCCATCAAAGCAAGGACAGGCAGCCCCACCTAGATAGCGGGAATTCTACTAGAGAAAGACACCATAATCCTGGCCTTCATGCACAGAAATTCAAAACATTTATTTTTCCACTGCACCATGGAGCCAGACTGTCCACCAGGGCTTGGTGTTTCTCACAGAGAAGGCAGTTCTAGAGCTGCAGCTAACAATTACTTTCACTATCAATTTATAGTTTTATGCATCGTAAAAATTGTGAACCATGCCTTTTATCATTTCAAATGAAAGGCATTCAATCACCTTGATTTTGACAGGCTGGAAACAGTGTCTCAAATGAGTAATCGGTTGTCAAAATAGTTGGCAATACATTTCTAAAAAGTCTTTCAATATATCAGTTACTCTAAATTTGTGAGGTATATACAGCTGACACATCTGCTGTCCATCAAACCTGTTCAGTGTGTTCAGAATCATTAGGCATGTCCCTCACATGAAGAGTGGTCATCAATCAAGTTGGGCGATACACTGATGCTTAAATGTAAATACATTTAGTCTAAAAACTATAATATTAGACATTTAGCTGGAGGAGCACAAAAGAAAAAAGGTGTCTTTGTTTTTGGCGTTTGATGTGATTGTTTTTCAACTGATGTGACCACAAGAGCAATTTCTGGTTAGCCTTGCCCTTCCCACAGCTGTGTTATCATTAATCACCTGTATTGCATTAAAGGCCGTGCCTGGTGCTCTGTGAGCGCCTTGCTCAACTCTATCATAATTGTTTTTATTCCATTACACTGCTGAAAGAAGACACCTTGTTTGTGGAGCTGTCATTATGTCTTCATGAAAGTAATACCTTGAATAGTCAAACTAAGTAGGTTCAGAGTGGAACTGGTAAACAAGTGATCTGAGGTGTATAGTGTGTTATTGTTCTGGGTTTGAACATCACAGTCTATCAATTGTAAATACATTTTCAAAGCAATTAAGTATTTATTTAAAAAATGTATGTGTACGTTATCATTCTGTGCGTGTAAGATAAAAGTTTGAGTTTGAAGAACAGATGTTACTAACAATGTTAACAGTGACTCATTGTTATATTCAGTTATCACAGTGACAGTGAGGCAGCATGCAACATACCTGAACCCTGAAACTGAGAAATGGTGCATGTGCTGTAATTAATCTGGTCTTAAAATGTATAGAATTGATACGGTCAGCCATATTTAGCAGTGAATTAAACTAATTTTGCTTTACCTATACTTAAACTTCATTGTATCACCAGCTTAACATCTCTGTGGCAGTATGACCTTCTTGGTTTTGTCCCAAAGTTTAGATCTGGATAATTATACGTTGTGAAGCTATCCTTAAGCTAACCCTATTTCCTACCAGTATTAGTCAGTTATTATGAGTTCAATTCATTCAATGAGAACAGTTTAGAGGATGAAACAGTGAAACATTTTGTGGCCACAGCCATTGATTTTTAGTATAAATATGTACAACTTTAGACATTTCGCCACCTTACTGGCGAAATGTTAATTTTGTTTTTAAAAAATGTTGTTTGCCTCTAAAATTGATTTGACAGACACTTGTATCTAAAGCACTTACTATACTATGTTATTTCCAGCATACACATGGAGTATTCACATCGCTGGTCATAGTAAGGCTCCATCTACATGACAGTGTGATAAAATGCAGCAGTAAAGATCAATGTAAATCTGTCCTGAGGAAAACAATTGAGACTATGATGCCCCAGTGGTAATTTAAAAAAAAAAGTAATGCAACGTGATAATAAATCTTGATCCACAGAGACTATGTGTATGCTCATTGCAACTCTCATGATAGTATATATAAAGGAAACTATTCAACTAAAAGTTGTGTGTACACGGATGTCTCTGAAGAATGGAGCAGCAGTCATGTGAGAGCTGTGCAGCAGGCCTGTCCCGGCGGTGGATGATAACACAGGCTGACACATTCATCCACACGGGCTCGATGCGCACGACCAACCAACGTTGTTACCATCTTCATCCCATCATCATTCATCCAGTAAATTACTCACCAGCCGTCACACCACACCCGGATTCTTCTCCTCCTCTTCTCGGGACTGCAGGCTGCAGCTCCGGGGGTCGTCCCTGCGTCTTTCCCGGCTGCCGTGCTCACTTGGTGGTTGTGATGACCGTTTTTGATCATTGTGGTGAGCTGGTGAGTGATAAATTAAAGTGCAACTGTATCCACAGAGCGAGCCCCTCCAGTTAAGATGGTGACAGTGTCAGTTGCGTCCCCCGTTTCAGTGCAGGACAGCCGGGTTGTGTGTCCGCAGCAGCAGCACCAGCGGCAGCAGTCGTGCGATGCGCCAACGCCTCCTCGACCCGCGACGCAACGACGCACGACGCGCTACGTCAAGTCGGCCGAAGAAAGCAGATACATCCCAAAGAAAAGGAAGTCCTGTAAATAAAAGTCCTTCCAACACATATTGGTCGTCACTGGTTTTATTTTGAAAAGACCGAACATGAAAATAATGTGTTCTTGATGACAAGCTTGACGCAGGCTGAATCGTCGATGAGTGGCCGGTGCAAGCAGCCGACATGTTGTTACATAATAGCGGCGAATTTCCTCGGTCATGTGACAATATCTGGATTCCCACAGATATGGCAGGCTGTCTGCCAAAGCTGTCTTTGATGAGAGGCCAATGTTTGGTCTGTATGTTCACTTCAATTTTCTGCAAGTTACCCCTGTAAAATAACAACTATAACAAAGATAAGATGGGACATGTCCTTTAATCTTTAAGGTATTTAAACATGCTTTGACAAAATAATTAGCCTAGTGTTGGAGATAATCTTCCCTTTAGCTTCGTGGAAATGTATCAATAAGAATGATATAATAGCCCAATATAAAAGAAAAATTATGATTAGAACATTTATTCATATACATATACATGTACATTACTACAACATAGTTTGTTATGTGAATGTATTGAAACAGCATGCACTTTACTACTATTTCCACTTTCTGGTTGGACGCTAACACATTTCGTTGTGCAATGACAATAAAGGTGAATGTAATCTAGTCTAATCTAATAAATACATGCATTTAAATATAAAATATAGGCCCTACATAAACGCTTGCCAAAGAAATAATAGGCCTACATTTAATTAAACTAAACGTTCCAGTTTTTTCAGTGACGATATATATCTACACTTACATATTTTATGTGGAATCAATACAAATGATGCAACCCATCAGACCTGCAGGCTGCAGTTCATCTTTATTTTAGTAAAGATTGCAGTGCTCATATCCTCAGTCCGTGTAAAGATAATTTTGTGGTGTGTTTTATTTTAAGTGAAAGATGTGTGTTATAGTCCAGTACAACCATGCACTCAAAACGATGTTGAGCAATGTTTTAGTCAACAAAATCTGAACACATACCTTTACTGCATTGCTGTTATTAGTTTGTATAACATTGCACAGATATTCCTAATCCTGAAATCTCAATAAGGACCAGCCCTGGACTATAATAACAACATAATGTGTACATTTGGGTGATAGTCATAGTTTCAAAATGCAACAAGTTGGGTGATAAATGACTTACCTGTTTGATAAAGATGTGCATTGGAGGGGAAATCCTTCTGTTAGGAGTGTTTGGCGTCATCTTGTGGAAAAACCCTGTTAAATCTCACATAGTATTTACACAGAGGCACCAGCAGAGGGAAACCCAGACCCACGTATTGCATATAAACTGGGGCAAGGTTAACTCCACACAAGCAGTCATATTTAATATCCTGGTGTCTTCTGTCTTGTCTCTCCCGTGGTCAGGAGTCCTTTATCTGGCTTGTAGGCGATGATTCTGAATTTGTAAAGAAAGTGTTAGATAAGAGAATAAGAATCATTATGCTGATGTGATCAAGGAGAAATGCACTTCTCACCCAACACCTCTTATAAACAGACATGTCCTCTGCCATGCTGACATTTGCAGAGCGGGGCCCCGTGCCAAGCTCTGGCAGGGTAGACGTGCTAAATGAACGTCCTTGCTGATGGGGATGGCAACATTAATTGTACAGCGGAGCTGCGATCTGAGAAGTGGGGCAGGCACCTGCTGCAGAAGTGGGTGAAGATGAAGAATGCTGTCCTAGATTGCCCACCAGCTCACCTTAACTCAACCCACCAAATTAATCAACTCTTCAGAGGCCATCCGGTTGTCTGGGGCAGGCACCCAGAGGAGGAGAGGAGCCTGTTTTTAAGGCACAGGTCACACAAACTTGTAGGAGCCTCTTCAATTTAGGAGAAGGGGGGAACAATACCACGCATTGGTGCAGAGGCACTGGGGGTTAGACTTGCCCTGCAGGATGGAGGGGTAAGATTTAGCTCATCTTCAGCCATCTGTCTCTTTGTCTCCCCGTGTTCTCTCGAGATGTGTTTTGAATGTGCTGGGGTTGAGCCGCTGCTGATGTTTGATGAGGTGCAAGGAGACAGAGGGGGTTTAGGAGGCCCACAGGGAGCACAGATGACTAACTCACTACTCCTCCTAATCTAGGACAAGCACACCTAGACATCCTTCATGACTCCAATGTTTTACTCGTGTCGGGCCAAAAATACGTCCACCGAGGTTAGCCAAAGTGGGTCGCCCAATGGCTTTTTTTGGATCACAGAAAAAGAAATCGTGCCATCTAAATGATCGCTGTCTTCTAAAACCCACCCTGGACGGCAGAGAGCCTTCCCCACTAGTTTATTTTTACTGGTTTCAAACTGGGTCAATGACGCCACAGAATATGATAAAAACCCCATTTCAACAGTGTTTAAAAGCCTCAAAAGACAGAGTAGTAGGGCATAAAATCATTTTCCAAAACATTTTATTGGTCTTATAGAAAATAAAGTAAGCTGTATCAACAAACATACAATATATACATCAATAACTTAGACACCTCAGAATCACGTTTAAATCCACAGTTGTTACTGTATATATGAATACATA
Organism: Dissostichus eleginoides; assembly: GCA_031216635.1. Lineage (NCBI taxonomy): Eukaryota > Metazoa > Chordata > Actinopteri > Perciformes > Nototheniidae > Dissostichus > Dissostichus eleginoides. The sequence continues at coordinate 17,057,907 of CM062277.1, forward strand.
GTACTTATCTACAGATTGCAAAAAGTACAATAATTTAATTTATAAATAGTTACAATTAACTATTGTCTGTTTTCATACAAAGTACTGCAATATTTTATTACAACCCATACAGAAAAATAACAAAGACAGATAATTTACTTTGCATTACACGCTTTAGTCAGATCCTTATACCTTTGAAACACAGTCCTACTCCATGGAGTAAGAGCAAGAAACCTGCACAGTCGGCTGTTTTCAAAGCATCATTTCATGAAAAAAGCCAATGTGGTAAGAGCTATTAAATTCATCTGCAACACAAGTGCTGTTATTTTTCCTCTCTACCTTGTTGCTTGTCAAAACAAAACAAAAAATAGAAGAAAAAAAGCCATAACCAATTAAAAATTAAATCTGCAGAACAAATTACAGTGTTAAGATCAATTTAAAAAAACACACCCAACACATAATGAGAACAGAAATGCTGTGGATGATGCTACAGCAAACAACGAGCATTAATGACTGGTGTAGCAGCAGAGGAACCTCAAATGTACAAAACACGCACGCACACACGCATACCAAAGAAAATACGATATTGCAAGAGGCCCTTGTGACAGAATCTATTGTAACAACCATTTCACTCAGTGTACAAACATTAATATATAATAGCTTTCAGTCAGATATCCAAGTCCAATTCATGGATCCTGTAAATCAGATACTTTTAGACCAGAGAAATTAGTGAGTAAGGTCCCACGATTCCTTTAAAACACTGTTTAATGTTAGCTACTATAAACAAGGGCCAATTGCTCTTCCATTTCAAAAGTCTGAGGGCGAAATAAAAAACACGTTTTACAAAAAAAACTACAAAACAGCAAGAATTATTAAATAACAGACCATAGTCACTTTGACAATATTGATTATTCTTACATCTACTCTTTCACACCTTTCCACTGAGTTGCATATTAAGGGTCACTTTTTCACAATGGTCTTTATTACCTACTGTAGCTACATACTATACACCTGTATGTGTGAGAAAGAGAGTCGTCATCTCTAGCGGAGATTGAGATTGGTCGACGGCGTTGCTAGAACACCTTAAAAGACACTTGACACGAAAAAGATTCACTCCACAAGACTGCCACAGCAATAAGGACGCCAACATCGATACTGGGCTATGTCAAGAGTCAGATATATATTTTCCCACAGTTAACCAGTCAATGTAGAGAGCTAAGCGTTTTGAGGATAGGATACTTGCACACAGACAGTAGAACCAGCACCCAGGAGTTTTGCTGAGGCGTAGTTTTTGAGTGACTGCAGATTAACACCTCGCCGACACTGTAAGACATTCTGACCAGCGTGAGAGTGAGATCCCCATGAAGTGCATACTGTTCACGTTTCTACTACTTTCGTTTAACTCCACTGTTAAATCCCTTTTCAGAGGAGAGTGATGCGACACTTGGCACAATAGGAGCGCTGCTGGCAGCAGTTGATGATTGTAATTCTACGTGGTCTTGCTGTGTGTCTTTCTGAGTGTGGATTGAAGCCCTTTATGACATAAAATAAGGGCGGAAAAAAATGAACAGAGCTGCCATCCCCTACATCTCTTCTAGAATAGTTTGTTCATTTTTTAGAGTGACCTGTTTTGTCCTGAGCAAAACAAGCAGGAGCTTAGTGCATACAAACCCTCAGTCAAACCCTAGCTAGCGCTTTTAATCGGAAAATCCGGTGGGTAAATTCACAAAAGTAATGCTGCACCATTCGGAGGTTTAAGTTCAATGATGCAACCTTATCAATATAGTCTAACAAGTGGAGGGGAACAACACTGTTGACTTCACATTTCATTTACTTTAAAAAGCTTCATTTAAAAGGGTTATTATTTATATCCCGACAATCTAATTCAAACCAATTTAGAATGGATACGATCATAAAATCTTCCCGACATGTTACAGAGGATGTTTTTAGAGGGCATCCATCACCAGGGGCAACCATAATTCAGATTCTGCAATGACAGTATCACGTTAAGCTTAAAGTAAAAAGTCAATAATGCCTTTTCACCCAATTCTGTCTTAAATGGCTCAATGTGGTAAACTTCTAATGACAATATGATTTGTAACTAACACCAAGGAAGCGGAGGATATCACAGATGCCAATACGCACAAAGACAATTGACCTTGTTTACACCACCTAGTTTAGCTCTACAGATTTGTTTTAAATAGCACAGCATTGACATCTATACAGTGAACGACACTGCCAACTTGTCACTTACACATCACATCACGCGCTACCCCACAGTACGCGCCTAGTCACTAGAAAAAAGCTATCAGACTTCAATAGTAAGCCACTTTCGGTACAATTGCAAAAAAGATGTCACAGGAATTTTTTTTTATGTTTTCTGTATCTGTATTTCTAGAAACGATGGAAGGTAATCTACCTAGTAATAAAAACCAAGAACTCAACATTAGACAAAGTTTTCTACACCTTAACAATTCAAACAGTAAAGCTTGTGTAAAGATTTTCTCTTGGAAAGATCTCACGGCCCTGTTAACAAGTAATTACAAAAAAAATGCAATATATATCTTTCAAAACAAAACAACTTGAACATATTCTCTCTATGAGCAAAAATGATGTTTCAAAATGTTCGTGGATTTCACTGTTTTCCACAAAACACGAGGATATTACTGTTATAACATTCATGTTTTCAGATATTGAAGAAGAATCTTGTCGTATTGGAATGGCACTCAGCTCTGGAACAATAAGAACTGCTGATCATTTCTAAACGTTTCTCCTAAACCATAAATATGCAAGACCTCTTTGTATTTTCAGTGCATACATATATTATTGCATCTACCAGTCATACTGATAATGACAAGTTCATTAAAGCCCGTCACAGATAAACAGAAATGAATGCTAGATTTGGGAGCATTATTTCGTGCTTATATTGTTGACAGACGAGCGACAAAATCACAATTTGACTCATTTACTAGTTTGGGTTAGTCAGGCTGTTATGTAGACACCTGTAGCATCCACACTAATAGTTTGTAACCGATTGTTTTTTAACCAACTATAAGTCAGTGCATAATAACAGGCAAGGGGTTAGTTAAACAATATATTTGTACTGGTTGTGAGACTCTAAAAAGGCCAATTCTTAGGACGGAAACATCTTTAGAGCTCAGCCTTAAATAAACTTGCAGTACCTTATAAATACAAAATGTATTAACAGTCTAAATTTGATCAATCGACTTTGTACCTCTTCCAACCAATATTACTGAGTTTTTGTAACCACAATCTGATTTTTGAATTAAATATCTCGTATCTCCATTCTTCCTAAATCGTACAATTTGATTGTGTCACTCTGAAGCACAATATATCTGCTGACAGGAGCAGACTGCTGAGTCGTACTTTCAGAGTGAATTTGGGAAGCATATTGTTAGTGTTAGTGCCAAGGGTTAAAACAGACAGGTAATCCTGCAGCATGTTACAATGCACTGACTAGTTTTAAAATCTTCCTCCCGCCCTTTCTGCTACTACGACCTAGCCTGTGTTTTGGATTTGATGATGGTGATGACGCTGGTGGCAGCTACTTTACCAGGGATGAGGGGCCCTATGACCGAGGCCATGGGCCCCCTGGCTGAGGTGACAGGGTTGCGGGCCACAGTCCTAGCAAAGCTCTGGAGGGCCTCATACTTTGAACGCAGAGCATCCAGCTCCACCTTCATGCTGGCGTTCTCTGAGGCAAGCTTGTCCACTTCCTGTTGCAGCAGACCCTTTTGCTTCTCCAGCTCCTCTTTCTGGGTGACCCTCTTCACCCTGCAGCTGGCAGCGTAGCCCCGGTTCTTCAGGGTGCGCCGCCGCTGCTTCAGCTGAAGGATTTCATCTTTCGTCAGGCCCCGTAGGTGCGCGTTAAGCTCCCGCACGGACATGGTCACCAGCTCGTCGTCTGTCAGGGTGGTGCCATTTTCCCCTGGCTCCCGCTTCACCTGCCGACGGGGATTAGTTAGCGTTAGTTTTAGTATTTGCATTTCAACGTTTTAATTTGGTGTCAAGCGATTTTTACCTTCAAGGCCTTGTTTCCCTTATTTGTGGTAGTCATGCCCCGAGAGCCGCGTCCACCTGTACTGCTGGTTTGTCTGTAAGGAAGCAAAGTCAATATCAGCATATAGAAAACGATCACAAGAGAAAGACCTCGAAGGAAATTTCTGTGAAATGCACACAAATGTGTTTTCAGACAATGAGGCTACAGCATGACAAACTCCTTTGAAAACACAAAGCACAAAGTGGGTCAAGGACTTCCTTTCAAGTGATGCCAAGTCCGTTCAGTGAGTGGACCATTACTGCACCTGTCACTATGAACAAATACCTTGGTGGTATGCATTTCCCAATCCACCACAGGTCTCTCACTTCAGTACTGCGCTGCACTCAACCAGCAGCGTGGCGAGTCAGGAGGAGGATAACATTTAGTTGTCTGGCAGCAATTCACCTTTTCTGTTTTTCTTGGAAAAACAAAACTCAAGAGAAGTCACTTCTGTTAAGTGCAGCCTCTCAGAGCAGAAACAGCAGAGGATGTGGATGGATTAAAACAAAGCATTCAGCCTTTCTACTTTGCCGTTTAGCTCAGCTAAGATAAAGCACAGAGGGACACAAGGCAAGCTTTCATCTACTGTAGCAGCTATACACTCATACCTGTCTACATTTGGCTAGTGTGCGACAATAATCCCATAAATCAATGAAAATATGCTGCTGAGCCTTGGTTACCATGCAGAACAACAGGGCTGCACTGCAGTGTATTGTGTCATGTCTGTACTGAGGGAACACCAAGAAAAGCTGCGCACACCAGAAATCTAACCTGCTGGTATTAAGACGGACAGAAGGCGGGGGGCCTTCCACTGTGTGCGCTCTGCCACAGGATAAGTCTGCGCACACACATAAACACACAGTTATGGCCCAGGGTACTTTACACTACACACATAAAATGCTGTGTCAGCGACACCGGCACCCACCACAGTCAGCCCAGGCAGCACATTGCCTCTGTAAGCTGATTTGCTCAGCCCAGCAGTGTGTGTTTGTACTAGGCACATAAACAAATGCATGTGGGCCTTTACAACCTTTTAGCATCGAAACAGAAAACAAAGGAAAACATCTTGAAAGAGTGTGTGCTTGTGTCACTAAAATAGTGTTCATGTGTATGCAGAGAAGAGAAGAAAGAGAAGAGTCGTAGCTCTAAAGTGCACTAAGACGGCCAGGATATTTCCATGGCAACAAAAGGGTGCTACAGGTGGACCGGTCACCTGAGCCAAACAGGCAGAGACAGACGCTTGTTAAAAATGACCTGAATACGACACTATCACACAGGCTGGGGACATAACACGAGGTCAGATTGTGACTCGCATTCTTGATGCTTTCGCTTCAAAAAGTCCTCTGGCGCCTCATAAAACTGCAATGTTTGCTTGTGATGCAAATGCCCACAGGAAAAAAGCCTTTCGCGTTCTGCGGAGGACTTTTTAAATGGATACTTTCATCCATGTGGGGCTGGCTATGAATAGCTGACTGATAGTAACACCTACCTTTCACCGGCCTTTGTGGTGACTCATTTCCAGTAAGAGTTTGGACCACAGATGCAAAACATAATGGGATAATGGTCTGCCTGATGATGCACAGATAATGGACAAATAGACAGGAAAGTACTCCACTAATAGCTACCGGGATGAGAGTAGAAAAAAAAAGGCTGCTTCTTCCAAATTTCATATAAGCCTATCATTTTGCCCTCAGCCACCAAGATGCTACATTGTTCAAAAAACACTTGCAATCTTGAAATTGCAGAGATGGCACATTGTCCAGGTTGAAGAGGCTATTCTGTCCCACAGCTGTGTAGGGTAACGTAGTAGGCATGGCTTGGCATGGCTTGGCATGGCTGAAAGCTCGCCATATGACACTGTGGAATGATTGAGCCCGGCTGCAACCCTCCAGCTCAGGCTGCCGCCGACAGACGGCTACCAATGACAGGGCATGGCAGCACAACACAGACAAGGTCCAACGCACAGCTGCTCCTTCCACTACCGGGCATGTCATACCTCACTGAGACAAAGAGGCAGACTCACACAAACACATTGGGATGAGAAAAAAACACCAAAAAAAAGAAAACCACAATAGAGGAATTTCACAATGAGCACTGATTTAGGGCTGGGTGATATATCAATACAAAAATGATACAGTGATTTCAGACTAGATGTTGCGTTTGGTTATCGTCATTTTCTTATATGGCATATGTGTTGTCTTTTCCTTGTAAAGGCAGCATCATGTTAAAGTACATTTTCTAATTTCTATTATTGATGTATTATATCTATACCATTGTATTGAAAGCTCTTGCTGTGTAAATATTTTATTAAAGCACCAGAAAAAGGTCAACCCTACAATATCGTAGCAATATTGATATTGAGGTTTTTGGTCAAATATATTGTGATAGTAGTTATAATCCATATTTCCCAGCCTTAAATTTGATTGCACAGAATGCCCTTCATTTGACAAGTTCACTCTTAATTGTGGCAATTAAAGGACACTCTACTTCCTTCCACACATGTTTCCTTTTATAAATGATTTCAGGTCTTTTGAGAGTGTCTGGCAAAGGGTGCGTGAGGTAGGAGCTGCAGCTTGGAGCACAGGGGCAGTAGAGGTAGGGAGCGGGGACACAGATGTCTTTTGTAGGTGCTTGCTGAATTTCTATGAATCGCCTGGAAGAACGCTGACAAATCAGAGCTGATTGCTTGTGGAGGAGAGACATCACACCCACAGGAAATAGAAATCGCTGAGTGTGGTCACCCAGAGAAAGAGAAGGAGGGGAGGTGAGAGAGAGAGAGAGAAGGACAGAGAAAGAGTGATACGGAAAGAGAGGGTGAGAAGAAAGAAAGAGAGAGCAAACAGCCTTGTGAAAAAAAATGCACGCTCGACACATTTGGAGGAGCTTGAGAAGAACAAGTTGAGGTAAAAAAAAAAAAAACACTGATCTCAGCAAGGACAAAAACCAAGGTGCCAATTAGGAAGTTCTGAAGTTGAACTAACACGACGAGAGCAACCCAGCCAACCTTCAAAAAGCTGTCTGTGTTCATCTAAATCTATAGAGGGCAGCGAGCGAAGGTGGGGTCGGCTTAGGTTGAGACTTAAGGGGGTGGGTGGGGGGCTCTGGTTGGATAAATGCTGATCTGACATGATAGGTCCGGCCTTGAGCCCGTGTCATGCTTTAATGATCTCATCCCCTCCACAGGATCTCTCCGGGGGGGCTGCCAAGGATGGACACCATTAGCTAGGGGACCCTTTGTTGAGGGGGAACCGAGGCTACAGCATGAGTCCCCTGATGAATATTTATCACTGTCGTTCCGCCGCCTAAGGTGGGGGTGGGAGACGGGGGCGGGGGTGGGAGGCTGAATAAAGATGCTCAGGAGGTGATTCTTCAAGGATACATCCAAGGCTCTTCCATCAACGGCTGTCTCAAAATGGCGGTAGGCTGGTTGGGGGGTGATGAGGGGGGAGGGGGTTTGATTTCTGGTACTGGAGGTGGCACTGATGGTGGTTCAGGGCTGCCGGGAGAGCCTGCTCCACTTGACAGCGGTGTAACAAGATTATCAGGGCCATAAGAGCAAACAAAAAAGCCCCAGCAACCTGCCTCAGAATCCAGATTACGACAGCGCCTGCACTGTGAATACTAAACACGGCTGGGGAGGACTAACGGGGGGCGCAGGCTTCACTGAGACATGACAGTGGATTGCATATCACGTAACTAATCACATGCACATGTATCCACACCACACACACGGACAGATTACCAAAGACACACAAGCACATATACATTTAAGTTGTCATGATTGATTCTTGAAAAGAAGCGTCTGAGGACTTGGCACTGGCAGCTTGCTAATGAAGTGAATAAAACTCGACAGTGGAGGTGCATGCTGATGAAAGCTTGTTTTCAGGACAACAGAGGCGCTATCCGACAATGGAAACTCAGTTCTGTGGATATCATCGCACCAGATAATGCATTTCACTCCGAAAGTATCTCCTCCGACATGACCAGTCCAGACTTGTAAAGATCTGTACAGTCACACGCTTTCGGCCCAGATGTAAATTAGGATGATGTTTATAATTATGTGTCTTTGCTAACATCTAAGAGGATTAACAAAACACACACGAAGAGAGCTGGATGTGGAATCAGAATGATCACCTATTCAGTTTCTCTGATCAATAATGGATGTAGCCTTCCCGCTCCATTATCATGGACTTTCCACAGGAATGATGATAACCACGAAAATACTGACAAGCACATGAGGGGGTAAGTGCATGAAAAATAAAATACATGTTCCCAAGGACGTTCCCATCATGCTTTAGCTCATTTATTTAGACTTTCAGATTATTTGTTCACTTGTTCTTTCAGGAGTGATCTGCTTACGCATTTTCACCCTGTGCTCCACAACATTCTCAACACTTCATGCCTGATCGGAGCCTCTCCTTTTACTCCTTCCTTTGTAATTCAGAGTGGAAAAGATGGTCTAAATATTCAGATCTAATCATTCCTCCCTTCAGCTGAGTGAAGTCAATTATCAAGCAAGCTGCCTGTGTTGGGCGCCATTTAACCGCAAATTAAAACTCAGACTCCTCTGATAGCTCTGGAAGAGTTACGGGAAGACTGGTGTAAAGTTGTGTGTGGGGAAAAACACAGTGTGTGTGAGGGTGTCTGTGTGAGAGAAAGGTACGATGGGAAGAGGGGAGGGAAGCTATTAACTGCTAAGTATTCAGAGCGTGAAATAAGAGTGACAAAAAGAGGGAGAGGGGAAATCATTCAGCGGCTTTCAGAGGGAAATGTGATACGCTTGTAGTAGAGGGGAAATACTAAGCCAATCGTTTTGACCAGTGGAGGATCGGCGCATCACTAAAATAGCAGTTAGCTCAAATCTTATGCTCCTTTTTGAAGGACTGGTCCTTTAGAACAAATACAGTGTGGCTATAATTGGAAGGGTAAAGTGGTTGGTAGCAAGTCTGAATATTTTCCGGATATTGTTCTCACTTGCAAAAATAACGTCATGCTAGGTGCCAAGAGAGATGCTGAATGTTATCTTTTTATCAAAACACACTAAAATTGCAAGAGAAAAGTGTGTTCTGAAACGAAGGGATTAATAACCCCATAAATGAAGATTTGAAAAATGCAGACTGAACTTGTACTGCTGAATAATACAACGAGAGACAAATGAAATGGCTGCTTATGATTGAACGTATTATTAGCCCATTAACCTAGACCTGTTTCTAATTTTAACGAAGATCAGGTAAAGGTTTTGTTAACGTTTTAAATATTTGTTTTGTGATCAGTCAATGTAAAGAAGTAAGTCCAAATCTGATGTCAGATGTCCGCTTAACTTCAAAGATATTTGTCATTATTGCTCTCTTTGATATGAACCACAAAGTATAAAGTATCTGTAGTTGTCCGATGGAGACAAACATCAGACGAGGAAAGTGAGATATCTGTAAATATGTGCACAATATTCCACATTCATACACCATAACATGATGAATGATAAACGCTGGCTCTGAAAAACTCCCATATGGAGGCTAGTATGTTCTACCGTGCACAAGAGCAGTTGGTGCATGCATGTCTGGAATTTGCATGCAGTTCATGTGGTTTAAAGTGAAAAGATGAATCACAGCACCTCAAGGGATTTTGTATGTTCTGAAGTCACCGATAATGTGAAGCTTATTTAAAATGACTCGGGTTAGACTGGTCTGCATTAACCAATGTTTTCGATACATGCATAATCTATTTCCAAGCCCACTAGTTGCTGTTTACTCTCCGAGCCGCTCTGTTAGTACAAGCTGTATGACAGGAGAAGAGACTTCATTGGCCTCCCATTATCTGCCTGGAGGACTTGATTAAACAGGAAGAGAATAGCTCTTGATACTTCGGCCTTGCACTGGCAGAGGAAGTAAGGGTTGCAGGCAGCCCACACATTGGCAAAATATCCAGGAGCTTTACTACACTAGCTGCATACATATTAAATGCATTTTGCAATGAGCTAACAGCAAACAGGCAGTCTTTGCAGCACTCAGAGACTAAACTAGAGCAGTTCAACACATTTTAATGCTACTTAAAGTCAACTCTAAATGATTCCCGCTGATGACTGGTACCACTGAACAGCTAGGATTTTAGCTAAATTTAGCTGATTTAGCTATTCTCTTAAATTCAAAACAATTCTGTGATAAGGCCATCAAGCCAACAGAGCTTAGCAGCATCACAGTGTAAAAAACAAACAAAAAGAATAACAAATAAATCATCTTTCATTCCTGTGGAGTGCTTGGATTCAAATGCAGTCACTTAGCTAAAGTTATTACCTGGAAATACCAACGATGCTAATTTCTATTAATAACATCCTCACCGCTCAGTTCAAATTACGGCTTGTGATGGATGAGGTCTGACGACAGGATATTTGATGAAGCCTCACACTCCAAAAAATAAAATTGAAGAATTTACAATGACATCGCTCTAGAATGCAATCTGACTTACTAATCATGCATCAGTACTAATAATTATAACTATAAAAGATTGTCGATGTAATGCTACTGTTAGCTCCTCACATATTTTAGCCTGAACTCAAACTAAGAGTACTGGAACAAATGACAAATATCAAAAGAGTTAGAAAGAGGAAGGTTTTTTAGTTGTTTTGTTTTGAGTTATGTCAAAAGTTTGAACCCAAAGCACCCAGTTTGCTCGCAACAGATGATTCTGAAATATTTTTTCCTGAGCAAGAAACTGAACCCCAACCTGCTCCATCTGTGGAGCTTCAGACAAATCGTTAATAACTGAATAAATATATAAATGAGTAACTGAATGTTGTATTCAGCAATAGACATTACACAGGGAGATTCTTATTGACATCATTTGTGTCCCTTCCCTTTTGTATTTTTTTTTAAATGTTGTTTAAATAAACACCTCATTTATAACATTTGAATGATGCCAATGTGTCTGTGTCCTTTTGCAAGTATAGCATTTTTTAATCAAATGATCTGTTACATTTTTACCAAAACAGACCGTACTGATGTTAGTCTAATGATCTGCGTGAGCTCCTTTCCAATGTGGGTTATACACTGCTTATCTTAGAACAAGGTCTTGCTATCTTTAACCTCCTTAGAAAATCGTATACATATCCAGCCGAGAACATATCAGAACATTCTCCCAAAAGTCTCAGAAAGGCATGAAACCTGACAACTTCTTCCCTGGCTGGTTTTCTTTTTGACATAGCCCCTTACACAAATATATGTATAGTTAAATCACTTGTTTTTAATGTCAGTTCACCACTGATATGCCTCAAACATTAATCAGCCGAGATAAAAGTAGGTTACATGAGAAACAGCAGCCAGTTCCACGCTTATGCTTTTCTGTCCAATATTGGCTAATCTAAATAATGAACACACAGAGAGCAGTAATGAATATGCCAAGTCTAACTCAAGTTCCAAACAGAAAATCATCAAACACACTTGCTACTCTGTCTGGATGAAAGTATTACTTTGAGAAGTGGAGCGGGCATATCGCAATGCTAAGCAATCATAATCCGCACTACACTTGCAAGAGGTTTCATCACCAACACTCCCTCCCTATTGCAAAAAAGGGGGGAAAGAAAAACTATATTGATCTTTTTCTCCCTTGCTTCCAGGCATTCCCATTTCCCCGTGCAGCTTAAGCAGTGCTTTTGTGGACAAATCCCACATTTGTGTTTCTTTCTGGAGGCTATTAATTGTCCTGGATAGGCGTAACTGCTCCCAAGGCACAGCTGTGTTGGCCATACAGAGTTGCTGGTGGCCAGTGTTCTGTGCAAAGTCTTGCCTTGTGTTTCATCAACCTCAAATATCCCCTGCACCCTCCGCCGCCTGCCCAGTCTGAGCAACGCCAATGGGTATGAGTCGTGCACTCGGTTCACCTCTGTGGTAACCAGCCTTATTTTATCATGGCTACCTCAATGCAAGTGGCGATAAATCTCAGAGCTGATCTCCACCACTCCCTGCCTCCATCCTCACAGCATTGTCAGCCCCATCGGGCTCTTATACGAGCCCTCATCTGTTCCTGTTACCTGCAGAGAGAGGCAGAGGCGGGCATTACGCTTTATTGCAAAGCCAAGCTTCCGATGTTGGACTGGCCTGTCTGCTAAGCACACTTCAATGCCCTGCTCGCATGAACAGAGATGATGAAACAAGTTGGATATCTGAGCAAGAATGGGCAACTTCTATCTGTTTAGCCCTGCCTATATATGCTCAACAGTTTCCAAGGTGACTTTTCCAATTGCACAGAGATTCGCCATGGATAATTCATCACCTGCCCTCCATAAGCGTGCACTCTAATAGGCAGCACATTTCATCATGTCACACACAGGGAAACAAGAGCATCTGCCAACCAAAAATAAAAGGAATGAAGTGTTATATTGCGTTGAATAATATCACAAGCAAGCTGGCACCCCGTAATTCAACTATTCAATAACAAAAATAAAAAAGCACACGACCCACACAATGATTTCTACCAGCATTTTATTTCAAATACTGCCTACATTAGGTGTTCTTTTATAAACTTCCCATACATCCCATTATTACACATGACCCAAATTAAACAGTCACTTATTGCGGGACTCCATTATAACAACACAGGCATAATATATTGCTTATCATGCATTTTTTAGATGGATTTGACATCGCAGTTTACATCTAAGCACTCAGTATAAATGTACTCGCACCCTGGCTTGTTGAAGTACATCATGACAGCACTGCAATAAAATGCACATTCTGAACTGAATGTAGATGAGGTTATTGATAAATGCATGATGGTCATCACTTGATGCTCATGGCTTGATGACTGACTTGCACGACAGATCAGCACTCTTTCGATCCATCTCTTTAATAACGGCGGCTTGGTGATAAACATCGACCCTTATCCACCGAGCAGACCTTTGTCCGGTGGTGCCATATTTCGGGGTGGATTCTGAGAACGTCTAAATACATCAATATGATGATTCAGCACGATAAAAGAATACCGCTGCTTGTTTGTTGCCTTTGACATTAAAGCATTAATGTGGTTAACTGCCTGGCTGTGGTAATAAAGCCAAGGACGGCGGGTTTGCCACTGCCATTGTTACAATTTAACCAGTGGTTTAATGAATTGTCACTTCAGGTGAACCAATTCAATCGGAACGATGGTTGGGAAGCATTTCCTAGAATATTTAAACATGCAAGCATTTCAAAAGCTGCACAAAAGCACACCACAATGCACATATTTGTCAATCACATTCACGTTTGACAGGAATAACATGAGGAGAAATATTGAACACCAACCTGATCCGGCTAACCCGCTGCCTCGGCTGGCTCTCGCTCCTCTTCACAACGAGGTGATGAAGCAGCAGGTTTGAACAGCGAGAAGCGCATGAGTTGTCAAACCAGCAAGAAGCGCTATACAGTGGACACCAAACTGTTTATCACAAAGGAAACCTAGTTGCACAGTTTTTGACATTCCACGACTGTCTGCAACCTCTCTACGCCTGCTTGTGAAAGTGGCAAACAACTCCCCGCCTACAAAACAAGCAGGCGAGGAAATCCCCGTGCTCAGCCTTCCTACTATAACAGTAGCAACACAGCACCACGAGCCATTCAACAACCGGCAAAATCACCGTTTTACCTCCAAACAGCCGGCCGTAACTCTATATAAAAAAGAAAATATTTTTGACATGTTTTATTCGCTGCTCATGTGTGTAAAACAGATTACGAGCTGCCATCTCAGCATAGTAGGAGCCCGAACCGTTCAGTTCCCATCGCTACACACACACTTCCGGTTGTAGCTTTCAAAATAAAGCCAACACTTGTGAGAACACGTGTGTTAAACCTCTTGAATAGTACGGGCGCTCGTATTTTGAAAAACCAAGGCTGGAATGAATCGGGCAAACTTGACTAGGAGAGATAGAAGAAGCTAGGTATGCTAACCCTACAGCTAGCCGCGGCCAGCTTGTCAGCGGCGAGGCGAAGGCATGCACACTCAGCATAACAACACCGACTCTGTTTGGTTGACAGACCCACCTGACTTAAAAATTACGCTTTCTTGAGTTGTTTCCGTCAGGGTCCTCTTCTTACAGCGTCACGACGGTGAGCAAACATTAGAGAGTTAAATGTCGGGTTCACTGACAGAAGCGGCAGCGCTTCCAAATGCCAGCTCGTGCTCTCCTTGTTGATTCCTTTCTCTTGTATTGAAGCCAGACGTCATCGTGTTTGGTCACGTGCCTTCATTCATGAAGGATCTTCTTTCCGCACAAGAAAAACAAATTTTAACCAAAAATATACCACCTTTTGGTACATAGGAGCTTCTAATGACTGTATGTTGACTGGTAAAAACTATTGTTGGCATTCACTGTATCTAACACTAGCCAATGTCCTCAAATAACCACACAATTACTATTTGTTTTTGTTTTTTATTAATAAAAACATACAACCTCAGTTTCATTTCATCATAATATATGCGTAATTGTGAGATTGCATAAATACACGTTTATTTGTAATTGCACTTTCAGGGAATAAGGGCTCACTGATTTACTGCATACCACTGAAAGACATTGTTATTTAGTAAAAACTAACTTGGCCAACTAACACCAGCAACGCCTGACTGAATTTGTTCAAGCCATAGTAACAACAGATATTGCAACCGTTATTATAGGCTAGCCTCCACGCCTGACAAAGGAAAATGATTTAATTAGAGAAAGAAATACAGTTTAGACAGTTTTTACAGGATCATCCCAAATATTGATGTTTTATTATAAAAAACATAACCCAAATGTTATCTTTTGTTCCCAAAACATCTGCCAGTAGTGGTTAATTCACAGCATAAAATGCAGAGCATATCAAATGTACTGTTTCAAAGCTTGACAATAAATCACTTCTTTCTGGTCCTGGGCTTACTGCTGTGGAACATACTGATCCCATGAGATTTGACTCCGACACCCTCTGGAATCAATCCTGGCTGCTGCAACACTTGGTCCAGAGTTGTCTTCTTAATGGCAGCTGAGGAGATTTTCTCTTGGTCGGCCAAAAACTGAAGTTCCCTTTTAGAGAAGGGCAGGAAAAGACAATATATTTACAACATAGTAAGAAACATACATATTTAGCAAATCATAGTATAGTAGCCTAATAATAATCTCATCACTAAGTAACTATGAAAAGGACAAACTCTGGCCATAACATTATGTAATGCTTAATATAGCTCCATCTACTGTCTAAGTTATAAACTTCAAAAGGAATATATCACCCTTTGGTCATTTGAATATGACAATTAACTTAAAAGCATTTGTTCTGTATCCCCGTGACAGGAAATATGATTTGTTATTTTGTTTGTCTCCCACTTTCCTTATCAACTTACCTAGTCCTAACACAGGAAGCCTCTACAGCGTTGATGAGGAGGCTGCGGAAGCCACCACTCTCCATGACGTGCAGGGCGTGGATGGTGGCGCCCCCTGGTGAACACACATTGTCCTTGAGCTGGCCAGGGTGTTGATCTGAGTCTAACAGCATTTTAGCAGCCCCCTTGAAAGAAACACAACAAGATGCACATTAGACTAAAACACCATTGATGTCATATCCAACTTATATATTCATACTGTGTCCATAGCCAACCGAGACAGACTGAGGTCAACACCTGTCAAAGCTGAATCTTGATTTATAGATTGTACCAATACAATTAAACTGAAAATGTACCAGAGTGAATTAAGACGGAGACATTTTTATATGAATACATCACAGCAAAGCTTGGAAAACATAATTTAAACCACCCCAATAGTAACATTCTAAAAGGAACCAAATACCATACAAGAAAGCGTACATGTAACACATACATTTGTTAAAAGATAAATAAAAGTAATACCAGCAAGGCTTGGGCTCCGAGGCGTACAGCCAGTCTCCTGGGAAGGCCCATTTTCACTCCACCATCAGCAAGAGCATCTACAGCCGTAAATGCCTGCAAGTTGCATAGTTGTTAAACTTCTCATAATTACAAATGATCAAGCAACATTGAAAAACACGCTGAACATTATATAAATGACTCACGTAAGCAGGACCACTGCCGCTGAGACCGGTGACGGCATCGATCAGGTCCTCCTCTACCTCAGTGCAGTATCCTACACTGGCCATCAGCAGCTCCAGAAGCTGTCCATCCTCTACTTTTGCATGGGTGCCTGTGGCGTACACGGTGGCCCCCTCACGCACCACCACCGGAGTGTTTGTCATGCACCGCATTACCTTGGGAAAAGGGCGATACAGCTGCAGCTTCTGTAGGGGAAAACAATGTACTGAATAAATTGTCCTGAAAATATAGGGAAAATGGGGCTTATAGGATCATTTGCACTCCTCTTAGAACTAAATGTTAATAGTCAATCAAAGTAGTTGACATTTCCTTTGCTTTGTTCTGCCATGTAATATCATTTTAAAGACAACATATCTTTGGCTATGCACAATGCAGATGATTATATGTGGTCCTAAATTAGATACAGGTCTGATATTTTGCAAAGCAACCTCAGTCTGACAATCTATCTCGGAACTCATGAGACTTTTATTTTAGATCAACTTTTGTCACCATTCTTTTGTTGGTAAGTCTTTTGCAGAGGTAGTGGAAATGACAGATCTGTCAATCGGTTTCAATGAAACTGATTACGTCCAATTCCACCAGCCTCTGCTCTGACTCTAATTGGTTATGTTTACAAAAAAACAATGTGAACAGCCTTTCAACAAAATCAGATCAGAGCAATAATTCAGAATTCAGTACAAAGGCTTGCAGGCATGGGTGTTTAGGGTTCAAGCAGCTAACTACTGTCATGTTACAGCATGTGATTGTGTTGCCTGAGATCTGCAGCGTATGAGAGCAGAAATACAGGGAGAGCCTTGCGGTAAAAAAAACGAAATAACCAACATTTTACAAGCTTTAGCCATCATCTATACTATAGCTGTAAAGTACATAGTTATTTGACCACATCACCTTTATCTTCATATAAGTAATATTTTTACATGCAATAATGGTCATTATCCAAGATATGTTTTATATGTATAATGACTAAATATTGAGTGAATATACATAATATATATTTTGTAAATTATGTCAAGTTTGACTATTTACAGTTTGTAACACGTGGATGCAGATGGCTTTGACTTGCCTTCTCTATAGAGCTGATGGTGACACCTGCCGCACAGGACACAATAAGATGACGATCTTCAATGTCTGGTCCTATCTCATCCAGTACAAAAGGGATGATGTGGGGCTTCACGGCCAGGAAGAGAACATCGCTCTTGCTCACTGTCTCTTTGTTGCTTGTTGTGAAATTGACACCCAATTTCTGTAAAAAAAAAATACACGTTTCTACTTTGTTGGACAGTATAAAATGCAAGTAAAAGAATGTTTTCTATCTCAAAAACACACAATTATATGCATAAATGAACAGAATTGTTGATTTACCAAAGTATTGATTCCTAATTGTCTACCTACCCTTAGTCCCTGTACTGTGGGGAGATCTGTGTCTGGGGAACTGGCTGTGATTCTGTGGGTGGCAATCACGCCTTAAAAGTGGATAAAATGTCCAAAAATCATTTCAGTGTCTGATTGCAATCAACATACACTAACAACACAAGTGCAATCTTTAAAATACAAACATGGTAAAGTATATTTAAAACTCACCTGCAGCTGAGAAGCCTCTGACCAGAGCGTGGGTCAGCTGGCCTGCTCCAATGAAACCCACACTCATTATACCTGTGTGTGTTCAGAGCAAAACTTTATCAAGGATGAATTAATTATCTCTCAACATAGACAGGTGATAACGACGAGGTCTAACAAATGGTGTGCAGCTTATATCCTTCTGGCAGCCACGTACGTTGTGCTGTAGTAGTAAACAAACCCCTACTTCCGTATTAAGCGAAGCGAACGACATTTATGAATACACGTGGGCAGCAGCCATATTGTTATACAGTAGGTAAACTTACAAATATATCCTGAAGTCGCCGCGAAGTTGACCGACAGACCGACAAATAAAGCAACCCTTTAACAGAAACACCTGAAATCTGTACTCTGTCAACGTGGCTCATCTGTGTCGCGCTCTACTGTACCTGTTGTGGTATATTTGACTGACAAGTGAATAAGCCAATGAGCATGCACGTTTAGGCAAGACGTAGCGCCTCTGACCAATCACAGAGTTGTTGGTAGTCACTTTGAGGCGGGTTCTTAAAAACCCGAAAGCCTTGCTGCGTCAGGTTTCGCCAGGGGGAGAAAGGTTGTTGAGTATGCCGGTAGGTAATAAACTATCATCTACTGTGGGACATTTTGAAAGGCATGTCACGGTGAAGAACTAACACTTTCAAGGAGACAGACAAGTAGTCTGACCGAAGTCGCCTAGTTTACACCCCGGAGTAGGCCTAAATAACATTTTTGCGTTAATCTTCAGTGCCTGAACATTTTACATTTTGTCTTGTCCATTTATGTCAACAAAACCCACTTGTAGATGCAGATAACGGAATTCCTTCCAATGTGAATGGACAAGGGAAAAGATTTCTGAGAAGCATGTTTTCTAACACTGTAATCTACAGACACCATGCAGTTTAACATATTTATAAATGACTCTGGTGTGCTATTTTGAAATATGTTAATTTCATTTAGCCTACTCAGGCTATGAATCATTACTGCTTTAACAATCAAGATAACTACCAATTTCAATTTTGATTTGAACCCTTGCCAATAATGATGTCACTGTTTAGGAAGAGTTGTTGAAATTGAAAGTGAAGGTTCACATATCAAAACATAACCTTACTCATACAGCAAAGGGCAAAGAAATAAAATGACCAACAAAACATACTTTTAGATATTTTATTAAATATGTAACATTATCTATCAGAAATATAGCAAAATAAGAGATATCGAACCGTTGGTTGTGCTTTCTCAATTAAAATAAAATGTAATACTGCTGTCAAAGTCTTGTTTTCAAAAAATCATGTATTAGTTACATTTAACATTCAGCCGAAGACAGGAAAGCCTGATGAACTTCAACTTTTGCATTTCATGCAGTGTATGATGACAAACTGTGGGACGAGATACAACAAAATGGTAAAAAAGCTGAACCAAAAGCTATGTTCAGTGCATACTGTAAACTTAGCCTATGCTATTTGTAAGATATATCTTCCTTCATTTGAGTCATACAGACATTTTAATACATAAATAAATGGTTCAGCCTCTGTACTCTGAGGCTGATTTAACATTAATATTCTAAACATTATCCCACACACCCGTAGGTCCTTCCTGTTTGCAACCAGCAAAGGAATCTGGAGCAGAGGGATGTATTTGGTGCTAAACTGGACAAACTTCCCAGAATCCTCTTTGAACAAAGTTGCTACGATTAGATCGTCGGCGCACCTGGTCTTCCTGGTAAGTCTCTGCTGAACCGTGGGAAAAGCCTTTATTTGTTGTTAGAATAGGATAATACTGTTAATTTTGCTGCCTACAGGCAGTTGAATTAATACTGATAAAAAAAGTCCACATAGATACGGTAGCATAGATCTATGGATCCAAGGGATTGAGTCCTTCACAGAGACTTGAATGAGGAGAGCAAGGTGGATGTGATCTCGAAATGTCTTTATTTATCTTTGAGTCTATAGTCTTTAGGAGAAGGGGGGTTCAGACAGCAGAGCTGGAGACGAAGCGAATCCTCTGGGAGTAAACAAGGTCAACAAAATAAAGGATCATGTTTACGTTGGTGAACACGGCCACAACGAGTTTACTGTCCCAGGGACATTCTCCACGTGGGCAATCCTCAGGACGAGTAGAGGTGCCGTACTTCCTGTCAAAGCTGAAGATGGGCCAGATGAGGGCAGTGCTGAGATAAAGCATCACAGCGAAGAAGGTGTAGACGATCACAAACCGGTCAAAGGGGAACCGCAGGGCAGAGGTCCTACCGGAAACTGTCACTCCCACTACTATGACAGTAATAGTGAAGCACAGGCTGTACACCACCACACAGTACTGAGTGGCAATGTGGAGGGTGTACTCACTGTCATTGGCCAGGGCCCCGAAAATGATGCAAGCCACAAAACCCTGGACCACCTTGAGTAGACCGGAAACAGTAGCCATGTAACCCACCACGGCTCCCGTCTTTGCTCGAGTTAGGAAAACCTCAGCACCGTAGGGGAAGCAGCAGACACTGGAGCAGACAGTGACAGCAATGCGGTAGAATTGAACCTCACAGCTTTCATCAGGGCACTCTGTTTGGAGGAAGTAAACAGGGTAGACCACGGAGGCAGTGATGTACATGAGTGTTGCCAGCATGGCAAAGGCCACGGTGAAGTTATCCCAGGAAATAGGCATGCATGCATGGAGCCGTGTGATATCCAGGGTGAACACAACCAGTGTGACAGCAAAGCAGAAGCACCACACAAACATGCAAAATTGTCCATAGCTGGCACTGTAGCCTGCGCTGTGGGAGACAAGGGCCATTATGGTGCAACCGAGGAGCAGCTGGCACATTCGGGATATACCTAAAGGTGACAGCACAGCTTCTTTGTTGAGGTAGTGTCCGCCATTAGAATCCATCTTGTGTGTCGAGGCTCCCAGAGGCAGCTGTTTTCTTGGTGAGATTCTTGACGTGCTGTCCTTGTGGCCAACTCTTTTTTTGTTGGGCACAGACTTCACCCTTTCCTTGGTTGCCTTTTTATAGATGGTCCTTAATTATAAATGTCTGTAATGTTCGCTTGCTTTGTAATTACAGTAGTGTGCTTAACATCAAGACACATTTATACACTGTTATGTAGAAGTTTGCACAGTAAACGTAAAGGTTATTTATTGAGACCTTAACATAAGATTATCTAAGATCCGAATGTCTTTTCTTGGCTGCACAGGCCTATAAATTATGCATACAGAATATTATTTCTGTAAATCATATAACACTGGAATCAGTGCTTTTATACAGTTATGTTATAATGAAGAATTTGCTCCTGTTCTTACTCAAAGCTGTAGTGTTTGTCCTCAGAAATCGTGGTTTTTCCTTCCGTGCTCTCTTCAATCCCCAAATTGTCCAGTGTATGAAAAGTTCAAAGTGTCGAAGGTCCTCTAAAAGTCGTATAGTGATCAATCTTCCAACAATAGCCGGCAGTGCTGGACAGGTGGACTGGTTTGTTGTCCTGTCAGTCAAGTTCCATTACTCCGCAACTCAGTCCTTGTACATTGTTCACAGTAGGCCCCCAACTGCCCGTCCAAATAACTCAAACTGTTGGCTCTGTCTCTTGCTCTTTGTCTTGCTGTTTCTGTATCCTTTTCCTTCTTGGATTTAGTCTCCCACTCTTTCTTGCGCACACAAACACACACCCTCTTCCTGCTGTGTGTGTCAGTGCGCACTCAAGGGGTTGTTTAAATGAAAGTTTGTGCCGAGACCAGGGTTACAGGCCCCGCCAGCTCTATAAATAGGGGGTCTATATTCCACAGAAGGGTGGGAGGCTACATGTGGCAGGCAGTATGGGAGTCGTATTTCTAGGGAGCACCCAGGGAGGCTGAGTCAGAGCACCCTCAGAAAGAAACTGGCATTTATGCACAGTGTAATGACAGGGAGTGAGGCTAAGACTCCCATTAGAGGCAAAAATTACATACAGGGCCAGAAGGATGATTATGTACAAGTGATGGCAGATTTGAGCGATGCATGTGAGAGGGAAGTGGAAATAAATTAGTAGTTACTTAAAATACGCCAACCTGTGATATTAGTATGCTGGGATTTTTGAGTTACAGTGTGCAAGGTGAAAATATTCATTTTAACAGCATGTGAAGTCTAGTTTATTACAGCTCAATCCTTTTCCACTAATTTGCTATCAGTTGTGTGGTATTCAGATTTCTTGCTGGAGGATGACCATTTCAAATACAAAATAATACAAAAAGATGTTACCTTTCAAAGGTGCTAGAATATAAAAAAACAACACTTCCTGTTAGTACAGTGACCTATATGTCATGTTTTGTTATGCCCAATTAGCCTGTCCAAACTACAAAATCCATCGATAAGACCCCAATGGCCAGTGTCCCATCTTGTGCTTGTCTTGATACAGGTCTACAGGAAGATAAATTCATTTCTAATCCAACCTTAACACATTCTTGTCCTCGATTTCTTTGTGAAAAGATACATTGATGATAGTCATGGAGAGATGACTGACTTATAAAGTCTACTGCTAACTACAACAGCATGAAACTTGTATTTGCCTCCTATCCTCCTTACCCTAACCCTACAATGTATTACACTTGATTGAGGCAGTGCATGTACTTGTATATTTTCATTTTACGATTTTGCTATGTTGTTTTGTTTCTGAAGTGATTATATTGCAAAGGAAACGTAATGGATCCATTATCCATTACGTTTGAAATAGTCATTAAACAGTTAATCCATTGATAACAGTAAAGCTGTTGGCTTGATATCAACAGGTTTTCTATGTCTTTCCCCATTCTGACAGTCGTGTTGAAACGTCTGTTTGCTGTTGGTTTCCGGGGTTTTTTTCTCTCCCTTGGATCTTAATTATCTTCAGTCATATGTTTGGCACATTAGAGGATTATGAGCCCAAATTACTTGTGATGGTTAGGGAAGTGCCTTTCATTGACATGTGAGCGTATGTGTGAATAGGTCATTAAAACCCACATTTTAATCAAAAATAAATTCATCATAGAAATAGTGAGTGCGGTAAACAGAAGACACAGCTATAGGGGTCACAAGATTGGTGTAACATATTAGTTGACATATAAAAGTCACGTTATTAACAGTGCAGATTTTGTAACTGTTATGTAAAAGCAGCTGATGGGATATAGGTGTCAAAGCAGGGATTGCTTCAGCAAGTTATTATATAAGACATTTGAATGTATTGTAGAACAGTTCTTTGAAGTTTCATATGACCAATTCCTCAGGTATTTCCTGTTAGTTATGGGTAATTATTGTATCAAATAAAAGCCAATATTTCTCGTTTTCACCTCAACTACTTCTTGAAATGAGCCACATTTTTTTTCTTCGATCTTTTGCAAAGCTGTAAAAATAGAAATTGTTGAAAAACCTTTAGCTGACTTTGTACGCTAAGCCTTATATCTATTATCAGATGATGATAGTTATCAGTGGGGTAAAAAACTGTGTGGAGCCTGAGGTAGCGGCTGACCTTACCGACTGCAAGTCATGGAAGAATGGAGAATGTGCAAATACTACTGATGCCTATTCTACTACAACTTCTGCTCTTACAAATACTTCTATAATATAATAATAATAATAATAACAAGACTTCACAGCAATATTTAGCTTGTAGTATATGTAATGTGTCTTTTCTTTTAGGTCTGATACAAAGACATGCAATCAACACAAAGAGAAAAAACAGCAATGTATTTACAATTTACAAAGAATCACTTCTCTGTGTAAATAGCACTTATAAATATGATTTACATAACAAAATAAATATGTAAATTACCAATGTAGCTTGAGTTTTTTTCTGTGAAAAAATATGTTACAGAATAAAATTACTATTAGTAATACCTTTCCTTCTCTGGTGTGATACAAAATAGAGGTCCTTTGAACACATCATTTATAAGGACATCATTAGATACAACACTATCATTATATTAAAAAGTGATCTCTATTATGATATATAAGAAGGGAGTTACAATAGTGAACACTTGAAAGAACCTATACAAATACTCAAAAAATATACAATACACAATATTTGTCTCCCTTTAAATGTTCATTCCATTGATTTGAGGATTGTTACTGACTACTACTGACCCAACGAGAATGAGTACTCAAAGTGTTCAACAGTCTTGTGATGATGTAGCATGTGAGAAATAGGTAAAGATGAGATGTAATGGCACTGTGGTTTATGTATATCTAATGATAGACTGTTAGTGTTTCCAGGTTAGAACCACAATCAACTTCAAACCACCAAACCAGGCATTGTCTTTACAGCTGTAGAATATATGCTAATTCGTACCGTAATATTTATTTTAATCCATGATAATATCAAAAAGCATATATAAAGTATATGGCATTGTCTGTATTTGGTTCTTGTTTGACTTATTATTCTGGGTACTTTCATTAACAAAGAATAAAATATGATATGTTTTCAGCTTTATTTTCAGCCTAACTTTGAGGCTGTGTTAAGTTAACCTGGTCTTTTACCGATTATAGGAATCTAGGTTTATTTCTATCCTTCTTGCCATTATTTTTTAGACAAATACAAAATGTTTTTTCTGATCCAGTGCCTTCCTCACCTTATCATATGCCCCTGCCTTGATGTAGTTTTTGTGTAATGAGAAACTATTAAACAGTATTAAACAAAATAAAAACTTTATATACTCTATAGTGACTACTTAACAAAGACAGCATCCTTACGTCCTTATGGTGTTTCCTCTTTTGTCGTTAAACAATGACAAAATATAATCTATAAAGTAGAATGAATATAATATAAAAAAACAAAACATCAATGAGCATCCTTAAAACTGGATTACATTCGTGATATTTTTCTTTTTACAAAGCAAAAGATAATTTAAAAGGAGAGTAGCAGAGAGTTGTGCCTTGTCTTGGTGTTGTGTTGCCCCTGTTACTTGTCACCAGTTGTGAGGAAAGGGATTGTGGGACAAATCTAAGCCCCTGTGAGTAGACTACAGGTAGAATGGGTTGTGAAGGTGGAGTTGGAGGTATCAGACATGGGGGGCCGGCCAGAGAGACCAGCCAGCCGTGGTTGGGCTTAGCTTGGAGATGCTGTGTGTGTGTGTGTGTGTGTGTGTGTGTGTGTGTGTGTGTGTGTGTGTGTGTGTGTGTGTGTGTGTGTGTGTGTGTGTGTGTGTGTGTGTGTGTGTGTGTGTGTGTGTGTGTGTGTGTGTGTGTGTGTGTGTGTGTGTGTGTGTGTGTGTGTGTGTGTGTGTGTCCATTTAGCTGCCGCTGCTTAGCATGCCCAGTAGCTTGCTGGGGTCCATGCCCTGCTGCTGAGCCATCTTCTGCACATCGAAGCCCATGTGCATGAGGAACTGAATGACGTTCATCTCTTGTCCTGTGAACTGGTCTCGGATGGTGGGGCAGGTGGGGTTGCAGTGCGGCCACGGGCAGCTGTCGATCAGATGAACGGGGCAGCCCTTGGGTGGAGCTTTGTTGTTCCTGTTGTCGTTCAGGCTGCGGTCCCAGCAGTGCAGAGCTCGTGGCAAAGAGGTGCCTTTAACCTGAATGTCAATCCAGTAACTAGAACACAACACAAGAGGGCGCTGTCAGCTCACAAGTAGAGGGTCTCAAACACAAAGCTTAGTGCTCCGTGATATTGAAACACTGGAAACAGCAGGTTTGAAAATGTATACTTACTTTCTGGTGATAACTTCATGTGAAAGGCAGGCTGGAGCAAACATAGCTCTGGAAAAAAGAATGAAGAAAACAAAACATTAACCAATTGAAACATTAACAAATACTTGAATGGTCTTCCTAAAAAGCAGAGAAATGTTCTTACGGGACATCTTTGAGTGTGTTCCTCAGCTCAATGCCCAGATTCTGAATGTAGCGCCACTGGCCCTCCTGCACAGGCTGACCTGTTAGCTGATGTTGTCTACTGCCAACTGGGCCTCGTCAAACAGCCACTGGACAACAAAAACTGGGCCTGCACAGGGAGAATGGAAGAAGAAGATTAATATAGGTTCATAGTGTGCATTTACAGTGCGGCTGCATACTATATCATTATTTGAATAGTTACTTCAATGTCAACTTGCACAATAAACACATCGAGAAAAGACTGCTAAATTCCTTTAAGGGAATTTTCTGAGTTAGTTGAAGTAGAAGAAAACTTTTGATTGGTGCCTTTAGTGTTTAGTTCAGTGTATAATAAAAGAAAGTTAGAAACATTTATTTATTCAACACTAAATTTGATGAACTTTAACAGTATAGGCAGAACTCTTTATAATCTATTTTCGGTTTATTCAACACAAGTAATATTGTTATTGCATTTTTGTTTCTCCTATTATGCAGCATAATAAGCAGTCTATATATGCTAAAAATCTGCTTATTATTATGCCACACAAGTATGTTGGGCTTGCATGTACAGAAGGTACATTTTACATAATACAGAATGAGACCCCAAGCTTACTTTTTATCGATGGGAAGACTCTATATCCAAAGAAACAGTTCCACTCCTCTCCTTCATGGGTTTGCCTGCACCTCTCTGGAACCACTCCTCCCCAGTACCTGATGAGCAGGTGAGAAAGACAGATAGGACATGATGTCTATGTTAGCAACCTTACTGAAATAAGTCCATCTTACACGTTCTTCAATGATAATATCACCGGCTCCCTTACTTGATGCCTCTCTTGATGGTCTCAGTGGGGGCGCAGGTGATGGCGTCCAAGCACTCCGTGCAGTCCGTGCAGCTGTACTGTTTGTTGTCCAGGAACCAGCCAGAATCAGACAGGCCTCGCACTTGTATCCCAGTATGCCCCAGTCCCTCCAGCAGCTCCGCCACATGGTCCACGTTCAGAAGGACCCCAGTACCACCAGCACTGCACTCATGAATACGACATATTGCTATAAATACCTATCAGTACATTTGAATCAAATGAATACAATTTTCTATTTGAAAATCACAATATTCACACACCTGCTTCCTGCTAATAGGAGAACTTTGGCGTTGTCCAGGCCTTTGTTCAGCAGGTCCTTCACAACCTCCTGTATGATCAGTGAGCCCATGAAGGCATAGCCACCTACACACAACACAAAGACATTAGAATGTCACTTTTCTCAAAGAGGGTTACATGTCACTTTTGTTTTGATGATTCACTCGTGTCTTACTCTGCTCTGTTTTGGCTGTAGCGCCGCTCCACACATCACTGGAGCAGTACGGGATGAACCTGCGCAACCAACACAAAGTTAAAAAGCTGCCGGGCCATAATTATAAATCAAGCTTTGATAAACACACAAACATGAATCAACTTACACCATGTTGGCGTTCCACCAGTGAGGGTTTTCCTCGGGCAGCGGAGACAGGATCCCTGTGCCTGCAGCAGAGACAGATCAACATGTATCATTAGCCATCCTGGCACTCCCAGACACATCCTCTTCTTCCTCATCATCATTACCACATGGATTACAGTTATTACACTGAAATGAGAGAGGGTGAGGCGTCTCTGTTCCTACAGCAGCGGGCGCCAGGTAGCCCTACACCGCAACTACATTATGACGGGGTGACAGATACATCCGATCCTTTAAATTACTGGGACATTACGGTGGGATCTGGCTTCTTTTTCTACGATGTTGGGGGTCAGGACTTGCTATAGCCATTGGTGGAGTAACAGTGGTGCTTATAGCAGAGTAGTGGTTGGAATACAGAATAGCTGATGCTGACCTGTTTTAGTTTGGGGCCACTTGGATGAGCTCATCAATCTCCTCATAGTCTCGTATCGGCTGTCACAGTTCTCCTTGTTGAAGCAGTACCAGCCACCTGGATATAAACACACACCAAAAAATATATGTGTCATTCTTAGTCTACAATTACTCATTATTCTAAATGTGGGCATGAAAGGAGAAACATAATGAAATGAGTTAAATGAATACTCACCCTCTAGGAATATCAACCACCGTCTGCTGCCTCGAGACTCTTTCAGGTAGTAACTATGAGAAAACAAAAAATAATAAATTATAGCCGACAAAAAATGATTCTATGTTCCTCAAGGTTTATTTACCGCCAACATAATAATCTATTTAAACAACAGAAAGATACAACCACATTCCACAGTTGTGTGCTTCAGAGAGATGAGGTAAACACTGAAAGTAATACCCGCACTGTTTTATACCATCTGTGACGGTATCCAAGCATGAAATATAAACACATACCACATGATAATGTTAATCTTAGCAACGATGTCTTGTTGATTCCTATCTCTCAAAGGTGACAGACGGGAGCAAAAATGAAATTCTGCCCAGGGACAACAGAGAACAATGCGTTTTTGTGTGTTTATAGTTTATTCTCAGGAAACTGATATGGTGATCATACGGGCGATACACGGTCCCCTATCCTTTGTTTGTGCTGTAGATGCCAGTAGATGATGTTTCTCATGTTTAATGCAACACTGGTAAGTAATCATAGTCTCATCACTCTGAGCTCATCCCATATCAACACATGACATTGATAAATCAAGGCTCCAGCCCATAGGAAGGATAAGAGATATGAGGAAATGTTTGACTTATGTAGTTGTCAAAACCTTTATCCCAAAATGCCCCTCAGATCCAACCTGGGTAAGTGATATTATTTTGCCAGGCTGTCCATACAAATAAGTTAATACATGTCACAATATAAGATGTGTGCTGTATGTTATCAGCATTGCCCAGGAGAGGGCAATGCTAACATGATTCTCCCATACTGATGGATGTTCTCAAGGCTGACACATCATCCTTTTTGCAACAGGATTTTGTTTCAAATAATAATACCCGATCAAAAGGACTTTCTAATGTGTAGAGTAGCTTTAGCCACATAATCCAGATGTTACAAATGTGCTTCTGTGATTCTAACGTATCAGTATTCACCGCACTTCACCAATGACTAAACTCCACGGATTGCCAAAAACATGTGAGTTACTTAAAAAGAAAAACAGCCTTGGCTGGAGTTCTGAGCTGTATGCCCAGACTCTGAATCACACTTTGGCTGCATATAATATCTTGTACAGTCATTAATGTAGGCTGAGGACGGTATACTCTACTCACTATTTCCAATAACAATGTGAAAGCATGCTAGATCAACCCACTCACGGTAACAAGTACAACTCCGGAACATCAGAGTCAAACAGTGAATTTTTTTCTCATTGCATTGTTGTTAATCTGTCATATGTAATAAAATACCTCTCGCAAAATACTGTTAGCAGCTGATGGATAAGCATCTAAACTGACTGACAAGTGACTGAAACGCCATCTGCCAGTCACCATCCCTAGCTGCGTATATAGAGAGTTAAGAGCTTTACCCCGCTAACAGACCTCTCTTTCCACCAGGCACTTTGAGGTTTTACAGGAATTAGACAGGATAGTAAATCCATAAAGAGAAATGTATAGGGAAAACCCCTTTTAGTCAGGTCTGCCCATCACTGAACAGGTCCCAGATCATTTCTGATGCACAGACATCAAAGCCTCCGGATACAACATTAACAGTAAAGCTTTTATATAATACTTGCAAATAATAATGCCTATGATAATAATTCAGCAGTGCTTTATATTTTCCTATATCAATACTAAATTAGGGGCACATCACAGTTTTTATGAGGTTTTCAAACTCTTTTCTTGTGATGCAGAAGAATACATTGGCAGTTTGAGTCATTTAAGAAGTAGAATAAGATTAATTATATATTTTACACCTGCGTTTTATTTGATTCACCCCCTCCTTCCGTGACTAAATGTGCCTATCAATATTACATTTATAAAAATATCTTTTGGAATTTCAGCTCCTGATTTGACTTATTTCAAATTGAACATAAAAGAGAGTCTATTACTAAGCATTATGCTATGCAATATGAGAGGCAGTGCATCTGTTTGATATGCTTTTAGTGTCATCCTGCTTTCATATTGAGAAATTATGCAGGCTTTGTTGCCGGGAAATGGATTTCTGCTGAAAAATGATGGATATCATGGCAAACAATGTACTGATTACCCCATTAAATCAAAAACTACAAGGAGCCATTGACATCAAATTCTAAAGTAGCCAAGTAGACAAGACATACTGTCAAATGGCAAAAAAAAATAGATATGGGCGGGGGTCTTAAAGGTTGAATTTAAAATTTCTGCAGAGCAAATCCAGCATTCTAATTTGAAGCAAAGGAAATGAAGCATAGGCCATGTGGCTATCCGCAAATTTCACGCTTCACTGACACAAAGCAGCTGTTTATCTCATGCCGTTATTCTGTCCTAGGACATTGCTCTCTTTTTAAAACCCCCCCCCATTTATTTTGTTTATTTTTGTTATTGTACATATTTTCTATTTCTTTTTCAAGATGTAAATGTTTTACGAATGGAAAACCATTTTTGAACATAAACCAGGTGGAAAAGGAGAGCTTCAGTGCGCACACTCGCCGCCTCAGGCCAGATACATTTGGGTTACTTCGGATAGCAGTATGACCAGCGAGACGCCCTGCTGAAGTAAATAACAATTCATTCTAGCCTCAGGGCGCACACCTGACCCTGCTCTGACCTGCCGGTGATCCAATCACATCGGAATCATGATCGATCACACTGTGTATTCTCAGTTGGTACATACCCCGCAGGACTCCCATCGTTGCAGGTGACTGATGTATTCTCCAAAAAGTTGAGCTTCATGTCGTAGTCGAGCTTCTGCGCCGAACACGGGTAGAGGGACTGCGCAAGGTTCTTCACCTGTGTCATGAAGTTATCCATGTTCTCCTCCACGGCGGTGAAATCCAGAGGGAAGCTCTCCGTGGTGTCCCCCCGGTCCGCCCGGTATGTGGGAGGAGGTGGCGAGCGGCGAGGTTGTGGGTTGCGGCCACCCCGGAACCTCCGTGCGCAAAGAACTCCGGACTGCATCAGCACCAGCAGCAGCATTGATGAAATCATTCTGATCGCTGTCATCGTATCCCGGTGTTAAATGTCCAAATGCAATGTCTCGTCAGGGAAACTCAAACCTTTACTGATGGAGCTGAGAAAGAAATTACGCACGGTTTAAAATACGCCAAAACTCTTGTCATCAACTCCAAGCAACGGTTAAATGTTAACTGAAGTCGTTTTAGAGCAATCACAGTCATCAACTGAATTATCTGGATATATTTCAAACTTTCAAAGAGCCTACAAATATGTGCCCATCTATCTAGTACAACTCAAGCGCTGCTGGACCAAGCGCACAAGCTTGAACGACAACACTCGTGCCATGCTCTTGTATTTTATTCAAACTTTCCCCCCTTGTGTGTACGTCCAGCCAATCGCAGGCGCGGGGAAGGACTCAGGGCATGATCAAGCGTGGCAGACTACCCCCCTTTTTTTATTTATAGAGGGGAAAAAAATGTCCATGCGTTGGTTCTTTTGATCCGCGATGTTTTATTTGATGTGGTGGCTTTTATTGGCCTTGAAATGCCCATTTCCCATTCCACCACAAATTTATGAAGTGAGAATAGTCATCTTGTTACACACTTTCCTGAAAATCAAGTGGGGAAAAACAAGAGTCGTGCTGAGATCCAACAATATTTGACCGAGAAAATAAATAATAATCTCAACAGACTTTACATGTTTAAATAACGTAACATTATTATTGTATATTTCATTTATTTTATAAGGCATTTAAATCCATCAGAGATTCCTACACCTTACAAAAAAAACACAAACTCCTCCTTAAAAGGAGTTCTGACTAGTTGAGTTGCTCATGTTTTCTTAAGGTTTAGAAAAAGGGACTTGGACACTTGTTTTTTCTTTTTTTTTATCCAGACGGGGCCTCCAGAGATCAAAGCAACCATCACTCTTTCTCCCCCCTCTCCTTGCCTCCTCCCTCCCACTTCAGTCTCTTCCAAACTTTCCTAGTCTACTGTATATTTTAAGTCGAGCAGAGCATCCTGATGGGGAGCCAACTTTTTAACACAGGAATGCCTTGTTACGGTTGAGGTAGGCTTCCCTTGAACAACCTCTCATTTTAAGGACACATTTAAGTTAAAAGAGTAGCCCGCAGTGATTGCATAAGAATAACATTGATTACTCATCACTGTGACACTTTGTGGTGACTTTTGTCTTTGATTGAGCTCATTCTTCTCATGTGAGACGGACTGACTTTTTGAATTAGTGTAGTTGTAAGAGACTGGGCATTACTGTCACTACCTGTACATGTATAAAACCAACAATGTGCTAACTCTAGAGCAGTTTAAGAGGATATTACTTATCTTGTGTCATATGTATGTATCTCTGAGCCATGGTAAAGTTGCCGTCATACAGAGACTCAAAGCTTATTGATAATGTCTTATTGATGTGGTCTCAGTTTTGGCAGTGAGATTGGAAAGAGCCCTGGGGGTAGGACTGGGGTAGGACTGTTTATTCAGATATCTATTGTGAGCTGTCTGTCAAAAACATTGATAGTAAATCTACCAAAAAGAACAAATTTGGACATTTTTAAACATGCTCACATGTGTTTTCAGCTCAACAACATACAAACAGTTTCACAACTTCTTAGAGAAATATGCTCTTGGCCCGTGGTAAATCGGTGGTCCTAAAGGGTGCAAACTGTTCTGAGCCAGGTAAGATGGATATGAAGTCAGCAGCAGGACCGATGGTATTCATTGGGAACTTCAAACAGATGCTTGTATAGATTAAAACATGTGGTAGGGCCCAGGAGGAGAGGCTCTGTCACAGATTGAGTCTAGTCACTTTGACCCATACCTCCCTGTTTTATCACACGTCATCCTCAAAAATGTAACCCTTAAATCACTCGCAGATGGACGTTGGCCTCTGACACACACGCTACCATGAAGAGATGCCCCGGCGGTGTGTGGAAACGTCCACCAACCCAGTGAGTGAAAAGTGTGAGCGGCAGAAGCCCGCACTACGACTGAACTAGATGTGTAGATTCTGTGTTCCATTTCCCATACAGTATGAGGCTGGAGACAGGAACGCTGGTTAGCCTTGCTACTGTTGGTGCACAGTGGTTTGTTCTCTACTGTGCACCTTGTTTGAACTCCAAGTGCTAAGCCCTTCTGGCTTTCACTGGTAATTCTCTCTCTCTCCCTTTTTTCTTTGCCTCCCATCGTTTGTGTGTAGCGCAGACACAAATTTAACCATGCAAGTACGAACGGATTAATCCCAGAATTAGGTCATTTGAAAATGACCCAGCTGTTCTGATGGCAGTCCCTCAGAAGTGCCCCTGTAGCCCCCACCCTGACTCCAGGCCTCCTGTGAAAGTCAAAGCCTGTCTTTCATCTCCGATCAGTTGCATGTGCCCTCACAGATCCACAGGTTTTACTGCTTAAGTCTGGGCTGGCAGCATTGATCATGTGACCGTTGCCTGCCTAGCGTTTAGACACATCATAGCTCTGGGAGCGCTCTTTCTGTCTGCACAGCCTGCCAGTTCTGCTCACACATCCCCATCGTCCGTCTCCCAGTGCCTGTTAGTTTTGATTTGCACATGCTGTTGTCGAGGGTCCATCCGTGATCATCAAATCCCGCTAGTTGGAACTGTTAGGTCAGGTTACATCAAAGAGATCAGGAGGGATCAGCCTCTTGAAAGGGACAGGCTCTGGCTCATATCATCAGAAACAGGTGGAGGTCCTCATTGGAAGAACAAAGGAGAGATCACCATCTATAAAACTTTTATATTTCATAGAAGACTTTCTTTAAATTCCCTTACATTGCCACCCCTCTCCTACACAGAGCATTAGCACTAGTCAGCACCAGCATAAAACATAAGATATCAGGTTAGGGATTGTGGGACTCAACCGCAGCACTAAAGCCCATGAAGGTCACACAGCAAAGCTTGAGACTTAGTGGTATCATGCCACAAAGTGTTTGAGTGTGGAAATCTGCTAAAAGCCAGGACAAAAAAGGAACTGGAAATGCATGGGATACGACTCAGGTGTTCTGAGTTAGTTGAGAAGTTGTTGAAACCTTCAGAGGTTTTGAGTATATTGTAGTAATTTCTCCTGTGGCAAGTACCAGGTTTTGACATTTTTTGTATTGCCTGTCTCAGGATTAGATTCAATATTGTAGATATTTTTCATGCAAAAACTATTTGTTTGCATTATTTGAAAGACAGCCTCATTAACAGGTTAATCTGACTTAAATGTTAGAGAGCTGTGACGTTTTCCGCTTTCCTCCCCTGTCAAAGCATTTTAGCTTCTGTTCTCTTTCACTTTGAGGCAAACCTTCAGAAGCAGGTCCCCTTAATTTCATGTTGAAACTATTGTTTAAAACGCAAAACAAACATGTACAGAGGTTTTGGGTGTCAACACACTGTAGAGTTCCTTTCATGTGCCCCCACCACATGTTCCTGATATTAGCCAGAGAATCTGTAAACAACCTTGATCCTGACTTAAGTCAAGAGGTGCCATCTAAGATGTAAATGTAAATGGGGAGTAAGAGAGAATAAGAGAGGCTGGAGACATCTGTCGAGCAGGCTCTCATTTCGTAAGAGGAGGCTGTGTATTGGTTACAGATGATGCCCTGTTTGATAAAAATGTACTCTTTCAAGATAGGACAACTGGCATTAGGGGTCTCTCTGGCACCAAGGGGTAATCAAATAGTTCAGCTGACAGGTCAGCTGTTTGTTGTTGATCTTTCACCTGAATGATGGTCACAAAATAGCTGTTGTTGCCTGTAAACAGTTCTGTCATGTCATTCATACTAAGCGAGATGGATGTTGTTGTGTGTGTCAAGGTGGGGGTGCATGCATGTTTTCCTGCATTTGTGTAGGAATGTGTTTTGTACAGGAGATTTAGTGAAGTCAAACGAACCTCCTCAGAGGTAACGGTGCGCAAGTGTTCGGCCTTCTTCTGGAGGCGTTTTCCATCCCTGCCTCGAGACTGAATCACCCTTTGCAATGCCCTCTGCCAGGTAGCGACAGAGCAGGGAGCAGAGACCAATTACCATTGGAAACCTGCTATTATTATCATCAGAGAGGCGGCAGCCCTCCTTCCCCTGCGCCTATTCTCATCTCCAGCGAGACAGGATGAGAATCAAGCCCTTTTGTCTCGGAAATGTTTATTTATGTCAGAGATTTGCCAAAGGACATGGAAAAGCCCTTATTACAGGTCATGACAGTAGAGCCACAACACATGATTCATTTTCTATCCTTTAACCTAGTTGTATGGGGAAATACGTTTAAAGTCCACACCCTGCTGTAAAACATGGTCCTTATTCAATTATGTGAGAGCTGTATTTGAGGCTGTTTTCAGAATCTGTGTAAAAGGAATCGAGGATTTCCATTATGTTTTTGAACATTTCTGTCTTGTGGAAAATACAGATATAAAAAAGAAAAAGTTGTTGACATGAAATCTAAATTGATGTTCGGTCAAAACTCCTGGTGCCAGTTTTTCGAACAGGGAATAAGACCTGATCTACACTAAAGGCAACATTTGTTGGAATTATCAACTAAAAAGTAGCATAGTTTTAGTAATAATCCCTGTCTGGGAACTCTGCCCATAATGTTGTGAGTACACGGTATGTCTTCCCTCCACCGAGCCACTGGGACACTATTAGAACATGGCACAGGCCTTATTATTTTTGACACTCTCTTAACACCAAGCAGCCGCTTTCTTTTATCCTCTCAGCAAGAAGATGAGACTACTGTAATCGAAGAAGACAATGATCAGTGCCAGCCTCTTGGCCTGGCCTGGTACCTGCTTTGATGTCATATTTTGGTGTGTAAGCGGGCTATGGCCCATGCCAAAGAGCACCCATAGTCGCCAACTGTCTGACAGGCTGCCTTTCATCAGAATGACATCACTCTTCTACTTGATTTTTTCCAAAGGCTCTTCCAGGCATGGGAATTTTCTCCTAGGAATCTGAAATCATCATCCCACGCCTTTACACCCTTAGTCTCAAAATAAAAGAAACACACATCTGAGACACACATAAGCTTGTGTGGCATACATACAGAAAGTAATTGTACAGTTACTGTTAGCAGTGTGAGTTAGTTGCCCCAAGATTTTGCCAGGCATTTCTCAAGACTCTTTAATATAGAGATGCTAGGGAAATAGATGAAGCTTTGCACTCCCTGATTTTCTGTTCAAATGGGAAGAGAGAGAATTGATAGATTAAAAAGGTTGAATCTGAAGTGTTTGCTTTCGGAAGAAATTGAGGAAACTGCTGTGTGGTGGATATTTATATCCAACTTCTCTGGCTGGCAGCATTACCACTCTGCCCAGCGTCGGCTTCACAGGAGCGCTTTCTGTTTTCACCTGTAGGTCAGGAGCAGACGCCCTCCCCACATCACACACTCTCCTGTGGATTCCCCAAGCATCAAGAGGTGTGTGCAGCCCCTGACCGTCCTTTCTCCGACTGGAAACTAGAGTTAAGGATTTCCAAGAGACATTTTTTTTCAAAGGATTAGAGAGTGTGTTTGTTTTTTTAAAAGAAAGGATGTAGAGAATGACGCTACATAACTCATGTTGCTTTGATGTAGTCGGATGCATACAGCACATATCCTCTTACAAACAACATTTGGTATAATTATCACTGTGCGATGTAATTAGAAACATTGACTGAGATACATGAAAGTTGATTTAACCGAGGTAAAATAGAGACTTCTTAAGTACCACCGTCCTAAGCCATTGAAATCTGGGTGTCTTCCCGCAAAGATGTCCTCTTTGCTCATGAGGTCACATGTGGTCGGCCTTTTCAAAACAAGGTAACATATCTGTTTGGAAATATGCAACACCCACTTCCCTTTCTCTTGCGGCAGGAAGAAGGTGGTCATTTATGGAATGAAGAAAGTGTTACTCAGGCTTTACTCACAAAGGGTTTATGAAGAGCTGTCACTGCGACACATCTTGTTTTTGTGATGAATAATGAGCAGATTACTACCAGCACCTTCGCTATGTCTATCTGGTTTTGATCTGTTAATAACTCCCATCACTGGAATCAGGGAAAGGGGGCTTGTTTTGGACACTCTTCTAAAAAGGGTAGAGAGGGCAATAAATGTGGACTTTATATAGGTTGTTAGTCAATCTATGAGTAATTCCACATTTGTCTCTTCCCTGTAGGTCTGAAACTTAGAAAGTTACGAATGAAAATAAAGAAAAAGTAGAACTAAATACTTCTATCAAGTAATATTCCTAAAGTAAGGTCTACGAAAACAATTAAGCCGGGAAAATAAAATAAAATTCCTTCAAAGCGAATGCTCTCACATCTGGAGGACAGGTGTCCTGCCTAATTCACATGTGTCAGAACTTTCTCCTTAATTTACTTATTTAAGAGTCCACAAAAGCGAGAGGGAAGTGGTTTGTGTACCTCTGGATTTGATACGGGACAATATTCCATTTTTAGGAAACCTGAAATGCATGGTTATTGCTCTAAAATGAAAGCATGTTGGGCAGGTAGAGGAGAGGACAACTGTAACGTGTCTGAAGCGTAACCTGTTCTCCGGCCCTAGCTTTGAAACCAGATGAAGATCGGCTGCAGCCCTGAAGTCATTACACCTTCAAAGGTAATTAACACATGGCTTTTGTTTGGGCCCGATGAGCCCCAGATTATGTAGGTACAGATGGTCAGGGGGGGGCGGACGACAGATACCTAGAGCAAGGTGTGCTTGGATGTGCTTTCATGTCAGCAGGAAGTGCTTGACCCCTGGCCCCCTTGTGACCTCAAATCTAGGCTGTCAACGCCACTTCCCTGAGTGCCCTGTAAAGATTAACATGTGGACAGAGACAGGGGGCCTGCGGACCCCTGCGCGATGAGCAAGAGAACCTAGCTGGCATCTCTGCCGGGATTCACCTTTTGCCCATTATGCTAATATAAGAGGTTATGTAAGATCAAAGGACTGTTTTATACATTTTTACTGAGGTTTTCTGACTAAAAGTGCAACAGCAGTGGGTGGAGTAAGAGCAGAGGACCTGGAGATCAGAAAGGCGTTTCTTAATATTCATCAAAATGAGCAGTTTTTTGGGATATTCTGCTTTAATGTTTTGAAGCACACTTTTACTTTGTTCTAAAACCTACAACCTGGCATATTTTTCTCGAGGTAAATCGCAGCACTTTCTCCTTTTGCCATCAAAAGAAAGACATTTGAGCCGCTTTTTCCCACCAAAACCCTCTGATTTCTCTCCCAGTACAGATACTACAGTGACCTGTGTAGCATCCTATACATCATGTAAGTGATTACTCTGATACCATCATTATTTCATGGTTATAAATTCTGTTTTATAAGCAAAACTTTAATCTCTGATAGCAGATATTTGCATTTAAATTAATTATGTTCGAGTGGGCTAGGTTAACAATCCATGTGGAGAGCAAAACGGGCAAAACAAATTTAACCAAAAGCAATCTGTGAACCAATTGGGTGACGTCAAAACTCAATTGTACTTTATTAGCATGTAACCTGGGGACAGTTTGTTGGGAACTGGAGATCCACTGGTTCAAGTCCCTGAACGGATCAAGTACAGAGAGTGGACTGTTACCTGAAGAGGTGCCAGTTTGCTTCCTGGACACGGCCAAAGTGTCCTTGAGGTCTTGGCCCGTGGTGGATAGTTTACAGGTGCTTGGTGGTAGAGACAGACTAGTTTTATCCTAGTTTGCCGTTTTTAGGCTAAGCAAAGTTTACTGTACAGTGAAGAGAGTGGTATGATTTCTAAGCTAGAAAACAAATACGAATATTCCCCAAACTGTTCCTTTAATATCCTTTTCCAAAATCAGGGGATAATATATAAAAAATACATAATAAAGTCCATATTATAATTTAGGAATAATGGGGTATTTTCATTGTTGAAAAGTACCCTTATAACCCAGCCTCACGATTGCTGGTGCAATGATTCTTTGCTTGGACATTTTTGTTGGTTTGAGTCATTGTGAACTCTGATTCTAGTAGGAAAATAATTAAAGTAAATCTTATCTCAGGGAAGATATATTTCTTGGTAAAAATTGATACTTTGATGCTGAATTCACAATGTATTAGATAATCATGTAAAAGCACAAGAAGGTGGTTCAATTCAGATTCAGGTAGCAGTAGTAAACCATACTCAACATATTGTCGGTTGGATAGCTCCAGATCTCCATGATCTGTGCCCCTGCAGGCATCAAACACACATGCAGAGCCATATATACACAGACACAGTGATCCCTACAGTTTTATATGAATTATCTCAAGCAGACACTTGGATCCGTGGGTCAGCAGTCTGTCTCAGGAGAGTGTTTGATGATTGCGTTTTATTGTTCCAGAAGGTCAAGATCTTCAAAGCTCTCCTTCTGTTCTCCACAGGGCACCCGGGCAGCAGCTGTCGGAATACACTCGGCTTTGTGTTTTTATATGAGAGAAGAGGTAGGTCAAGCCCACTCTCACAGAAATGTTTTTACTGGGGGGTAGGCACTCAGTGGACACCATAATATTGTTGTTCTGCCCTTTTGTGCTGGAGAGCCAGGAGCGTGTGAATCCTGTTGAATGGGACGTCACCTCTCCCGGGTCTGACGCTGATCAAATAGCCTTTTTGGAATGATTCAGCAGTATCCTTATGTTCTGGAATGAATGTGTATGTGTGTGAATTGTTACAGACAAAAGAGACCACCACTTGGGATTTAGATCAAATGTCTTCCCTCTTGTTCTCCTATAATGCACTGCATAAGAGCTTATGCACTAAAGCAACACCAAAGTACAACCAATGTTATTTTGACAGGTTTACAGAGCAGATAATCTGACCTGACTTGATGCTCTTGGTAAACCCTACCAAAACACACAAGATGTTTTCCTTGTCATATCATTGGCTCCCATAAAAGGTTCCTGCTCGTTGCTGTATTAATTTACTAATTTGATATTTTCAATGCTACAAAAAACTTTCCACATTAATAATTGTGGATACTTTAAGGATACACAAGCCTCTTGGAAAACTCAGCTTCACTTTTAAGGAATGATCTTATTCAACCTGACAAGAATAAAGGCACATCTGAAAATGAAGACAAAGCGTGAGAGAAAGGCCCACATTGCATTGTTCACTTATAGCCCTTATATCCACATATTGTCGTCTTGGCAGCCTGACACAGAATGCAGTCAATAAAAGGAGTGCGGAAGTTTAGGATAATTGTTAAATAAAAAAATATGGGGTTAGAGCTTTCTTCAAGCTCCACCACTGTGACAAAGCAGACCTAAAACCGCCAATAAATGTTGTTTTAGATGCCTCTTTCTGCAATCAATTCACAAGTGGAAGCGCTAAAGACAAGAGTAAATGATCACGACACATTGTTATCTTATCACTCAAACCATTTGCCAAGGTGGTCTGGGATGCATTTGACCACATTTCTTTTGTGGTGTAAACTTTATTGCATCCTAAAGCTCCTTACACACCAAGCCGATTTTCGGCGTCGATAGATGTCGGGCTGTCGATGAGCGTCGTGTCGCCCTACTCAGATTGGTGTGTACTGTGTCACTACCAAGCGGCAAACTCTGGGCCAGAGCCGGGAGGCCAATAAGGAAGTGCCACAAATAGCAGTTCATCTATTGGCCGATAGGCGATGACTGCAGAAAGGATCAATTTCCATAGACCCCATGTTAAAATGCCCAACTTTACAGCAGAAATAAACATGTTTCTGCCCCTGGATGCAATACAAATTATTCGGGATGTAGTTAGATTCCACCTTCATGATTATGAATTGGTGAGTGAATTGTTTTATAACGTGACCCTTTTATTTATATTAGGTCTTAAAGTTCTTGCACAAATTAGGGCGTGGTCACTTTGATGGACGTGCCTCACTGTCAGCTAAAAGCAACTTGTCCACTCTGCTAGGCTACAACGTTAGCTAGTTGTAGTTACTGTACTTGATATATATATATATATATATATATATATATAGTTTAGTTTATGATTCAGCCTTGGGTAAGACCTTTATAGTCTATGGCTATGACGCCCATAATGCTAAACGGGAGCTAATGTTAAAGGGGACCCAATTATCCCAGTGGTGGCCGCCGGAGTCCGCTGGAGTCCGCCGGCCGGAGCTAAAGGAGCCGCAGGGGCCTAGCTCCGGCAAGGAATGCAGCGAAACGCGGACTTGGTTCGCCTGCAGCCCGCTGTAGTATTAGCTAAAGAAAATATGTTGAACAAGGCTTATTAAGCTGAACATCGCCACAATTGTTCTGCTATGTATCGGTAGCCTACTTATTTTATTTTATTAACGTGTGAATGACAAGCATTAAGAATAACAAAAAATAGCTAATTCTCTTGCAGATTGTTTCGTTTGAGCCTGAGCTAGCTCTGGAACTTCCAGCTCGGTGGCAGCAGGTCCCGCCTCGGCTCCGCCTCTTTGCCCTTATTTGGATCAGGCTGGAGCAGGCGGGAGTTAGACTCTGACGTCACTGTCGAGATGTTAGTGGCCGACTCCGCCTACTAAGGGCTTCTCTGCAACTCTACAGAATCCTATGGGTGACGTCACGGACACTACGTCCATTTATATATACAGGGTGTTTCTCAATGTCGAGTACGCTTGCTTGGTAGCACATGTCTTCCAAGCGTCTTGCTTCAGAAGCGAGGCAAGAGTACTTCCTGGCATTCGGAAAACGAAGAATGGAACAGGCGAGCAAGTGTGCAAGTGTGCGTCATATGAGAGGCCCCGCCTTACATTTTCCGCCACAGATTTGGGTAAATTGGTCCGTGCGCAAAGCATTGTGGGGATTTTAAGACCGCGGAGTCTACACATGTGCAGCCTCGAAATTTCTCCAAACGAAGTACGCCGGGCTCGGTAGAATTTGAAGTATGCTGGACATTGGAACAGTCCTTCGACGGCACTCGATGATGTAGTATGCTTGAAATAGTGGCTCTGGAGCAGCTTTACTCGAGATTGAGAAACACCCACAGTCTATGGTCACTACCCGATCCGCATCCCTACCCGATCTGCATTGCGCATGTGCGAGATGGTCCGCCATATTTGACAACTACATACGGCAACTCAAATAGGACACTTGAAACAGTGGCGTTTGGCAAAGCAGAAAAAGAAAACTAAAAAATCCCGACAATATTAATCTGAACGAGAGAGATGAGTTATTTTTATTACAACGTGACTTCACTATTATTTAACAACTCCTTTTATTGGGTCCTTTTATTGGGTTAAGTACATTGTCAGAATAAGTGAGAAATGGATTTAACTTCTGTTAGACAGCTATCGATTCATACTGAAGAAATATTGACTGTGAATGTATGCAATATGTATGGCATTCATCATTTATATCTAATTACATTAACTGTGTATGTCCTTCATTTTATTTCAAATTCAAATAAAATAACAAAAGATTTTTGTATAGATATTTGAGACGTTTATGACTCGCGCATGCACGATGCAAATCGGGCAGCCGTCTAGACGTCAAATGTCCTATTTGAGTTGCCGTATGGCGTTGTTCAATATGGTGGACCATCTCGCACATGCGCAGTGCGGATCGGGTAGGGACGCGGATCGGGTAGTGACATACTGCACCGTCGTGTCTTTTTGGCCGTGCCGACACCTTCCGCCGCCGATTCGACATGTTGAATCGGGAGGCCGTCGGCCAAAGAAATCACTCTGATTGGCTGTTCAGCTTAGCGAATCAGTGGATGAGAAGCGAAACGGAAGTGAGAGACCCAAACAAACTATTAAGAAGACAAATCTGAGATTTCATTTAACTCCAGCTCTCGACACAGGTTCGGAAAAGCCCCATGAGCTTCTCGCTGTAGAGTGAAAATGGAACGGACACGCTATTTGTTGTTTGTTTATATCACGCAGTCTGTTGTTCTTCTCTCGGTGTATCACGCAGTCTGTCTTCCGGTTGTTGCCTCTTTTGAATGACGAATACACACTGCCGCAGCCTGCTGGTAAGGAGAGTTATTGCCACTCACGCATGCGCAGTTCGTACGTGCAACTTGGCCGTCGGCTGAAGTCTTTGCGGTGTGTTCCAGTGCGAAACATGGCCAAGACGCAGGAGACGTGAGGCGACGTGTTCTTTGGTGTTCTTTCTTTGGTGTCAGTTTGGTGTGTAAGAGGCTTAATGCGTCTCAAACAAAGACACTCTGCTTTTGTTCCTCCATTTTCTCATTTAAAGTTAGTTCTCAAATCATGTAAACTGGTGTATCCACAAGGTCTGAACAGTTTTAAAGGATCCCATGGAGTTAGGAATAGAGCCAGTCTGTATTGTTTTTATTCTTTTTAAAATGTCCAGCAATGAAGTGCATTTCTCCTCCCTCTGTTTAAATACAACTACACATTAGGTCTTACAAATGGCAATTATTTCGATTTTTATTTGCAGTTGCGAAGGGTTTATTTGAAGAAAGATTTCAATCCCAATTATGCACTGGAAATGATGTGGCGATACATTAAACGGCAGGTGTGAACTGAAAGCTGTCCTTTTGTGATTGGATCACCCGAGGAAGCGTGTTAGTACCAGGTGCCATATAAGTGTCAATGTTTTAGATTTGTCACAGAGTCAATGGCCCCCCATCAGCTAGGAAACTCAAAGCCAACAAGGAAGCAGTGATAAGACCTGGATGGTGTGGCCTGCTGTAGAATAGTTCAAACACTGTTTCTCCGACCTCCTGAACCTTCCAGCTGACCACCCT
Source organism: Dissostichus eleginoides (assembly GCA_031216635.1). Classification (NCBI taxonomy): domain Eukaryota; kingdom Metazoa; phylum Chordata; class Actinopteri; order Perciformes; family Nototheniidae; genus Dissostichus; species Dissostichus eleginoides. The sequence continues at coordinate 17,101,105 of CM062277.1, forward strand.
GAAATGCTGACTTTTCTTACGCCCGCTGTGATGCTGCTCCACCCGTGCACCCTTCTCTCTTGACAGGATGTCCATGAAAGACTCCCTCTCGCCCCCCTCCACCTGTTTTCACACCCGGCAAGCTGAAGAGGCTCCTTTTCATGCCGTTGCTATGCATTTGAAGTGTCCAGTTGCTGAACACATACACCCAAGATGGTCTGTGGTTTGTGCCTTTGATAGCTGGAATGCTGTTTTGTATTTTCTTACACAGCTACAGGTCTGAATGCACCAAACCCTAAGGCAATTTAGTTTCCAGTTTTACAGAATAAGAGTGGCTTTGTATAGCGGTGCTTCTCATCACATTTTTCCACTTAACCTGCTGTAATTCACCAAGTTTTGCTTAATTGCAATTCAAATAGAGGTGATGAAAGCCACCTACTCCACACTGTGTCAGTAGTTTGTCAAAACTGGTGTGGATAATTCCCACTCTACAATAATAAAGCAGTTTGTTTTCCCCTGAGCCTTTGTAAAATCAACTGAATCAGTTTGCCAGATTTCTGCAATCTGCAATTCCCAACATTCTCCAGACTTTTTTAGTTTTTACAATGCCAAGAACTAACAAAACACAGATCACCTGCATGCAAATGGTACAGGAAATTTGAATCAATGTATTCAGTCATCGTTTTTGCAGCATCAACACACTTTTAAATACACACTGTAGCAAAGCAGCTTTTGGACGTTTGTAATTTCATCGCATCTGTAGCAAAGCGGCGAACTTGATGGAGAGTGAGACACAGTAGCAGGAAGGGGTTAGGGCTCAAACAAAATGCTGTCACTTTGATCATTTCCTACTGGTCTTTGATCTTGGTGCTCTCGAAAGGGCCGATAATGATGTTTAATTGATTATGTAGAATGAACAAGCTTGGTTGGCTCTCGTATCATTCATTCCTCCCCTTTCTTGTGTGCTCTCTCCAAAAGAAGATCGTTTGCATGCCATATTGCCCCTTTCCTTTCTTCTTCTAAAACAAATAAAGACGTCAAACATCAAAGCTGTTCCTGGTTAATAAAAGAAGACCTCAAATATTTTCCATTATGTTTGACATGGTTTTGGGTTTCGCCAACCAGAGAAATAGAGCAAACAGAACGGAATAAAAAAAATGTTGTTGTTGCTCCGTTTCTGTGTTACAGAGGTTAAGCAGACCAAACTTGAGCCTTTTCTTTGATGTTGTTCGCTATAATTATTCAAAGGTAGCCTTTCTCTCTTGTTTCTCTTCTGAGACACAAGTCCCCCAACCCATTTCGACAACACACTCCACCGCTCTCTCTTCCTACTGTCCCTTTCCACGCTCCTGATTATGATATCTAGAGTTCCCGGCTAAAACAACAGTGTGTCAGAGGATCACTTTCCTTTGAAGTCGATGTCAGTCAGTTGATGTTTCTGTCTTGAGCCAGAGCACTGACCCCTGACCTCCAGTGATTACTTCCGTGGCGCAGCCAAGCAGAGATAACTGTAAATGCAGGCCTTTGATATCCGCTTGAGAGCGGGAGGTTGAGCCTGAAGGGAAATACAATAAAGGTCAGGCATTTTAGCATGTGTGTGCACACAGATAGACAGACAAGGCACCACATGGCAGAGGTCAAGGAAACATGGTTATGACTTCCTGATCAAAGCTGTGACACAATGATATTTTAACCTCTCAGAACTCAATTCAGGAAACATTTGTGGAGGGCTGCTGATGAACGCTTCTCGATTCTTCCTTCTGTGTCAAGCTTTTGTTTTAATACAAAAAATGTTAGAAGCGGCTAGCCTGTCTCTGTCCACAAAACAACAACTTCAAAGCTCATTAAACATTTGCGCTAATTGAGCTGAATAATTTTAGCACTCCAATAACTCAGTTATGCGTCAACCAATCATATTTTAGTTTAACATTTTATTTTCTATAAAAACAAATGCTGATTGCCATATCCCAGTTAGGGTTAGCGACATAACTACAATTAACTAACTAGCGACTGTGTAGCTGGCCTGTAGAAACACAACATTAGTTTTTGTACAGATTAAAACATTGCAAAGGAAAATATATGAATAATTAAGATTTCAGGTAACTTTTAGCCAGGCTAGATGTTTCCCATGTTTCCAGTCTTTGTGCTAAGCTAAGCAAAGCTAAGCTAAGGCTGCTGGCTGCCGCTTTGTATTAACTGTAAAGATATAAGTGGTCACTTTCCCTTGATGAAGAGATTATTTTAGAATTTTCTTTCATAACATCTTCTGTTTTTAATTTCAAGTCAATAGCATTATCTGTTTGTACCTGGATAACTCAGTGTTGTCTGTTTCACTCAGATATTTTGCCTGAGTAAAGGCTGTAAAACCATCCAAGTTCAATACTGAGATGATGAGACAAAGTCATGGAGACAAAAAAGAAGTTGGTTACTTTCTCGCAGGAGCGAATTGTAGAGGTATGTTAGAAAAAGGGTAGTTTAAATTAAAAAAAAATGAAAAAGTAGGAATAAAGAATTGAATTTTATCATTAACACGCGCAAAAGTGATGGGAGAGCTAAGAGTCTGTGTTGTCATTGAGTGGACTTTTTGTGTCCCTGCAGATGTCATTTATTCCTGCGGCTGTAAGTATTTAGTCAACATGACAATCTATTTTCATCGTGTCCAGATGGCAGACTAGAAATAAACAAAATTGCATGGACAACATGCTTAAAACTGTAAACAATTGTAAATATTCGATCTAGATTTGGCTCATGAGCCAAACCCGCTCTCATCTGATTAGCTCTTTGAGAATGGTGTTACAAAGCTATTATAATCATGTTTTGTATAAATCTGACTGAGCGAGTGTATTTAATTCTTCAGAGTTTGCCATCAAGGGCCCAACGCTTTGACATCGGCGTATATAGTCATTACTGGAATGACTGTTGAGAAGTTCCGATAAACAAGACCAGAGCTCTCGTGTGAGGGACAAATGAAGATGAGCAAATGAGTGTTTCTGATGGGGACTCACTCTCTCTCTTTATACTCTGCTATAATTATGGCCTTTCTTTTTTTCACTCTGTACTTCCAGTCGGCTGTGGTATTTTCTTGTTTTGTTTTTTTGTGAAGGAAAGAAAAAGCCAAAAGACTAGCATGCTGCTGGACCGAATGTCATGTTTGAGCTCAGAATAGTAAACACAAAGCCTTGTAATTTGCAGAATGCTTTTGTCATCTTTACCTCTAATTTCTCTTTCAGCACAGAGCGACTGCCACATATGAAGAGCGGGAATCAAAGGAAGCCGTAGAATGCGGCAGGGTAAAATTGAACACAAGAGTGAATGACGGGTGCTCAGACCGCTGGTCTCACTATGTGTGTCGTTGCTCTTCGTTTCCTACTCAAATGATTTTCAGTTCACATCTTTTCATAATGAATTTGTCATACGGGATGGATTGAGTTGCCGCAAGCATTTCAAAATGAAACAGAAGTAAAGGTTGCATTGTGGTATCGGGAAAGAATATTTCCGAATCTCAAAATGTTTGTTTTTTTACCAACTTGTCTCTACAACAGGTGGTTTCCTTCTCCCCTTGAGTTTATCAGAATGACAACATTTTGGTCAAAATATTTGTTTACATATAACCAGTTCTCAATGGCACATTTCTACATCATGAACATTTGAACATTTAAAGCAATCGCCATATATATATTTAATCTATACTTCACGTTTTCAGCTAATCTTGTATTCAACAAAACCCTGCAGGACTTCAGCCCTCCACCTCATAACACAGATAGAATACTGTCTTAAAAATCACTTCTTAAAGTTATTTTCTAATTTCCTGATGCTGGATCTCAAATGAAATAGAAAGTAATAGTGTCAAGCAGCTTATGCTGTTTCAAACAGCGACCTCAGGAGGGAGCTGCAACTGCTCAGGATTCTGCTCTAATTTCAGATACAGCTGGACGGCAGGCTCTGTCACCTGTCACCTTGTTCTCGACCTGCTCACCTTTGTGCGTGCCGCCTAATTCCCTCCGTGAGAACTCCCATTATACAATGTAAGCAACAGCATTGCATTGCGTAACAGTTAGAAACAAAGAAAATGACAGCAGTCTGACAGCCCTTCAGATCTTCTTTTCTCTCTTTTGTCCTGCCAGTACCTTCTCTGTTATCGGCCCGTTGTGTGCTCCCATGACAAGAGAGTCTGACTTTGAAAACCAGCTGGAAGACTTCCTCCAGGTGAAAAACTGTGTCTTTCTTTTTACTGTCCACATTATGTGTAATTCTACACCTGTGTCACCTTTTCTTTTTCATATTTATCCTTTTGAAATCAGTGAATAGATCGTATTATGTAATGTACGTTTTTTTTTTGCAGGAAAATACACCTCTTTTACTTCCTGCCTGAAATTACCTCAGAAAGTTATATGAGGGGGGGGGGGGTCAGCTGCTCTGATATGTAATTGCTGTAATTTACTAGCACTAGTTAGCCCAGTATATTTATTGTTTCAATTCCTGGCATTTCAACCGGGATTAACAGGATAAAAGGCATCAAAAAGTCGGCCCTTTATTCATAACAATTACGGTTAGTTGTTGGCTTGTGAGTGATGTTTAAGAATTAAGGCCTTGTCTTTGTTCTATCCTTACATTAAACATCACTGTGTTGTCCTCTGTCTTTGAGATGTAAAAAATGGTGCTGCTGCCATGGTAACATCTCCCATGTCAACAGCCTCAGCTCCATGCACCAGCCATCCACTGATATGAACTTTGTTTAGGGTAAAGTGAGAGAGGGAGCCACTTGAGGAGACGTCACTTTAAAAATCCCTTTCATGTTGTGGAAAAGCGATGAACTTCTGTTGTCGTTTTATTGCCGGTGTGATTTTTAAAAGCATCCCTCTGGCTCTTTGAAGTGAGTACGGGTCTGTCTTTCCTCTGCAGTGGTGTAACTATGTCAGCACTTATCTGTTTCTTGTCTCTGATCGGATCAGATGAAATCCTTTTTCAGTGTCCAGTGTTTGACTGTGCAGACTGAACTAAAACTGGTGCTAACACAGCAATGACTGACAATCGGAAATTCAAATTCGGTCAAGCAGGTATCTTATCAAAATCCTAATTTTGGATATACATTTCCTTTCTTTCCAATCATGTAATAAAAAAGTTTTTGTACAAATTAAACAAACATAATATAACAAATTCATTTGTGAGCTTAGGAGGTTATGGGAGGATTGTATTATTTTGTAAAAAGCAGGCTTGTTTTTTTCCCCCTGTTTCCAGTCTTTATGCTAAGCTAAGCCAAGGTAATTTAAACTAAGATAGGCTACATATCATCCTACATGAGTAAATGAATCACGAATCCATCTTTTCATCCAACTTCCAGCAAGAAATAAAATAAATGTATTTCCCAAAATGTTGAATTATACTTTAATGACTGTTTATAAAGCAGTGTTTGAACTTAAGTAGATTGATGCCTTTGCTGACACAAATGCCCCCTCTTCAAAGTTAGCTGACCAGAGCATAATTGTTATATCTTTCCTCACTTTTTACAGATTTTGTCACGCATGCCTTCATGCTGCTGAAGCCAGAAGCATTATGCTTTTAAGGCCTATTCCGGTTAAACTCGCACTGCGGTCACACACATCGAATTGTTCTCCTGACAGCTGTCTGTGCCTTTTATAATAACTTGAAACAGAGGAAGTTTATTTTTCTTCTAAGCATTATTTTTACTGATTCATGTGTCTTTTTATGATGTTATTTCAGCTCCAAGCTGGTTTAGAAATAGTCTCAAAGTGCTATTCCCAAACATTTATGTACCTAGCATATAAACATTTTTATTGCTCAAGTGTAATTTTGTGGGCAGGAGTAAGGAGGGAAGACAAAAAAGACACGCATATATTGATTTCCTTCCAATACATTTTTGGAATTGTAATAACCTCTGGGACAGACAGCTTGTTACCGTCTCATGTGGCTACAGGTCCCAGTTGCTCTCGCTCTCTGTGGTATGTGTGTCCAAGGGCTTGTTACTCTTTGAGGTCTTGGTTTGTTTAATGAAGTGGTAATCTGTCTACACAGAGGATCACCCTCGAATCTGAAGTTCACTGTGTCAAGTGGCTCTGTTTATAAACTTCTTAGTGTCTCTAATAAAAAATGGCTGTCACGTCAAACCCCCCCCCCACCATGCTTGAGATGGTATGTCAGATATTATGATGTATTCCAGTGGCGTCCACCGTTCTCCTCTGTGATGCCACCTCCAGGTTTGTATATGTTCAACCTGTCGCTGACATTGAAACCTATGCTTGTGGCTCGGCTGCTGAGGGCCAAATGCAAATTGTATCCTAGTGCTAAGCTGGCAGGGAAGCCAGAGAAGGTTGTTCTCTGCCTGACTCGGGTGTATTTGTGCAGCCATTTTTGTAGGGGTGCTGAGGACTTTCCAGCTGTGGCAGTTTGCCTTGGGACCATCTGAAAAACAACATCAACATTTGCGTTACAAAGAGGGGACTGAAAACACGATCCACTCCGCAGTGTGTTTGAAATGTTAACTAAAGAAAACAAGCTGGCTAATGGTTTTGTATTTATATATTTTCTTTGGAGGCTTTGAAGTCTGAGCCCACATTGCATGTCAGCCCCAGGCAATGCTGGAAAGAAGCCTAACTGTGAATGTAAAGGCACCCAAAGAAAAGCTTGATTTTAACACTGCGTCTGAGGACTTTTCACAGATTATACTAAATCCTTAATTTGTCAATCCCAAATCAAGTAAAAGAGAAACTGTTAATTTAACAAGAAATAACTACAAAAGTGCTTATTTGTTGTAGTGACCATTTTATTTACAATGATCTAGGCTTGTGGGTATATATGTTTTCAGTCCAAAGAACAAACATTTGTGGACCATTGAATGTTTAATTTAACCAACAATTTAACAAAAAAGGATAATGCTTTTGAAAAATGGCCCAAACATGATTAATGACCATTCTTTTGTAAGATTTGACTTCTCTGTTTTTCACTGTTTTGTTCCCCATATCAGTGTACCCCATATTTATGGTGTAATTACACCATAAATATTGAATAATTACAATATAGTTTGCCAACTTTAATCAAAAGCATTGGTCAGTCTTACAATCCCTGATGTCTAAACTAAGTGGTCATCTTTAAACAGTATTTCCAACCAGACATTTTTCTCCATCTTTTACAAGAAATGCTTCCTTTTATGCAATCAAGCCTAATTAATGACATCATCATTTACCCGTTAGTTCATAACAACTTCCTACCAAATAAATACTTCTTGAAAACAACAAAATGGGTCAAACAGGGAAACTATTTCTGAAAAAAAATGTTGTTATCATTGTTTATACAACATATGGACATCTGGAAACCTGTGCAGACAAAACCCATAATAGTTTGGAGCCACATTTAATGTTCTGAAGAAGATTCGGTGCAGTCTAGTGTGTCAGTGTATGTGTTTTGTGTGCTTGGGTGTGTGGGCTGGGGGGTTATTACTGCTTCTTGTTGGTTGCGGCGCAGTCCTGTCTGTCCTGTGGGACATCTGTGGGTTGCGTGATGGGCTTTGTGGAACGGTGCTCTGTTAGCGGAGTTAAACAGGCACAGTCACGAGCTCACCCAGACGCCATGGGCACAAGCGGCCTTGTCTCTTTGAGGCTTCCTACACACGCACATATGCCGGCATACTATACACAAAATGACACTGTTACACAAACATAAAGCACATTCAGTTTTAACCACAGGCAGATATCCTGACAAGTGTTTAGGAGTAATTAATGCTTTGGAAAATCTTTCATTGGAGGACCTTTACCATTGATGTTCCCTCTATCCTTCCCAAGCTGGCCAAATCTTAGTAAGCTGTGAATGAGTTATCCTGCAATTGCCAGCATTTTTGGTCTTTATAGTCTTACCAGCACATGTTTTGATACACCCTAACCACACCAGCACCCACCATCCATTTATCAGTGAAGTTTAAGGCCTGAACCGTCTATGAAAGCTTTTACAAAAACAGTCATAAGTTACAGCTAATGTGGAGCTCTCAAAATCTTAAATAGCTGCCTTTTTATGGTTGTTGATTTATTTTGTTTGAAGAGGGAGTGGGTGTCAGTGTTAGCGTTTTATCTCCTTCTTGCCCATAAGCCTCCGTGGAGGTTAAGAACAGAACATCCATTACAACTACGAGCCATTTTGTTCAAAGAGACACAAGATCCTGCATGAGATGTGTTATTTGGTAGGAGATGAAGTGTTATTGGCTGGTAAATGTTGTGTATCGGAGTGATCACTGCACCGCTTTGTCTTGTTCTTTAGCTGAAACGATTTCATGTCAGACCCTGATAGATTTTAAATGATTAAGTTAAGGATAAATTAAGGGAAGAGGAGGATAATGAAGACCAGAGTGTAAATGGGCCAGAGTGATGTTAAAAAGAGATGAAAATCTTGGGGAGATCAAACAGCCAGTCTATTGACTTTGATGTTGGTCTTCTTCGTTCTGAGTCATGGTTTCAGACATTTTATTAGTCTCCCAAGATGCTTCATCTCTTCTTGATAGCACCGATATTCCAAATGAAAAATAGGTTTATTAAAAATGGCCGTGACTTCCCTTAAGTTTTGCTCAATGCATGCATATGAAATGATATCATTCCTTTGTCAACAACTTCACCTTAACAGAATCTGCATACCTCCAACTTATATGTGGCTTCTTGAAAACGGTACCTTTTTAATGACTCTGTGTGGATGGTGAGAAAGGGAAGTGACACTTATGTGGTGTGCTTTCAATGCGTCCTAATCCATGCTGTTCTTCCTTGTTTTGTTTCCTTCGAGTTCTGATTTTTAGGAACAAACCAGTTTAGCCACACACACTGAGAAACCAGCATGGGAGGCCCGGCTGGCTTGGCAGGCAGGCTAAATCCATCAGAGCTTTCCGCCTTTTATGAGATTACATGAAAGCGCGCGAAATAACTACAAGCGTTTGATCATCGGAGAGCAAGCTGATTTACTACCGAACCCAACACCGAAGGTTAGACCTGGCAGAGCATCACCCACGGACGCCTCAGAGAAAGATGAGAGCGAAACAACTCACCTCTCACTTTCTCCACAGTTTACTGCGATCGCTTCAGGTAGAGGTTTGGTGCCAGTACAACCACAAAGCTTCACCTTTACTGGGTGAACTAATGAGCTTAGGCAGAGGAAATCGTTAACCTGCATCAGACATCCATTCCTCAACAGAAAGGAATTAACAGAATATTGTCAAACTAAATGGAAACGTCTGTTTTTCACTCCTGGGCATTATGTCATGGATCGCACTCCACATTTGAAGTTGTTTCACCTGAGCGCTGTGGGATACTTTACCACATGTTTGCGTTGATTAAATAGTTTGTGTTATTTGTGTTTGCATTTGGAAACTTGGAGCGGTTTGTAAAGAAGCACCTGGCTAATTCACGGCGCCAGTTGTGAGTGCAGCGCAGCATTGTAACACTTTAGTAATAAAGGTCAACAAAGGCATTAAACCTTCATTCACACCAAATGCTGTTTCGTTACTTACCTTCTAAGCACAGTCGGGCACAAAACCATCAATGGCTTAGTAAGTCCACGAGGAAAAGCAACTAGACTGTGTTGCCATGCCGGAAAGCACTTTGAATTAATGCGTTTATTCAATAGCAGGATGTTTTAACTCCTAATATCAACTGCTGTGTTTTTTTTTCGATTATTTTGTGTAATATTTGTAAATCCGAAGCTGCATTGGTAATTGATTATGTTCAAATGTGGTTTAAATCAACACACTAATTGGGGTTTCAAATATTTTTGCCTTCCAATGCGTGTCCATAAGGATTGATGGCCTTTGATCAGCGGATGCCTCACAGAGATGGAGACAGACGGAAAACGACAGAGACCCACTAGAAAAACCACATTAGTCAATGGCATGCTTTACAAGAGACAAAATGTTGAACAAAAGAAAAAATAGGATAAAGGAAGTATTTGCTTCAAAGGTCTTACTGTAAGTGTAATTTTCAAAAGGGCTGGGTTGCCCCCGTTCTGTAATTAAGTACTTCACATTGGGTTAGTCTGGAATTAAAAGGACTATTGCCACTTTTCAACATGGATGTTTTTATATGTCTATGTTTTTCTGTGGTGGAGGATGAAAGGGAGATGCCTTCCCTGTCTCCTGAAAAGTCTTTGCACTAGTGGAAAGTAGACGAGGAAGAGACTCTGCAGTGTTTGATCTTGTGTTTTTCCTGCCTTTCTCGTATTCAAACAGTCCACAGAGGTGGTTTCATTTTTATTGTGTGCCTGACACTGATGCTTTTGTTTTCTGTCTATAAACTCGGCCCAGATGACTATATGATGCAGACAGTAAGGCAAGTGTCAGAAGTGTCTCCGCTTTTTTGAGAGAATTGCTTATTTACCTTGTTAGATACTTTTGAACCTTCTACATTCCTTTGCTATCCAATTTAGTTTTTTTTCGATTTGTTCTCTGAAGGAATCAACACACGTCTCCTTCATGGGTTTTGGATTGTCTGAAGTTTCAATCAGTGCAATGGCCTTCTCTCTGGAGGAAACTGAAACAACAATCTTTTTCAAGTGTCCTAAGTGAAAATCTGATGACAGTAGTTGAGACTAGTGGACTGTAAAGCATTATCTGTGGTTCCGTGGTTTCTTCCTCAAAGTACCGCTCCGGGGCAGCTCTCAGTTCAATCACAACCCCTGCTCTGCTTCCAAGACTATACTCTTGAAATGACAATAATACACTGACGTCAAACGCGGGTGTTTTCTACGAAAAACAAAGCCGAAAATAATAATGAAACGCTGCTGATTATCATGGAATCTCTCATTCATTGGTGCCGACGGATTGCAGCTTCTCTGTTTTTCCTAAGTCTTTTTTTTGTGCGCCAGACTTTAAGTCGTCCAGATGAAGGATAGCATCCTTCAAAGGCACTTAAGAAGTATAATTAATAACAGAAATCAGCAATTTGAAATTACAGCAGAGGACACCCAGGTCTCTTTGAAGCCATCAAATCTCTATGGATGACTTGTGGTCTTTAATTAACCAGGATTGAAGAAATTGGGTGGGGTCTGTCTACCATGAACCCACCGCCTACCACAGGCACCTCCACCCAACAAGACTAAAAGGAAAATGTATTCTTGATGCAGAAAACTTTTCCTATTATCTGACTCCAAAACATAAACTTGAACTCAACCCATGACGGTGAATCTTTCCTCTTGAAAAACACATGTCCTCATTCAGGCAGCCATAATGATGGCATCTGATTAAAAAACAACATCAACAATGTTAACCAGCAGGCGACTGATGAAGCTTTCTCCTTGTCTTTTGCATAGCTATTATGTCAGTCAAAGCCCTGAGATGAACCACAAGCCTCAACCAGAGTGTGTGGTGTTAGTGTCAGTGAACTTGATGTGGTGCAGCCGTTCACCTATCTCTCTCGACTCTATGGTTCATACCTCAGGCGGCACAGCGCAGCTATCACATGCTTGTTTAAGCTCTGCCAGCTTTGTTTACGGCTCTCCCTTCCAGCTATGACATTCAAGAGGTCTGTCACTGAGCTAAATTTAGACCGGGCCTGTCATTATCAGGATAATTTGAGACTAAAGCTGTTCCAATTAGCCAGCATCCCAAACAATGACATACAGTATATTGAGGGAGCATGGCCTAACGTACACGTTTGAATTATCTCTTACTTGAGATGCTTCCATCAATCAACAACTACAAGACGATTCCATTCACAAGAAAGGACCACATCTGTCAAAAGTGGTGGGACAAAAAACCATCTGTCCTTCCTCTCGCGGCTTCCTGTATTGGCCGTGCCCTGGAAGTCTTGGTCAAAAGAATGTGGCCAGTCTCATGTTTCTCTCTACTCTCTGTGGGTGGTCTCATGGGGGGCTGTTTGATTATTCTGGGATAATCTTTTGATTACAATTCAATATGGCCCTCTTGAGAAGGAGAGAGAGAGCCACTGGAATTGTGTTGGTCTGGTCTGTGAATGTGAATGAAGTGATTTCATGAGCAAAAGCAGGCCTCCTCTCTGTCTTACCTTGAAGTCAAGAAGATGTTTCCATTTGTTTGATTAATTTACCAATTTTGGGTTTGACGTCTTCAGTGGATCTTTCCCAAATCAGTTGTTTTTGATAATCCCTTTCAAACGTCTTGGAGAGGAAATATGAAAATAAATCTGAAAGTGTATCCATGCAGCATACTTGGCAAGATTCTGACTTTCAGCTGTTCATTGCGCTTGACAGGTGCATCTGGGGAAAGTTTGGGCATTCAAGAAATAGGTGATTTACAAAAGAACAATGACACCAGAGCCAACAAGTTTATTGAAATACAGCCATGTACGCAAGTGTTAGGTCTTGATGACGCAATTATCTACCAAGGAAATTGGTGGAGGAAAATAAAGTGGAGTTTAGCACATGTATCTTTTTAGTAGACTAATTCAACAAGATCAGTAGTCAATATTACTTTTACAACATGGAGTGCTGCCCTTGGTATTACTTTAAAACCATATCTGTCTCTGTCTGTTGCTACATACCGTCTATGTTTTCCTTGATGTTTGGTGAACAGGTGCACAAGGAATTTAGTTCTAACTGTAAAGATAAGGCTGCAGTTCCTCTAAAATCTAACATGCAAGGATGCAATTGAGAAAGTATCTGCATGCCCCCTGGGTTTTCAAACTATTTCCATTCTTTGCTCCACCCGCCTCACTGTCCCTTATGTTCTCTGTGCCCATAAAGGGACAATGGATAGCCTCCCCCAATTCCATGTGACCTCATCTGTGTTTGATTTTTCTGCCTACTTGAAATTGGCCATGGGGTTAACATTGAGTCCTTTGATCAGCCCTGCCAGGAATTGGACTTGTTTATCTTGTTTATCTGATGATGGCCCCTTAATGGGGGGCACACATTTGGCAGGGACATGCCTTGATGTGGGCCTTGATAGCTGCAGGACACAGAGAGAAGAGAGGACCTGGACCCTGTAATGGTCGGAGGTGAAGGAAAGACGATTGCAGATGTGGCTCGAGGGCATCTGAACCTCGTCTCTCTCGGCCTCTTTCCTCCAACACTTATCTGACCCCGTACAGATGGCCCCTCATCATCAGAAAGCACAGATAGCCCCCATCCCTACCCTTTTTAAACCATGGCAGCTCCTTTCTGTAGCTTTATGAGATTGACAGTTATTAATCCACGAGCCGACTCAACAATAGCTTGCTTTTCTAGGAAGCCTCTTAAGTGCAGGAAATGGCACATAATCAACAAACTTCTCAAATGAAAAGTTACACCGTTCCCCTCTTTATTGACTTGCTGACGGATATGCAAGGAAACGGTGCGGGTAGAAGGCCAGGCCCCATCCCAGCTCAACATTAGCCCCCTGAAATGAAAGCTTTCCTCTCCTGCACCACAGCTGGACTCCAGGGAGCCTGCACAGCCTGTTTATTTGTGCAACAATGTAATCAGGGGGTCTGTCGTTACGAGACCTAGCCTTTGCACCTTCTCGCTCCCCACCAGCCCAAACCTTTCTTCTGTTCCCATCAGCTACCCTCCCCTCCTTATACCATCTCTCTTTCACCACCCTCAATCTTTTTCTTTGAGCCTCATCATTATCCAAATCCTTTCCCTGACCCTTGTTGACCTTAGAATTGTTTGATGTGGTACTGGCAAGGAGAGATGAAATAAAGTTGAAGGTTTATTGTGTTAACGGGGAGATTTCCATGATTAGGGTTTTACAAATAAACTTTCCATCTCTTTACCTTAGAGATTGCCTCGATGTCCTCTGTGTTTTTGTGTGTTTCTCCATCCGTTTGTTAATCTACCACGATGCCCATTGATGTTTTTCGACACATGCACACTTCCTCCTGTTCCAATCAAAGGGGAAAAGTGTGTAGTGCAGTAACATGCTAATAATTGAGTCTGTTATGTTGTGGTTTAAATCATGAGATTCCTGCAGTTAAAAGCCAAGCGTAAGTAAACAAGCTCGCACATGTGGCCACAATATTGCTGTTCTTCTGTCCAGAGAAGTTCTCTCCGTGGGAAAAGGATTGTTGTCCATACTTTTCATTTAGCATTTCCCACTGAAACATGACAGAGCCCACGCGAGCCTCTGGGTTTTAGCCAAATGTATAGAAATGTAAGGCCAACAAATGACAGAAAAATATACATATATGTATTTTCTAGTAGCATTTTGTTATCAAAACATGTCCCTCTTCTAAAAGCAGCAGAAATAGGTTAAATTTAGTTTATTTTCCATTCTGTTTTATGTCCATGTTTTTAGTCATACCTCTGAAATGACTTATGTTGCCCCTGTGTGCCCATTTGATAAAAATGTTACAGGTAATGGAAATAAAAAGTGTAGATTATTCAGTAAACACTGACATTGTAGAGTTAATGCTTTAGATTCCATGCATGTTTACATCTTTCTAACCTGTTGTGTTTGCCCTCTTTGAGGTCTATAGATCTTCCCGCTCTCTTACTCATAATGACTTCCAAGTTCCTCTGCAGTCTATGATGTCTCCAGTTTCCCTGTTTGTCTCAGAGACAGACAGGCGGGTTAGTTTGGGCTGGTCTGCCTTCTGAACAACAGCATCTCCAGTCTGCGGCACTCTGCACAGAAGAAGCATCTTGTTTTTCCACTGGTGGTTTTTCCTAAGCCACAATGTTTGATGTGGGCTTCCCTTAATCACACAACATGCTCTCTAAACATGAACTACATTCATCTTTGCTCCGTGACTTCTGGAGTCTCCCCCCCTGGTTTGTCGCTGCTTTGTTGGCTTATTGTGCAACAGAGTAGTGAAACAAGAGGAAGACAGTGGCCTTGATCTCAATGAAGTGATTTTGATCTGGCCAATCCAGCAATTAGGCTACTGAGGGAAGAGTGAACCTCTAATCCTGGATGGGACACATGTGTTCTTTGTAGTCCTAATGTCTCTCTTCCTCCTCTGTCCACATCACTATCTGATGGGATGCAGAGTAAGTATTAAACCAATGCCTCAGATGGAAGCCTACCATTAAGATAGAGATGCTGTGCTCTTTGAGGCTTAGGACTTTTAATTATAAGCTGTGGACCCGATGTAGTTGTGTTTCCTTCATTCTGCGGAATAGAGCTTTGCTCTGCGCTGGCTGGAGACCTGGTGCCAGGCCCTGGAGTCAGTTTGTCACTGGCGGGTACTTTGTGGGTACGAGACAAGGCCTGCTGCCACTCTAAGCATGACTCGACAGGAGTCCCACATGGGGGCCGGGATAAAAGGCTTTTATCTTCCCTTCCCACCTTCCCCTTCCCCTCATGGATCTGACTGACTGACATGGCAGTAGTTGGAGGATAGAACTAAAATATCCAGACCGGTTGTTAACATATCAGCCGTTGTTAAAGCTTCAAGGGCATCCAGTGAGATCAAAGCAAAGCATTCAGTCCAAAAGCGTTACATTGTCTTGGACAACAATCCATCAAGCCTCCAATTCAGCTGTCAGTGAATGAGGAAGTGGTCATGAACGCCAATGGAAGGCCTTTCACTGTCCCCTAATGGGCTTTGATGATCCAGCACAAAGAAAGTGTCATAATGGTCCCATACAAAGTGTAATCTCATTTTTTTTCATTTGTTTATTATGGTCATTAAACAGAGAAAGACCAAACCGACACCTTTGTGTATTCAGTAAATGATGATGAATGTCTGACAAACGACTGCTACTAAGCAAGTTGGTGTGTTTTGTTTCTTTTCTGAGCCTTTTCTTTCTCCATCCTTCCCTGTTTCTTTATTTCCTCCTGTACATAGCAGCCCTTTTTCCTTACCTCTCCGGGGTACTGTTGTGAATATCTCCCATCCCCTCCGGGACTTCTTTATTTTTCAGTTTTGTTTTGTTTTGTTTTTCAGGCACTCTGCATTTACACCCAGCAGCCCTTTGATGTTGTTGCCTGGGTGCTTGTGGACAAAAGAGCCTCCATCAGCTGGATTTAAGGATGGGGCGTTGGGGGTTAAGGAGGGGGGTAGGGGGGGGGGGGATGAATAAAGAATCAAAGTAACTGGGATGGGGTTGGAGGCGGAGGACTCCATGTGAAACTGTGAACCATGTACCCCTCTTAAATATGGGCCAGGAGTTCACAGTTGTCATTGCTTCTCTTTATTTGGTTCTGTTCCCTTTGGTGCTACATATCATTGTCTTCACATGTCTATTTGTGGCCATTTTATCTTGCATTTGTTGGCTCTGTATGTTTTTCATTCTCCAAGTCGACCAATGGAGCAAAAAGGCCCATATTTTACTCTTTCAAGTCGGGTGATAAACAAAAACCACAGTTGCTGATGCACCTACTGAAATTGTACTTTGATCATCGCTGCGTGGCCTTTAGGTATCACACTGTTCGGTGGCACCTTGCTCTGTGGCAGTGTGTTTAAAACGTCTTCCACTATGTGCTTTCTGGCCGCCTAGCCATGGGCTGCTGATGTCACTGCAGCCCCTCACCCCCCCCACAGTGGGGGAGAGACAGTCTGTGCTCCCTCAGCCCATCAAATCCCCGCAGGACCACTCTGGTCCACTGGAGGTGAATTCATGAAGCAGCCTTTGGTGGTGCCGACACAGCAGCCCTCTTTCAGCGAGGGCCTCATTAAACCTGACAACATCCCCTCAGCCCGGGCTTTATCCTTCAGCCAGCTTAATGCTAAATTGCAATTAAAGGCATCACCAAGGTGCAGGTATTAATGGGTTTGTGGAGCCCAAAAGCTTTGCATGATAAAATTACAGCTGAACAGCCATTGAAAGTTTTCTTGGCTAATAGAGGAAACCCACACTTAAGCTCGGTCGCCCTGTGTAACCTTATATCCACCATGTGAAAAGTAACAGTGTCAAAGCCTATAATATCTTTACAATAATAGAGTATCAAGAAAATGTGAAACAAATCCATAAACAACAACAGAAACACATGTTTAGAATAAAGCCAAAGATTCATCTGAATCTGCAGCTCCTTTTGCCGCCTACTTTACTGTTTTGGTTCAATCTCATCTCTCTACATCCCACCTTTTTCAGCCTGAGCTGGCAGCTGTTTTCATGGAGGAATCTGTAAAAATACCAAACAGCAGACAGGCACATTTTGCAACTAGTTGGTGAACATAGTTAACAATGTAGCAGCTTAAAATTCAGATCTTAGTCTCAGCAGTTAGCAGAGAGTTAGTAATGGATTGGTAGCCTGAAACATAACTCCATATGAATGACAATGCTGCTCTAAAACCGCCGGAGGTTTAAATAAACACATTTTTGCATCCAATTTTGCAATATAAACTCACTGTTAACCATGACAATATGTCAAAGTCGTGTTCACAACCTTTTCTCTTTTGGCGTGAGTTGCCAAAAAAGGTAAAGAGAATATCAAAGGATGTTTTCAGGAACTGTTGGAGATCTGTTTGTGATCTATACACACTTAAATTAAAACTCCTAGAATGGACCTCCTCATTTATGTCTTGGACAGTTTTAGTTGTTTGCAAGGTGGAAAATGCAGGTAATGCCGACAGACTGATCGCAGCCAGGTTGTTTTCCACTATAATTAACGGATCAAAGCATAATAATCTGTGTCACTTGTTTAACTCACTCCACATATACAGTGATCAGAGTCTGTTTAGATCACGTACCGGCCAGGCCCGCTCTCTATGGATTACTTGTGGACATACATCTTCATTTTTATTTATTTGCTTGTGTGCAGTCACGTAACAAGCTGAGGGTAAAGAGCATGGGCTCCACATGCCGGAGGGGCTCCACTGTGTAAACCACCAGACTCGGGTTGCAAATGGATCCAATTGGGAATGGTCATAGCACAGATGAATGAAGACAGTGTAAACAGTCTGTGAACGATCAATATGGATGCAACTGTAACATCTGTCGCACTAGCTTCACTAGAGAGTGATTAGGCCATATGTATACTGTAGGCAGTACGGGAAACAGAGCCACAGCTTATCTTATTGCACACAGGTTTAACACAGCTGGTTTGAGAGGACAATAAGAGATTTCAGGGAAAGACAAAGCACAGGCTGCCTTTTACAGTATTTGGTAGTCGCGTAGTGTTTTGTTAAAGCGAACTCCTCTGTGAATCCCGTCCAGCAGATTTTATCATCAGCTTTTGATTCAGAGAAAGTGCAGAAACTGAAGACAGTTTGCTAGGATTTCACTCACTCTCTCAAGACTTCAAACACACAGTGAAATAACAAAGGAAGTCTGGCAATCAAACATGGCTTTGTTTGTCTATCTCTATCATTACCACATTTTGAGGTTTGTGCATTTTAAAAATCATGTCTACAGCCATATAATATAGACTTAAGTAGTTTACTCAGCTGTGGATGTACAAACTCCACTTCCCCTCTCAGCGTCTGAGATACAATGAAGAAGAAGAAAAGCTCTGATGACTGGTGTTTTTACATTGTTGCGGAGTATCTGACCTTCCTTTTCTCATGTGACAATATTTCTTCAAATAAGAAAGATAAAGGAAGGAGATAGGGCCGCCGTCAGCATATACAAAGTTTCCTAACCTCAAAAGCAAAGTGCGTGTTACGTTCTGTCCTTCCTGTGCTTTCTCCACCTGGGTCAGCAGCTCAACGCCCTGGGATACCCATTCATAAAATAGCCTGTGTGTAAACTTTTCCCATGACCTCAGTGGGATGGAAATGTATTTGATATTCGGCCTGAAACACCTGTATTAAAAACTGAACTATTATTTTATCCAGCTGTTCCTCACAAGCAGTTTTTACAGGCAAAGTTAGCAACAAAATATTAGATAATTTATGAATTAATAGGGAGTGCTTGTATATTTGTTCTATAGTATGGCAGTTTTGTTTAAAGGATTGATTTGTATACTTTTCATGTAATGTGCTATTTAGACATTATGGTGACTAAATAAGGATTACTTAATTCAAAAACAAACAATAAATCAGTCAACAAGTAGTGGCATGGCTAGGGTTTTTGACAAACGTGCGTCACACAGCTCAGTGAATTTTGTATTTGACAACTTTGACACCACTACTCTGAACCTTGTCTCTGTTGAATGGAATTTTTCTTGGAAAGAGAGTAAAGAAAATCAGCAGCTCACTTTAGAGACATATTTCAGCCAAATTGTCAATCCTACTGCTCCTATGTATTTCTCTGCAGCTTTTTTTAGTGTGGATTATTTATGATTACTTTTCTTTTGTACATTTTAGTCTGTGTTCTGCTGTACCAATTGTAAATCATTGTCCTCACCCCCACACAGCTCCACAGCTCAGCGATTGTGGTGTCAGTGCCAGGGATGACAGCTCCCTGGTTAGCAGGATCAGTGGGTGGGGGGGAAATGGAAGAGGAACTAGAGAACACCTGGCCTTTCTCTCTGGGCGCTCAGACATGTCATGGCTTTGCCTTTTGACCGAATCAGGATGCAGGATATTGCCCTCCCACTGATGAAGCTTTTCAGCCAGGATAGTGTATCAATACAACATCCAACAACACCCCCAGGATATCTGGTCGCAGTAGACTGTCCTGCTTCAACCCTGTGAGTCATTCTGATGCTTTTATATTTACGGATGATTAGCTTTAATCCCAAATTAGGATCCTTCCCCCCAGGGTCATTTAACACCCTAAAGTGATTGATTTAAACCGTGATGAAAAGCATGGAGCTCTGTTAAAACATTGCTTTTGTAAGGTAATGTCACCATATTAAGACTACCTGAAAACCTTTAGATAACGTGAGAGTTAAAGATCAATATTAGGAGATAAAATGGTGAAACGGTTTAGCCCTTTAGTCAGACATCATAAGTCAAATGAGTCTCTCTTTTCTTTGCCTGCTTCATGTCTCTCCTTCTCTTTGTGTTTCATAGGCTGAACGATTGAGTGTTTTAAGAACATAGCGGTGATTTGTTTTATGTACAGAAAAGTAAGAGCACCGGCGGCCCCTTTGAAGCCCCCTTCAAATTTATTGTTGTTTTTCCAGGAGAGGCGTTTTTTAAATTACGGCTCATTGTGAGTGGATCTGCTCCTTTGCTGTTTTTGGACAGGGGATACCATTTTATGTCTGGAAAGAAGTATTAGAACATTTAAGGGAGAGAGTTTATAGGGATAACGTATTTGTCTTGAAAGGTCAGAGATCATCTTGTGCCGGCACCTTGTTCTTCTGTATTTGATTATTATAAATTGTCACAAAGCCAACTGTCCCCTACAGCAGTAACCATACATCATCCAAGCTTCTCCTGTGTGATGTGAAGCTTTGCATTAACTCTATCCCTGTGTTGCTCCTCCAGGCCATTGGTTTCCAACAGCTCTGGTTTATTTCCAGTTTTATGTTAAGGCAAGCTGGTAAATCACCTCTGCTGGTCGCCCTGTTTTCATGCCAGAGAAACAAAGAACCCAAATTGGCTCTTACAGAATAAGAGACACCTTGCAGCGAGGCACCCTGCCGTGTCTCCTATTGACCCTGAGGTTTTACCTTCCCTCCAGCAGAAACAGGTGCCCCTTCAAAGTCTGAGAGTGAGAAGCAGCATCGGTGCAACTCTTTTTCTTTTCTTTTTTTAAATGAAACATTCATGTCAAAGATCAAATAAATTATAAAGGGCAGACCTCGAAATCTCAAAGGTTGTGGTTCAGGATTTGTTTGAAGTAAATCGCTGTCAAATAAATCGTACTAGTGGAGTTTGCTGCTAAAGATCTTGCATAATTCAAGCTGATTTCTTTAGAGTAGAGGACCAAAAAAACGACATCAACTGATCAATCATGTTTGCTATCCTCCTGCATAACGTTATTAAAGCCACTGGATCCAGTTAACAGCACTTAGTGTTGGAACTAGCTTCAAGGTTCAAGGTTCAAGGTGAAATGAAGGGACTAAAGTTTCTCCAAATATGAACATTTGTACCAGATATCTTAGCAATCCATCCAATACTTTTAGAGACATCTCACTCAAAACTTTAAATGTGAACCTTATGGTGGCCATGGGGGAAATCAGGGGTAGGATTAACCCCTTTAGGAAATATTAATATTTGTACAAAATGTACATAAGCAACCCATCTAGAATGTATCATCAATATCCAAATATGTCAGTAAAATCCCAAAATATCAATCTTATGGTGGTTCAAGAGGAAGTGTCAAAAGATCATCTAAGTTGAAAGGATTTCTCCTCTGGTGACCATACATGTCTGTACAAAATTCCATGCCAATCCATCCCTTAGTTGAAGAGATATTTTGATCTGGATCAAAGTTGTGAGCCGACCTAGTACAAGTGGAGTGATGAGTCCCATACCTGTAGCAGAGTGTGAGCCAATCCCTTTGCTTTGAACCTGTATCACAAGGGATTACCGTTTATATTTGCACAACACAGCAGACAGGAAGCTGTTAAAGACGAAGACCAACACTGCATCCTGACCTCTGACCCCTAAAATCCTGACCTCTCCTTCAATCTGACATGAGCCCTTGTCTACATGAAAGCTGTCCTGTTGACTCACCAGGGCTAATTTAGAGTTCCGGTGCCCCCGACCACTGTGAGGACAGACAGTCAACATGCCGGCCTTGTGGAGAACACTTGGAAGACAGACTTGTTTTCACCCAATACTCTTAACTCGTGTTTACTCTGGCACCTTGAGATTTTTGTTAATCAACAACAAACACAGAAAGAGATGATCAAATGCAAAGCTGTGCAGAAGCGAAAAACAAGCTTTTCCTCAATACTTCAAATATGCCATCAAAATGTGGTTGTAGTTTGCCCTTTTCACCAATTTTGTCCAAACAATATGTTTTGTGTTATTGCAGTTAATATTAGCCAGTTGCCAAGGGCTTCAAATGTCTGCTGATGAAGTCTTAAACCTAGTCTAACAAAAGCCAACCTCACACTGTGCCACCTGCCACAGCTAAAGAGATTTTGGTCATTACTTGCTCCTTTTTAAATATCACCAAACATCGGCCCTTTCATCGTTCTAAGTGCGTGACCTCCAAGTTCACAGCTTCTCTAACCGTGACTGACAGATCTTGTGAGGGTCAGTGCAGGACTAATTTTATACCACTGCTTTTAATGGGACCTAAAAATAGAGTGCTTCGCTGACCTCCTGTTCAGTCGGGTCTTGGCGGCTCATTTGAGGTCCACATCCCCTCACACACACACACCCCTTTTGACGTCACCTTGAACAAACTGCTTCTTTATTTTTAGACACTCCCGAAATTAATTGAATGGTCTTGTTTCGTTAAATTTGTGCAGTGTTACGTAAGGGGATTACTTGGTTGTTATCGCCTATGCCCTGACCATGGCCACCACACGGAGGAGGGAGGTAGAGACAGACTTGGGGTGGAAGAGGAGGGTATGTAGTTAAGGTAGTAGGACAGGGCTCCAGAAATAACCCAGCTGCGGGCCTAATTGTACATCTCTCTCGCTCCCTCTTCCCTCTTCAGCTGCATGCCAAGGTCTCTGACCTTATCATACACCTCACTGGTTCCGGAAGAATCCTTTCCGCCCCCTGCAGCTACCAAAGGCCCGGCCGATACACGGAGCACAGCAGCAGACCATCTCCAGCCTCAGACTAACAGCCAAGCGCCACAACCAGTTAGCAGTGATCCTAGCAGAGCGCCCAAGTGGCTCAAACTGCCAGGTATGTTCTAATCATCCCCGGTGTGGGCCCCGTGGCTCCTTAACAAAGCTTAGCCTTAGGACCCCAGGCCCCTCAGAGAGACCGGGGCCTCCAGGAAACCCTCATGTCACAGCAGTGTATACAGTCGACATGCTGCCTCTGTATTTGCATCCTCTCCACTCACGCAAGCTTTCTGTAAAAAAAAACATCACGCACACCAAACGCGACCATGTTTTGTTTGTGTTTTTCTGACAGCGCTGTAAATGTTTGTTACTTTTCATGTGTGCGTGAGTTGCGTGTGGAGCATCTAAGAGGAATTCACTCGCTCTGTGTCCCCTGCAGCATTCCTCCATGGTTAGAAAGCTCCAGGGGCCACAAGGGCCTCTTGTCTCTAATGCATCACAGCCCTAGATCAAGCACAACATGCATGCGAGCACATACATGCACACAAACTTCTGAGAACAGATGCATGCCATCAGATATTTATTATAGAAATACTCAAAAACAAATGTAATTTAAATGTTTGGGGTAGAAATTACACAAATGGCAGATGACGCCTGTATCGTCTTTGTCAGTTGGAGATTTCATGTCATATCCTGTCTTTCATTGAATTATTCATTTGCTTGCGTGACAGAATATCTTATTTGTATTTCCCTGACTTTTATAGCATAAGCCTTCGATCCTAAATGTAGCTCATGTGCATGTTTTTACAGCCATCTGAATATCCAACAGTCAGGGGGATTATTATGATCACTCAACATAAACAGGACTTGAGTTTGGGCCAGAAAAGATAGGAGCCTAAACATGGCAGAAAGTTAGATATTTGGGAGAAGCTGCGTCACTCTAATAGAAAATAAGAACCACAGACGAATGAGTCGGGAATTAAGGAGTGAAATCTGACATAATCATTACTTAAAGGACTCTCAAGAACAGATGCAGACGACTCCACCCCAGACAAGCATCACCCTTAACCTTGATTACTGCAACTATACATCCAATTGCATTTTTTTTTCATGGATTAAAAACCTACATATGACCAGAACCGGAACATGCCTTTGTTTTAGTTTATCATCAAGAATAATCCTGCCACTCAATGATGCTTCTATAAAATCAGTATTGATATTATTGGCTACAATAAGGCAGATATCTTCAAGTGATATCCTCATTGTCCCATGTGCAGTGCTGTCCAAAGAAAAGCCAGAAGGCTGGAGACAGAGCAGTGTGTTTCTCCTGGGAAACGCTTCTCACTCCAGAGCTTCTCCAAAGCGTCTGGACTGGCTGTCGACACTCCCTGCCTTTAATGTATGATCAAGAAAAAGCTTTAACTCATTACTCTCTTCAATGCCCCTCCCCATTCTTGTCCTAACTGCTTTCGTATGTTTAATAATACTGCTTTCAGTTGTAATTTGTTCCACTAAGATGCATAAGGAGAAGAGTTGTACAGTAGTGCCCTTCATTTACCAAGACTAAGACGTTCCAACAACCTGTATTGTGGATAAGAGAGATGACGGATCCAACTGGGTAATATGGAGAAAATTCAATGTCATATTTCTGATCAAATACTTCAATTTTAATATTACAACAATATTGGAAGGTTTACTGTTGGTGCTTTCACAACATATTTAAACAATTACATTTGTTATAGTCATTAGTTATGTGGATATAATGGCTGAGTTGGTAAAGGCAAATAACATTCTGGAAAAATTACATCCATTTACTATGCTATATTAAGATATCTAAATGTAAGATGATATTTATTCTCATATCAGGAAATCAACATGAAATAGATGTTTTTCCGAGCCGTAGATCCAACAGAATCACTGTTTTTATTTAATCTACAAGGATTGATATTTATATTTAATCTCTAAAATGCTCCAGAAAGGCTTTATAGCGAGACACATCTTTTACATGTATTGCTTACTGTGGTTAAGTGGAAATGCAGTTCCAGTAAGATCATTTGGTGTCATACTTCATAATAAATAGTCATCTGGGTTGGCGTGTTGTCAAAGCGGTGGATCTGTAGTTTTGTATTGCGCCAAACTGTACCTGCTGCTGTGAATGACTGTAGTTATAAACCCAACAAATTGTTTTTTTACTGTTTTTTTTGCACTCATGGCATCATTAAAATAAACTTAACTCGGCCTAACACATCTTCATGAAGGCCTGCTGTGGAAGTTTCTCCTGGGAAACACAAATCCAGTCTGGCCCTACTAAAAAGGTGCTGGGTCAAACTCCAGGTGCAGTGTCCTTGAGCACCTATCGGAGCCTGGACTCTTGACTTTAGCCGGAGTTGCTTCCAGCTGTATGTGAGCCATGTTTGTAAGCGTAGTGACTCACTCAAGAGCCACACAAATAAATAGTGTGAGGTGTTGTACAGCTATGCTGACTCATAGTGAAGACATGTTGGTCAAATACACCACGGGTGGAAAACCATCTGAGGCCCTTGGGTTAGAAAACCCCACATTACCCTCTCCCTTGTAGGCCTGACTCCCCCCTCTGCTGTGGTGAAAGGAGAGAAAGCACCTCTACTACTCGCCTCTTTGTTTATTTACCTTCAGAATTACACCCTGCTCCTCTTGGACCATGTTCCAATGTGTTTTGTTATGTTTCCTTTCAAACAGAATTTCTATGCGTGTGGTCTCTGGCCATGTTTAGCTAGCACGCACACATTCGTGCACGCACACTCCCATTCAACTTTCCCCCTGTGCCAGAGGTCCCCTTTGCCCTTCCCCCCACCTCTAACTAAACATCGCAGGACAGCAAAAGGGAACTTCAAAGTGGCCGGAGGGGGTACTCCTTTTTTCCTGGCACTTGTCATCATCTAAGGGACTGGCTGCTCCCCTTATTACTCTAATTGCTTCCAACTGCTCCAGGAGGCTTTGATGAAGGGTACTATGGAGCATGCTGGAAGCACCTGTTGTTGCAGAGGAGCACAGGTGGGCCTTATTGGTGGAGGCATGAAAGGGTGTGCACAGTACACGCTACTTTCTATGTAAAATCACTCGACTCAAATACATACAGAATGAAAATCTTGATGTAATCTCAGATTTGAGTAATTATGAAATTGCAGTCGTACAAAGAAAAATAAACATGTTGAATTGAAGTTGTTGGATTTAAACAGGAACAAGCAGGCAACACTCTGGCTCCATCTTGTGGCATCACCGTGCTAGAAGTCCATCAGCTGTATTGGAAAAGAGACGGAGATTAAACAGTGCATTGAATAATTCAGAATTCAGTACGTCGAAATAAGAAAAATAATATAAAATG
Source organism: Dissostichus eleginoides (assembly GCA_031216635.1). NCBI lineage: Eukaryota > Metazoa > Chordata > Actinopteri > Perciformes > Nototheniidae > Dissostichus > Dissostichus eleginoides. Next base: position 17,126,862 of record CM062277.1, read on the forward strand.
CCCTGCTGGTCTAATAAACAAAAACATTACACGGCACACTGCAGCAGTTTATGATTATAATGTATAGCTCTTGAACCCCAATTTGATCGAGCTACTCACCAGCTGAGGCAGGATCTTTTCAAAGTGCTCGATGTCCACTTGGTCACAGTCCTCAGAAGCAGCTTGTTTCTGTGATCTCACAGCAGCCTCTGGAAAGAGATACCACATTCAAGGCTTCATCATAACGCAACCTGTGTACAAATGTACCCAACAAAACTTCTTACCTCGGACAAATACTTTGAGCATCTCTGCCATGAGCAGCGCAGCATCCCCACTCACTGTAAGAGAGTGAGAGTTTTTGAGTTGTCAAGTCAATAATAAAAGTTTGTGGATATGTTATATCAAGACATTATATCCAACTCACTTCTGGTTTTGTCCTCCTTAAAGAAGCTTGACAAAAGTTTGCTTACTGTGTCCTGTAATTGAGGAGAATAGAGAACATTGTGCATGTGACGGACAGAAGGGAGTAAATGCCAAAATACTTGTCTTTCGGGATTGTTTATTCCATTCATGGCAATTATTATAAAACATGTACACTTTAGGCAGTTTCTATAGCCCCTGATGTAAAGGAGGAGGGAGAAGAAAATTGTATTTTACCTGCCCCTTATTTTATCACAGCTGCTTACAAAAACTTACAGTAACATGAAACCAAAATCACAATCAAAAGTCAACACAACAATCGACCATCAGCAAAACAGGTTACCTGACATCTTCACATTGTATAATTATTCTTTCTTTATACCTTTTCTTAAACCTAAAGATGTTCATACAGCCCTTTAAACCCCCTTGTGTGAATTTCCCCGCTGTGGGACCTTTATATACAGTCTATGTGTGGGACTGATAAAGGATTTCTGATTCTGAATCTTTAAATTATAATAATCTATGTTTACAAATGAGATTAATACTAAGTAAAGTGCGCACTGTCATGAACACAAACCAGGAATATATTTTAAAAATGTCCTACTTGGTTTTCTGAAAAACAAACAGAGAAAAGATATAATCGTGTAACTTGCTGCTGCGTTCTTCCTCATACCAAACTACCTTTGAAAAAAACGGCATTTTAATGGGATAAAACACCTAACACAGTGCTATCCCTGAATATTGACAACAGATACGATTATTTTATATAACTTTGAACCGCTTTTCCATTCGGCATACATTTAACTAACTGAATATTATTTTAGCAAGGACTAAATCGTCTGAGAATAAGAAACAATGTATGAGCTCCGTGCACAGGGTCAGCCTGAATGCTTAATTAAATCAAACAGATGCGGCAAGTTAAAAGCAATATTCGTTATTATTTAACCCCAGCAGGTGAAAACAGCCGTTGTCTAAACATATTCTTCTACCTTTTTGAATCCAATGTCTTCGTTCTTCTCCGCCATGTTTACTCAGTCCGCTGTGAGAAACTTGGCGCTCTGCGTAGGGATTGGTCATTGATCTCTGACGTCATTTGCCTCGCCCTCGTAGACCCAGCGCCATATAGAGAGGCGAAGTCACGCCCATCTACTTCCGGTCCTTGGACCTTATTTCGGAAAAATTATGTATTGAAGTCAATGGAGAGAGAAAACTTATCTTTCGATCCCGTTTGAATTGTGCCATGAATTACACATATGATGTTTGTCAATCTTAAAAAATAATGCCCAGACTTGTAGTGATTTTCACCTCTTTTAATACTTTTCGCCTCATTTTGAAAGAAAGAAGTGAAATGTGCCAACGTGACGGCCGTCTTGGTGTGTGGTGCGAGACGGGAGATGTAGTTCATTGAGCGGTTTCACACAAAAAAAGTGTTACTTCACAGTTTTACGACACATTTTAATTTTTTTGACTTGCAAAATTATCTTTTTAATTGACAAACATCATATGTGTAATTCGTGGCACAATTCAAACGGGATCGAAAGATAATCTTTCTCTCTCCATTGACTTCAATACATACTTTTTCCGAAATAAGGTCCCATGGAGCTCCCCCGGAAAGGGAGGGACTTCGCCTCTATGTAATATTTTTATTTAATAATTTAAGCTTAGTTTGGATTGTATGATAGCTTTTCATACATATATATATATATATTTTTTATAAATGGTTCTACATTATAATAAATATATAAAAGATAAGTTATTATACAAGTTATATTTTTTCAATAGTCATTAGTATTTCATATTATCTGTAATACAAGAAAAAGACAAAACTGAAACTGTAAAAAACATTTATTCAAGCGCAACAATGTTAGTCAACCATTAGTGTAACTTTTAACTGTGTTTTGCAGAGAAATATAATTTATTAATTACTAATCATAATGCATTCATTAACAGTCTCTTTACACAGGGAGATAATATTCAAGCTATATTTGAACAATGCATACACCCTTGACAAACATGAAACAGAGAATTGAATACAACTATTATCACCCACGGTCTATAGTTATCATAAGACACAACATAGAATCAAAGCAGTATGTATCAGAGCAAAATATAAAATAGGTGCAGTATATGTGTTTGTATGTAGCTGAGTATATGCTATCCTTGTGATGATTTTCTTTTTTTATCTAACTTCAGGCACAGAAGGCTACAGACAGTTAAACAATAAAAAAAAAACGTTCGTCATACAAGTTGCATTGTATAGGTTTTACTCCATCGTGTCATCTAACCACTGAGCGTCTTCCAGGATGTAGCCCAAGCCCATTGATCGCCGTGGTCGAGGGAGCGCAACAGCTAACGCAGCCTCCTTCTCTGAATCCTCGTCCATCTGAAAGACAGATTTTTATAGTTGGCCAATGAGGACTCAGTCAGCAAATCTTCACTTTATAAATCAAATATTGCTCATCAACTCGTCTTTCTATAAGATTTCTTTATGTCCGTAATAAAATCAGGCATGAGACCAGCTCTTCTCCAACAAGAGACAAAAGACTCACCTTTGGACTGACAACTCGTTTGACTTCGACATCGCCTCCAATGTAGTGAGGTCCAGCCCATTCTGCTCTGTCTGCTTCATCCTCTGTAGAAAACCTCACATAGGCCATTGAATTTTTTTCCCCCAAGTTTGGGTTCTTCTTAACCTTGGATTAAATTAAACAGGTGATGGGTCGTTGTAAAAGTAAGTGACAATGTCCTAAATCTAAAAAAATAGTTAAAAATATACATCAACTATGTCACAAAATTGTGTTCATATGTCCATACCGTACACGCTGCATGGTGCCCCATTCTCTAAAGTAAGCTTGTACATATCCTTCATTTAAGTAGGGGTTCAGGTCTTTTACAATCACCCCGTGGTCCTGTAAAACAATAGGAAATCATTATCCTCATGGCATAACATGTATTAATGTTCAATATGTTTTCAGAAAACATGTTTACCAGTTCATATGTTTGAGCCAAAGCCGCCATGTGTTTCTTTGGAAGGCTAATGTAAACTCTTTTTGGAGTCTTCATGTCCATTTGATCTGGAGGGAAGGTGAGATTTTGGAAAAAAATAACACAAAGTAAATACAATTTGAAATAAAAAGATTTCAAAAAGTACAAATGTGAACATTTTAGGAAATTAGAACATGAACATAGAACACTTACCTGCCAGAAGTAATTCCTGAGATGTTCAGCAACCTACTCCTAGTCAGACAGCTCAAAGTCCCCTGCTGTGGAGTTGGAGTCCTTCACAGCAAGTTCATCTCTTGCCGGTTATTTTCTTGTGAATCCCACTAGAAGTTACCAAACTTGTTCAGCAGCCAGTGGGGGAAACATTTTAACTCCAAAATATGTTACAAGATAATGACATCACCAGAATGGGTCCATAGGGTTTGCAAACTGCATTCTAACGTGCTTTAAAGGGTAGTAGTTATATATATATATAAATAGTTCAAACTAGCAATTGTTTAGGCTTAAATGGTTTGCTTTTTTCTAGATATATGTACGTTTTATAATATTGATTAAACAAACATACTCTACAAAAGCAATTAACAGTGGTTGACATATTATAGCTCTCATTTTTGACTACATCTCCCTTTTTAAACACGATATAAATCACTTTTTGTTACCAAAGCATTAGTCTCGTAAAGTTCATAGATCACTATTCCGATTGTTTTATTCTCCGCATACATTTACGTAACATGTTGAATGTGTGTTTTGTTTTAGAAAATCTGTTAAATACTAGAATAAAAATGGTGATTTGGAATGATCAGATATTTAAAAAAATAAAAGGATAATTGCTATTTTCTCAAAGTTGCCAAAAAACATATCAAGATGTGTTCAAACTAATTTATTTTCATACAACATATTCAAGATCATTATGCATAAACTTCAACAGAATCTAACATAAAAGTATGTTTTGACATATATTATGCTAAATATCATATATAGTGCTAACAGCCGGTGTTAGTTCATGTTCTTCTAGTACAGGGGTCTCCAACCTTTTTTAGGATGAGAGCTACTTTCAAAAAATAAAACAAGTCGTGAGCTACTTTTACTCCTCTTTTTTTGTTTTTTGCAGTGTATATATTTGGCACATTTTAACATTATGATATGCTGACCTTTAACCTTTGTGTGCTGTTTGGGTCTGTGGGACCCGTTTGCAGTGTTTACTAAAAGAATGTATGCAATTTAATTATTTTAACCTGCTTTATTTCAGGGTGGGCCTCACATCCCCTAGGGGGTCCGGGGGCATGCACCCCCGGGAAGATGTTTTTTTAAATGTTGAAGTTATAAGCATCAATCTGGTGCACTTTGAGCACAAAATGAATTTATGGATACAGCTCTCAACACTCAGATGGAAGGGAGCTGTATACCATTCAATAATCCAAATATCTTTAGAATATGATCACAAGCAATAACAAATCATTTAAACTTGTTTATTCTTATCTTATGTTACCTATTTAGTATTCTTTCTTTTATGCATATTTTACTAATCACTCCCCTTTTAAATACAATATAGTACACATTGGAATAATTTCATACTTTATTTGTTACAACTATATTAAATAGATTCTCTCTCTCTCTCTCTGTGTCTGTCTCGCTCACAGAGGCTGTGTGCTCCTCCGTGGCGATGACGGCTTGCGTTAAAAAATAATAATAAACATATTTGTAAAGTGGGGGGACACAAACGGGATTTCGAAAAGTGGGGGGGACTGTCCCCAGTGGAAATTACGCCGTGTGTGCGTCAAGTGCAATAAATATGCAAGTTGCAACACAAACAGAGTAAAACTCTGCCCCTCATGTGCTGTATAGGCTGGCATGACTAGGCTGTGTTCAATGGGGCTGATGTGTTGTGTAGAATATGCCAGAAGGAAAATCACGGTCACACTCCTTATGAAGCGGTGAGGTGCCGCTCCACATTGCTTTTCTTCCAGACTGCAACGCTGGTCCCGCAAATCAAGCAAGAACGTGATTGGTCAATATTCATTGTGGGGTGGGGGGAGGAGGGGTGTTAGATAGATATAGAGTTGTAGTAAGTAGATAGAGTTCGCTATGATTGAGGTTTCGTTTATGCATAGGGTGGATTATTTTAATTACATTTCCTTTTTTTTGTGTGTATTTTTTACATTTGGGATTTGCTTGGCGAGCTACTTATTGAGGGCTTGCGAGCTACCGGTAGCTCGCGATCGACGTGTTGGAGACCCCTGTTCTAGTATATTAACCACTGCAAACATTGTGGAATATATTTGAAAATAGCACACATATTACTGGTTTGGCTTTTACTTGTGTTCTCATTGCTTGTACTTGAGTTTGCTTAACACCAGTGAGTTCATTTATTTCCAGTGGTACAGAATGGTGTTTAGAAGTAAGAAAGTGGTCGCACAACTTCCTTTCCAGCTTGAACGTGAGGTCAGTTACACAAAGAAAGCGTGCGAACCAGAACATGTTACGACCACAAGGAGGAAGTACAGTATTGCGAATACCTTCCTTATCGGTTACGGGAAACCAGACTACTCCGTTCATAAAGGGCTTGCAAATTGGTGATGAGGAACTTTTTGTCTTTGCCCTCCTGCACACAAGAAAATACAGAAGATATATTCAGAACAATATTAAAATACTCTACACGTATCTTTGATTTTAAGGCATTCAAGATAATGTCTAAACTACTATACAGTATGATGGATTTCCATGAAGTTTGGTAGAGTCATTCATTGTGCCTAGACGCTGAATAGTACCGACTTGACTCATTTAACTTTATTCTTAGTCTTGAATAAAACATGGTCCATGCAGAAAAACATTCCCAAAGGAGAACGGATGATTTATACCAGATTTAGAACCATAATCAGGTCTTTATTGAAATGTAATCTATTGACATTCACGTCAGCTTCAGTTGTAAGTTGTCTTATTAGCATTTGAATATGCTTTTAAACATTCTAAAATGTACACCTGCTAAACATCAGCATGTTAGTATTGTCATTGTTTGTGTTAGCATGGTAACGTTAGCAGTTGATCAAAGCCTAAGTACAGCCTCACAGAGCCACTAGCACGACTGTAGCTTATTGACTTTAGTTTGATTATGCATACATTTTCAATTTGCTTTTGTAACCGACTGACGATCCTCCTTTGGCCATCGACAACTTGACTGTGAACGTATATCACTATTCTGAAAGAAATCGACATCAGAGGAGATTATCATTATTCAGACAAGTTTGCAGCAAAAGATTTGAGAGGGCATGACACATGAAATATTGACATCATCTTGTCACCACTTACAGAAAGACTCCATTGACGAGGAACAAGAACAGTGGGTTCTCCACCAGAAAGTCGTAGGCCCTGCTGAGCCAGATGAGGAGCGGGTTGGAGCTCTCCAGCTGCTTGACCCACAGCTTGCCCGAGTGAAACATTGTGGTGAGATTCCTGAAAGGGCCACACTCTGTCGAGGGTTTAATCCTGTTGGCATCACACATGGATTCTTAATATACAGTGCAGTTTGCAAGTATGTGGACAATAACACATATCCATTTTGTTTAGGTTTCAAACTCAAGCACATTGGATGTAAAAGGTGTAATATTTAACATTTGCACATTATATTAAAATGTCCTGTCGACTACAATTTACGTATTCTTGTCTACTGAATTATAGCAGATGATTCCAACAATTCTCAAAACCTGGATAAACCTGTAGTTTTATATTAAAAAAGGTAACAATTTGTTTATTTATGTTTACCATAAATCCACATTTTATCCAGTTTAAAAAAAACAAAAACGTTTTGTTATTGACTGTTTTAAACAGAATGAAGGATTTTAGTCACCATATCTGGATCTATATTATCTGGATATTACTAATAATCCCTGAATTTCAACTTGAAACTACTTTTAGTGTTATTATCTTTTACATTACCGGGCACATTTTTTTTGGAGAGGAGCAACGGACGCCACACACTCATTGTTTTGTTATTGTGTTTGGACTAATGCTGGATAAGGATTTATTTTTACCGTCATTATGTTCAAAGCCTGTTCAAAAACATGCATCCTTGAGGTTGGGTAATTCACACATGCCTTTCAGGAGGCAAACTGCTTGAGCATCACAGTCAATTAGAGTGGGGACATTGTTACACTCACGTCCAAATTGTATAAGTGACAGACACAGCAGCGCCGAGAAATGAGGGGAAGAACAAAAGAGAAACGAACAGTGTTGTCATCTGACTGGCTCTCCAAGGCTGTCTGGATGCCTGACAGTTAAGCAATAAACTGCTCTGGGGAAGAAACCAGAAGAAGAATTTGAAGTTTGACATGCAAGTCCATATCTGTACGACATGTACTGAAATAACACCTGCTATACAAACCTTCTTCATGTAAAATAACACAAAGAGTTTTATGATCTGGACTGCAGGAAGCAGTGGAGCAAACAGCACCCCAAGCCTGGGAGAAATAAAGACCATTCATTTTTAATCAATCTTTTTTTGGTTAAGTATATAATGGGTTTTAAAAGATGTGGTGTACACTTGTGTCCATTACCAGGTAAGGGTTTGTCCATATATGAGTTCCAGCACATTACGGGCAATGTCAAACACTGGCTTCCTGTCCCTTCTCAGCACTTGCTTGAAAAAGAGCCTAGAAGATGTATTCAGTGAACATTTTTAAAGCAAACAACAGGATGAAGTCACGTGAATTGATGGTGAAGTACCAACTTGCCTCCACAGGAACTCTCCCAAGAAAGTGTAAAGCACAGTGAAGACAAAGTCCATGAGGAGCAAACGATACAGTTCTTGTCCCACACAGTTCTCCCAACACTGAGGACAACAGAAATATTAATGTAAGAGTCACATTATTAGAAGTAAAAAGGACAAACAGGAAATCCCTTTTTGTTTCCCAATACTTTAGGAATGAACAACATTGCATAAGTCAGTGTCACTCCAGAGCTATGATTATGACAAGGATTATAAGGATGCTTGTTACCTGTAAACCATGACTTTCTGGTTCCACAGCTATTCTCCCCAGCCAGCGGAAACATAGCACTCCAACAATACTGACTTTCAACATCAGGTTCCTGAGAAAACAATAAGCAGTGTTTCTATTTGGCAACAACCATGCAAATAACTAGAAACTAAAGACAAAAGGGGAAATACAAGCTTTACAAGTTAAAGTGTGACTTAGATGCTGTGTCACTGCATGGATGTTGGACACAAGTCGTTTTTATGCACAAACTATGTAGAAATTACACACAAGTAATGTTGAAACTCCAGTGCACAAACATTGAGAAGTGGAGGGGATATTTTTTGTGTAATTTAACTTTTGTGACAAACTACAGAGACAATTTGTGCATTTCTATGTATTTTAAACATGTCTGGTTGTGATTCATTTGGGTGGTATATAAAAGGAAATACAATACACAACTTTAAATGAATATTCTCACAGTAAAAAAAAAAACTGATGAAGGATTCAAGCTGAATTGAAAGCTCCAGATTGAAAAAGACTAGTAAATGATGTAATACTCTTTTCAACTTAAATTTAAAACAAAACACACATTGAAGAGAACATTTAGTAGATATAAAGCAGTTTTGAGCACTGTGTAACATGTATTTATCAGTAAATACCAAAACTGCTTCATGCTTGTCCTATGTTTTTACAAGCATTACGTTGGTTCCAAATGCATGTGAATTATCTCTTAAAATATGTCTTGTCATATGTAGGCCTATTGTTAATTGTGTATTTGTTTTTCCACAGTTCTTCTTCTCACCTGAAGATGGAGACATAGACGCATACGCTGGGTGAGTCGTAATTCTCTACCCAGGTGCACAGGTTGAAGAGGCCGGGCAGTAAGAGGTTAATGGCCGACACCACTGCAGGCAGCAGCAGCTCCGTGTCTTTGAAGGGACTCTGAGTGATACAGGCCTGTGAAAGAATGGATAAATAACAGTAAGAGCTTCGGACAAACACATGGGCAGAGACTCAGAAATCCTTTATCTGTCCTGCATTTACATGATTACAACAGCAGACAGATAAAGTGAGGGGAAAAAAATTAAATGGCTAAGCATGCACACGTTATTAATAACACTATAAGTAAAAAACAAAAACAAAATAGCAGATATGTACACCATGGTAAAAGAAAAAAAAGCAGCGGTGTATTTGTTTTTAAGAAAAGTGACCATGAATTAAAGAGTTAGCTGGTACTGTATGCCAATTGTAAATAAACAGAGAAATAAATAAATAAACGTGAACCTGCAGGAGGGTATATTGCACTTTTATGTACTGTATATTGCACACAGTTTTATATTTAAAAAGACACAGTTTTATATTTAAAAAGACAGAACTAACGTTGAATAGACCTTTTTCACATTAGTTTGAAATTATTATCGAGCAATAATTGACTGACAGGTAGGGTTGGGTATCGTTTGGATTTTAACGATTACGGTTCTGCTTTTCAATTACGGTTCTTGCTTTTCGGTTCTTTGAGAGGATAAAAATACCATGCCAACTTCACTGGGACGAAAATATGTTTATGAAAACATTTTTTTAAAGCTGTATTCATATACAAATCACTTCATACTGTTTGATTTGTTTGCTGTTATTGAATAATAAAAAATCATCCCTGCATTGTTTTTGCATTCACAAGTTAATTCTAAGTGGTGCAATTTGAGAATGTACAATTGCCCGGTCTCCTCTGATGTTCCACTGCAACCTGCCTGTGTGACACAAAGTCCAACCATACACAGTCCTGCAAGGCATATGATATAGCTCCCCAACTGCTTCACTGTTAAATAGTATTTTCATTTAAAGAATGTGTGTTCTGTGTTCGCCACATTTCCAGCCCCCACCCCCGTCTAACAGTACAGAAAGACTTATGTGTTTTGTGTCTCTGGCTTTGAGGGCAAACGTTGCAATGCATATTATTAGCACATTAAATCATAAGAAACCTGCGTTAAAAATAAAAATGCAGTTTGTCCTTTGTGATAACATGATGTCAGTGAAATACAACTTGTAATATTTCCCTCAGTATTTTACCAGTTGATCAAAGTCAGACTGTCTATTTTAGACAATCTCTTTCTCATCAGTGCAGTTTTTGGTGATGACAGAGACATTGCAGTTTTATTCAACACCAGCAGAGAAAATGTGTTAACTCTCTACCAGGAAAGAAAAAGGAGAAGTAAATAGATTGCGGTGGCAAGGTGCTTTTTCATCAGTTATTTTTGTCATAGTCGTGAGAGAATGCTAGACGGGCATGCACAAGCACTTATTGGAACATGTTCTCTAACCTCTGATAGGTAGTGGACTGCCATGGCGCTCAGGACAATGCTGATAAGACATATAACCCATGCCAGCACGTGCACCATGAGGCGGCAGAGTCGCTGCGTGTAGCTCTTTGCATCCTCTCCACTGGTCAGCTCGGACATCAGCTCCTGTTGGAAAAGCAGGAGTTTGTAAGGTCCGGCTATCAACGTTTAAAAGATCTTCACCATCTAAAACCTGGAGGAGCTCTGCAGACGATTGTATTTAGAACAGGTTATTTAAAACATGCCTTCATTAGAAGTTGACTCTTGAGGTGTCACATTGAGTGTGACAAAGTTAACATCCAAAACCTCCTGTGTGTATGCAAAAACTGAGATGGTGTGACTGAGAATGTGAAATTGAACTCTACCATGTCAATTATAATCAAAATATATAATATATTATTTTGAAATAGACCAATTTACATAATAAGTCATTTTACTTTTGGTACTGTAAGTATATTTGGATGCTAATAAATTTGAACTTTTACTTTTAATTTACTACTTTTTGAATGCAGGAGTTTTACTTGTAACAGAGTATTACACTCTGGTACTTCTACTTTTACTCAAGTACAAGATCTGAGTACTTCTCCCACCTCTGCTTATTTAATATAAATTGTTTCTTACTTTGAGCTGAGTGCTGATTTTCTCAGATTGCAGTCTGACAGACGTGTTCTTGCTGACTTTAAAGTCCCAGATACAGAAAATGTTTCCTGCCAGATTCCTGTTGGACTTGAGGACTTGAAAACTTCTCCCGAAGGCCTTGGACATGCTGCAAGAGAACAACACAGCCATCAAATACACACCACAGAGTAAATGAGATAAAAGTAACTCTCTTGTTGCCCAACCTGTACACAAGGATGATGCAGATAATGAAGAAGGCGATGGCGATGGTAAATAAATATGCTGCAGGTATGCTGTATGGCATCATCTGGGGCTGGTGGGGGTCAAAGATTGGCAGATCAGCTGTTTTAGTTGCATTGGAGTCAGCAGCCCGGCTCGTTGTGAGGGTAGTGTTGGTGTAGAAGCCGTAAAACATCACACTCTGAGAGAGGTAACCCTGCCAAAACAAAAAAAAGGTGAATTAATTCAAGAGATGCTTCCCTGGACATCTTCAAGTCATCATTAAAATCTCACCTGTTCACCATGGCCTTTGACCCCTAACCCATTCCACTCCTACTGCTATTTATTTAATGTTTTGTATTCGGGATTGTGGGAAACAGTATTTCGATCTCTCTGTCTGTACACACAAACTGAAAGATTGACAATAAAGTTGACTTTGACTTGGATGTATCCTACCGTGCCTGTGAGCAACTCAAGGCCAGTGAAATTGTTGGAATGAGGGTCATGAGGAGGAGGGTTGACTGCTTGTGGAAAGACCAGGAACAGGCCGTTGATAGTGAAGAGGAAGAGGTTAAAGAGCAGGAGGGTCCGGAGAAACAGGAAGTAGGATAGCACCCCGGTTCCAAAACGTCCGCTAAGTATCTTCATCGGTGAATGCCACAGCCGGAGGGAGGCGAGGACGGAGAGGCAGCTGAACAGGCAGTGACTCCAAGTCTGAGGGGAGAAAAAAATAAAGTGAAGGACTGATACACACAAATAAAAGTGGTTTTATTTTAAGTTTGCACTCACCCTTGAAATGTACACGCCTAGACGGCTGTAGCATGGGATATTCCTGCTGATGAATGAACTCTCATCTACGTCCCTGAAAAGAAGTCGCCTGATTTAAAAAAAAAAAAGGAGAAAGAGTTATCACAGTGGCTTCATTTGAAGAAAGTTGACAGTTCTCAGTGCCACATGTACCTGACTCTCATCTTATCTGCCAAGCTGAGCGGCGTGGCTCGCAGCTTTCGCATAGCCTCGCTCACTGAGAGGCGTCTGAGATTGGACACCAACTGCTCATACTTGTTTTCTGTAACCCAAAAGTAAGAAAGTTATTGAAGTTTCAGAGTTGCTACAGCCAACGCTGACTGTCAGTTTGGTTTTTGTTCACCTTCAGCACTTATTTCCTCAATTTCTTCCTGGACAAAGTCAGCCTGGATTGGTTTGGAGTGGTGAGAAGAATCATGGGAGGAAGTCTGAGGTTGCTGAGATGAGTCTCTCGCATACTTGGGAGTAACTGCATTTATCCCTGTGTGGACAAGAAGCAATCAATGGTTCACAACTTCACGTGTGTATATGAATATTGTCAACCCACAATAAGACACTGGAAGAAGATTACATCTCACCAGCAGTTCGACTGGGCATCGAGGAGAGCACCTTTAAAGTAGCAGCTGACCAGTGATGCCTCTGCAGAGACTTCCTCTGCCCTGTGTCAAGTGTCTCGTCTTTCATGTGGCCGCTTGCAGTGAATGGAAGATCTTCTCTATTTGCACCTGTGCATTCCCTAAAATCTTCCATCTGTAAGGACTCAGGACACCTCTGGGTGCTGGCAGCAGGCTCTCTTGTAAACCGGAAAGTGTCTTGACTGGGTTTGCATCCTCCCATGTCCCTGAGGGAGAGGAAATAATGACCTTCATTACAGAAACATGTATACAGTATAAGACACGTTGCATCTGAAATGCATATTGTTTACCCGGAATTACCATGTAGATTCTTCATTTTGCTAAACAATTTTTCTACATCTTGCTGGAAAGATACTGAAAACGTTCAAGTGCCAGATTAAGAGCAAAAAGCCTCAAATATATCACTGAGTGCATGCAAAGATGCTTCAAACCTAAAAGGCACTGAAAGCTGAGCCAATGAGGAACTGAACATGTTGTCATCTAAAACTTTAGAGCAATTCTCAACGCACTAACATTAAGGAAAATCAAACTAAATGTACTTTAAAAGTAAAACAATTGAATGAAGGACACTAAGACTTCCATTAATGTGTTAAGGTAACAGCTTCGTGTGCTTCTTAAGACTAAATAAAAAACAAAGTTGATCAACCTGATATAGCAAAAAGATGCAGAGGAAATTTCAGGTACAGCCAATAATCGCAAAGTAAAGCAATTCTGAAATTAAGGTTTAAAGAGGACTTACTCAAAGTCAGACTCAGAATCAGAATCTGTTTGACTAATGTTCACACTGTATGCCATGGTCCTTGATGATCGCTGTTGCAGTTACCAGCATTGAGTCTTCGCCATCAGAGACGACCACAGAGCAGTGTTGCACTCTATTCTAGACTAGACACACCCAACACGTCAAAACACATGATACAGACTTCCTCTCTGTCTTTCTCTCTCTCAGCACAGCTGTGCCTAATTTGGTGCAAAGTGTATCTGCCTGAACCTGATGAAGTGCAATCAATCAAGCGTCTCTGACACGCCATGTACAGGGTTCATAGGGAAATAGTACATACAAAAAGATTAAATAATAACTTTTAATTTTTTAAGTGCATTTTCGAAACACAAGTCACAAAGTAAATAATAATTTAAACAATAAATATTGAAGAAACCCTGAGAAAACGAAATATAAAATACATAATTGAGCAGATATTAAAAACGCTTATTAAAACTTCCCTATTTATCCAATTATAATTCGAACAATTTGGATTTGTATTGTGGGGTTGATGTTGAGTGTGTTGGAATCATGGGTGTACACTGCCATCCAATGGATACACTGAGAAACTGCAACGCTACATTAAATTGGTCAAACACTCCAAAGTATTGGAATAAACTTCCAGTACTTTTCTAAGTCAATTACTTTTTTATTCTGAGAGCCCAACTTTATGATGTAAAAATGTCTGTCATCATAGTAGGAGAATGCACCCACACCTGCTTTAATTGAAATACATTGCAGTGCATTAACACTTATTAATATTTAGATTATATTATTATTTATTCATATGCAGTGAGTATGAATACTATTAACATAGCACTCATTTTCATAGTAAGCCTATCTGCCTTTGCTGTTGCATTTTGGGGCCATTCCAGTGATGTTTATTATCAACTTTGCGCCCTGTAAAATAAGAGGCTCTGCAACCTACTCGGCATGTTTTATCTCGAGTACCCTCATGCATCGTCCCATTTGTATATTATAAACTAATTCCCCCTCGAGTTACATAGACACGTTTAAGGTTATTTTTCACCTAATAATTCAAGTTAAAACACCACGAAAATCAAGACCGTAATTTTAACTCCACTCTGAAGCTGCTGTTTACGAGGAACACTTGAACACATCAGGGCAGGGGCGGTGTTTGAAAAGTTTTCAGGAAGCTGTTCTCACAAAACGAAACTGCCCTAACTTTGACAGGAACACCTTCCAGCTCGTCTTTTTTTATCGCTTGAAGGACACTTTTTGTTGGAAAAAGAAATGCAGAGCAGCGCTTACGGGGCGTCGTTGGCTGGCGGTGCTTTTGATGTAGTACATTTTGTAAAACAGCCTCAAACCATATTGCGATGCCTGAGCTGGGTGAGTGACTCCACGGAAAAGTTAGCATCAAAGTTAGCCAGCTGTCACATCAATTTAACAGATGTGGGCTGCCAGGGTCGACACAATCAAAACAAAAATGCTTCGTGTTAGCCTTACAAGCTGCTAACAGTGGATATGAAGTGGGCTTTTTGCTTAAATCATAAATAATAGTTAGAGAAAGTAACACAATTGATGATTTTCTGCACCACTTGTTGACATAAGCTAATGTTAGCTAGCATGTCCAGTGCTGTGTCACCTCAATAACTGCGTGTTTTCCACGTGATGATGGACGATTTGTGTGCATTTGTGTTGCTTATCCTGCTCTGAAAAGTGGACATGGTTGAGATTAAACCCACAGAGGATGTGGCTCCTTTTTCTCGGGCGTGTTTTTCAGTGTGAGATCATGGATTTAAACTTTCACAGCGTCATCTGTTGCCCTGCAGAGTAGTTTTATATCCGTAAAACTTCATAGGTCGATTAAAATCTTAGCCATGTTGTAATAATAATACTTTTTGTTAACATCACACTCTTTACTACACTTGTGCTTTACAACAAGACAACAGGCAACAGACAACAAGTCACAACAATTTAAATGCATTACTAAAAATACACTTTATAGAGGTTTTTCAAGAAGATGCAGAGTTTGCTGCCCTTGTCTTTTTGAGTAAATAGGCAAATTCAATTTTCCCTGACAGCAAAGGCATCGTCACCCTTGTGTTGACTCTAGATTAGTGTGAAAATCAGTTAAAGATCTCTCAGAGGGGTAGGACAGGGCTAACAAGGTCATAAATATCATCAGTAAGATTTGTTTAATTATTTGAAAAACTGGTACAATGTATGATCAGTACTGTTGACTTTTTCAAATATCTTGTTTTGTCTGACAAATAGTCCAATTATATGAGATCTCAAACATTATTAAACATAGAAAAAGCATGAGAATCTTGAAACAGCGATTATCTACTTTGTTAAACTATTACTTATTCACCTAAATGGTTGCTCAACAAGGATCACTCTCAAAAGATGTTACATTTTCTTATGCCATGTTTAATGTTTAAAATAGAATATGCTTCCTTATCTGAACTGGCTTAACAGATGTTATATTATAACTTTTTATGGTGAATTCTTTCTTGTAATGTGCATCATGTGATGAGTCACACGGCTGCTGCAGCTTCTTCACTTGAACGTGCATATTTCACACCCCCCGGCTCCTAGCTTTAACCCTGTGTGTCTCTTCTTTGCAGTTATTCTCCATCGTGGTCTTTGCAACCATCACAGCAGAAGGCTACATCAACCAAACAAAGGAGCAAAATGCCAAATGCATATTCAATGCGAACGACAGCGCCTGCAGCTACGGCGTGGGCATCGGAGTCCTGGCCTTCATGGCTTGTGTTCTCTTCCTCATAGTGGACGCCTACTTCCCACAAATAAGCAACGCCAAAGAGAGAAAAGTCATTGTTTTAGGAGATCTGGTCTTCTCAGGTGAGAGTCATGTTTCTCTCTAGACTGCTTGCACACAATACAGGAACCATGCCTAAAAACAGGAAGTGCAGCCTAATTGAGGTTAATTCATTTTCATATTTCCTCCTAATCCTGACTATTTATTTCTCTGCTTTCATCTGAATCAGAAACAGGTTTATTACCAGGTAGGTTTACACGTACGAGGAATTTGACTTGGTGTCGTGGTGCATACATAAAAGTAAAACAAGAATTAAAAACACAGGTAGAGAACTAGAAAAATATAAAAAGTATAGTAAAATATGACAGTATTTACATTGGAATGGAATAAAATATGGAATAAAAATCGGCAGTAATAGACAAAACAAAACAAAAACAGATATTGATATTGTGTGCATTAATGTAATGCATAGAGTCTGCATTGTGGCTGAGGTAAAGTGTCAGTGGGGGGGGCGGGCCTTGTTTATGAGGCCAGTAGCGGAGGGGAAGAAACTGTTCAGGTGGCGAAAAATCCTTTTCATCCTTTTACAGGGGTTTGGGCGTTCCTATGGTTCATCTGCTTCTGTGTCCTGGCCAACCAGTGGTCTCAAACCCCCAACACCACTGAGGCTGTTGCTGGGGACGCCGCCCGGGCCATCGTGGCCTTCTCCTTCTTCTCCATCATCACCTGGGTGAGCCTTTCATCCCCTCCGAGTGTGACCAGCTTTTGACTGACAAAATCCTATAATGACACGCCACTCAGCTGGAGGAAAATGTGCCAGAGAGTAGTGTAAAAGCTCCCTTTACTAACTCTTAACTTCTCCCAACAGGGTCTCTTGTGCTTCTTTGCGCTTGGAAGGTATCGCCAAGGCGTCAATGAGTTTGAGCAGGAGTACAGAGACCCAGCCAATGACCAAAGTACTCCATACCCGCCGTCTCCGTACGCCAGCAGCGGCCCCACGGGCTACCAGCAGTCGCCTTTCTCCAACAACCAGGAGCAGCCGGGGGAGTACCAACCTCCAGCCTACTGAAGGACTGAGATTCAAACGCATGAATCAGAACAGGAGAGTTTGCTTTTTAAATGAACATGTGTGCCACCGGTTTCATTTACAACTCAGACTGTTCTCTGCACTCCCACTTACTTCCTGCAAAACTTGTTTGCACATTTTTGGGTGCACTGAAGTGTTTTTTTAGTTAATCTCATTGTTGTAACATGTGTGGTGGGGTTTGTGCCACACAGAGCTGGTGGAATTATAGTACTTTTTTTGATAGGAGAATGTTTTGGCAAGAGAGAGTGCTAGTGCGGTTGTTGTCTTTGTACCAAACCAACCACAGGTTTGACAGTGCCCCCTTTTGTTTAGCTTATGAGTGCAAAGTGTCAAAGCAATAATTAGCCAACAGGTTAGGATTTACTCTGTTGCCAGGAAATTGGCTTTGCATTTTTGAGATGGACAATATAGTTTTTTAGTTTAATTAATATGTTACGGATTAGAACATATATTTTCTTCATATACAGAAGTTCAACAACAGTAGATTAGTGTAACAGTGTTGTACATATTGATCTTTGACCTCAAAACAAGCCCATGTTACTAAATCAATGGGTGCAATGAAAACTCTGTAACTAGTGTAGTCATGTTTTTTTCCTTTCTTAAAAATCAACCACTGTAAAATGGCTTTTATGCACTGAAAATCACTTCTGTTAGGCAGTTGATTGCTAATTTTTGATCTTAGATTGTTCATTTTAATGTTAATTCTGCCACACTTACTATTTAGTATTAGTATAAGGGTGTTTAGTTTATATATGAAGGTTGCCAATACATTGAATTGCATCAGCTATCTCAGTAGAAGTTTAATGTGCCTTTCTTGAGGTCACTTACAGTTTAAAAGAAAACCCTTTCACAAATGTTTAGCCAAAATGTGGTTTCAGGAATTCAGTGATGTTTTGCTTATTTGATATATTTATTATCTAATTTAATCTTTTCAATCAGAGAACATGACAATCAGACCATTCTTTTTTTTAATCTCTCTTGCTTTTTCTAAACTGCAGTTGTGCCTTTGCATGTGTTGCAGTTTCACTGTTGTGCTCAACGGCTTTACAATACTTCCCTGTTAAAGTGCCTTTTATACAGAAGTCTGTATCACACGCAGAATAAAAAAAGTTTTTGCTTTGAACCTCTGTCAGCTCATAATTTATGTCCTCTTCTTGAGAAAGACCCGGATTCTGTGTAGGGCTGTGCTCCTTGGGCAAATATTTGAATAGTGATAGTGTTAGAGAATGTGGAGGGACAGTGTGCAGTGCCTATAACAATGTAAAGAGTAAAAGGTATTATGTGTTTAAAAAGAAAATTAAAAAGAAAAAAGGTGTATTCTCACATTATATATAACCATATGGTTTTCAAAGTGTAAGGCGGGACTTCAAAAAGATTCATAGGGAGATCAGTGATTGGAAATAAAGAAAATACATTTTATTTAAATAAGTAAGCCAAGACACTGTACTGAGAGTATATGTGAAGAACCTGAATCAATGTTTCTTATAACAACAAATATTGTCAAACCTTTGTTTAACGATTGGAAAAAAAAAGATGTGTCTAAGTTCTTTTTTATGTATTGTGGAAACCAGATAGTTCACATATTTTTCCGGCATAACTCGGTTAGTGATGGAACAATTTGATAATTGAAACTGTCTCAGTCAAATCCATACAGCTGTAGTATCAGAGGTGGGAAGTAACTAAGTACATTTATTCAAGTACTGTAGCATACTTAAGTACAATTTTGAGATACTTTACTTGAGTATTTCAATGTTATGCTACTTTGTACTCCACTACAATTTAGAGGTACACTGTGTAGTCCGCTACATGTATTTAATATACCTTTAGTTACTTTACAGAATTGCATAAATGATGTGAAATAATCAACACTTTAATAAGACTTTACTTACACCTGGAGTAAATTCACAATCTACCCTGCAGTATACAAAGTAATTAAAACTACCAGCTTTGATAACACTTTAATGCATCAATAATAATAATCAAAACATAGATTATATATTATTGTGAATTGGACCAATCTGCATAATGAGTGCTTTTACTTTTGGTACTTTAAGTATATTTTGATGCTCATACTTTTCTACTTTTACTTGAGTAACATTTTGAATGCAGGACTTTTACTTTAAACGGAGTACTCCTACACTCTGGTACGTCTAATTTCACTTAAGTACAAGATCTGAGTACTTCTCCCACCTCTGTGTAGTATGTCCATTTGCACATATTTTCTTTTCAAAGGATTAAGTTGTGCGTCGACGCGTGGTTCTCAAATTTCCAACAGCACGTGAAGTCACCGCTTGACAAACCCTCTTCCACCCACCGCGCGCATGCAGTGCACGCTGTCGTCGTCATCAGTGCATACAGGAAGTAATGAACGGCTGTCGGATAAATGGGACACGGAGGAAAAGGCAGCCGAGGAAAAAATACTTAGAATAATGACATCTGAGCTACAACCACCGGCGGACTGCGAGCTGAACATCTAACACCCGCGGTGAGTAGAAGACATGAGGGGGGGGGTTCTCTGAACGCAGCCATTTGTGATGGCATCTGTGTTAACCTCTGCGCTGCTGGCAGGACAGGGTCATGAGCTGATAACAAACAAACACACACACACACACATACACACACATAAGAAGTTGCTGTGTGAGGGAGAGGAGGGAGACAACCTGCTGCATCCCTTAACAACATAACTCTACTAACAAACTGTTGATCTTTTATTTAGACTACTTTGCACTGAACTTTAGTGGTTTGTGAAGTAAAGGCATGCTGATAGCAGGGTCCCAGGGCCACCTAGGGACTCTTATATGGTCCCTGGTGTCTCAAAACCAAATAAGAAATACTTAAAGGTGGGGTAGGTAAGTTTGAGAAACCGGCTCGAGATACACTTTTTGTTATATTCCATGGAATGCTATTAACATCCCGATAGCAATGAATATCTTAAGTGCTTTGACAAAAAATACATAAAAAAATGTCATCTGTGGAAGCCGAAGCGCTGTAAAAAGCACGAGCATTCATTTTAGCCGGCCCGGCTAAAATAACTGGATGGCCTACCTGCCTGTCAGCCTTCCATCTGTGCACAAACTTATCTCGTGCCCTCATTGGTCATGTGCACGTTCGTGTGTGTTGGAGGAGGGGCTCTGGAAGGAAGTGGCAGATTTTTTCCGGCTGTGTATTTTCCAATTCTAGCGCACTCGAGCTGGTTTCTCCAAAATTACCTACCCCACCTTTAAATACGACTATTGTGGTTACCTTTATTATTCAGATGCTTCTGAATGTATAAATGCAACATAAAATCAACTTGTTACCCTAATGCACATCTGTTTGGGGGGCGCCTTGACATCCAGAGGATTGGGAATCTGCCCTACAGCAATAAGTGAACTTTTATGGGCCTCACATATTCTCTCTGTGTCCTTGATCTGTTCCCTTTGAAGCCCACCTCCCCAGATGTCATCCTTTTGGGCAGCACAAAGCAGAGAGACTCACATTTTTACATCAAGGAACCACCTGTTTTACAATTGATTATGTATGTATTGGGACAGTACTGGTGCATACTGTGACAGCTCTTCTGTATTTTACATTATGTCATGCTTTTGTGCAAAATTACTATGAGAACAACTTTGATAAGCTCAGACATGTTCAAAAATGTATACTTAAATAGAGCTGAAACATTATTTTATTAATCAATAAATTGATCAAAATAAGATTAACTGGCATCCCTTTTGATAATCATTTACCTTAAAACATTTTAAGAATAACTGCAACTACTGATTGTTTTCATTATCCTATAAATGTAGCCAAAATAATCTGAAAATATTGGGATAGTTTCACAATCATTGAAAAGCAACCAAGTCATCTTTCTAGCTCTATTTTCAAGCAAAAATGGCCCCAAAAACTCCAACTGCTACTATATCCTTAGGTGTTTGCACTGTCACTGCTGAGGAAGTCGCCAGGTTCTTCTGGTTTATCCAGTTAAATAAATATGTATCTATTCATTATTAAATGGACGGCTTCCTCAGAACAAACTGTTTGGCAACATCTCTGAGTTGATTAATATCTAATGTGTCATGTTATGTATTTGGTCACATCTCCTAACCCCGCATTTTGTATTACGTCCTTCCTTTAACTGTGCAACATTCAACATTTCTGTTGACTTTTAAACTTCTTATTTATTTTCCATTAAGCCCAGGAGTAGTTACACACATTTTACATCTAAAACTAAGTTTAGGGCCCTGTGGTGCGACACCCTGTTATTATCAGGCTGATCTCTGGCCTCAGTCCAGTCACAGTGCTCACACAGTACTTATTGCTTCACAGATGTTGCATTCAAGCTCTTGTAGTGACCGCAGGTTTTTTTTTAGGAAACTTCTATTCAGTCTGCAGGAGTCAAAGCTTTCCACCTTTTTTGCAGATAAAGTTATTGTGCTGTTAAGAAAGGTTTTTCTAACCTCTGGTACCTGGCCCTTTGTCGGCTATGATGAATGATAACTTCATGAATTGTGTTGGCGCCCTGAAAGGTTTGCCCCTTTGGACTGGAGCATAATCCAGGTCTAGTTAAAGTCCACCAGCATCGTAACAATCCTTAGTCATGGTTGAACTGCAAATAATCAGTGATCAGAAAGAGCACAAGACCGATTGTGGAGGTCTGCTTTAAGGAGAGAGAAGTAATCCTAATGACTCAGGGTCGGCTTTCAAGCAGCAGGAGACGGAGGGGTAAGCCTTTAATTAATTTGTTTCAGTCAAGGTTATTTCTGGGAGTATTTCAGATAGGATAGTTTCTTGCCTCAGAGTGCGAGGCCTGATGTCGCTGCTATAATGGACTGCTGTTTGGCTCGGGAGGCCCCTTATGAAAGGGTCTTTCACCTCCCGTGATCCTTTCGAAGAAACGCAGCCATGTTTAGGCCACAGGAGTGCAAAGCTCCTGAGGTCGAGTTAAGAGGACCCTGGAATTTGTTTGGGATTAATTACACACATTCTGTATTTTACTATTCCTGGTGGGGACCCCCGAGACACGTCACACTGGTCTGTTGGGAGTTTAAGCAAATATCAGTGTATGAAATACAGTTTGCTCTACCTCTGTAATGTCACAAAATGTATTTTATCCATGTTCAGGTGCAAACCTAAGTATCAGCACTACTTCTCAACTTAAACTTTTATCAAATAAAGAAAGAAAACTAAGCAGGACTACTTCAATTTACTATTATTTGAAGATGTTCATCTTTGGATTGATTCTTCTTCATTGATCAACTAATCACATACAGCATGAAAATAGACCCTTAGATCTTCCTGGATAATTCATCTCTACATTTCTTGCTTTGCCACTCAAAGATGTATTATATGTAATGTAAAACAAACTAGAAACATCACATTTTCTTAATGTGTATTTGTGTCTTTCATGTCTTTTTAGTTTCTCCTCTATGCTTTATTTTCACTTGTCTAAGATGTAAAACAGAAAGAGTCGTGGCATTATTAGAGATGTTTCCTTGGATAAGATATTGCTTGTCAAAATGGTTAGTAAATAACGTTTTAAGTGCTTGGGAAAGTGGTATGTGTGACATCTGCTGGCTTATTGTGTAAATCCTGATTTACCTGTTCACAGCCGCATCCCTTTTATATTCACTGAGGCTCCTCCCATTCTCCACGTTAACAAATCCCCCAATTGGCCAGTGGCCACCTGATATTAACATAAACTGTGCTGCTTCCTGCTTCTTGTGTAATGTTTAACCCGGCATACACTCATTTGTGTGAGCTCTCACCAGATATATAATTTATCTTACCAGAGTTTAAAATATAGATCTGTATGAAGGATTTCTCTGGAACTAAGGATTTGATTGGCAAACGCAAACGATTCTTCTTATGGAAAGTATGTGAGTAGATTAGATTGATGAATCATTTAAATGTCTCGTTGTAGGCTCAGTCAGAGGTGCGGTTTGAAAAAAAAAGTTTGGTCTTCAGAACAATTATTATTATGTTTTCTTTAGTCACTGATGGTTTGTACAACTGTGGAAAATAGTTTTACAGATATCTATTTTTTTTTTGCTCATGTAGGTGTCATACAATTTTATTTTATTTAACCAGATAAAAAGCATTGAGATAACATCTTATTTACAATGCTGACCTGGCCAAGAAGGCAGCAAGGTAACACATAACACAAACATATAAAAGGTACACTACTTATTACTGCAAGAGCAGCTGGTGGTAAGGACCTCAGACAACTTCAATTTAAAAGAGGCTATTGAGACAAGTGCTGTCAGTTTAAGGCGTGATTGAAGGTCATTCCAAGACCAAGGACCATAATAAAAAAGACTCCTTTTTCCAGCCTCAGTCCGCACAGCAGGAACCTGGAACCGTATCCAGGCACTGGATCTGAGGTTGTAAGAGTTACAAACTGGAACAAATCTGGCACATCTGTACAGTGGAAGCTTACCTAAAATGGCTTTATACATTAATAAAAACCAATGCTGCATCCTACGCATACTAAGTGAGGACCATCCAGTTAGGCTATACAGTTTGCAATGATGAGTCCTATAGGGTGCATTTGATGTAAATGTAATGTAAAGGAACAATTAGATCAGGGGTGTCCAAACCTTTTTCACCGAGGGCCACATACAGAAAAATCTACGAAGGGTTGGGCTGCTCACTAGAGGTGAGGTTGATTCCCTCATAAGTTAAGTTAGAAGTTAGCCAAATCAATCAAATGTAGGTCAATTATGCCTTGTACTTGAATATGCTTTAAGAATAAACCGCCTACATCACAGATCTCCATAGGGTTTCATTTATTTTGTTGGCAGCTCATTCTTAAAACAGAAGCCTCAAATTATAATATTATAATAAGGGGAAATATGAAGGGTATTTCAAGCTTGTTATACAATAGGTTATTGGGCTTTTTCTTATCAACTTAGATTTGTTAGAAATTCTTTTAAACTTCAATTGACTGAATTTATTTGAAAAGTGGACTTATTAACACATGAATACTACTGAGTAATATATGTTTACATATATGTTTAAGAAGTACAAGACAAGCACAAGTTTCATTTGTGGGCCATATTCCATTATACTTTTACAATCTGCTGAGGGCCGATTCAAAATGGCTCGCGGGCCGCATTTGGCCCCCGGGCCATTTGGACACCCCTGAATAGATTGAGCCCTTGGGTTTGGTTTAGGCAGTGGTTCTCAACCTTTTTACACCAAGTACCACCTGAGAAAATAGTTGTCTCTCCAAGTGCCACCATATGACCAATGTTGAAATACAGTCTATGCAACATAGACTGAAATACCTAAACCGTTTAGGTATTTCATTCCAGAGCAAGGCAGGTTTAACAAGTATTTCCTGACTAGTGCAACCGTAGCTTTATATCAGTGGTACACATACAGCTGAAGTTACTTGCTCCTGATAAAATATTATCCTGGGTAACCTGAATTGTGATCTATATTTGAAGATAAATAACCATATTAACCAATTTTCAAAGAACAAATAACATTCTTCCTTTGCAAATTTAAAATGTAATTTCATAAGCAACAAACACACCAATGCTCAATGTAATCCAGTCCTACACAGCCCTTCTAGTGTCCTATATGACCAGTAGTTTTGGTTGCACAATGTTAGCCAATGTTGGATAGATATGTCTAAGTTTACTGACTTTATGACTATTCTCCACTGTTGCTATTGTTATTTTATGTTTTACCATTATTCCATTATTTGGGATATCAGTGGCCTCTGTTCAGAACATGTAACGAGTCTCTCTTTGAGGTAAAGGGGAATTGAAAGTTCAACCATTCTTCCTCAGTGATTACAAGGAAACAAATCTTAAGCACACCATTTAAACAGAGAAACACACACACACACAAGGGAGAGGGAGAATATTGTTATATTTCAGAGGACAAAAAAGAGAGATGTTGATATAAAAATACACTAAAATGACTTTCTTACACATTTAAAGCATTAAACAAGATTTAAATAATGCATTTACATGGACATTAGAACTTGAGATAAAGTTATCCTATTTGCATATTCAAAACTGTGATTTTGATTATGGATGTATGCTCGGATGGATGGACAACAAAATGTACCTGTTTAAGTATCTATGTAGGAGTATAATATAAGCTATTATAGACTAGTAGAAACGGAAAACCATCACTGTATCCACCAGTCAATCAATAAATAAGTGAGCACAGATGAGGCCCTGTCTTTTTATTTTTGCTGTCCTGCTTTGTGTTGTACAAGTGGACTTACATTCTCTCTGTATTTTCCTTCAGGTCGATCCAGGCCTCCGTCCTCCATGCCTGCTCCCCCAGGCTTCACACGACTGGAGCAGAATGAGCCTATGAACCCGCTGCGTATCTCTGTCGGAGGCCTCCCTATGTTGGCGTCCATGGCCAACACCACTGACCCTCGTTTCCGCCTTAAGTGGCGGCCCATCGTGGCGGTGGCGCTCTCCCTGGGCCTGCTCCTGCTGCTCTTCATGCACCTTAGCGCGGGCTTGAGATCCCGGTCCTACGACTCCCACAGTTGGAAGAACGGTCACATTGACACGCAGCAGTCCAATGTCGGTTACAATGACACCTACCCTCTCAGTCCGCCTGAGCACACGCCGCAGGGCACTCGCTACCGCATTGGGGTCATTGCCGACCTAGACACAAGCTCTCGTAGTGACAAGAAGCTGACTTGGTTCAGCTACATGCGGCGGGGACATCTGTTGGTGTCCCAAAGTGGCGACAAGGTAGCACTTGAGTGGGATACGGACAAGGTGGTGCTGGAGAGCCACCTGTCGGAGAAAGGGCGGGGTATGGAGCTGTCCGAGCTGGTGGTGTTCAACGGGAAGCTCTACAGCGTCGACGACAGGACGGGGGTCGTCTACCACATTGACGGTGACAATATCGTGCCGTGGGTCATCTTACCTGACGGCGATGGCAGCGTTGCCAAAGGTCAGCATTACCCTCCTCTGATGCTGTTAAACGATATTTTACATTAGTATTTCCATTTTATGCTTTTTTATAATTCAACTCCACTTCAGCGAGACTAAGTCGCTACTTTTTACCCCACTGCATTTTTGTCAAGGCTCTTTAATTAGTAGTTGTCTACAAGTCGTGAATAGCCAGATATTTTCAGAGGATTTCATTTGAACAGCTCTCTGTAGCCCAAAGAGGTAAACTATCCATTATTGCACAAAACTTAAGCAATAATTGAGTAAAATCATCTCCCGATTCCTCAGATGTATGTGTTGACCCTCTGAAGGGGCTAGAGACCTAGTTTGGATACCACTTTACTAGCACCACCTCAACCAGCTACAATGGCAAAAAGGCTACAATGTCAGTCTTACTACTCCAACCATATGCATATTATTTATATTATTAACACTGAACCCTAACAGCAGCTGCTTTTTCCGGATAATAAGAGCTTTAATTTGTACTTAAAGTATATTCCACTGATTTTTATTTTGTGCTTTACCTTAAAAATGATCTTGAATGCAGGGCTTTTGTTTTTAATCGAGTGTTTCTGTGTTTAATTGCTACTTGTTTTATTTCTCCTGAAAGGGTTCAAAGCGGAGTGGCTGGCGGTGAAGGACAAGCACCTGTACGTCGGTGGTCTGGGGAAAGAGTGGACCACCACTGAAGGCGTGTTTGTCAACAACAACCCAGAGTGGGTGAAAGTAGTGGGCTTCAGAGGGGACGTACAACATGAGAACTGGGTTCCCAAGTACCAATCTCTCAAGTCTGCTGCAGGGATAGAGCCTCCAGGTGAGGATGTCAATCAGATCTCACTCTCTATTCCTTTATGTATTTGTCTTTGTTGACACTATACCGTATATCTCTAAATCTTCGCAGGGTATCTCATCCACGAGTCAGCAGCATGGAGTGACACCCTGCAGCGCTGGTTCTTCCTCCCTCGCCGCGCCAGCAAGGAGCGCTACGAGGAGACGGCAGACGAGCGCCGTGCCTCGAACCTCGCTCTCAGCTGCTCGCCAGATTTCAAAGACATCATTGTAAGTCGGGTAGGTCCGCTCAACCCCACTCACGGATTTTCCTCCTTCAAGTTTGTCCCGAATACCGACGACCAGATCATTGTCGCTCTCAAGTCAGAGGAAGACGCGGGAAAGGTTGCCACATACATCATGGCCTTCACGCTTGACGGACGCATCCTTCTACCCGAAACCAAGATCGGGGATGTAAAATATGAGGGGGTGGAGTTCATATAGACTGAGATACCTGCCACTGCACTGTTCTATTACGTTACTGTACTCGCCGGTCCTCGTTGAGGCACAACTCCAACCTTAAAGGAGCGTCTTCAGTACAAACAGACAAACTATGGGCTGAGACTGTAAAATATGGTTTTGGGTTTTGAGAAATTGCCAACAACACAAACAATGCCAGCATGTCTTGAGATGGATCATCACAAGACAAATGTGGTTCCTCAACAGTACTGTAGCCTTCTTATAATGAATGTACAAAATATCGATTTATTAGACCCTGATTTATTTTCCATGCACATAATGTACACTCTCAAAGGGTCGACGGTGTTTGCCCTTTGCTCCATGTTAAATATCATTGTGTACACACCCGTCATGTTATTTCCAATGAAATAACTAAAGGCCTGCTTTTATTCTTCATGAACCTCAACATGATTTGAAGGACGTTTTGTTGAAAAAATGAATTATGTAATGTTTCTGTTGGGATGACTTGAGTAAAAACCTTGATTCTTATTTTCTGAGTCTTGTTTTAGTTACACGTGGGCTTGTTTAAACAAATAAGTCCCACATGAAGTTAAGCATTGTTCTCAAACAAGTTGCAACTGGTCCAAAAACTGTTATGCAATGCAACAGCCCAGACTGTCTGCTTTAATGTGAAACGAAACTTTCGGGAAAACAGCGGGAAAGGAGAAGTGAACCCTGTTTTTGGCAGGACTTAAAAAGAAGTGAAATTGGTGTAACAGACGCCAGACGAGAGAAGCACATTTTGGGACAACATCACTTCATAACAAGGGACAAAAGGTAAATAAGTCTTATTATATTCAGAATCAGAATACCTGTATTCCTCCCACAGAGGTGAAATGTACAATAGTTACAGCAAAGAGCCAAAGACAACTTAATTAAAAGAGTTAGCCATTTTTTCTAGTAAAGTTGGACCTTTTCATTTGTGATGCACACATTTTATAGTAGAAAGTTAAAAGTGGGGGGCGGGGTACAGGTGCTATTTTCACTCTTTGAACAGTAAATAGATTGATATATATGCACAAAAAACGACCCTACAGTTTCACTCTTGGAGCTTTGGGTTAAGGGTTATTAAGTTAAAATCTTAAATTGTGAAGTACAGTAGAGATATTTATTTGACTGTCATCCTCTATGTCAGAGTCCCACACTGGCGGTTTGAAAATGCTCGCACATCGAAACGTTTTCAGTCTGTGGCTTCTGCTGCTTCTCTATGTCTCTGGAAGTGCATTAAGATTGAGCATGTTCGGTGACGGTGAGTATATGAACTTAGCTTATAGCTTGTTTGTGTAAAAACTATTTAAATGCTTTGACTTTTGCCTGGAAACATACTTTATTAGTTTTAAATGCAGAACTGTAAACTGTTTAACATCATTAGAAATATATTCTGTGCCCCTCACCCTCAACACAGACTGTAGGTCATCCAAATGTTTGTATAGCCTCTCTGCCTCGGTTAATATTCTACAGAAAGCAGGAGAAACTCCGCGCCACGGGAGGGTGATGTGAGGCTGTTTGGAGGCGGTGTCTCGGAGGGCCGTGTGGAAATCTACCATGATGGGAAATGGGGAACGGTGTGTGACGACGGCTGGGACATGGCTGAGGCCCAGGTGGTGTGTCGTCAGCTCCACTTCCCCGGAGCTAACGCTGTTGTCTTTGGGAAGAACTATGGAAAAGGTGACCTCTATTTCCTGTTATCCGCCACCAGAGGGCGGTGAAGTGATTGTAATGAGTGGGGAGATGTGATACCACCACAGAACATGTCACTTACAGCTCTGGAAAAAATGAAGAAACCACTGCAGCATTATCAGTTTATCTGGTTTTACTATTTATAGGTATGTGTTTGAGCAAAATGTTGTTGTTTTTTATTCTATGAACGACTGACAACATTTCTCTGTGCTGGAATTCAAAAGACACTGGAATGGAATGGCTGCCATACATGTAGAGATTGAGATTTGAGAAAAATTTGTAGTGGTCTCTTAATTTTTTTCAGAGCTGTATAATGTGTTACTGCTAGACCAATTAACAATGTATTTCCTTTCATTTTACTTCATAGTGTCTGGACCTATTTGGCTTGATGACTTGTCATGTCAAGGCACAGAGAGCTATCTGTCAAAATGTGCTTTCACAAGCTGGGGAGCAACTGACTGCTCCCACAAAGAGGACGTTGGAGTTATTTGTGAAACAAGCAGTATGTATCTAAACTCTATCAAATGTGGATGCAGTCAAATGTTTTTGGATAGTCCACTTGAAAATAGTTAATAGAGTATTTTTTAAATGTAGCAGCGTTATTAGTTGAGATTCAACAATTCTGCATTGCTTTGTTTAACAGATTATCTATAGAGTATAGGTTGAGTGACTAGATCAGTATATGTAGCAACCTTTTTTCCAAACACAGATATTCAGATAAAAACCAGGTGCTGGACAAAATAATATGTAAGAGACAGGAAAAGTATAGTCTGCAAACTTGATCAAAGTTTCTCAAGTGTTACTTTATTAAATATTCATTCCAGTTATTTGTGGTTCCAGACTCAAACCTGACGAAAAGTGATTCTCTTCACTCGCTGGACCACAGCATCAGTCTCTCTGATGAGCGCGGCCAAATCTTTGACAGCAGTAACGGCTGTGACTTCCTGATCTTAGTCCAGAGTGCTTCTGAAAACGTACAGGACGACGGGACCCAGGAGGTGGTTGAGACACCGATATGTGCACACAAACATATACTTTCACAATTCCCGCTCTTCAATGCTTCGGAGGGGATCAATAACATCACGGTGAACGTCAGCCAGTCTTGCCAACCTCATGTCACCACCTTCATCAGGTATGCTGAAATTACTATGGCTTGTATTGATTCAAGATACAAAACTCATATTGATATCACTAATTTGTTTTGTCAGCATGTAACAAAAAGCACAATGAACGGAATACATCTTTAAGAGTCTATTAAATATTCTACAATCTCCATAGGTACATTTACACCCGCAAGGCGGAAATTGCCTTCTCCTCCGTGCAGTGCCTCCACTGGTTAGCTTACACGTTTGGGGTAGAGGAGCTGATGGAGGACACAGGTCGGCTGTTCTCTAAAATCCTACCAGAGGATGCCTCGTTCCAAACCCAAGTGTCCCTTTACAAATATGCAGTGGATACTGGGGACTTTGTCCTGGAGGAGAACTGTCTTAAGTATCTGGCCTGGAACTACCAAAATCTGACCATGTCACCTGCTTGGACCCACATCTCCATTCAGCTCCTTGGATCCCTTCTGCTCCGCTCAGACTTGGTGGTGCCAGATGAATACGTTCTACTTCAAACTGTGGAGAGCTGGATCAAAGAGAAGGGCAACTCAACCCCTTTGGACACCCAGCATGACCTGTTGAGTCGCATTCGTTTCCCTATGATCCCCGCTGAAGCACTGTATGACCTGGAGTTCAACTCTTCTCTCTACAGTTCTCATAAGAATTTGTATCAGGAAAACCTCTTGGAAGCATACCAGTTTAATATACTGCTCTTCAGCAATCTCAAGTCCAACCCAAAGTTCAGCACAGAAAATGATCATTACCAGACAAGGATCTACACCGCTAAGCCCTGGAGCACTGTAATAACTGCTACAATAACTCCATTATTGGATTATTGGTATGACAATCACTACGGTCAAATCCAAACCCAGCTTGACGTACCTATCCACTACAGCCTGATGTTCAAGAACAACCGGATCAGGTGGGGGGTTAATATTGAGAAACCAACAAGAATGTTCAAACCAAGGCTTGAGGTGCAGCTCATTCCCTGTGGCAAGGCTGTATCCCGAAGAACACCCCCAGAACCAACACATCCTGTTTCGTAACCGGCTGCTGCTGATGTGCCAAGGCAAGTACATCTGTCAGATTCAGGACTTCAAGGACAACCTGGCTTACATCAGTGTGAATGAGACCCAGGGTCTCACCTTTCCCTGTCCTGATGACCAGTTCACCTACCACTTTGTAGTGAGACCAGGGTATGTCTGATCCAAGGCTGATCAATTTGTCATCTTTTTCTTCAATATAGAATAATGAAGCTACGAATACTCTGTGTGATTTTTCCCTAATTACTCTCTGTTGATTATATACACTTAGCTGTGCTTTATTTCAAGTATCCTTTCCTGATTATTTTTTAAATGGCAAATAAATAAAGTGATCTCTATATCATTTGGGTGTGTCTGCACTTTGTTTTTCACAAAAGCAAGGGAAAATATAAATCCTAACAGGAGGAGTTTATCCAGATGTGAGACACAATAAATGACACATTTTAATAAAATGTTAAACAAAATCAGCAGCCAATTACCTACCTTAGCAGATATATGGAAAGCAGGTGGAAAAAGCTCACCTGGCTTTTACCAATGATGACAAATTTGAGACCAGAAGTTTCCTGGAGTCTCAAATGGAAACTGTTCCCAACCAAAACATATATATATCTGCCCCATAACTCCCCAAATTATTAAATTGTTTATTTTATGTTGAATGATCAAACAAACTATACAACAATGTATTTGATAGGTGAACTTTAGAGTCAGTGTACCTCTTTCCTGTTTCCAGTCTTTGTAGCCTTATGTGATTAATATTTCATGATTTGATTTCTATTTTGGATTTCTTTGGGTCAAGGTTCACTTTAAAATATTTCTTTTCATTCATAACA
The DNA here is from genome assembly GCA_031216635.1 of Dissostichus eleginoides. Lineage (NCBI taxonomy): Eukaryota > Metazoa > Chordata > Actinopteri > Perciformes > Nototheniidae > Dissostichus > Dissostichus eleginoides. Next base: position 17,159,300 of record CM062277.1, read on the forward strand.
ATCACCAATTAAATCATCCGTACGTTCAATTAGATTTAGTAAATGTTGGTGCTAATATCATGACCTACTGCACTCTCTGGATTTTTTCTATTTGGAGAATTTGTATCAACTGATTTAAAAAAAGATAAACATAGGCATTTTAAAAATACATATCTTTCAAATTGTTGTACCTTGCTGAAACAAGGTAAATGTGGTTATCCTCAGTAAAAAATAAAATCATGTAAAACATTTGAAGGCCATTTTTATCATCCCCCTTCTACGAAACAGAATGAAACAACACACTTTGAACCTGTTGCCTTCATCTTACACCATCAGTAAGGCACTGGTTGTGAAAAGGGTTTGTGTTTACTCGGCTTTCATTACGGATGATATACATTTCCTTTATATGAATCATGGACACTTCCCAAGCAATTGAGTGCTCACCACTTACCAGACGATCCCTGAGTCTTCACACACACACACACACATACATACATACATACATACATACACACACACACACACACACACACACACACACACACACACACACACACACACAGTCACACTTTGAAAATATGCAGGCCAACATGCCAGGACAGGTGTGTTAGACAGCCACAATTAATAACACAGTGACTCATGGGTTTCTGAGAAGTGTAACTGACTGTTGCCGCACTAACGCATGACATGACCAAAGAAGATTGATCATTATATGATCAATGTGTATATTTAAAGGTGACTACTTTTACGTGCGCTCCTGGTAAAGGGTTGTACAATCATAGTAACGCTTCAGCTGGATGGAGGAGAGGGTGCTGCATAGAGTGATTCATTCACAATGTCATTCCAGATTAAGTAAACAATGTAATGTATTCACCAGGGAAAGTTTGATATTTCATAATTTTGCTTGTTGTAACATCTGGATGCATTTTGATTATTGTGTCATTCAAACCAACAAATAATTGCTTATGACCTACTTTGTTTTTTTAGGTCTGCCCCAGGCATTTGACATTTTTGGTTTTATGAGCAATGATTCATGTATTGTTATTGAACAGCTCAAACCCCAATGCCCTCCCAACATTTTCCAATTTCACCTTTTGTTATAGAAACCGTGATTCATGTGATGACACGCAATGAAACGGAAAACTCTTAATATTGTGTCATTTTAGCATTATATTTTCTGATCCTAAAGTTGCACTGATATTTATTTTCATATAAAATAAGATAAGATATACTTTTTGATCCCATATTTGGAAACGTTTCCGTTGCAGCAGCATGTAAAACAAAGTATTGCACATAAATTAGAAATAAAAAAAGAGTAGAAAATAAACAATTATACAATATAATAATTTCTAAATAGAAGATAAAACATAACTAAAAAAGTGAAAATAAAAAAGTTGACCGTATGTGCCATGAATCAAATAACTACATGTCACGTGAACGTTTTGACGAAAACAAATGTACAAATCGGTTTATTATCACTAATTTATTTTCTTTTAAGGGCCTGCAACTTCACTGTTTTTATTAAATCCACCAGCCTTTTCACGGCAGCAGAAAACTGCAAAAAAGCTCTGATAAACCAACAATACGTTGCCTAAATGACAGACACACAAATTAAGCAAGTTGCTGTTAAACCATGGCCATGGAGAAGCTAAAGCCGGATATTTCACTCAGGAGATTGTGAATAGAGCTTAATGGAGGGTAATTATTAGACTAAGATTTGTCTGGGGAATGCTAAATTGCCTCACAAGTCCACAGGATGTGTGAAAAGGTAGGTTGACACGTACGAGGAATTTGACTTGGAGTCGTGATGCAAACATAAAAGTAAAACAAAAATTCAAAACACAGATAGAACTATTTTAAGAAAACTATAGTAACATAAAAAAAATAATAAAAAATATAGTAAAATATAGCAGTATTTACATTGAAATAGAATGGAATAAAAGATGTGCAGAATAAAACAGATATTGTGTACATTGTGTGCATTAATGTAATAGAGTCTATGATGTGGCTGAGGTAAAGTGTCAGTGGGGGTCCCGGGCCTTGTTGATGAGGCCGGTAGCGGAGGGGAACATGCACATTTCCTGCAAAAACATTTTGAGATGGGATGAGGTGAATCTGTCAAAGAAATAAACGTATGCTGATTTAACTACAATCAACAAAGTTATTCTAACTGGGTCAGTTTCACTACAATCTTTTGAACCTAAGGCAGTTATGAGGAAATGGATGGAGGTTTAAACACTTGCACAACACCAGCTTGCTCACCAGTCGTCGCGATACCCCAGAGATTCTAGTCATTCACTTCGAGGAAATGACTACGATAATTAAGTGAGGTAATTATGTAAGTGAAAGTTTGTGTGATTTCATGAAGCACTGAGACATTTCCAGCGAAACCCACTGAAGACATTGTAATGATGCTTTGTGGATGCGACCAGCCAACTCATGGTGACTAACTCATTGTGACGCCAAACTGTAGACAGTGCAGGGCATTTGACCCCACAGTCAATTATGTTTCTTTTGTTTTTAAGCAGATGTTTTTCTCCTAACTCTGAGGTGAATGTGTCAACGCTGATTTGTTCTCTCACATTGCCACCAATAAAATGTGAATAGCTGTACTGATGCATGGAAAATGATGGGAATTACCCCAGGGTCGAGGCTGGGTCACATCAAAACAAAACGGTTACGGGGAGAAGGCGTATTCAGATAGTGGAGAAGTTACATTTTGGTCAGCTAATGTGGGATGTGTGCAGGCAACAGGGCAGGGGAGGTGGGAGTCAAAGGATGTGGGTCATTGCCACAGCGCCCACCAGTTCCCGCAATGAGACCCTATTTTTCCGTCTTGCCGGGCACTTCCTTTTAAGGGTATTTCTGGCCTTGCAAGTCTGTAATTTAAAGCATGGAGGTTCAGGCCATTCCTGAGCCCCTTTTGGAGTTTGTAGTGGGTAAAGTACACATTTGGTAAACTGAAAAGAAATGGAAGCTTATTTCTACTAATTTGGTAATAGATGTGTCACTTCCTGTAATTTGTCTTGGTCTCTGATCCACATGCAGTTGTGTTGTCGTCCATGTGTTCAGTAACTTCCCCTTTGATTAAGAGTCATGCTTCTAACAATTTGGGAATTTCCTTATCTCCAAAGATAGGGAAAATAAAAGTCTGAATTTTCCTTAAAAACGCAGAGTACATGAGTCATTACAAGTTGGTTTTACCATTTTCCTTGGTGCTCCGACTGTCTCCATGCCTGGTTTACACAAACATGAAGTAACAGAAGTGCGGAAAAGCAACCAAGCAAAAATGCTGAACTATGGAAAAGAGTGGACATATTTGCCAGAGTGGCCAGAAGACAGTTTGTGGCCAAATATGATGTAAGCCAGTGAAGCAGCCACAGCAGATATACACACATACTCTCTCTCAATTCAATTCAATTCAATTCAATTCAATTCAAAGGGGCTTTATTGGCATGAAAGTTAAATGAAACAATGTTGCCAAAGCATCCAAATACAAAATAATTAACAACATTAACATACATTTCAAATGTTTACATATTATTGATATATATATATATATATATATACAGTGATACAATTACACTTCAACACACGTGTGTGAGTGTTTCTTTGGGTGCATGGGTGTGTGTCTCATTCACTGTCCCTCAGGTTGTGTCATGACATGTCATGACATGACATGTGACATGTCCCATGACATGACATGACATGTCCCATGACATGACATGTCCCTCTCTCTTTCTCTCTCTCTCTCCATTAATTATCATCAGCTCAGCTCTAATCATCACACACACAATGCCCTCACTTTTATGTCTTATTTCTAGTCAGAATCAACACGGGAGGACCCAAAACCCAGATATTTTTCCTAACTTTCCAACAGAGGAGCCATCAAGTTATGCTCATGAGTAAGGGATGAGAAACAACTAAAGAATTAGACTTTAACTCTTGAATAATGTTTCTTTCACAGAAGAGTGGAGGGATTTAAGTAGCCTACGTTTAGGGGAATCGCCCCCAGATTGAATCTTTTAAGTTTAAGGGGATGATGTCACTTCTTCCCACTCCTCCTTCACTCCTGTTTCTCTTGGTAGTTCCTGAAACTGACTGTGCATTCATTCTCACTGAAGGAAAAAAACACATATAACTGGGTTACAGGTATGGGCTGATGATGTCCCTGGACCCACATCAGTATTATTTAAGAAGTTAATTTTAATTAGCTTGAAAGGTTTCAATGCCTGTAATCATCTTTAAAGTGACAATTTATCAAATAACATATCAACTGAATGTGCAGCTCCCATTGGCTTAACATTAGCTTTAAACCATTTCAACTCATTGTTTAGCTTTCCAGCCCACATCTTACTGTTGTGTTTCAATCTCTCATAGCGCCATTTTCGGCCCAAGTTCTCCATAAATAAACTCTAAAAACCCACAGTATGCTACCTGCTCAGCAACAATCAGCACACAGACAGATTTAGCAACAAGCTAAAGTAAACACTTAGCAGCTAAAGAGATAAATGTTTCCCTCTGAACTTGGTAGAGACCCTAAACAGACTGTAGATTGTAAATGTGCCGCTACACATGAATGATAATGTTGCTTCATACCTACTGGATTTGTAAGAATTAAAGTGTTAAAAAGTTCACCACATCATCTGAAAGTCTGACCTTATGTAATTGTTCTGTTTACTGTGCTTTTGCTGTCGCTAAGTGGCCAAACAATCATTTATTGCAGGTTTGAGGTACATATGACATTGCAAAACCATTGAGTAAAGTTGAAGAAGGGGAAGAAGATGATCACAGCTTGGCCGATGTTGTAAAAAGTATCGTAAGGTCACAGTTACCACTACAGTGTGGCCTTAGGTTGAGGGTCAGATGGAGGTCAGTCCAAAGCAGTTCAGCCTCACAGCTACTATCTGTCAGGGAATAATTTCGCCCTACATGTTTACCTTTTGCTCTGTGACGCAGCTGACCAACCTTGAGCAGCCGTTATCTCCCTTAAGGACGGGCTGCCCTAGCAAGTTGTTGTTGTTACCAGTTTATGACCGGGCAACTCTCTTTCAGAGATAGTTATTGTTGTGGGACACCTGGAACACATCCTTCTCGGGGTGTAGATTACACTCTGAACTAGTTAAAACCTGGAGCTACAGGAGGGTTCTTCATAATTGATTGGCATCTCAACCGTGTGGTCAGATCGTGGCCCGTGACATGTCTTGTGAATTCTCCGGCCGAAGCTCCAAATAAACCGTCAGTGCTGCCATCAAAGCTCCAGCTCTCCTCGTGTCTCTCTGAGTCCTGTTTCCAATTGCTTCAGACGTTTCCCCCACACTATCTTATTCACATTAGAGGAATACAGGAATGTTAACACTTGTATCACAATTTATCAAACTGTTTCTAAAAACAGTCTGATAAAAAAAACCCTCTCAAAACAGCAAGTTGGTGTTTTTAACTTTTTCTTTTGTATGTTTTAAACAACACGATAGTTTTCAAGATGTGTTTACTACTGTGCTTTGGAGGTGCTGGTAGACATATGTTGTTACTGTTAGGGAATAATTTGCCCTAGTGTCCTCTTTCACCCTCTGACACAGATGCTCCAACCTTGAGCAGCCGTTATCTCCCTTAAGGACGGGCTGCCCTAGCAAGTTGTTGTTGTTACCAGTTTGTGACCGGGCAACTGTCCTTCAGAGATAGTTATTGTTGTGGGACACCTGGAACACATCCTTCTCGGGGTGTAGATGACCCCGAGCCATAACCGACAACTAAAGTTGATTCAGTTTCCTCCGCTGTTTAGTCTAACTAATGAAGAATGTTGATTATGTGTGTGTGTGTGTGTGTGTGTGTGTGTGTGTGTGTGTGTGTGTGTGTGTGTGTGTGTGTGTGTGTGTGTGTGTGTGTGTGTGTGTGTGTGTGTGTGTGTGTGTGTGTGTGTGTGTGTGTGTGTGTGTGTGAGTGTGTGTGCGTGCCCACCCATTCATGCGACAGTAGTTATTGTGACAGAAAGTGACGGGTTCGCGGGCGATGTGAACACTTTGGGAGCCCCTGACCTCCACAGAGCGGCAGCAGCTCACTGGCTGAGCCCCCAGCAGGGGAGGAGTCTGCCGCCAGCCTGCAGTGATAAAACCCGGCTGCTCCTGACGGTAGTGGAAAACAGATTTGGAGGAGGATGTCTCCGAGTGCACTTTTCAACAGGAATGAACTCCCTCTCATGCCGTGTGCATCTCATACTCTGACTACTGGACCGTCTGTTATTCACGGGGATACTTCTCGCTTAAGCTGGTCTTCAAAGAGTTCCTTCACGTTTTCCTCCACTACTTTTAATCAAACAGCTTTCTATGATGACCTGGACGGCGAACAGTTGTTTTGTCACTCTGGCCATCCTGTTTCTGTGGCGGGGGGAAGAGGTAGCACAAGCCTGCAGCTGCTTCCCAGCGCATCCTCAGGAGGCGTTCTGCCTCTCGGACGTCGGTAAGTCCACTCACTGAGCCATATGAATGAATATGATGCAGCATTTAGTCAGTACAGTATGTTTTATCATAATCATATGTTGATATTTTTGCCTTGATAGCAACAGGAATGCCCTTAGTGTTATTTGCTAGTTCATCTGACTTTTTGTTGATCAGTATAAACACCACAAGAAACATATTTAAAAGTTGTTACAATATTGCTTACAAAAGCATTTTTGCCACATCAATGGCTTTTATTGAGGCTGATTATAGTTAAAGTTATTTATAATATAATCAGAGGCAATACAAGGAATTTGCCTCAGTTTTTTTGTGCATAATCTTAACAAATAGCAAATTAAATGAGCATTTAAAAGCAAGTAATGCAAACATATAGAAACAATACTTTAATAAAATAGGATTAGAATACAAATGTGGGAAAAAAAACAATATTGGTATCTCATCTGTTGAATAAACTATGGATGGAGTAAGGCTCATCAGTATCATACAAAAATGAATCCTTAAATCAGTGGTTGAGGGGTTTATGGTGCACTTCCTTAATGACTACTAAATGGCAATTTAATATGCTCTTTCTTAAAGGTCATGTGGATCCTTTCCCTATATTTTTTTCTTACATAATAGAAAACTGCTTGTTGCTGCATCAACACAGGCCTTAAGCTAACGGAGTCTCAACAGTGACCAGCTTGTTTAGCTTTTTACCTTTGCTGAGGGTCTTTTTTCTTGGTTGTGAGCTGGCTGAATGTGCGGTATGTATACAGAAGCTGACTTATTCAAAGGCTTCTCTTTACCATTGGATTCCTTGGCGCTGGAGGGTAAAGAAACCACATTATCTAACATCGTTAGTAGTAAGATATTGTCTTGAGAACCCCCTACCTATACTGTCAGACAATTTTCTGATGTAATAAATATTACTTTAGTTGCATAGACTATTTCTGGGAGTCTATGGAAAACTACTCAAGAACATGAGCTTCTTGCAATCTAAGTTACAGTGAAACCCTTAATAATAGGGAAGAAAAATCAACCTTTTCATAAATGACTAATTCATCTGCAACCATTGCAACATTAGAGTCTCTTGCAACTTCAATTTAAAGATACTTTGTTGTATTTCATACAGTATTTTTGTTTTGGAAGGCAACATTCAGATAGCATGAAAAAGGGAGGTAAAATATAATTCCTAATGAAACATACAAGTACAATAATTAATCTTAATGGGTTAGTTTCCACCACTGCTCCTAATAGACCTCAGCGTTCAGTGTTTTACTAGACCCTTTGTTTTTTCCCTCTCAAAAATAAAATGCCAGCAGGTCAGCTATGGTTGTAAACATGTATTTCCATTTGTCTTGTAAAACAGACAGAGCAGGAACAAAAAAATATTTCCTCATAAATGGAAATCCATCCCTTGGGTCCTTGGCTGAGGCAGAGGAATGCTGTGCGGTCATATGCTGCGCTCATTATGGATTTGCAGTTTATTCCACATTTTCTCTGTGATTGTTAAGTGTACCTGACGCTTATGTGAAAAGAGAGCTAATCTTTTTAGAAATGAAAGAAAGACAAAACTAAACAGATAGAATATGTGCATGCTCTCACACCAGCTGCTGTCTACTCCAGCATCTCTGGTTTTAATGCATTACATTGATCGGTCAGGCAGGTTCATTTAATGTTATAAAGCAAATACACATACACAATACCATACTCACCTGTCCAATGTGCAATACTCAATTGGAAGCAATAAATAAAAAACATTAAAATGTAGTAATAATAATAATAATAATAATAATAATAATAAGGTTGGATTAAGCAGAGAAATCGTTTGAATGTGTAATTTAGTGTTTGTCATTCAAAGTCTTCCCACTTTGCAGCTTCTCAGAAAGGAGCACAGATGTACAGGCCCTGCAATTACATGACATGCCAGTGCTTTCTTATCCTTCCCTCTTTGTGTTGTCAAGAACTCCAATGACCACAATGCTGCCTACACAATATTGTGTTTATTGTTTAGTAATAGCAAATGAGATGGTTCCCTTGGTCCCCAGTTTTCTGAAATGTATGTTGTGTGTAGGGCTTGGTCAGCCTGTACAAGTGAACAAAAGCATGTCCTGCTGGAATTAGTTATACACTGCATATCAGCACAGGATATCAAGTCTAAACTTCAGGAGTTAAACGCACACTATACCACCTCAAGACTTGTTTTAATGTGTTTGTACATTTGAGCTTGTTTTGGATTTTATTGATAATTGTTCATGAAAAAAGCTGGAATGTGGATGTTCTGCAAATAGTGAATGGAAGAAAATCATTTGTCTATTTAAGCATTTAAAGGGATAACCCTCACCCTCACAAAGCTGTCCTCGAATTATACATGTTCACATAAACCCAACAATTCACAGTTTTTTACAGACTGTGTATTTTTTCACACTTGCTCAATTTGTGATTTGTTAACCAAAGCCATCTTCACAGTTTACCATTATACATTATTCCTGTAGTGTGTACAGCTTTGTTTGTCTACGACTTCTGCTGCACACAGGACATTTGCATTTTCCTGTCTTAAGACTCAATCCTCCCACTCTCCTTTTTAATGCCCTTTACCTCTTCTCCCTGACTACTTGTAGGTTTGTGACAGTATTGCTTTGAAAGGCTTCTCCTTGAAAAGACACTGTCTACCTCTGCTGTGTGACTGCTAATCCTGTCAGTGCTCTCCTCTGTTAAACCTGCCTTGAGAATATAACCATCCTCTTCACATCGTGCTTTCACAAACTTTCCTTTTCCCCTGTTTTTCTTCTTTCTTTTTTTTAGGGTTGACTCACTAGAACCTTAAAAGGAGATGTTCTCTACAACTCTACTGTCAAAGAATTAAGGCACATATGGCTTGCAGTTTCATACATCATATATCAAGTGAAAAGGCTTGATCTTGTTTGGTAAGGCAGAGGGCTGGTGATGGTCCGAGGCAGTCAGTAGCTGCCACCTTGAGAAAGACACAACTTGAACTGAGACTTCCGAGAGAACATCTGTTAGACATTAACTTTATCGCTAGTCCGCTTAAAAGCTTGACTTTTGAATATGATATTGTAAGCATAATATAGTGAAGGCAGTAATCATTGCATATTCACAATTGGATTCACATGACACAAGCAGTTATTGTGAAACATATCTTTGTGTTTAATACTCAGCTCGAAGGCTCGTTCGTAAGGCTTTGATGGTGTTTTTCCACTTGAACTGTTCTATTTTTTTCCACCGTCGAAACCTCGCTGAATCAGGGAGCTGAAACTTCAGAGTGCAAAAGAGAGAGGGAGGGGCTGATGTGCATGTCAGCACCTCAATCCAGATCGAGAGGCAGGCCGGCAGAGAGGCCTGGGGGCGAAGGAGAGCATTCTAGTTCAGATTTTCAAAGACTGCTGACTGGCTTCCTCCTGCGTCGGCCTGGGAGCAGGCAGCACACATTCCTCCCTCTGATTGCAGCTGATGAAACACTCATGTTGCTTCTGTCTTCCCAGCACATGCAAAATGCTCAGATCCAAGCCACAGCAAAGAGTTGTGGCTGTCTTTAGCATGCCAAACCTGGACAGGGCTTGGATCAGATACAGACAGACTCAGATCCTGTTCCGTTTTAACATGATAATGGTGTTTGACTTTGAAACTCTTGTCTTCAAATTAAATGTGGGTTGTGTTTGTCTATTTTGCAGTTATAAGGGGAAAGGTAGTTGGAGTGCAGGAGGTTGATGCTGGCAATGACATCAATGGAAACCCCATCAAGCGTATCAAGTATGACATCGAACAAATCAAGGTATGTGGAATTAAAGCTATCATTTTCATGTTGGGGTCTAAACTTTTTCCTTAATGAATCTAAATTGACTTTGCTTTGTTTGAATTGTCAGATGTTCAAAGGTCCCAGCTATGATATTGATGCCATCTACACCGATCCCTCTCCTTCAATGTGTGGAGTGACCCTGGAGAATAATGGCAAGGAGTATCTCATCACAGGTACAACTTTCACCAAATCACACATTATAAAATATATCAAGTATTGTATTTCTCTAGGTCGTCCTCAGACGAGCCCTCCATCGTCGCTTCCAGTCATCCCGGTTCTCCATACATCTAGCCAGTTCATTGGTACTTTGTGCTCCTGCGTCATTCTTGAGTACGTCCACGTATGTTGGTGTGGGACGTCCTGTGACCGATGCCCGTGTGTTGGTTCCCACAGCACCAATTTGCTGGCTGGCAGCTCTTGATGCCTTTGGCAATGTCCTGCTAGTTATTTGAAGAGTCTTTGTTGCCTTCTCCCAGGCAAACTAAATGATGATGGGACGATGCATATCACACTGTGTGACTTCATTGAGCCCTGGGACGATCTGAGTGAAACCCAGAAGACTCAGCGCTATGAAATGGGCTGTGGATGCAAGGTGGGAAATGACCACAAACTAAAATAATATTTAAAAAATGCAGAGTTGCAAGAGTTGTAAATGTAATCCTTGATCTTGGTTTCTTTCCTGATCCTCAGATCACCTCTGCTTCACCCCCTGCATGGTCAGCAGCCCGGCCGAGTGCCTGTGGACGGACAGGCTGATTGAGAATAAGATCTACGGAGGGCAGGCCAAACACTTAGCTTGTATCAAGAGGAGTGATGACTCTTGTGCCTGGTACAGAGGGTCAAGGAATGAATTCCCCCACTGACAGATAGTGTCAGGATTTCTGAGAATAACTACAATTCAAATACCAAAATACAAATGCATACCCAAGTAAAATTCCGATTAGTTTTCTCTTCTTAAAAAGCCATTGGGTGTGTGAGTAAAGGTGGGCGACGCCCCCGATGAGGTTAGAGGAGTTTGCGCACAGACAGTACAGGCATTTGAAAAAAAGCAGACGGTTCCAGTTGAAGAGAAGAGAGCATGGACCCTCATCTAAAATGAATACTCGTGGATTTTGAATCATGTAAGTATATTTATGTACTTTATTAACTCTGTACGTCCTGTGGGGGAAACTTCTGAAGCAATTGGAGTCAGGACTCAGAGAGACACGAGGAGTGCTGGAGCTTTGATGGCAAACACTGATGGTTTATTTGGAGCTTTGGCCGGAGAATTCACAAGACATGTCACGGGCCACGGTTTGACCACACGGTAGAGATGCTCGAGGTTTTAACTAGTTCAGAGTGTAATAATCAACATTCTTCAATAGATAGACTAAACAGCTGAGGACACTGAATCACAGTTGTTGTCGCTTATGGTTCGGGGTCATCTACACCCCGAGAAGGATGTGTTCCAGGTGTCCCACAACAATAACTATCTCTGACAGAGAGTTTCCCGGTCATAAACTGGCAACATCAACAATATGCTAGGGCAGCCCCTCCGTATGGGAGATAACAGCTGCTCAAGGTTGGTCAGCTGCGTCAGAGGGCGAAGGAGGACATGCAGGGCAAATTATTCCCCAACAGTTCCTCTCTTTTTATCAATTTTGATAACCTAAAAACCTTAGTCTAATAATAATTTGTTCAATACTTAAATCAATGGGAATCTTCAGATTTGAGTGTGGACTTACACAACATCAATTACACCAATAACAATCACATCAATAATAACATAATAAGATTGAAACATTCAATCACAATGATCGAGACAGCCAATCATAATAGAAAATTCATCTCTCGTCAATGTTTGGAGCATCTTTTTGTCAAAAGCATAACAATGAACACATATAAAATCACAGATACATATTAGCAAAAAATATTTCTTTTAAAGTAATATGTTTTAACATTTAACCATTAGTTAATCTCATTTATCAAACTATAAAATCAAAACCAGCTTGCAGTTTAAAGATTTACTTCAAGGCAATCACTAGTCAAAAGCATTTAATCTGCAAAATTGCAGTGTCTTCAATTTAGGATTATATTTATGCTTCATTAAATATTAAATCAAAAGACTATGGCATGATAACATAATTACATTACTTAAACTATCAATCCTTACAGTATATCATTTCAAAATCTGAAGGGAAAAGTTAAACAATTTTCAAAATGTTTAACAATCTGAAAAGGAAAAGTTAGAAAACTTTAATTCATACATTTGTAAATGATACAACTGATCTGTACCAAATTAACTCAATTAATTATTCTTATTAGCCATACTTACCTGAAAATCTACTTGTGGTACTTTGAAAGGGTTCTTCTGTGTTTATCCAATGTTGAATATAGAATATCAATTTCTTTAAATTATACTTCTCTAATTTGAGGATCAAATATGATACATAATTGTTATATGAATTATTATACATATTTGTTTTGGGCCAAAACTGAAATTAATCCAGTACTTGAAACATAATTTTAGGTCTGTCTGTGCATGGATAATACATTAAAGAGTAGTGTTGTTAAGCCTGATTGCTGGACGATTAAGGATATTAACATTATCTGTTATAATATTAGAAATACCTTATTATTCAATACCTTATAATCTGAAAATATTAATTAATTAATTTTGTTTAGTGCGAAAGTGTAATCTGATCTGACAAAAATATATTAATCACCACTATTTAACACATGTCTGGTCATTGGAAATATAAAAAACAATGATTAATTGTACATCTGTAAACATCTGGTCATTCAATTCAAAGTTCATCTTTGTACGAGAGCTGGAAGAACATGTCCGTCAGTCTTCCTGACTTGTTCTCCTCCTCTCTTTATGACACCGAGTGTCTGGTGTGTAAAGGCAGATTAGCACTGAGGTGCTGATTGACTCAAACTCTTCTTCATCAGAGTGCCATATTTCAACCCCCCCAATTGCTCTGCTTTTGTGTGGCTCATTCAGTGAGCACTGTAGTTTACCCCCCCAGTGAAACGGAGGCTCATCTGCCTGTATTCCTTCTGCTATCTGCTTGAGAGCAGTGCAACTGCGTATTCCTAGTGGCGCATCCAGGTGTCCCCACCGTGATGGGAGAGGTTAGGAAGACATCAAACTGCTCCAAGAAACATGGAACCTTGTATTATAGAAGTCTCTGAAGCCCTCGCTCGTCCTGCAGGGTTGTCTGCTTTAGCCCCCCGAGCAGAAAGGTGAAGAGAAGAACCCCCTCTCAGCTGAAAGGTGAAGAGAAGCATCCCATCTTATCAGAAAGTTGAAGAGTATAATCCTCTCATCTCGAACGACCTCGTGCTTCCTTGCACATGGCTGGGGGTGCTCTCTGCACCCGGAGAGTGTGACCCTTTCTCTCTGACCCTTGGCCTTGAGAGCTGTCCTAGTTATCGGCACAACACCTGATAGGGATGCTTTCTGAGCGATGACAACTCAAAGTAATGGATTAGCACATTATCATTTAATTACAAAAATAGGATAGGCCCCTCAGAATTATTTGGGAGCCTTCCTGACACATGCACATTATCATTCGAAGGTTTGTAGTTATTTAGCAAGAATCATATACGCATCAGTCCATAGCAGAGAAATATTATTGTAAGTTAAAGGTGAGCTAGTCCCTGTGGATATAACCCCTTCCTAATGATTCTAAATGTATATTAATTCACCATTTACCTTTTGATAAAATATTAGTTTATCAGAAATACATTTTCTCTTCCATAAAACATAGGTTTGAGAAATAAATTACTCAATATAAAATAAATTACTCAATATAATTGACTCTTCCCTCCCTTTTCTTACATATGTTACATATGAAATAATAACTTAGGAGTCTATTTAAGCATGGTATAGTTTATAATTTATTAATCGAGAAGACTCAGTATCACCTGTGTGCAGCTTACAAAAAACAATTGTGAGAAACATATATTATGCAGGAAATGTATACATTTGTTAAGAACAAAGCATATCTGATTTGGGAGGAAAAGCTTCATCCCCTTAACATCTGACGTATTACTGATGGCATAGCATGAATGATATTGGGTGTCTGAGGGTGTCATTATTACTGAGAAAACAAAATCAAAACCTTAAATTTGAAAACAGGTTTGCATTCCTCCACTTAAGTTGACGTTATCATTGGAAACAATAAAAGCTAATTTTTTTGATGTAGAATCTATAAATTGAATCGTTAGAGCAGAACAGAATGGTTGTATTGTAGCCTGAGTTTCGTGCAGCCTTTAGTTTTACTAGGTGGAAACATTGTCTATATAATGTGAATACATGTAGAACTAGACATTAAGAGACCCCTGACATTAGGCCTATTTTAAAAATAGTAGGGGCTTTTAACAGCTCGCCAACTTACAGGCATCCTCTGCATAGCAGTATGAATAGCCTTAAAGAAAAAAACCCACTCTGTGGTAACGAGAGTCATGTATCTGAACCAAATGCCCTAAGTAAAGCCGTTAGTCTCATCTGACTGACCCAAGGGTTGGTGCTGGTGTGACTGGGAGGCTTCCAAGTGTTTAAAGCAGATGTCATGGTTTCAGTTCATGGCTCAGTGGGGGGGAGCAGACCCATGTGAGACAGTATCAACGGCTGTAATGTTCGTGTGCCTCCTGACTCTTTGGAGGAGAGGCGGCAGTTTGAGGAGTGTCATTCTCTCTGGGAGCAGGAAATGGTGTCCATTCAGACCAGACCATTGATGTCATTGCATGTAGAGCAGCCATAGCATCTCTGTGACTGCACTCAGCCGGACTGTAGCAGGGCAGAACTGGGTGACTTCAATGAAGCCGTCAAGGCCATAGACAAAATGGAACCACGTACTAACAAAAGGGACACAAGGTCATCAATGTCTCTCTTTACCTTTGGCCTAAAAACAAATTAGTGGAAAAAATGTGGAACACTAATCCATCATCATGTGAAATTTAGAGTTAATTTAAAGAATTACTTATGGGTTGAAGTCAAATTAACATTAACATTAGAACTAAAGTCAGTCAAAATTGGACTTGCACGGATCAGAATCTAATCAATACACCATTTTCCCAGCTCTGTAATGAAAAGGATAACAAGATTAGGTACATTGCAGGAGTGTTAAAACACCCAAACATGCACACGTATCTTATTCTAGTAGAGATTAGAGGACAGGTCTAATGTTTTGAACAAAATTATCAAGTCAAAGTTATTTTATTTATTATATCTTATGTACCCCATTTGATTGAATAATTAATCTTGAATTACTAATAACTTTAAAGAAGGCAACAATTTACTGTGTGTCTGTCTGTCTGTCTGTCTGTCTGTCTGTCTGTCTGTCTGTCTGTCTGTGGGAGGCAGGGAAGGGAATGACCACTGGATGGAGCCTCTATGTTTATGGTAGTGACAGCAAAAAAGAGAAAGGGAGGCAGTGAGTAAGACTTCCTAAATGGACTGTGTCAGTGTGCTGAGAGCATGCTGGGAGCTGATAGCAGAGCGGTACAGTTGAGGAAAGCCGGCAGTGTCTCTCTGTGACTGGAGGAGCAGGCTCCTTCTCTCCGCCGCCTGTCATGTGGACTTCTGGCCCGCCTGCGTTACGCCACAGGAGCTGACAGAAAAGAGGACTTTTTTATATCAAGGAACAGAGATAAGAAGTAGAGAAGGAAGAAGAGCTCTCTGGAAAGACACATAATTTGCTCTTTGGAGGACTCTCTTACAGGTTAGCACTTACATTTGTTTGCCGTCATGTGTTTTTTAAGTTGTTCTTGTATTGTTTTCCACTCAGTTTGTAGAGCCTGTTATTTCTGGTCCTTTGATGTCATTTTAGACTTTGGTCAGTTTTCATTGATTCTGTGTCCAACCACAGCCATGCTTTGATTAAATCAGTGAAGTTGGGGTTATAGTGTGCTGTCCACATAAAAAGCAGCTAGGATGAATTTGGGACAGCAGTGAGAATGTGAGGTGCCTGTTATGAGAAACAATTTGTTACTTAGACTAAACTCGAAGGAAGCTCGACTGGAGAATTAAAAATAAATCAAAACAACTGTACATTAATTAAATACATTTAGCTTGAGCTGGCTTCAATACTTTCTATATGGTATTTAAATGAAGCTCAAGTAGAACCTTTACATTGATTTAGCTTGCAACACAAAGTAATACTGATCTCTGTCTGTTATGATTTGGAAGTCTCATGATTTAAATTGTAGGCCTGTGAAGGAGAGGCCCTTGGAAAACAACATCTATTTTTTTAACTGTAATTACTTATTTTAAAGAGATTGCATCATTTTACATGCCACAATCAATTCTGAAGAACCCTCCTGTAGCTCGAGGTTTTAACTAGTTCAGAGTGTAATAATCAACATTCTTCAATAGATAGACTAAACAGCTGAGGACACTGAATCACAGTTGTTGTCGCTTATGGCTCGGGGTCATCTACACCCCGAGAAGGATGAGTTCCAGGTGTCCCACAACAATAACTATCTCTGACAGAGAGTTGCCCGGTCATAAACTGGCAACATCAACAATATGCTAGGGCAGCCCCTCCGTATGGGAGATAACGGCTGCTCAAGGTTGGTCAGCTGCGTCAGAGGGCGAAGGAGAACATGCAGGGCAAATTATTCCCCAACACATCCCTATAGCTTGTCAGCTTAATGTGGATATCAAAGTAGTTAAGCAGTGTGGCGCCAAACCAGATATGGAGTACTCGAGTCCTGGACTCGGACTCGAGTGCCGATTTTCAGGACTCGTGACTCGACTCGGACTCGCGCACTGATTGACGCGACTCGGACTTGGACTCGTGAATTCTCGCTCACGATGACTTGGACTCGTGAATTCTCGCGCACGATGACTTGGACTCGGACTCGTGAATTTTCCCCCCACGATGACTCGGACTCGACTTGTACATTGACACTCCGACTTGGACTCGGACTCGAGCAAGTTTTCTCTGGAGTCTGATGTAGTGATGGCAGTTTGACACTGAAGCTTCGAACGGAGCTTCAACCCTGGACTTCCTATTCCATAGAAGCAGTGATTCGAAGCTTGCTTCAAATCACGTGACATATGACGTCAGAAGCAGCAACTGCTTCAAATCACGTGACATGTGACGTCCGAACCAGCAACTGCTTCATTTCCTGAATGAATCAACTCACTGGTTCGCGGTCCAATCAGGTGATTCAATGCACTGCCTCGTCTCGATTCTGACAGGTGACAGGTTGAAACAGTTTCAAATTTGAGCGCTGCAACACTTTATAACCGCTCTAAACAATGCGCAATGTGTGGGTTGTTGTCGTAGTTTGCGTTGTTGCTGTTGAGTTGTTGTTGGTATTGCATTTGAATTGGATCATTATAGACAGGGGTGCACATAACTTTCTCAGTGAGGTACTCAGATGAGTACCTGGAGTCAGCAGGGGCGCGGGAAGGGGGTTGCTGAGGGCGCTGCAGCACCCCCTAGCGGCAGGCAGGCGGTGCGGAGCTCCCCTGTCAGGAAATTTATTTTATTTTTATTTTATATATATGTATTTAATTTCATTGTGCCTGAGATTATATTTTATATTATATGTTATTATTCAAATGATAATTTTAAACGATATAATAAATAATTTTGCTTCAGGGAAGAAAAATAAAAAAGATGTGGAAAAAAAGTTTTTTGTTAGTTTTTAGTCGGCTACTTTTAACGTGACGCACAACAACACTGACAACTGACATGGCGCAAAAACGTATCTCGAAATTTTTTCTCTCTAAAAACGCTAAATCTGCAAAATCATGTGCTTAATCTGTATACTGGTCAATATCATGTTTGTGGTATTTTAATTATTATGTTATGGTTATTGCTGCTGCAGCCGTGCATAATCTGTGTAATATGTAGCCAATAAATTCCACATTGTTGGTAAAATAATATTTTACATCTCTGTATTGTGTGTGCTAGTGCTTTTGTGCGTGCTCTATAGTCAGGGTGCACATAACTTTTTTGCCCTGGTTCTCAAAGGAGCACCTGGAGATGTTGCTTGGTGCGCATCCTTAAAATGAAATAAACCAATACCTTTTGAGGGGTACTTGACTTTATGAACTTTATGAAAGGGGGGGGGTTAGTGAGCACGCTCATGAAGCCTCGCAGCAGGGTTACTTCTCTCTCTCTCTCTCTCTCTCTCTCTCTCTCTCTCTCTCTCTCTCTCTCTCTCTCTCTCTCTCTCTCTCTCTCTCTCTCTCTCTCTCTCTCTCTCGGTGCGCAAATGCGCCTTTTTTCAAATGATCCGGTGCTCTTTTGTGGCGGGGGATGCGCATGCGCACCTGCACACCAGTTATGTGCGGCCCTGTATAGTGCCTGTAATAGTGTTCACTCGAGTCCATTGTTATGCTGTGTGTGTGTGTGGTTTTGCCACCCCCCCCCGTTGGTGCGTAATTAGCACATCGGACAGCACCTCAGCACCCCACCCAAATTACCTTCCCGCGCCTCTGGGAGTCAGTGTTTGGTACTCCAACTTCTGGCTCCACTCAAAGTTATTTGATGAAGCCCTCTGTATCGCGAACGTCAACGGGGGGGGGGGGGGGGGGGGGGGGGGGGGCTAGTGGAGTACTTCGTGACCACACAGCGTGAACGTTGTGATCAGCTGTTTTAGCGCAGTTCTCCAGTGAAGGGGGGGAGTCTCCCTCCGCAGCCGGTTGGCGTAGTTTTGGCACAATTCCGTTGTACAGACCGACGTTAACAGACCTGCCTGTGCACACGGAGACCGACTCTGTCGTCCGGTGATCTAACCGCCTTCTGGAAAAGCTTCACAAGTACGTCGGTACGCAAATGCGCTTTGTGACACAAGTGACGGTACGCATTTCAGATTGTTGCCGCGCATGCGTACCTGCGTACCAGTTATGTGCACCCCTGATTATAGAGCAAGCCAGGAAGAAAGATAGGTCGTTCTGGCTCGGGAAACACTTCGAAATGTGGAGAAGTTGTGAACAAAAAGACAAACATTCATATAAAAACAGATAATTTGCTTAAGGAATAGATAGCGCAGTGGATAGAGCCGGCGGCCCGAATGCTGCGATGTCCTCCGCGCAGCTGGTTCAAAGCTCGGAACGGATGAACTTTTAATCATTACTTTTCAACTTTAATACTTTAATAACTGATAAAAGGCCCTCTCCGCCCCAAAAAATGTCCAGCACTCTCTAGTCTCTTCTCAATAACCCAATACACACAATTATCAATCTTTAATTGCAAATAGAACATGATATTCAGTCTTAGTGTGTGTGTGTGCATCGAATATTTTTCAAGGCAAAGATACGTTAAACCCACTGCAGCCTTGCACTTCGCCAGGAGAGGTCGCTGTAACTGAAGCTTCGAGAAATGAACCTATTTCCGACACAATTGTCCAAGTGGTTCGATGCTTCATTCAAAGCTTCATTTTGCCATCACTAGTCTGATGTCCTCTATCCTGGCGTGTGCACCTGCGAGGCGAGTTCACGTACTGGGCCCCGCTATTCCGGTCTAGAGATGTCCAGAGACCCCCCCGCATCGTGCTGTATGCTTTCACACATTCTGCTTCCACATTGGGAAAAAGCAGCGCAAAATGCTCGTTATGTGGAAAAAAGATTGAAGAGAAGTCTCCATAACACATTACTCTAAGGATTGAGTTCAGACATGTAGGCTGTCTTGAACACTATCATCAGAGTAACGTGATCTAATCAATAAATAAAGATTCAGCCAATAACACGAAAGCACATGGCTACTTAACATGCAGAATGTCGTCATTTTGCATGCTAAGTAGCCATGTGCTTTCTCGGGCTTAATCTTTATTGATAGAATTTAAACATTCACTATAATAATTGTAGCGTCCCCATCTGAATGATGGTCAGACTCTCTAACTGATGGTATCTGTTTATTGCACACCCTTGCTTGTATACAATCATTACCAACGTAAGAGCTTGTGCCAGGGACGTGCAAGACATTTGGAGGGGCTATTGCTCTAAACTGGAAAAAGGGCCTCCCCCCCCGGAAAAAAACACAAGACCTTTTGAAAATTCTAACTTGTTTTTAATGTTAAAGGTTCATAAAATAAAAACAAAACACTGTCATTGCAAGTGACACTCAGTTGACTTTTATGTCCAACTGCTAAATTCGTAATTCAGGCACATTTTTTGATTTGCGGTCAATATCTCATTAAAATATCGAATGTTAGTAACTATTAAAGAAACAATGGGGACAATTCTGTTTAATGTAGTTTTACCATTGTAACTGCTGTGCAGACACACTGATAAAATAGGGCTTCTATAATTACCTTAAATAAACTCACTAATTAAGGAAACCAGTTCAATACGCATTATTCTTATCATTCTTTATGAGCGTAGTAACGGTAAGATATCTAATTACTTATTTATTTAGAATTCCATAACTTAATAACAGAGATGTTCAAACTAAAGTAGAGACATGGCAGAAATCCTAGAATAAAGCGAGACAGTGAAGTGTTCTCCTGTGAGAGAGGGCGATCAAGAAAAGAGAGCTGCCCGTTGAGGGAGTTTACGGAGCAGAGTAAAAGACAACGAAAGACAGAAGCACAATAACAAGTATATTTAGGTGTTTTTTTTGTAAATAACCGACGGTGTCAAGAGGAAGTAAAGTCCCCTGGTTTGTCCCCTATACTCTAACGCCAGGCAGGCATTTGGTATGATCACCATAGCCATATGAGGCCGACACTCAGAGGGCTTTCCTTTGCTTCCAGCTGTCAGATTGTAAACAAAGTCACGTGACTGGGGGCAGAGGAAAGCGCTGACAAGGTGTGTTTTATCGCAGCGAGACGCTACAATACTAATTGTGGGCTTATGTTGATTCGGCCACAATAGAAAACAAAAAAAACTCTTGCTCTCTCCAGAGGGGCAGGTCAGACAAAAATGGCAAAAGGGCCGTTGCCCGGGCAACATTAGCCCGTACCTGTGCACGTCCCTGGCTTGTGCCCTTATCAGCCAGGTGCTAAAAACCGAATGCAACTATTTAGTATATGCTAATTTATTCGTCATCTATCCGTCATTATACATGTGTGTTTACACTGCTCCGTTGTCCATTGACTTCCGGTAAAAGTTCCTTCAAAATAAGAGTCCCGATCTTATTACTATCAAAATAAAAGTGCAAAACGAAAACTTTACCATAGAAAATATTGGCATACAAATATAATCACTTCTCTAAAAGGTAACTCAATTTAAATATAGTTAGAAGGTAATTTACAATAATATAATAATAATGAATATAATATGAATATTAATATTAGTAATAAGCTTTATATTTGTATAGCACCTATTACAAGAATTGTAGCCAAACTAGCTTCACAGCAGTTCGATAGACACATTAGTATAACATGACAGGATGAAAGCAATTAGAGGAGCTATAGCTACATTTCAACACATATATCCACTAATTCACGATTAATACATGAAGACTTGTGACTCGGACTTGACTTGGACTCTTCTTGGGTGACTCGGACTTGGACTCGGACTCAAACACAGGTAATGATGACTCGGACTCGACTCGGACACTCCTTGGGTGACTCGGACTTGGACTCGGACTCGAACACAGGTAATGATGACTCGGACTCGACTCGGACACTCCTTGGGTGACTCAGACTTGGACTCGGACTTGACTACGACTCTCCCTAGGTGACTCGGACTTGGACTCGGACTCGAAGAGTGGTGACTCGAGAGTGAATTGGACTCGTGAATTGGTGACTTGACTACAACACTGCGCCAAACGGAATTTTCCTTTACTGTGGAAGTCAATTCACTCACATGCATCCGACTGTGTGTGATGCACATGTGTGCTTTTTTCCCCTGTGTACACTGAGACAGATAGAGGCACCAGCTTCCTAAAAAAAGGGTATGTCACATTCACTGCCATGGACGCTGGTCTGTGTAAACTGCCTGTGGGCCCCTCTGTGTGATGCGGCCTGTTTCACTGCAGCCTAAAGAAGGAGAGGGGTGATCCAGGAAGACTACTGGGACAAGAGTCACTTTATTAGAAGTTTAACTGTTGGTACCTCCTTCTGTAGCGCGTTAAATTGAAGTTAAGGCATAATCTTTGTCTCCAATATCTTTCTGTACTTACAGTTATGTGTGTTCGCTACAATAATTGACATGTCTGTTCAACAGCACCACGTTGAAGTTAGACGGAAGCCGCCCTCCCGCCTGATGGAGCGTCTGGAAGAGTCTGCAGCGGAGCTGATTAAAGAGAACCAGGTAAATGTTCTGCTTGATTTGTGTTAAAATGTGTCTGCTGTTCTGTTTGTACATGAATATCTCTATTCTCTAAAGGTAAGTACATCTTGCCATTATGTGAAAAACCTCTTCAGTCTCCAGTTTTTAAGTTAACATTTAGATAAAGTACATTGGAATCTAGTTTTACTGTATAATATTTATATATATTTTCAAACTTACTCAATTTCAATGTTTAATATTCTGATTCAAAATGGGTTTTTCAGGAGAATTGATAGTTTGAGCCTGTATAACCCAATTATTTAATCAGGTTTACCTCCTGTTTGGAACAAAGCGAACATTTTATAAACTGAACTTCCTTACTTGTAGTCATACTTTGACCGTAACAAATAAGAGTTAATATAAATTCCCATATCCACACTGTAGCTACTGTGCATATGATAATAAAGCCCTTTGAACCTTTTGAAGCTTACCCCATCCCCTCTGCTTAAAAAGTATGTAAAATCAATGGCTACTTAAATACTAAATTAAATAGCTAGCTCAACCCAATCAGTCTTAGTAAATTCACAGAAAAGTTTACAGTATTGTATGTTAACACTGATTTACATGTTTTGACAGAATGGAGGCAAAGTTATCGTTGAAAAAGGACTATGCTGAGTGTCGTGAAGCTCCATGTCCTCCATGAAGTTCGGCAAAAGAAGACGCCACACCTCCCAACGTGTCCATCTCCATCGAGGGATCGGAGGGGCTTGATGAGTGTAAATGTTTGGTGAACGCCTGCCTTCTGCTCACGGGCATCATCCATGCAACACACCAAAGTTGAAATACGCTTCTGTCGTTTTCAAAAATCTTTCTTGAACTTCATTTCCTCAAGATTTCTCTTGAAAGTCCACATTTTTGCATAAGCAGTGGTGGAAATTTGAGGTACTTGAGAATTTTCTTTTCGTTGCACTTTATACTCCACTATAAATCAAAAGGAAATATTGTACTTTGTGCTTCACTATCTTATATAGAGTTTATAAAGTATAAGGTTCTGTTTTTTAATTTACCAAAACATTTAAATATTGTTAGAAATCCTTGCGCTATTACGTTTTTGTTTGTTAATATTGGATTTTTTACAGGGTACTCAAACAGCATTTAGCTAATTATAGTTTTACTTAAAGGGGACCTATCATGCAAAATGCACTTTTTGATGTCTTTTATACATAAATATGTGTCCCCGGTGTGTCGGGGAACTCACGCAGCGTCACAAAATAAAACCCTTTCTCTTTTCCTCCGTACCCACATCTTTTAAAAACGGGGGTGCAACGAGCGGATACAGATTTGCTGCCGATATTACGTAACTTCGGATGGTGGACCCACAGAGAGTTTACATTAGCAAGCATCGCTAACACTCAGAGCTAACCTGTACTGGAGAGCACATGTGTTTAAAAAGCAGGAAATAAAAAAAGGAACTCACCTTGTGGTAAACCCGCAAGAGAAAAATAATTTGAGCTCTATACTGTTTCAGAAATAATCCTTGATGTGGTTTAGAACAGGATGGCGTTTTATCACAGCAGAATTTAACTTTATCTCCGGTAGAATTCTGATCAGGCATTAGCTCCGCCTCCTCTTTTTTTTTTTTTCAAGCTAAGGACCCAAGATCCGCGTTTCTCTAAACAGGGCTGGAATAGAGGGATATGAGGGATGTCTAAAATGCATGATCTGTTTGTATTTTGAGAAAAACACATCATAGACATGTTTTTATATATTTTTATATATCTGAGACCCATATTATATGCCTAAAAATAGCATGATAGGTGCACTTTAAGTAACATTTTCATTACCAGACTTTCACTTGTAATAGAGTATTCTTACAGTGTGGTATGAATATTTTACTTAAGAAAAGGACCTGATTCTTCTTCGACCTGCTTTGTTTAGTTGAACTGATGTATGTGCAGTATTTGTTAAAATCATTGTAAACTGTAGATTAATCATGGCATGTATCAGACAACAGAAAAAAAACTATTTTCATGTTTTTTTTCTTTCTTTTTACAGTGTGGCAAAGCTTTATAGAGCAAGTACAATCAGTGATTTAGCTAAATGTTGTCTTTAATTAATCCTGAATAAAAAAGAATGCACTGTAAACACAATTCATTAACAAAAACAACAGTGATATTGTCTCTAATGAAAAATGTCCAAGAAGAGGATTGAATCCTTTATTTTGTGTTTTTTAACAGCTTTTCTCTGTGTAATGCTTTAGTGAACAAGCATATTTTATTTAAAAAGTGTTTATGATTCATCATATTATGTTTGAAAAGACCCCAATATTTTGATGTGACTTTTAGTATTGTGTAAAGAGGGGAACAAACATTTTACCAGTATTAGCAAGCAAACACATTTTAATGTGCATTCAAATAAAAAAATGTTGCCTCAATGTTAACTATGACTGGCTCATCTTTTGGGACATTGGGTTAAAAAACATACGGTAACCAAACATCCATTTCTTTCAGAGCCTTTGTTATGATTTTTAAAGTGTTGAGCAAATGTCATAGTTAATATGAATGTAAAAAGATTCTTTGTAACTGTAGTCACTATGATGTCTTGTGCTGGTTTCACATAAGACGTTGGAGATGATTTTTGCATGCATGTCCAGCTGAAACAATGCTGTACAATTTGACTATTATATTAAATGCCAAACCCTGTTTTGCTGCTATGTCTTGGTTATTTACACATCAATGGGTTATGTATCCATTTTCACATGACTCCTGCATTCATCATTTATCGAAACAAATTAAGATTATGTTATTTCTGGACATGTACATACAACTCACATATTTAGTTTCAAATTACAGAAAAAAGCTACTTCATAATTGTTGTTTGAATGGACAAATTGTGCTGAGAAAACAGGAATTCACATTTATTCTAGGCAGGCACAAGTCCTACAGCAGGAAACAGAAAAAAACGGTATAATGAACTTAGTGACATTTCGTATTTATTTCGTTTACCCAAATCAGTATCTACATACGGGGCAGGGACAGTAGTTACAGTAGGCTACCAGGAACTGATTTCCGACATTTTAACAGCAATCTGCTGCCGCTTAGTGGAGAAGACCAAATGTGGGGAGGTGTTTGGCGCAGTGGGTAGAGCCTTGGTGTTGGGATCAGGGGTCACAGGTTCAAACCCCACTGCAGTCAGCATGTCGTTGTGTCCCTGGGCAAGACACTTCACCCCAAATTGCTCCTGTGGGGATTATCCACAGTATTGAGTATGTAAGTCACTTTGGATAAAAGCGTCTAACAAGTAACATGTAATGTAAAAAAGACCAAATGTGACATTCACAGACATTCTTTCACGAGCCTGTGCACAATGAGAAGCTATTTATCTGGATGATATAATACCCTTGTATGTATAAGACATGAATATAACACGGTTAGGGTTGGATATATTAATTACATTACAAATCTGTGTACCGTGATGAAATATGATGGTATTTTACGACAATGAAATATGTGGTCAAACCATGTAGCAATAGGAAAATTGACACAAGGGAAACGATTTCTTTCCTGAGGGATTTTAATGTATTCGAGAGGCAGCTTCAGTGATTCGAGACCAACGTAACTGCAGCATACAATCAAGGGATGTTTTAGCGCTCTTTTTTGTTACATTACATTATAATTTGTAATATGTATCGCGCCGATAGCATCAATGGTAAACAGCGGTGACTGGAAGTCACGTGTGGTTTTCTCCCTACATCTCTGCGTCAGTTTAAGCGCTGATTGGCTGAGCCTTTCAGCTACGATGTGACCTATTCTCCGATTGGCCTTTCATCCCTGTCAATCATTGTTGTCGCCGCCCTCTGATAATGCAGCATGGGCGAAAATACCAGACCAAAAAGCTACAGCCGAGGAAGCAGACAACTCTACTGTTAACGATTTTGGACGATTGAACTGAAAGGTAAGTAAACCATCGCCCTTTAGAAAACCGTAATATGGGTTATCATATATTTCCGTTATGATTCAGATTAACACGCTGTCTGGTTGTTGGGTATTGTTAGCCACCTGGAGGCTGAGATGCTAACCCACATTGAGGGAGGCTCTCGCCACGTTAAGTTAGCTCGCTGGCTAATTTGCTGCTGCTACTCTAAAGTAAAAAGGCAGAAGACGATAAAGCAGGCAGTTAGAAATGACCAATAATTAAACATAGAATCATATAGTCCAGGGGATAAGCACAACAATTGTGCATTTTATGAGAAAAGCATGACATTTCTAATGTAGTTAGTGCATACCATAAGGTTTATTTTCAGATGTGGAGGGAAGTCAGATTTGACCTGTGAGGACCGTGAGAGGTCAAATCCAAGATGGCCGCCAGTCTCTCGGGTCAAATGTTCAAACACGCTTAATTTTGGAACCAAACATTGTAGAAAAACATTTAAGGTGTCATATTCAACTAAATTGGGGATCCCCAATCATTTGGTGATACTTTTGAGATCGCCAGAATTCAAGAAAATGCATTTAGGTGAAGATCAAGGTAGAAATTGACCACAAATAAGCTGTCAATCAGTTGAAATTTGCAAATGAACACCCAGTGGTGTCACTGTGGTGAATTTAGTTATTTATCGTGTGTGTGTGTGTGTGTGTGTGTGTGTGTCTGTGTGTGTGTGTGTGTAACAAAGTAACAGTGAAAGTAACAGTGAAAGTAACAGTGAAATCCAAGAAGGCCGCCAGTCCGCTGTGTTTAATGTCCAAGTTTTTTTAAATTTTGGAACCGAACAATTCCCATTTATTTGATGATACTTTTGAGATCGCCAGAATTAAAGAAAATGAATTTAGATCAAGGACAAGGACAAATTACATTAAAAACGTTTGGATTGGACCTGTGCAATATAGTGAAATGTGCTTCAATTTTGACACTATAGGGATAATAATACAAAAGAATAGACCCATGGTGCTAGTCTATTTTAATGATGATAATAATACAGATCAAAATCTAAAAGTCTCCAGAACAGAAACATAGTGCAGTGCACTTCAGTGCAGCTTTGGCACACTTGCATCGTCCAGTGCACCCTTTCTGGCAGCGACAGTGGATCAATTCATGGCACGATTTTGATGCTTCAGGTAGAGTGGTCCAAAGTGGCTGCCACCCAGTTGTTTCCTCTGTCCAGCCCAGGTCAGACGCCTCTGGCATCTCTGGATCCGGGACCAATGCCTGGTTCCAACAGTTGGCTTGGTAGCAAGTGCGCTTGATGTGCTTTTTCAGTGCTGCCTGGGTTGGAGGAATGTTCTCTAGAGATCTAGACTTCTGTGTGAAGAGCTGTTTCCTGGCATCATTCACCTCCATGCTCTCACTGGTTCGGTCGTACATCAGCACCACAAATCGCTCCAGCAGTAACATTGATCCTTCACTGACCTCACTTGGCATGCATAGGAGTTCATTGAAAGCACCATTCACCTCTGGGAAAGACTTCCACGTTTCCCAGGCAGTCTTCTTCCCTCTGCCAGCGAAGGCAGAGACGGTGTCACACTCGGTGAAAGCGTGAAGGACTGGGAGAGTCAGACACTTTGTTGGATTCATTGTGGCAACAATTTCATGAACAGCTATGTAGCGAAAGCTTGATCCAACACCAAAGGCAACCCACAGCTCATCAGGAGCTATCTTGCTGAATGAAGCCACAGCCAGTACCACGACATCGGTATCAACTGTACGTATGGTCACCTTCTTACACCCCTTTTGCACAGCATCTGCCACATGCAGAAGTAGACGAGTGTCGGCCTCCTCTTGAGAACACGGGGTAAGGCAGGCCAAGTAAGACTCAGCAGGAGAGCAGAGGACTCCACTTCCATCTGTTGCATACAGTTCCTTGCCCTCTGCGAGAGGAAGATGAACAACTATGCGTGACAGGAAAGCAAACAAGTCGGTTTTGTTCTCATCGCATCGAAGGAAGGCCTTCCAGTTCTTTGGCATCACAGTAGAAGGAGCCACCCTTTTCCTGGTGCCCTTTCCCCTCTTTTGTCTGGTTGAGGCTTTCAGGCTGGCAGGTAGGTATACATCCCAGACAAGGTCAATGCGGCTGCTTTTCTCAAGTTGAGCAGAGATGTATGGTGCAAACACTCTTTCTCCATACTCTTGAAATGTTCTTGATGTTCCAGGATTTTACATTTGAACCACAGCTGCACCATCGAGAATTGTTGCATCAGCCATAGGTACACTACTGTTTTCAAGCAGATCTGATTCTAGGCAGCGAAGTAGATCTGCTTTAACCCCAATCCGAATTTTGCCTCCAGTTGACAGAGCTGGTGGGGATCCCTGGTTTTCATGGGAGAATAAATTGTGGATGTCTCCATCTCGTGTTTGACAGGAGATGTACAGCCTCAAAAAGAGACCACAGTCACTTTTCAGTGCTGCAAGCTGTGCCTTTTGTTTCGACTTCATCTTGACCGGTGGCCTACTGAACAGTGGCAACTTGTTCTTTGGAAGTGTTTGTGTGACAGGTGTTGTACACTGTTCTAGCCTCTCTTTCACAAACGTGGTGTACTACTCCTCACCAAGGGTCTTGATCTTTCTCACAGTTTCAGCCACTTTGATGTCCATGATGTCCCTTGTGTCAACGACTAGTACATCTTGGCTGTGTTCTAGGAATGGATTTCCCATCTCTTCCAGTACTGTCACAAGTGCTTTAACTTCCTTCAGAAATACTGCTTGTACGCCAGGTTGCTGGTCGTGATGATGGTGCCTAGTGTCACTAGCACCATGCTGTTGCTCAAACTCTGTAGTGATCCTGGAAATGGCTGGCCCTGCTACCATCCAGCGTCTAAGTGCTCCTGGATTGCCAGTCAGTCCAATAGCCCCACCAGAACCTTTCACCATTACATTGTTCTGCTCATGGCACTGGTCGAGTGCCATGGCAGATAACTTGTTGCTGGTTTTGTGCACCACAAAATGTCCAGACTTGAATTCTGCTAGGACATGTGGATTTTTTCAGCGAGAGTCATCATGTCACGGATGTGTACGGAAAGCCATCTGGAGTAGTGTGTGTGATCTAGGGCGAACATCCAGGGCATGATCTGTGTCAGGGATTCCACGTACAGCTGGAAGTTACCTTCACGAAGTGACCTGATGTACCGCTGCAAGAGAAGCTCCAATGACAGGGTCTTTAAACAGTAGTCAAAGTGGACACTGGCCTTTGCTCGCTGTATGCACCACTCCTCAAAAGGCGGACTATCAGGTTGCATGTCATTAGATTCAGCAGATGTGCAGTCTTCACTGTAAGCTTGTTGGAGGAGTGTATAAAGGCTTGCAGCTGTGAGGAGGTGCGCATGGCGGGTCTTGGTGACATGGCTGGCATGTATGAAGGAATTTGCTGTTCCAGAACTTGCAATGTCAGCCTGTACCAGGGTGTTCGTCCAGCCACTGTCTTCCAGCCAGTCTCCCAGCAACTTCAACATGGCCATCTGAATGTGTAGACCACCGAACATGATCACAAAGTGATCCTCTCCATAAGTGGCTGGACAGGTCCACTGGACTTCCTTAGCAAGAGCATACAGTGGTTGGTCAGCTGCAAGGACAGGAATCTGACCAGCGTTCACGTGCTGAACTGCTGCCTTGACGATGTCCATGGAGGGACATATCATTGCCACTGAGTGTACATTGTCAAGAAACAGGTGCAGGTGGGATGACAGCTTGGTGCGCATCAGCGTGGTAGGCAGACCACGATATCCAGCCATCCTTGGTAGACTTTTCAACAGCTGTCTTGACTTTGCTGAGCCATGCATACATATCTTCTTTGGCAGCTGCAGCAGTCAGGAGGTTGGGAGGTCTCACAGGACCTTGTACAGCCGGCGCACTGAAGACCTTTGTCTTGAGGGCTGCTGGTGGCACAATTGTGTAGGCTGATGGTAGAGGTGTCACTGACTTGGTGGAAGAGCCACCCTGACCAATCACTAGGACACTACGATCAGCTCCACCATGTGTGTGTGACGGATGCTGCATAAGTGAGATTCCGGTGCCGTGGAAGGAATCTTTGACTGTTGCAGAACTTGGATTGTGGTCGATGTTGTCCACAGCTCCTGTTGTGAACAGTCCATGACGTAACTGTGGTGGGCACACTACATCTTCCACCCTAAAGCTCTGGCAGACACCATTGGCAATGTCTGATGTGAGATGCAACAGCCTGTCATAGGAAACACACAATCCCAGATTGAACAGTGTGTCAACCAGCCTTCTACTTCTCGTACTGCATGGATCTTGAGGGACAGCTAGAGTGGGAGTGGAGTTTCTTGGCTGCGGCTATGACGTGCTGAGCTTGGTGAATCCACGTTTCCTGCGTGCTTCACGCTGTTGAACACCATTAATCGGGAGATTGTTAGGGCAGGTTTTGTGGTGGCTGTGTGGACCAGCTGAGTCTGATGCTTGATGTTTGCCCCATCGAGTATCATGTTGACTAGAGCCAAGAGGGATGGTGGCACAGCCTCCTGCTGACAGTTTGCCTTGAATGACCCATCAAAGGAGAAACCTGACTCAAAGATCTCTTTGCGCACCACCTGTGCTGCTCGCATTAAGTACATGGAATCACTGTCATGATGACATGCCATCATGAGGGCTGGTCCAATGTCTTTCTCAAAACTCAGAAGTGTGTCTCTTCCCTGTGAATGTGCCCTCAGATGAGGAAGCGCAGAAAGCAGTCGGTTTTTCAGTCTGGTGGTGTGAATTTGTTTCTCTACAGTCAGACCAAGTTGCTCCAGTCTGATCTTGTACAGCTGAGCGATGTCTATCAGTTTAAATACAGGAGCACTGTCCTCATCACTCTTCATGTCTTCTAAGTATGCCACTAGCTCAGCAAAGGCTCTACCATGCAGGAAAGAATCATCTCGTTCATTGCCTTTCGGTGCAGCCTGTCTGGCTCTGTTGTACAGTGAACGCAGACAGTGGTGATGGTACTTGTCCTCAATGGCAATCATGTCTTCTGCTGCAAGCTTGGCCAACAGAACAGTGTCCTCAAGTTCAAGGGCACACTTACGCACATTTGTGTGAATGTTGTAGGTTGATGAATTATGTAAGTCTGCAGAACCAGCAGGCTCATTGCAGATGAAACAAGTAGGCTCCGTGGACTGTGGATGGCTGTGAGCAGATCGCGTGTGCACAGTATAGGTACTTTGATGTTGTCCTGTAGTTAATTCTCTAGGACTTTGTTCGTTAAATGCCTTTTCATTGAATTTTAGCCGACATTTCTTGTGCCACTCAGCCCTGTGTGCCTTCAGAGTGTATTCTATGCCATTCCCGTCATCCAATCGTTCCAGGTTGAGGTCCATTGGCATGTGCTGAAGGGTGTGGAATCAGAAAATGTCTTCTGCCCGGGATGCATAGCCACTATCAATGGGCTGTTTCGTTGATCTGAATGGACACTGTAAAGATTAATCTGTAACTACTTGACAGAGGACACAAATGTTACAGTTAGTGCTGGGGGGTGGCTTGGATTGCTTGGATGTAGAGGGCTGGGTCGGGTCTATAAGGATGTGATGCTTCGATATGGTTAGATAAAATCACCACTGCAGGAGAGAGGATTCTGAAACACAAATAACACAATATTAGTACCATACCACATTACATATAGGGTATTTTCTTAACCCTCCCGTTGTCCTCGGGTCAATTAACCCGCCACTTTGTTTAACAGCAGATAAAAATCCCTTAAATTATATTTTTTCTTGAAAATTTGAACTTGAAATTTGATGACTTAACTTTTCCTAGATTTTCAGTTCTGCCCGCCAAAGAAGGACTGTAAATCACATACTGTGTGCTGCAGGTGTATATCCAGTCTCTGATAGTGTTACGTTATTATGAGAGTGCTCTCATACTTGTTTGAATCTGAAATTGTATATATTTATATAAATATATATATAAATATATATATGTGTGTGTGTGTGTGTATATATGTCCGCATCTGTAGCCTGTTATTGTCTCATTATACCGCACTGTGAATGAATTAAAAGTAAATATATAAGTCATCATGAACACAGTTCTGTCCATCAGACAGAGGGATGCTGTGCCTCCTGTCATCATTAACAGACGTCTCTTTAAAATGACTGCTCAGAGGAGAGGATTTCTCATTTCTCTAACCGCCTGCTGCTTCCCCTCCTCTCTCCTCAGTTCCCCTCCTCGACTCCTCCGCTCGCATCTCCTGTGGGCGGGACTAAGACACGAGGATAGGAGTCGAGGAGGGGAATTAGAGAAATGAGAAAGGGCCACTGACAGTCACACTTTGACAACATGCAGGCCAACATGCCAGGACAGGTGTGTTAAACAGCCACAATTAATAACACAGTGACTCATGGGTTTCTGAGAAGTGTAACTGACTGTTGCCGCACTTACGCATGACATGACCAAAGAAGATTGATCAGTTGATCATTACATGACCAATGTGTATATTTAAAGGTGACTACTTTACGTGCGCTCCAGGTAAAGGGTTGTACAATCATAGTAATGGTTCAGCTGGATGGAGGAGAGGGTGCTGCATAGAGTGATTAATTCACAATGTCATTCCAGATTAAGTAAACAATGTAATGTATTCACCAGGGAAAGTTTGATATTTCATAATTTTGCTTGTTGTAACATCTGGATGCATTTTGATTTTTGTGTCATTCAAACCAACAAATAATTGCTTATGACCTACTTTGTTTTTTTAGGTCTGCCCCAGGCATTTGAAATTTTTGTTTTATGAACAATGATTCATGTATTGTTATTGAACCGCTCAAACCCCAATGCCCTCCCAACATTTTCCAATTTCACCTTTTGTTATAGAAACCGTGATTCATGTGATGACACGCAATGAAACGGAAAACTCTTAATATTGTGTCATTTTAGCATTATATTTTCTGATCCTAAAGTTGCACTGATATTTATTTTCATATAAAATAAGATAAGATATACTTTTTGATCCCAAATTTGGAAACGTTTCCGTTGCAGCAGCATGTAAAACAAAGTATTGCACATAAATTAGAAATAAAAAAAGATTAGAAAATAAACAATTATACAATATAATAATTTCTAAATAGAAGATAAAACATAAAGTTCTAAAAAAGTGAAAATAAAAAAGTTGACCGTATGTGCCATGAATCAAATAACTACATGTCACGTGAACGTTTTGACGAAAACAAATGTACAAATCGGTTTATTATCACTAATTTATTTTCTTTTGAGGGCCTGCAACTTCACTGTTTTTATTAAATCCACCAGCCTTTTCACGGCAGCAGAAAACTGCAAAAAAGCTCATAAACCAACAATACGTTGCCTAAATGACAGACACACAAATTAAGCAAGTTGCTGTTAAACCATGGCCATGGAGAAGCTAAAGCCGGATATTTCACTCAGGAGATTGTGAATAGAGCTTAATGGAGGGTAATTATTAGACTAAGATTTGTCTGGGGAATGCTAAATTGCCTCACAAGTCCACAGGATGTGTGAAAAGGTAGGTTGACACGTACGAGGAATTTGACTTGGAGTCGTGATGCAAACATAAAAGTAAAACAAAAATTCAAAACACAGATAGAACTATTTTAAGAAAACTATAGTAACATAAAAAAAAAATAAAAAATATAGTAAAATATAGCAGTATTTACATTGAAATAGAATGGAATAAAAGATGTGCAGAATAAAACAGATATTGTGTACATTGTGTGCATTAATGTAATAGAGTCTATGATGTGGCTGAGGTAAAGTGTCAGTGGGGGTCCCGGGCCTTGTTGATGAGGCCGGTAGCGGAGGGGAACATGCACATTTCCTGCAAAAACATTTTGAGATGGGATGAGGTGAATCTGTCAAAGAAATAAACGTATGCTGATTTAACTACAATCAACAAAGTTATTCTAACTGGGTCAGTTTCACTACAATCTTTTGAACCTAAGGCAGTTATGAGGAAATGGATGGAGGTTTAAACACTTGCACAACACCAGCTTGCTCACCAGTCGTCGCGATACCCCAGAGATTCTAGTCATTCACTTCGAGGAAATGACTACGATAATTAAGTGAGGTAATTATGTAAGTGAAAGTTTGTGTGATTTCATGAAGCACTGAGACATTTCCAGCGAAACCCACTGAAGACATTGTAATGATGCTTTGTGGATGCGACCAGCCAACTCATGGTGACTAACTCATTGTGACACCAAACTGTAGACAGTGCAGGGCATTTGACCCCACAGTCAATTATGTTTCTTTTGTTTTTAAGCAGATGTTTTTCTCCTAACTCTGAGGTGAATGTGTCAACGCTGATTTGTTCTCTCACATTGCCACCAATAAAATGTGAATAGCTGTACTGATGCATGGAAAATGATGGGAATTACCCCAGGGTCGAGGCTGGGTCACATCAAAACAAAACGGTTACGGGGAGAAGGCGTATTCAGATAGTGGAGAAGTTACATTTTGGTCAGCTAATGTGGGATGTGTGCAGGCAACAGGGCAGGGGAGGTGGGAGTCAAAGGATGTGGGTCACTGCCACAGCGCCCACCAGTTCCCGCAATGAGACCCTATTTTTCCGTCTTGCCGGGCACTTCCTTTTAAGGGTATTTCTGGCCTTGCAAGTCTGTAATTTAAAGCATGGAGGTTCAGGCCATTCCTGAGCCCCTTTTGGAGTTTGTAGTGGGTAAAGTACATAGGGGGATGCTTACATTGCACTTCTTTGATAAATCCACCCTCTTTCAACATATCAAAACCACATGTTGATACAATAATCCGGATCTTAACTGCCGAGTAAAACCCTGTTCTAAAGGGAGAGTTGCAGTGTGGGAAATAGCAAAGAAGGTCTGCATGCTGTGAGGTCATTTGAAATATGCCCAGGAGCCGGGGACACGGCCGGGATTTGATCAGAGCCCGCCACATCAGTCGGCATCTTAGTGCAAAGGAAGCTGAGTGTTTGGACAGGGGGCGGCAGGCTTCGCCCAGACACAGGCGTCTGCGATTCCTCTGGTGCCTTTGGTAAACTGAAAAGAAATGGAAGCTTATTTCTACTCATTTGGTAATAGATGTGTCACTTCCTGTAATTTGTCTTGGTCTCTGATCCACACCCTGCAGTTGTGTTGTTGTCCATGTGTTCAGTAACTTCCCCTTTGATTAAGAGTCATGCTTCTAACAATTTGGGAATTTTCCTTATCTCCAAAGATAGGGAAAATAAAAGTCTGAATTTTCCTTAAACACGCCGAGTACATGAGTCATTACAAGTTGGTTTTACCATTTTCCTTGGTGCTCCGACTGTCTCCATGCCTGGTTTACACAAACATGAAGTAACAGAACTGTGGAAAAGCAACCAAGCAAAAATGCTCAACTATGGAAAAGAGTGGAAATATTTGCCAGAGTGGCCAGAAGACAGTTTGTGGCCAAATATGATGTAAGCCAGTGAAGCAGCCACAGCAGATATACACACATACTCTCTCTTTCTCTCTCTTTCTCTCTTTATCTCTCTCTCCATTAATTATCATCAGCTCAGCTCTAATCATCACACACACAATGCCCTCACTTTGATGTCTTATTTCTAGTCAGAATCAACACGGGAGGACCCAAACCCAGATATTTTTCCTAACTTTCCAACAGAGGAGCCATCAAGTTATGCTCATGAGTAAGGGATGAGAAACAACTAAAGAATTTGACTCTTGAATAATGTTTCTTTCACAGAAGAGTGGAGGGATTTAAGTAGCCTACGTTTAGGGGAATCGCCCCCAGATTGAATCTATTAAGTTTAAGGGGATGATGTCACTTCTTCCCACTCCTCCTTCACTCCTGTTTCTCTTGGTATTTTCATCTGTTACAGTCTTTTAGTAGTTCCTGAAACTGACTGTGCATTCATTCTCACTGAAGGAAAAAAACACATATAACTGGGTTAGAGGTATGGGCTGATGATGACCCTGGACCCACATCAGTATTATTTAAGAAGTTAATTTTAATTAGCTTGAAAGGTTTCAATGCCTGTAATCATCTTTAAAGTGACAATTTATCAAATAACATATCAACTGAATGTGCAGCTCCCATTGGCTTAACATTAGCTTTAAACCATTTCAACTCATTGTTTAGCTTTCCAGCCCACATCTTACTGTTGTGTTTCAATCTCTCATAGCGCCATTTTCGACCCAAGTTCCATAAATAAACTCTAAAAACCCACAGTATGCTACCTGCTCAGCAACAATCAGCACACAGACAGATTTAGCAACAAGCTAAAGTAAACACTTAGCAGCTAAAGAGATAAATGTTTCCCTCTGAACTTGGTAGAGACCCTAAACAGACTGTAGATTGTAAATGTGCCACTACACATGAATTATAATGTTGCTTCATACCTGCTGGATTTGTAAGAATTAAAGGGTTAGAAAGTTCACCACATCATCTTAAAGTCTGACCTTGTGTAATTGCTGTGTTTTATGCTTTTGCTGTCGCTAAGTGGCCAAAACAATCAGTTATTGCAGGTTTGAGGTACATATGACATTGCAAAACCATTGAGTAAAGTTGAAGAAAGGGAAGAAGATGAATCACAGCTGAGCGGATGTTGTAAAAAGTATCATATCGTAAGGTCACAGTTACCACTACAGTGTGGCCTTAGGTTGAGGGTCAGATGGAGGTCAGTCCAAAGCAGTTCAGCCTCACAGCTACTATCTTATTCACATTAGAGGAATACAGGAATGTTAACACTTGTAACACAATTTATCAAACTGTTTCTAAAAACAGTCCGATAAAAAACACTCTCAAAACAGTATTGGTGTTTTTAATTTTTTCTTTTGTATGTTTTAAACAAACATAGTTTTCAAGATGTGGCTTTGGAGGTGCTGGTAGACATGTTGTTACTTTTTGACAGGCTATGTTTCAATCTTACATTTCCATTACAAAAATAGGAGATAATCATTTTTTTGTACTCTTGGCCGTAATACAACTAATTATATTTAGCAAAAATGTCTAAGCATTACTTTAGATGTTGTGTCTGTGTTTATGGATTCAAGAAAAGGAATCCTGGTGACCCCTCTGACTTGGTGACACACACACACACACACACACACACACGCACAATCAATACAGTACACTCATGGTCTGAATATATATGATACAGGACTGGAGATATAACTTTCCCTTCCATTTTTTGGGTTGGCAAAAGCCCAACATAATTCTCTGCTGACTTTTTTCTGCTCACCAAGATAATAACCTAAGATAGGGAAACACCAGCCATAATGACTCTAGTTTTCCAAGCCGTTTAGGTCATGTCCTCTTTAAAGCTGGTTAGGTTTATATATTACAAGTTATTTTCACGTTATATTTAAATATTGTTATTCTTAAAGGGATTTTAGGTTTAGATTGGAGGAAAACTCAAGGTTAAGGCTGAGATTATGGTTTATGGCAGGGGTGTCCAAACTACGGCCTGGGGGCCAACTGCGACATTTGAAATGGCCCTCAGCTAAATTCTAAAAGCATAATGGAATATGGCCCACACCTGAAACTTTGCTTTTCTTACATTTCACTTCCTAAATATATATATGAAAACATAACACAGTAGTATTCAAGTCATAATAAGCCCACTTTTCAAATAAATTCAGTCAATTAAGATTGAAAAAATGTTCCAACAAATCTTAGTTGATTAAAAAAAAGGCCCAAAAAACGTATTTGTATAACAAACTTGAAATATACCCTTCATATTTCCCCTTAGGAATGAGCTGCCAACACTTTTTGTAACAAAATAAATAAAACCCTATGGAACACTGTGATGAAGGCTGTTTCTTCGAGCATATTCAAGTTTCAAGCTAAATTTACCAACATTTTATTGATTTTGCTAACTTATACCTTAACTTATTATGAGGAAATAACTCACCTCTAGTGAGTGGCCCAGCCCATCGTATGTTTTTCTGTATCTGGCCATCACCAGTGAAAAAGTTGGGTCATCACCACTGGTTTAGGGAAATGACATAAAACTTTCCATGAAAAGAGAAGACAAATGCGTGTGTGTATGTGTGTTCGTGTGTGTGTGTGGGGGGTGTGTGTGTGCGTGTGTCCCACCCCTCCATGCGACAGTAGCTATTGTGACAGAAAGTGACGGGTACGCGGGTGGATGTGAACACTTTGGGAGCCTCTGACCTCCACAGAGCGGCAGCAGCTCACTGGCTGAGCCCCCAGCAGGGGAGGAGTCTGCCGCCAGACTGCAGTGATAAAACCCGGCTGCTCCTGACGGTAGTGGAAAACAGATTTGGAGGAGGAAGTCTCTGAGTGCACTCTTCAACAGGAATGAACTCCCTCTCATGCCGTGTGCATCTCATACTCTGACTACTGGACCGTCTGTTATTCACGGGGATACTTCTCGCTTAAGCTGGTCTTCAAAGGGTTCTTTCACGTTTTCTTCCACTACTTTGAATCAAACAGCTTTTTAAGATGACCTGGACGGCGAACAGTTGTTTTGTGACTCTGGCCATCCTGTTTCTGTGGCGGGGGGAAGAGGTAGCAGAAGCCTGCAGCTGCTCCCCAGCGCATCCTCAGGAGGCGTTCTGCCACTCAGACGTCGGTAAGTCCACTCACTGAGCCATATGAATGAATATGATGCAGCATTTAGTCATATATGTTTCAATATATCATGTGGAGGATGATTTCATGGATTGCTGACGATTAAGCTGTAGGTGTGAATGCTGAGAGGGAAACTTTCCCCACTCTTGTGTTTACAATTACAGGGGGAGGAGGAAGATGGAATTTTCTGTCTCAATCTTTCTTTCCACTGCCCTCCCCTTTTTTCTATTCCTCTCTTTGATCATATGTTGATATTTTAGCCTTGATAGCAACAGGAATTCCCTTTGTGTTATTTGCCAGTTCAGCTGACTTTTGTTGATCAGTATAAGAACCACAAGAAACACATTTTTAAAGTGTTTACAATATTGATTACAAAAGCATTTTTGCCACATCAATGGCTTTTATTGAGGCTGATTATAGCCCCCGCCCCCCCAACATTTTTTATTTATAATGTAATCAGATGCAATACAAGGAATTTGCTTCAGTTTTTAGTGAATAACATTCACATAGTACGAGTAAATTAGATGAGCAAGTAATGCAAACACCTAGAAACAATACTTTAATTAAATGAGATCTAAATCTAGGACTTATATCTGGAATAAAATAAGATTAGAATACAAATATGGGAGAAAAAAACATATGGGTGTATCATCTGGTGAGTGAACTATGGATGGAGTAAGGCTCATCTGTATCATGCAAAAATAAATGACTCCCACCATCCTTAAATCAGTGGTTGAGAGGTTTATGGTGCACGACTACTAAATGGTAATTTAATATACTCTTTCTTAAAGGTCATGTGGATCCTTTGCATATATATATTTGTTTAACATATTACAGAAAACTTGCTTGTTGCTGCATCAACACAGGCCTTAAGCTAACGGAGTCTCAACAGTGACCAGCTTGTTTAGCTTTTTACCTTTGCTGAGGGTCTTTTTTCTTGGTTGTGAGCTGGCTGAATGTGCGGTATGTATACAGAAGCTGACTTATTCAAAGGCTTCTCTTGACCATTGGATTCCATGGCGCTGGAGGGTAAAGAAACCACATTATCCTGGGGGAGAGTTTACTGTAAAGAAGGGAAAAAAAGTTTAGTAGTTCCTCTAACCTTTCGTCACTAAAAGAGGGAAGAAAATTAGCTGAGATGACATTTAACATTTACTGTGATTTCCAACGGATCAGTTTCAACACTGAGGTCAGCTCCTAACATGACCTTTACCCCCCTAACCCTGCTTCAGCACCATGGATAGACCCTCCTGCTTAAATAAACCATCATTCTGTTAGGATCAGCCTTTCTGGCCTGAAGGCTCTTGATACTTAAACAAGTTAATCTGTGACGTTTATGGAATGTAAAGTCACTGTGGCTGCTATAGAGAAAATGAATGGGTGGCTGACTTTGCAAAAGATGCTTTGTTGAGCAAGCAAATCCAAAATGAAGGTGGTTATTTACCATTGGCGGTTCTGCCGTTACATTTTTCCTTAGTTTAAATGTCTTATTTCAGTTTCTGGTCAACTCTCCAGGTGATTTGTATGAAGATAAAACAAAGTTATTTGGATTAAAACATTGTTAGTAGTAAGATATTGTCTTGAGGGCCCCCTACCTATACTGTCAGACAATTGTCTTATGTAATAAATATTACTTTAGTTAAATAGACTATTTCTGGGAGTCTATGGAAAACTACTCAAGAACATGAGCTTCTTGCAATCTAAGTTACAGTGAAACCCTTAATAATAGGGAAGAAAAATCAACGTGTTCATAAATGACTAATTCGTATGCAACCATTGCAACATTAAGGTCTCTTGCAACTTCAGTTTGAAGATACTTTTTGTTCTTCATACAGTATTTTTGTTTTGGAAGGCAACATTCAGATAGCATGAAAAATGCAGGTAAATTATAATTCCTAATGAAACATACAAGTACAATAATTAATCTTAATGGGTTAGTTTCCACCACTGCTCCTAATAGACCTCAGCGTTCAGTGTTTTACAAGACCCTATGTTTTTTCCCTCTCAAAAACAATATACCAGCAGGTCAGCTATGGTTGTAAACATGTATTTCCATTTGTCTTGTAAAACAGACAGAGCAGGAACAAAAAAATATTTCCTCATAAATGGAAATCCATCCCTTGGGTCCTTGGCTGAGGCAGAGGAATGCTGTGCGGTCATATGCTGCGCTCATTATGGATTTGCAGTTTATTCCACATTTTCTCTGTGATTGTTAAGTGTACCTGACCCTTATGTGAAAAGAGAGCTAATCTTTTTAGAAATGAAAGAAAGACAAAACTAAACAGATAGAATATGTGCATGCTCTCACACCAGCTGCTGTCTACTCCAGCATCTCTGGTTTTAATGCATTACATTGATCGGTCAGGCAGGTTCATTTAATGTTATAAAGCAAATACACATACACAATACCATACTCACCTGTCCAATGTGCAATACTCAATTGGAAGCAAGAAATTAAAAAACATTAAATAATAATAATAATAATAAGGTTGGATTAAGCAGAGAAATCGTTTGAATGTGTAGTTTAGTATTTGTCATTCAAAGTCTTCCCACTTTGCGGCTTCTCAGAAAGGAGCACAGATGTACAGGCCCTGCAATTACATGACATGCCAGTGCTTTCTTATCCTTCCCTCTTTGTGTTGTCAAGAACTCCAATGACCACAATGCTGCCTACACAA
Source organism: Dissostichus eleginoides (assembly GCA_031216635.1). Taxonomy (NCBI): domain Eukaryota; kingdom Metazoa; phylum Chordata; class Actinopteri; order Perciformes; family Nototheniidae; genus Dissostichus; species Dissostichus eleginoides. The sequence continues at coordinate 17,200,877 of CM062277.1, forward strand.
TATTGTGTTTATTGTTTAGTAATAGCAAATGAGATGGTTCCCTTGGTCCCCAGTTTTCTGAAATGTATGTTGTGTATAGGGCTTGGTCAGCCTGTACAAGTGAACAAAATCATGTCCTGCTGGAATTAGTTATACACCGCATATCAGCACAGGATATCAAGTCTAAGCTTCAGGAGTTAAACGCACACTATACCACCTCAAGACTTGTTTTAATGTGTTAGTACATTTGAGCTTGTTTTGGATTTTATTGATAATTGTTCATGAAAAAAGCTGGAATGTGGATGTTCTGAAAATAGTGAATGGAAGAAAATCATTTGTCTATTTAAGCATTTAAAGGGATAACCCTCACCCTCACAAAACTGTCCTCAAATTACTCATGTTCACATAAACCCAATAATTCACAGTTTTTTACAAACTGTGCATATTTTCACACTTGCTCAATTTGTGATTTGTTAACCAAAGCCATCTTCACTTGTGTAGATTATCACTTGGTGCAGTTTACCATTATAAATTATTCCTGTAGTGTGTACAGCTTTGTTTGTCTGCGACTTCTGCTGCACATAGCAATGTTCCTGTTTTAAAACTAAATCCTCCCACTCTCCTTTTTTAATGCCTTTTACCTCTTCTCCCTACTTGTAGGTTTGTGACAGTATTGCTTTGAAAGGCTTCTCGAAAATACACTATCTACATCTGCTGTGTGACTGCTATTCCTGTCCGGGCTCTCCTCTGTTCCCCTGCCTTGAGAATATAACCATCCTCTTCACATCGTGCTTTCACAAACTTTCCTTTTCCCCTGTTTTTTTTTCTTTTTTTTTTAGGGTTGACTCACTAGAACCTTAAAAGGAGATGTTCTCTACAACTCTACTGTCAAAGAATTAAGGCACATATGGCTTGCAGTTTCATACATCCATCATATATCAAGTGAAAAGGCTTGATCTTGTTTGGTAAGGCAGAGGGCTGGTGATGGTCTGAGGCAGTCAGTAGCTGCCACCTTGAGAAAGACACAACTTGAACTGAGACTTCCGAGAGAACATCTGTTAGACATTAACTTTATCGCTAGTCCGCTTAAAAGCTTGACTTTTGAATATGATATTGTAAGCATAGTATAGTGAAGGCAGTAATCATTGCATATTCACAATTGGATTCACATGACACAAGCAGTTATTGTGAAACATATCTTTGTGTTTAATACTCAGCTCGAAGGCTCGTTCGTAAGGCTTTGATGGTGTTTTTCCACTTGAACTGTTCTATTTTTTTCTACCGTCGAAACCTCGCTGAATCAGGGAGCTGAAACTTCAGAGTGCAAAAGAGAGAGGGAGAGGAAAGGAAAGGTTTCACACAAAAAGAAGAGGGGCTGATGTGCATGTCAGCACCTCAATCCAGATCGAGAGGCAGGCCGGCAGAGAGGCCTGGGGGCGAAGGAGAGCATTCTAGTTCAGATTTTCAAAGACTGCTGACTGGCTTCCTCCTGCGTCGGCCTGGGAGCAGGCAGCACACATTCCTCCCTCTGATTGCAGCTGATGAAACAATCATGTTGCTTCTGTCTTCCCAGCACATGCAAAATGCTCAGATCCAAGCCACAGCAAAGAGTTGTGGCTGTCTTTAGCATGCCAAACCTGGACAGGGCTTGGATCAGATACAGACAGACTCAGATCCTGTTCCGTTTTAACATGATAATGGTGTTTGACTTTGAAACTCTTGTCTTCAAATTAAATGTGGGTTGTGTTTGTCTCTTTCGCAGTTATAAGGGGAAAGGTAGTTGGAATGCAGGAGGTTGATGCTGGCAATGACATCTATGGAAACCCCATCAAGCGTATCAAATATGACATCAAACAAATCAAGGTATGTGAAATTAAAGCTATCATTTTCATGTTGGGGTCTAAACTTTTTCCTTAATGAATCTTAATTGACTTTGCTTTGTTTGAATTGTCAGATGTTCAAAGGTCCCAGCGATGATATTGACGCCATATACACCGCCCCCATTTCTGCAGTGTGTGGAGTGACTCTGGAGAAAAATGGCAAGGAGTATCTCATCACAGGTACAACTTTTACCAAATTCCAAATCCCACATTATAAAATATAACAAATATTGTTCTTTGAAGAGTCTTAGTTTTATGTCATCTAATGCTCTTTTCCCTCTCCCAGGCAAACTAAAAGATGATGGGACGATGCATATCACACTGTGTGACTTCATTGAGCCCTGGGACGAACTGAGTGAAACCCAGAAGAAGAGCCTGACTCAGCGCTATGAAATGGGCTGTGGATGCAAGGTGGGAAATGACCCCAAACTAAAATAATCTTTTAAAAATGCAGAGTTGCAAGAGTTGTAAATGTCATCCCTGATCTTGGTTTCTTTCCTGATCCTCAGATCACCCGCTGCACCTCCATCCCCTGCATGGTCAGCAGCCCGGCCGAGTGCCTGTGGACGGACTGGCTGATTGAGAAGAAGGTCTACGGAGGGCAGGCCAAACACTTTGCTTGTATCAAGAGGAGTGATGACTCTTGTGCCTGGTACAGAGGGTCAGCACCGCCCAAAAAGGAGTTCATGGACATCGAAGACCCTTAATTCCCCCACTGACAGATAGTGTGAGGATTTCTGAGATTAACTAAAATTCAAATACCAAAATACAAATACATACCCAAGTAAAATTCCTATTTAGTTTTTTCTTCTTAAAAAGCCATTGGGTGTGTGCTCTATGGTAAGGTTGTTTTCTTTCATGTACAGGTCTTATTCAACAGTCCTAAAATGCAGCACTTTCAGACACTTCTGCCCCTAAATCAAAAGCACTTCCTCATAATCCACTTCTCCGTCAGCTGAAATAATTATCAACGGGATTAATCATCAAAAATCAGTATAAATGTTCATAGCATTTTAGTTCTTCAGGAATTAATTTGCCATTTTTGTAACCAAAGTTTTTGTTTAAAGTGAACTATAATTCAAAGCGTACACACATACATTCAAATTATAACAAATATGTGAATTAGTGTGCTCATAAATAACAGTAACTGGCAAACGGCGCCCTGACTTGTGAGAGCAGAGCTACATCAAGGAAGGAGAGCCACCTGTTGCCTGTCCTGGTTCAGGTCATTTCTTATGCAGAGTATGCAAAAAACTATTTTCATGTTTTTTTTCTTTCTTTTTACAGTGTGGCAAAGCTTTATAGAGCAAGTACAATCAGTGATTTAGCTAAATGTTGTCTTTAATTAATCCTGAATAAAAAAGAATGCACTGTAATCACAATTGATTAACAAAAACAACAGTGATATTGTCTCTAATGAAAAATGTCCAAGAAGAGGATTGAATCCTTTATTTTGTGTTTTTTAACAGCTTTTCTCTGTGTAATGCTTTAGTGAACAAGCATATTTTATTTAAAAAGTGTTTATGATTCATCATATTATGTTTGAAAAGACCCCGATATTTTGATGTGACTTTTAGTATTGTGTAAAGAGGGGAACAAATATGTTACCAGTATTAGCAAGCAAACACATTTTAATGTGCATTCAAATAAAAAAATGTTGCCTCAATGTTAACTATGACTGGCTCATCTTTTGGGACATTGGGTTAAAAAACATACGGTAACCAAACATCCATTTCTTTCAGAGCCTTTGTTATGACTTTTAAAGTGTTGAGCAAATGTCATAGTTAATATGAATGTAAAAAGATTCTTTGTAACTGTAGTCACTATGATGTCTTGTGCTGGTTTCACATAAGACGTTAGAGATGATTTTTGCATGCATGTCCAGCTGAAACAATGCTGTACAATTTGACTATTATATTAAATGCCAAACCCTGTTTTGCTGCTATGTCTTGGTTATTTACACATCAATGGGTTATGTATCCATTTTCACATGACTCCTGCATTCATCATTTATCGAAACAAATTAAGATTATGTTATTTCTGGACATGTACATAAACTCACATATTTAGTTTCAAATTACAGAAAAAAGCTACTTCATAATTGTTTTAATGGACACATTGTGCTGAGAAAACAGGAATTCACATTTATTCTAGGCAGGCACAAGTCCTACAGCAGGAAACAGAAAAAAACGGTATAATGAACTTAGTGACATTTCGTATTTATTTCGTTAACCCAAATCAGTATCTACATACGGGGCAGGGACAGTAGTTACAGTAGGCTACCAGGAACTGATTTCCGACATTTTAACAGCAATCTGCTGCCGCTTAGTGGAGAAGACCAAATGTGACATTCACAGACATTCCTTCACGAGCCTGTGCACAATGAGAAGCTATTTATCTGGATGATATAATACCCTTGTATGTATAAGACATTACTATAACACGGTTAGGGTTGGATATATTCGTTACATTACAAATCTGTGTACCGTGATGAAATATGATGGTATTTTACGACAATTAAATATGTGGTCAAACCATGTAGCAATAGGGAAATTGACACAAGGGAAACGATTTCTTTCCTGGTGGGATTTTAATGTATTTGAGAGGCAGCTTCAGTGATTCGAGACCAACGTCACTGCAGCATACAATCGAGGGACGTTTTAGCGCTCTTTGTTGTTACATTACATTATAATTTGTAATATGTATCGCGCCGATAGCATCAATGGTAAACAGCGGTGACTGGAAGTCACGTGTGGTTTTCTCCCTACAGCTCTGCGTCAGTTTAAGCGCTGATTGGCTGAGCCTTTCAGCTACGATGTGACCTATTCTCCCATTGGCCTTTCATCCCTGTCAATCATTGTTGTTGCCGCCCTCTGATAATGCAGCATGGGCGAAAATACCAGACCAAAAAGCTACAGCCGAGGAAGCAGACCGCTCTACTGTTAACGATTTTGGACGATTGAACTGAAAGGTAAGTAAACCATCGCCCTTTAGAAAACCGTAATATGGGTTATCATATATTTCCGTTATGATTAAGATTAACACGCTGTCTGGTTGTTGGGTATTGTTAGCCACCTGGACGCTGAGATGCTAACCCACATTGAAGGAGGCTCTCGCCACGTTAAGTTAGCTCGCTGGCTAATTTGCTGCTGCTACTCTAAAGTAAATAGGCAGAAGACGATAAAGCAGGCAGTTAGAAATGACCAATACTTAAACATAGAATCACATAGTTATATATCGAAGTAACGACGACGGGTTGTCTTAACTTAAGACTGTTTAGGTTGGAATTACCATTAGCTGTGGTCGATGTTAGCAACTTAGCATTTAGGCTATGATGAGTTGACTTCAGCTGGAGTACTGAGGCTGCCCGGTTAGTGGAGGCAATAACGATAATGACGAACCAGAAGAACTGAAAAGTCAGATAGTTAGGTAGCTGTCAAATGTAGTAATAATAATGAAGGGATTTCAGAAGTGACAGCAGTAGCTGTGCTGCCTTCAGGTGCTCGATAAAAAAATCCCTCGTTCGCATTACGTCCACGAGTGGGTTAGTGTGATTTGAGGTGCTTAGTGGTTACTATAAATAGTTTTTTCATTTAAACATGAACATGTCCAGCAGCTTTATTCTTGTCAGCAACACTATTGGCATAATGAAATAACTGGACGAAAAAAATCTTACCTTTTTTTTTTTTTTTAATACAATAACCGTAATAGTACTTTCTAAATATGTGCAAATGGTGCATCTTAAAACGTGCACATGTGTAATTGAGTTATTTACATGTGCTTTTATCAGTCGTGACAGGAGCAATTGAAGTAATTACATATTAGTTATCCAGGTGAACTTCTCTATGACCTACTATGATATTATCAACATAATTGAACATGTTGACATCAGTATTAAGTCCATTTTAATTTGCTGTTTGTTTTCATGTGGCAACAATTTTGAAACACATTTTCCTACTATTTGAGAAGTTTGAACCAGCATTCTCGTCGTTGAGTTGATAATCTAATAAAGTATTTGACTAAACATTTTAACTTTAATTACAGTTTTTCAAATGCCGCTGTAACTAAATAGATTTTTGCCATATTATCGCACGGTTCAGAGATTGAAATTCATTTGAGCTCTATAAAAGTTTCCCTAAAATAAGCATTTCGAAACAATTCAGTCAGTCGTGTTGGTCACGTGAAGGCCACTTTGTTGAATTAAATTGTTCTAATCTTTTGTATGTGTTGGTCCTAATATAATGCACTAGTGTGTGCTTTCAGAAACCTAGAAAAATATATATGTGTTGCTGTTATTTGCCCTGTGATTGCATTACTAATGTATTTCATCCGATTAAAAAATATTGACAACTCCAATGATGTCTCTAAGCATGTCAGTATGAGAAGTGCTTCTTAAATATAAGACAAGCAGGTATATTTTTTTATAGCCAGCATATAAGTCATTAGAGGCCACTTGTTTCCATGGTCATATTAAGGAATTGCATCTTAAATACACTGCAGTTGCTTGAAATAGTGTAAGTAGAGAGTATTGATATACCTGAATGAAGAACCCTTGTCAGTATTGTTGGTGCATATGGGGCTTTGGCATCATTATTGGTGGCAGTATTCACATGTGGATTAAGTGGTCAGTCCAGGCACCGGGTTGCCACTAGACAGTGCCGAACTAACTGAACAATTTAATGGTGCAGTGTGTTGAAACAAAAACATATTCTGCCACCTTAAACACCTGTGTTGTGGTCAGTGTATCTACACTGCCGCCTGGTCTTGCAGTTGCATCGCTGCAGGAAGTCGAGTCCCTGTGGGCTTTGCCGTTTTTTAGTTGTATCACCCGCACGTGAAGGTCAGTGTGCCCTTGTGTATACAATGCATGTTCAGCCCTCCTTCCCTCTTTATGACGTCAATGCCCACTCTGATGAGCACGATGATCGTGATGCTCCATGCCTTTGGTGTTGGTGTCGAACTGTAACATGATGTAATGCTTTCCCTTCTGAAGGAGGATTTGTTGGGTTTGGAGCAGGAGGATACTGAATGCCCCTCGGTCAGCACTAAACATATTTTGCCAGCCTGCTGCCTTTTTAACACTCCAGTAGTCAATCACTGAGCTGTGTCTTGCAGACAGTATTTGTTATTACCCCTGAAATATAAGACGAATGCAAATGTTCTTTATCATATGATTGATAGTCTCCATGATTTGCAGATTTACTGAAGAAAACATGCCAATTGGTGGAAGATAACAATAAAGCATTGATGCAGGCTTGATAAATGGCAGCTAACAGCAACTGTTTACACCTCATGTGCTCTCATGCTTGTGCTCTCATGCTTGTCCTCTCCCTTCTCATACACTCTCCGCCACCCTCCGTACCAACGTCTGCTGTGTTGCATAACTGTGGGGACAGCTGCCAAGACCCAGCTGGCTTCTCAGATGCATTCAGTCCTTATATTTGTTGTGGAGCTACGTCAGGATATGTGGCCTGGAGAGCGTGTTATTGGGCACTTACGTGATTATCTGAGAGATAAATTCAACATTTATTTGCTCAGCTGAAGGTTTACTTAAGGTCCTGTTCAGCTCAAAGGGCTATTAACACTCCCATAATGACAGTTTAAAGTCCCAACACATTGACAATGTAAAAGACAATCAAGGTGCTGCGAGGTGCTTTGATGTAGATCCAATAAGACGTTTGATTGATCCCTATAGGAAATGAGTGTTATTCATTTTGTGTAGTTTTATGTGGGCCTATTGAAGTGATTTTGTGAACAATTTATGACATCCAACTTTCTCTGCAGTGATGTTCCAACAATGCCGATAGTGGATAAACTCAAAGAGGCGTTAAAGCCTGGTCGAAAGGAGACGGGGGATGAGGGGGACCTCAACAAACTGTTGGCCTCTTCTGCCAAGAAGGTCCTCCTGCAGAAGATCGAGTTTGAGCCTGCCAGCAAGGGTTTCTCATATCAACTGGACAGCCTGAAGAACAAGTATGTTATCCTCAATCCCCGGAACGAGGGCGCTACGGGCCAGAAGGCCTCAGAGCCGGCCTCGATAAAGAGGCAAGGTAAGCTATCCAATTGAACTCTAACATTTAGATAGTTTGACATTTTTGCATATTCACTTTTTGGCTATAAAAGTGAACACACAAGAAAATGACACAGCATTGACTGCACTTCTTCTTCAGTCTCAGAGAACTCAGGTGGGGGCCAGAGCGATGGGATCTCTGCCCCACAGAAGATGCTCTTTCCAGGGAGTAAGCTCACCCTTAAATGGGAGCGTGTGTACAGGGTGGGAGCCGGTCTCCACAACCTGGGAAACACCTGCTTCCTCAACTCCACAGTGCAGTGTCTCACCTACACCCCGCCACTTGCCAACTACTTACTCTCAAAGGAGCACAGCCGTGCCTGTGAGTATTTGAGTCATTCTCTTTAATTCTGCCAAACTCCCAGCTTTCCTACTATTATATTTAAGCCCACAAGTTCAATTCTTGCGGTGAAACATTCAGCGGACTATGAATTACTGACTTCAGACTTAATGTTTTGCTATTACAGGTGACTAAGGCATTAACATACAAAATAAAGCTTGTAAAACTTGACAATTTAATGAGCCCATATGTTATGAGGGTCAACCACCTTGATAAAGACCTCACATAACACATTCCTGTACTTTTGTGAGTGACTCTGATTTTCATTGTTTCTATCTTTGTTTTAGGTCACCAGCCAGGCTTTTGTATGATCTGTATAATGCAGAACCATATCATTCAAGCCTTTGCCAACACAGGCAATGCCATCAAGCCTGTCTCCTTCATCAGAGACCTGAAAAGTAAGTAAACCCCCAGCTTCCTTCAACACCCTGTGATTGTTTCTGAGCTCGCTAGGATCAATGTAGGTCAGGAGTGACACCTGAATTCCTGTTTAAAACTGCTCGAGGCGAGGTGACGCAACACTGGCCACAGCGTCCCATGTGACAGCCAGTCACTGCAGTGCAGAGCGGTGAGAGTGCCGGCTGTGAATGAACACCATGTAGAGAAGAGATGAGGTGTGAGTTGCACCTTGACATGGTGAGGTGCTGTGCTGCTGTCTCACAAAAGCCTGCCTCCCTCCCTACCTGCCTGCTACTTCCTTATGTGCTGCTGCAATCATGTCTCCACCTCCTGCGCCTCTTTTTCCACCTCTCCCTCCCCCGTCACCCCCTCCCTCCCCAATGCCCTCTCTGTCTCCTTGTGACTGCAGGCTGAGAGGAGCAGCTTTAGCACAAAAATGTGCAGTCCACCATTTTCACTCCTTTTTAAACAGAACTCTGAGATGTACTCTGTGTTTTCATGGTCTCCCTTTCACATGCATCTAGCTGGTGGCCATCCCTTTACAGCTAGAACAATGTAAATGCATACAGTGAAATTTCCACATCTGTGCCCCCTGCTCTGCATGACCCCCCCCCCCCCCCCCCCCCCCCCCAACAAAAAATACAAATACAGTGCAATGTCATCATGCTAAAATCAAAAGAGCTTACTGCAACTGATACTGAAAGCACCCCAGAATCTCACAGTTACTGCCTCTCAAACTAAATAAAACCATAACCAGCTAATCATATGCCCATATATTCTAGATGTTGTTTCCCCCCTCTATGAGCATCGCCCTGAACGGGTCATTAGAGCATGGTGTCTTATTCCTCTTTCCCACTCAGGGGTGACTCAATGCCATAAATGCACAGCGATGCTATGCCAGGAATGTGGTGATGACCACATACTTCTTAAGGCCCTTTTCCATTAGGAAATAACAGTACATTATCTCTAATGTGAGGCTTTAGATGAGATGTCAGTCTGCTGAGGTCGTAAGCTGCTTATGAGGTCACGGTCATTTTCCTGCAGGTCTGAGATGCATAAGGAACTAACCTTTGTTATAGTAACTGCCAGTAGAGTGTACTCTAAGCTTTACAACATGTTAAATAAATAATCTACATTGATTACTCCTCTATAATTTGCTTCACCACTTTGCGTAAATATCGTGAAATAAAAATGTAAACGGTTATAGAAATAATGGCCGTCTAGTGGCCATCATTTAAAAAGCAACACAAGTTGTTTGCGCCTTTTGCATCCTTTTAATACTGACAGGAAGTTATGAATTACAGCTCATCATTTATTAAGCCCCTTTGTTGTTTTGCAGAAACTTATTTTTAGACTATGTTGGCTGACTTAAAGATTGTTGATGTTTCCTCTAGCTGCTCCGCTGTCCTTTTGGTGTCATCATGTCTGTGAATTGTATGAAAAATGTAGGCCATACATATTTAAGATTTATGCAATGAACACTTATGTGCACTCAGCTCAGCTTTTATTTAAAGTAAAGCAACGGTTAATACGCCTAAAGCAGTGGTGATTACTTGCCCGTTGAAGATATTGCAACATCTACTCTAAATTCTCCCTTTTCAGGAAGTGATCTGGCTAAAACTTGATTAATTGTCCTCATTTTGTTAATGCATTCAGGGTTGGAAAACTTGAATTAGCACAAAGCTTACATTTTCTTTTGTCTCCCAGAAATTGCCAGACATTTTCGCTTTGGAAGCCAAGAGGATGCTCATGAATTTTTGCGGTACACCATCGACGCCATGCAGAAAGCCTGTCTCAATGGCTACCCCAAGTAAGGCTTTACAATTATTTCTTTAAAGTGTTACAAGTGTGTATGTTTTACTGGGCCTCTTTGCGAAGCTAGACCCGGTAGCAAAGCTCACTGTCGAGTGTCTGCTACCTTCGGTAAACTGCAGCAATGTGATGGAAGTAGTTCTGACCAGTTTCTCTTCCTGTCTTTAGGCTCGACAGGCAGACCCAGGCCACAACCCTGGTCCACCAGATCTTTGGAGGTTACCTCAGATCAAGAGGTATTGGCTTTTTTTTCAAAGAAAGAAAGGCAAAAAATATATAGAGCTGTTTACTCATTATTAATTTGACGTTTGATTCTTCTGTTTTGTGTATTGATTCATTACCCAGCTGCCTAAAGACATGTCAACTAAATCTATAATGCTCAAACCGCTTGATGTAGTTCAATTCTCTTTATGCTGAGTTAACACATGCTGATCCAAAGTCAAAGGCAGACTGTGGTTTGTACGAAAAACTTAAAGATGTTTTTTAACAATATTAATGCACCCATATTTCTAAACCAAACAATTGGTGGTAATAAAAGTTAAGATTCATTTGTATTTTTTTAACCTACTGACGGAGCAAAATAAGATTACAAGTATTCTTACTTTTTTTAAAGAAATCACATCAGCAAAATATTAAATAGACTGACTTAATGTGTAGTTACACTTTCAAAGAATGCTGTTTGCATAAGGACGAGTATATTTCCTTTCATAGTTTGCATTTGAAATGTTAAAGTACAAGTTAAGCAGCATGTCTCTCAACTCTCCAATTTTCAGATATTCAATATTTTGTATCAAATTCCCTCCCAATGATTAGGGATTTTCAGTTTATACATTAGTTTGTAAAATATGGAAATGTATCAGCAATTAGGCAGCAACATTTTAAATTGTAGGATATACAGTACTTGAAATTTAAATATGAGTGAAATATTAATAGTATTAACATTGATTTCTTCTGAACCGACCCTAATAGTCACATTTGTTTTTTAATTGTCTTTCAGTGAAATGCTCTATTTGTAAAAGTGTGTCCGACACGTATGACCCTTACCTGGACATCGCTGTAGAGATTCGGGTATGGTAAACAAGATATTATTATTTAACCTTTATTTCCACTGAAATATTATTTCTTAATTGTATAAACTTCACTCTTTAACACCGTGTATCTCTGTGGGCTATTTTTTTCAGCAAGCAGCAAACATTGTTCGTGCCCTTGAACTGTTTGTTAAACCAGACGTACTATGTGGAGAGAATGCATACATGTGTGCCAAGTAAGTGCCCTTATGGATTCTGCAGAAGTTAGTAAAACTATATCATTTATATAATTTATCATATAACCTTTCTGAGTCATGACTTTCATTGTTTCTCTCCAGGTGCAAAAAGAAGGTTCCGGCGACCAAGCGCTTCACAATCCATCGACCATCTAACGTGCTGACCGTTTCTCTGAAGAGGTTTGCCAACTTCAGCGGCGGGAAAATAACAAAGGTGAATTTTCACACTATTGGCTGTTTTCAAAATGTTTTCAAAATTAATTTCTCAGTGATCTCATATTTCTGTTTTTGGTTTCCCCTCCCAGGATGTTGGGTACCCAGAGTTCCTGAACATCCGCCCCTACATGTCTCAGAGCTCAGGCGACCCTGTGATGTACGGCCTCTACGCGGTGCTGGTGCACTCCGGCTACAGTTGTCACGCTGGCCACTACTACTGCTATGTCAAGGTAAGCTGGGCAGAGGCACAATCTTTAAAAAAATAAATAAATAAAAGATAGTCCAAATCTGAGGATGATTTTTAAAAAAAAAAAAAAATTATAATGAAATGAACACAATAAAGGCCAACTGTCTTAAAAGAGTCTTTTTAAGTATCAAATTAAACATCAAATTACTGAAAATGTTCTAACATCATACCGTAACGAATGATACAAAAACATATAGGATAAAGCATAGAAGTAGTAAGTAGCTAAATTAAATTTCTAAGAATTAAAAACTTTTTTATTTGTAACTGCTTTGAATTACACTTATCCGCAGTAACAATACGTTGTTACATAAGCATTTGTTTCCAATATTGTATGACTTCAGTTGCATAACTTTGTACCTGTGATGCCCCTGTGGGTTCATCATTGGAGAGGGTGTGGCTGTCCTGTCTGTGGTGATTGCATTGATTGCAGTAACTCAGGGCACCTGGGTCTGGTGCCCTGCGGTCATAACAAATGGGGATCCCGGACAAGCCCCCATTTGTTATGACCCGGCTCAGAAGGCCACAACAAAGAGGAGACACACCATGTCAACGTTTATCAAAATATGTTTTATTTAGAACAAACAATTCTGATTAGTTGGAATTTGTTATACTCAACAGACCCGGGTGCCTGCAGGGAAAAACAGAGAGAGGAGCAGAGAGGCTTTAAATAGCTGCAGGGCACCAGACCCAGGTGCCCTGAGTTACTGCAATCAATGCAATCACCACAGACAGGACAGCCACACCCTCTCCAATGATGAACCCACAGGGGCATCACAGTACCTACACTTGTTTTGTTTTTATTCTAGCTCAAAAGAATCTTCTATCATGGTATATTTTGTTTTATATCATATATGTGACCTGCTCCATCGAAATCAGTCGCATTGACCCGAAGACACATTTTGAGTTGTATGCACTGTTGGAAAGAGGAGATTCCAAGCTTTCTAATGATTTCAGGATTGTTTTTGTACTCCAAATATTAAGCAAAATATGTCACATTATATAATGACTGTCACCGAGTCATCATTTTGAGAAAAAGGCCTTCAGAGTTTCCTCTTCTCTGGAATCCATCGATCTGATTGATTATTAGCGGAGCAAATGATCAAAATACTACGGAGGGGAGATATTTTAATTTGGATTACTGGTCTGGGGGAAGCTCGCGAGTGTGTGTGTGTATACGTGTGTGTGTGTGTGTGTGTGTGTGTGTGTGTTTGTGTAGTTTTGCATTTGTGTGTATTGTGTTTGTTTCCCGGGGAAAACACTCACAAGAAACACTGGCTGTTGTTATGCCTGCCGTGACGTCAAGTTACTCCGTTCTCCGCTTGTAATTATGCCGTTACAAGCTTCAAAGTTGTATTTATCATCTGAATTTGCCGAAACAAGTTTAATATTCTAAAAAGCCAAGACTTTGTTTATTTGAAATCAGATGAAAACAAACTGTAACGGACCCTGCCGTGTTATCTATGATTACTATACGCCTTACATTTATAATTTCAGCGGAGGGAGGGGGAGCTGCGCTGCGGAACAGCAGAGTGGCGACTGAGAGCCGTCATCTTCCCTTTACAAGCTTCAAAAATGCATTTATCGTGTGATTTTGGAAATAAAAGTTTCATATTCTGAAAGCCAAGACTATGTTTATTTAAAATCAAACAAAACACCCGAACCCCGAAAATCTATTTTTACGCAAATCCACGTTTATTTTGAAATGAGCCGTTGCGACTTCCGACTGATTTCGATAGAGCGGGTCACATATGTTATACACAATTATCAATATACAACAAAATATAATATATTTCTGGGTAATTCAATTGATAAACAGCTGATATAAGCAATCTGCTTTTGAATAATCCCACAAGTTACCTGGAAAATCCCTAAATCACAGTATACATGTCCAGTATTGCCACAAAACAGTCTTTCCTTGTATTGTACATCAATGGCCTAATACAGCCAGAAAGATGACAAAGAAAACAACCTCGCTATAAACTGTATTGGGAAATTTGACAGGTTACAAATTCTCATTGTTTCATCGTATATATCGTGTCTATTGATTTGTATCTGTGTTATGCATACAAATTCTAATCTGATCTCAAAGGGAACTGACTGATTTCCCCGAGCCTGTGTTCTGCTGTGTTTCTCAACTTTTTAAATGGTTTGACTTATAAAGATTCAATTAAAACATTTCAAAGCCTGCTTTATTTTAAAGGAATATCTTTCTTATTTCCTCCTAGGCAAGCAACGGGCAATGGTACCAGATGAATGATTCAATGGCGCACTCTAGTAACATCAAGGTGGTGTTGAACCAACAGGCCTACGTGCTTTTCTACCTGAGGTAAGAGCATGTAGAGGGCTGCAAGAGATCAAACAAGCTGTTGTCTGGTTATATCATTAAATAAACCGGAGTCTTTATTTGTCCATTAAAGGATCCCTGAAACAAAGAAGAATGCAGATGGACAGAGTACCAAGCAGGGCATGTTGCATCCTGGGAAGAACAGTGTGTCGTCTGAGCAGATTAAGAGGGCCAATCTGAACGGGCCTCTCTCTTCCCCGCAGATCACTAAGGTAAGAGGCTAGATTACATCCAGCTCACTGTTGGACCTATAATAAGAATAATAAGAATAAAGCTTTATTGATAGAGTACATTACACACATGCAGCTCAAAGTGCTTTACAAAATGACACATCACAAGTTAAAAACAAACAAGAAATTCCCCTCAGATTATTTTCTAAGAAGTTTACATGCGGCAAAATATAACATTTGATCAGGTTAATAGACACAAGGAGGTACAATGTATGATAATAAAAATGAAAATAAATAAATAATGGTTTCTCTCTGACCGATAAGACACAAGACAACTGAGTAAAATCAAAATATAAAAAATAAAACCCCATTAAACAAAGTGAACATATAGGTACAACAGAAATAAAGAGATTAAGACCTATAAAATAAATAAAACAATATGAAGGTAGGTAAATAAAGACTAAAAGAACATTTAAAGTGGGGGTTGCTAATAAAAAGCAAATCTAAAAGGTGTGTCTTTAGCTGGTGTATGGAATTGTTATGGGCTGCAGCTGTTAAATACCACTTCTAAACACATTACACCCCTTTTCAGAAACTTGAGCCTGCACAACTGCGTAAGATCCAGTCCATGGACGGTGGTTTGGGCCTCCCCATTTCCAGGAATGGTGTGGGCTCTCAGCCAGTGCCCAGACTCTCCAACTGGGTGTCCAACGGCACATCAAAGCTGCCAGGTGGACCCACGTTTATCGACGAGCCGTTCAAGAAGCTGAAGAAGCCGTCCCCCCAGAGCCAGGGGCCGTCCCGCAGCGGCACCCCCACCCCTTCCAACGGGGTCAGCAGGACGGAGGGAGACAAGAAGCAGGGCGGCGAGGGCAGAGGCATGTCAGCGTCTACCTCATTCAAGTCTTTGTCTGACTCCTCCTCTGCCGACACATCGGACTCCAAGGTAATAATTGCACAGGATAAGGAAAGAAAAACACATTTTAGTTCAAAGGCAGGATTGCCAAGGTTTTTATCACTTACGTACATCATTTAGATGCAGAGTATTTGTAGGGTGGGGTAAGATGTTAATCAGTGGTATGTATACAAGCTATTCAAGACAGTTTCCTGTGTACTGATTAGTTGTGCAAAAATGTCCATCACATTTCCTTTAAACCACAGATTCAGTCTTAAAATTGTTTGTTTTTTCCAAATAATTAGAAATGTTGAACAACCCAAAGATATTCAGTATATGATAACATAAAACTAGGGCAGTTAAATTGATTTAACAAAAAAGTTGCCTTTTTGTTTATTTACCTTTTCATTTTTCTTTAAGCTTGAGTGCAAATGTTATACTTATAGCAAAAATACATGTACGCACAACATCAAGTAGTGGCACAACATCATGTAGTGGCCTATAATGTAAAAGTCTTATCTCCTGAACACACAATGCGTACTGCTAAGCTGAATTTGGATGAATAAAAATGTGTAAAATGGCTCGGACACTACAACATATTCTTAATATGGAGATTCAACGGGATGTATAGAATCCATTTAAGACCAGGTGTAGCTGCACAGAAGCATAACCACAGCCTATGGTTGCCTTTGTCCCGGGCAGGACTCGGTGGGGACCAGAAGTGCGCCTGTCGGAGAGACCCCCTCCACCCCGCGGAAAGGCTCCCTAAGCCTGGCCTCTCCAGCCAAGAGCGTGGAGCGCTCTCAGAGCACAGAGGAGCAGAAGACAGCTAAAATAAAACCCCCGGCCCTCAACAACATCACGTCTGAAGCCACCATGTCACCTCCACCTGCCAAGAAACTGGCCCTGTCAGCCAAGAAGGTGAACTTCATTCCCATCCACAGCCACAGCATCACTTCCTGTCTTAGTGAATGTTCATGATACCTTGGTTTCCTGTTGCCTGAATCAACACTGCTATCCATAATTTGACTATTGATTTCATGAAGTAGTTTTGTAGAGGCAAGTAAACTGTCCCCTTGTAGTTTATTTTATGCTGTACGTGACGTGTTTCTTCTCCAGTTTGCCGGTCTAATCAACCACGTGATAGCTCGTGTTTAGAGTTTGTCTTCTTTTCCTTCAGTTTGTTCTTTTTTTCTAACCATTTCTAATTCTTCTCTGCCATACCCTTTCCTCTTTGTTTTCCTCCCTCCATCTTTTCCTTCCTGCCATCCCTTTAATCTCCCTCTTCCTTATTTTGATTCTCTTCCTTATTTTTGTCACATTCATGGCTATTTTTTTTAGACCACCAAGTTTTTATTTATGTCGATAACTGCAGGCTCGCAGCCGGAGACCGAGCAGCATTGATGCTCTGCCCCCTTTGCCACGCCAGCTGTCCAGTGACCCCACGCATCAAAATCAACTTAACCCCCTCACCTTTGCCTCACCTACCCACACTCACAGGTATGAACTCTGAACCCCGCATCTTATAGGAAATGCGCAAGAAATATGTCCATCTTACGGAAAATTAGCAGATGAAATCCTGACGTTTTCTAATGTTTCCTTCACAGAGCTGTACCATTCCATTCACCTAAAGTCCAGTCTTCACCTTTGGCCCACTCAAGTGGATCCTTCAAACAGCAGAGCCCTCAGAAACAGTCCCCTCTCTCCACTCCACAAAAACCAAACGCCAGCCTTTCTCCTAAAACCAACGGGCTTCACAATGCCGGCCCAAAGAGCCCCAAGTCTTCCAACAACCTAAGCTCCTTGGTCCAAGAACCAGACCTCAACAGCACTCAAAAAGTCAACCAAAAGAAGAAGAGGAAAAAGAAGCGCAGGCATTCTGAGGTGGAGGGTGACACAGAGCCAGCAGCTGAAGTGATACAGGCCGACCCCGTGGAGTCAGCCAGCGAGAAGAAGCGCAAGAATAAAAAGAAGAAGCGAAAGAAGGCGCATGAAGACGGAGAGGAAGCGAAGGAGAGGGAGTGTGTCCTGTCTCACCTGGACACACCCAACCAGGAAGAGGACTGGTGCCAGGGTGGTATGTGGAGCCTTACATCCCATCCAGATACAGAGCAGTCCAAACAAAAACCTCAGTTAGCTACCAAAACCCCAACGCTATGCGAGTCAAATCCGGGAGAGCAGGGAAAAGACTCTGTGAAGTTGAAAAAGAAGAAGAAGAAAAAGAAGCTGCAGGTGGAGGAGGCTCTGGAGGATACATCTTCAGCATGCTCCGCACCAGAGAGGTGGGGTTACGTTTAGGATTGGTTTAGCTATGCATTTTTTTTGTCTCCAAATATATTTTATAATTTGAAGCTTATAATTTTGAAAGGAGAGGCTCAAAACTGTGTTTCTATAACAACCAGACATTTGTAGTAACTCCCACAATGCAACCAGCGAGCAATACACTTACTAACTTGTTCTTTCCCAACAGAACTTCGGAGATGAAGGCCACAGTCACACAAAATAATACTGCCGATTTGATAATGTTGAAAAAGAAATTAAAGAAGAGGAAGAAGAAGCTAAAAGAAGAGGTGAGCCTGTGGGAGGAGAGTAGGCGCTGCTCAAATGGACACAACGACGAGCCTGAACAAGTGGAACCTCCTTCCAACGAGAACACCAAGGAGAACGGAGAAATGAGTAAAAACAACACAGGTATGCGAGCATGCACTTGCATAATGTTTCCATGCCAACACAGAATGTACTATAGCCCTCTGTATTGATTACAGCCATTTGCAGAAAATCGCTCCACCAAAACTGCCTCATTTATGTGAGCAATCATTTCACTGAGAGCATTACTCAGGACATTTCAAGATAAATTCTTTGGTTTTGGATTGTTTTCTAAATTCCAGCCAGAGTGGTGGTGTGGGACAGCCAAGTGAAGGACGGCTACAAACGCAGCAAGGCGCCAGCGGCTGATGGAGGTGAAGTAGGAGACACCCCGGCCCCTGCTGCTCCTGCTGCTCCTGCTGCTCCTGCTGCTCCTGCTGCTCCTGCTGCTCTGCTCTGGAGCCTGGGACGGCAAAAAGACAAGTGGTGTGGTGGAGGAGCTGCTGAAGAACTCTACAGACAAGGCCTACGGAGCCAACGGTAAAACACAGGACGTTAATCTGATCATCTGTATGAAAGAAACTTTGATAATTCTTTGCAAAGAATTGTATATGAATGTTATGTTTGTTTGTCTCTCTAGTCCTTAGTTGGGATGGAGATGTCTCTGCTATTAG
This sequence comes from Dissostichus eleginoides, assembly GCA_031216635.1. NCBI lineage: Eukaryota > Metazoa > Chordata > Actinopteri > Perciformes > Nototheniidae > Dissostichus > Dissostichus eleginoides. Next base: position 17,219,753 of record CM062277.1, read on the forward strand.
TAGAGATGCTGCCGACGATGTCCGCCAAGCCCAGTGTGACACTGTGATCGATGAGTGGGATGAAGACTTTGATAGGGGAAAGGTGAGCAAAAAAAACAATACTCTAATTTTAAATCAGTTTATCTTTAATTCGTAGACCCATTTTTGCTGTATCTTGCCTTCATCTTCTCCTGTTTTTTTTGTCTGAATGAACAGGTGAAGAAAATCAAAAACTATAAAAGAGAGAAGTGGAGAGGTGGCAGCAGCATCTTCCAACAGATCCAGGAAAGGCGGAGCAAGTGGTCTGTCACACCCGGCGGGAAGAGAGTTTTTGGAGTCCGTCGCTGAGAGTCCAGATTGCTGTTGAGGCTCATGCTGACTGGAAATTGAGACAACACTGAATACCAAACTTCTGTACCTTTACTCACTCTCTTATTTTTATTATTATTTTTGTATCTCTCTTTCCTGTGTTGAGACCCAAATTACACGAAAGAACCACAGACTTTGACCGTCTTGATCTCAATTTTAAACAAACCTGAAATATTGGCTTCAGTGTTGACCAATCTTATCCCCTTTTTAATCAAAATACTGAATCAAGCTTTTCTACGCATGCAATATGTAACAGAAACCTCTACACCTCCATATCAAATGAATATGAAAAATAATTTGTTGGCCTCCTTTGAGCCTATTGTTTTTGCCCTAACAATATTCAGCTTCTATGAAAATAAATAGTTGCTATGTGTAGTATGAGATCGTATATCTGCCACACTTCGGCTGTCTTGTATTGGAAACTGAACACAATCTCAGAGCCAAGTTTTGCAGACATAAGAGCTCCGTTTGTAGGACATTTTAAAACTCCTAAAATTCTTCTATTCTAAATTACAAATATCAAAAATATATTATTATAGATTTCTGTATGATTTACCTATTTTATACCTTTGTTTGCCGACATTTTATTTTGCTGCAGTGTCAGTGCCACGTGGCTTGTTTTTAAGGACCAAATTTTGCCTGCATATTGTTGGTAAAATTAAGCTTTAAAATTGCCACTATTTTCTTAGTATACATGAGATATACAAAGGTACATTTTGTTTTTAGTTGTGCTAGTTTTTGTTTGTGATTTCTTTTTTTTCTCCTTTACAAATCCTGTTTATTTCAGATTTAAATGTAGATACATTTAAGGCCACAAAAGAATGCTCTGTCAATTTCTATTAACAGTTAAACTGTTAGTGGTTGTGTTCATGAACCACTTGTTGGATGATTAGCCTCTGTTTACCTTGACCTTATTGGTTATTGACAACTCATAATGTGTTATGCAGGATGTAGGTTGGGGTTGTTGGGAGGAACCGTCATCAGTCCAGCGTTCAGGAGCTCTGTGGAGATTTGACTTTTCACAAACTGTTCTTCACCAATGTTCTGAAATAAAGGGGTTGCATTTTATACTTGAGGCACTTTGTTAGACTGGGATTGCCACATGCTAATAATTTATTTCCCCCTTGTATCTTATATCTCTATGCAATTTTCTGATGCTCATGCTGGTCACCTAGAAACTGGGCTAAGACTCAGGAAACCAGACAACCCGTATCCCATTTTCATCTCGGATCAGACTCCCCTGTTTCATATTTGACTAGTTCCTATCCAGGACCACCATTTTGCTTCTTGTACATCCTGTAGAAATTGTTTTATACAAAATATTTCAGGTGTGGAAACCATGGGATCATCTTGCACCAATCCTGGCACAGATGCGTAGAGAAACTAGCGTTATAAAAAATGCTTTGCCAGCGTAGAAGCGTGTACAGTCCATCTTGTGCTACCTGTTTCCCACCACCGCTGTAAAGATTTGCCCATGCATTTCTTCTCATTCTAGAGATGTTGCCTTGAATTGGCTATCAAAAAAGTATAGGATTTAATGTTATAAATATATAATTTAAAGAAGAAAAGACACAGATCTTTTATGTGCTACTAATACTCAGATCAGTGGGTGGACGTTAACTTGAGCAATTATCTGCAAATGTGTTTGCTCGTGTGTGAGAGAGCTGTCTTCATGCAAGACCCTCCCTATGTCACTGTGGTGTGTACAGTACAAGAGACTACAGCAGTCTAATTTCCATTGGACATGTTTGTCTGCTGTGAAATCGGCAAAGGGTGTGACTCTCAAACTAACACAGGAACATTTACCAGTGTGGATGGACGGTCCGGATGTTTGCATTGATGGTTCTATATTTTGCACCACTTTTTCTGACCATGGAGGAGACCTTTCATAATGAAAGTGTCTCTTTTCACATTATAGTTAGCTATAAAGGTGCAATAAAGTTGTGACTTTTGTGAGTTGGTGTGGATTTTGTCTTGTCATTTGACATTCAGTGAAAGTAGCAGTCAGCACTGTAATAGAGTATTCGATATTGTATAGCAAAGATGTATCAGGATCCTTTGAGGGAACAGCTAAGTCACATGTTCATTGTTACTGTGACTTTTTTTAAATGTGGGAAATCCAATATAATTGTACAAACAAGTTTTTGTGGGCCAATTGAGCTGGCAGTACTTTTAATGATTAGAACTACTAATACTGCAATTATAGTTACATTTCTTAACCACAGCAGCCAGCTTTTTATCTGTAAAAAAATCAATCTTTAACCCAGTGTTCACTTCCTGATCAGCACCAGCAGTGACAGTTGGTGACTAAACGAACGACTAGCTAGCTAGCTAAGCTAAGCTAAGTGCAGCATTTAGCAGCTAGACCCAGAGATGTTATTTAAGTAATTTGAAATCTCTTCTCTTCTAGAAAAAGAGATTCAAGAGTGAACATTGGAGTTAAATTAACCAGTGGACCAAAACACAAGTCTGATTTATAATAATTGATTTGCTACAGAAACACTTTTTGTTATTCCATGGAATGCTTTGACAATAAATAGATACATAAACAAATTTCATCTGTGGAAGCCGTGGCGCTGTAAAAAGCACGACCAATTATTTTAGCCGGCCCAGCTAAAATAACTGGATGGAAATAACTGGATTTTTAATCTCAAAAAGTGGCAGCATGGTGAATACAGACATGTTTATCATCACCTGCGTCTCAGATTTCAATGCGATTCATATAAAATGAATGATTATTGGGTTTTTTTGGGAAACAAAAACAATCTAAATTATTCAAACAAACCATTGGTTGATTGATCATAATTTTAAAAAAAGTCAAACTTCTTGGGTTTTTCCTTTGTGTGTTATTTGATTGAAGAGGTACTGGAAAATAACCGGGTGAAACAAAAGTGCCACAATCCTTCTGTGTATTGTTGACTAATGCAAACGGTCCACACCCTGGACAACAGTATTACAAGTTTAAACTCCCGAAATAACCCAAAACTAGAGTATCAGCTTCAGTTCAAAGATCATGGAAAGGAAGGAGGGAAGGAGATAGAAATAGAGTAGGCCTATGGTAAATTGGCAGCATTTATAGCACTTTTCCACTCTCGTGACCCCTCAAATGACTTTGACATAAGTCAAGTTGAACAGCAGGATACACACATTCCTATAGTGCATGCACTTGCTAAGGGAGAACAAGATTCACACTCACACTGATCACCATGCAATCAGGAGCAATTTAGGGTTCATTATCTTTGTCTCTTAGAGTTCAGGAGAGCCCAACAATGATGGAAATGAAGACTGTCCACACCAACTACGGTTTTGATCACACATGGAATGATTTCCATTATTATTCTTATCACTCAGTTTGTGTATCTTGCATAGCTTGTGTTTAGCAACTGAGATATTACATCTTATTGAACCAGGTCACTGTTCACCTGTTACTCTGTTAACGTGCCTTTGGCCACAAGACACAGATGTACACTTACTGTGTATGAAAGTGTTTTGTGTTTGTGTTTATGCAACATAATGGTTCTCTTTATTAACAAGGAAACAATGCATTATTCATACATTAGACAGTACATCTCCCCTTTAAAGCCAGTCTCCTTAACTGTTGCTGAACAGCAGACAGTGCAGCCTCTAGTCTAAGTTATAGAAAAGTGCTGAATGTTTCAAATGTAGCTTAGTAGTAATTTAGCATCTGGGTACAAGGCTTTGCTGGTGTAACATTAAGAAAGTCAAAAGAGTCAGTCTGTCATGCAGTTATTTATTTTTTGACATGAGGCACATCATTTCTCTTTATTCTGAGAAACATAATCTAATTTTAAAGATTATTTTTGTTAAACCTATTCAGCAATTGTTGGTCAGCCAGATGTACTAAATCAGAGCTGTGGTCTGTTCCTATTCAGTGTCATAGAAAGGCCTTGTGGCAGTCATTTGACTATTACCCTGTACATTATGCCCACACATCAAAATACATCTCTGCTCACTGTTATTAGAGCATTCGTATTGTACTATATTCCTGATTTCATTGTATATAGTTTATATTTGTGTTCATGTGCCATGTTTAGAGCTTTAGTAAAGTGCAAGTGCATTTTCAGAAGGAAATACTTTTGTGGTTTGGAGCTACATGCTGTAATGTAAAAGTACCTGTTGTGCCTTGTGGCCACTGGAGGGGAGCAGAGGAGCAAGTCAGTGCGACGATCAGTTCTGAATGAAAAGAAACATGAGACACAAAGCAATAAGTCTCCCCTGAAATGAATACATTATGTTTTATACGATATATCCACACAAGCTTATGGTCTTTTTTGCCTAATTTTCATCTTCATTTTGCACAAGCTGGGAATTATTTGTGGTAATGTGGTGACTCAATTCAATGTTTACAAACCTTTAGTGTGATGGGCAGCTTGGTCTTCACTTGCTAGAAAGCATTTTAAAAACAGACCATTATCCCTCCCGACCAACATCTTCTGGAGATTGTAAAGAACATTTGTTTTGGTCTGGCAATGTTTAGCACTGCCAACATTTGATTTAATATAATTTACTCCTTGTCAAAAATGTATAGAAGGTTTAGTGCGACATCTCCAGGTGAGCAGGTAGTCTGTTTTTGCTTATGTTAAGGTGTAGTTGTGTTTAGTGTTGCCAAGTTCAGTTGACCAATAATATATTAGGCCAACAGTGAAAACACCCTCTCTGATGCATATGTGGTAACTGTGGCTGGGGTCACCTTTAAATAGCTGACAACACCAACTCCTGTTAAGGGGATGGAGGAACCTGTGGACCCTCAATCTAAATCCAAAGTTGTTTTGCAGATGTTGGGGCTTCCCTTCACAAGGACAATAACAGAGGCATTCATGACCAAATATAATGCAGCTTTATTTCACAATTATACATGTTAAAATGTCAATGTTCAGCAGCTGTCAACGGGTAAAAGGGTGAACATACTTTACACTATTACATTGTGGGTTTCCCCTCATCAGATGGGTCTGGTCCACTAGGTCACAATGTCTGGTCCACTAGGTCACAATGGACAAAAACAGAACAAAAGCATGCACTACTCAAAGCACAACTTCTACAAAATGATTACAGTGAAGTTAGTTTACTCAACCTTTTAAAGTGTCACACCGTGCAGTCCCTACACTGAAAGCAGACAAGGTTCCCCCACAGAGGGAGAGGAACCTGTGACACAAACACTTAGTCAATTAAGAAAACAATTGACAGAAAATAAAACTAAAAAAGCACGAGAGGACAGTAGTCTTTTTAAAAAACAAACGCAACATAATAGTTGCCAGCTCAAACACCAATTCAATATACCATTAAAAGAAGGTTAAAAACTAGGCTTACTTTGACAGAGTAATAGATCCTCCGTGGCTCAATCCAGGAGGGGAAACAGTCATCAAACCTTTATTTATGCAGGTGAATCCCATTGAGATCATTGATCTCTTTTTCAAGGGTGACCTGCTGCAAGTAGGTTCCAGATGAATACATATAAAACAGAAAAGAACAGAAAAACAAAAAGGACATCATACAGCATATTTGGAGCGACTACAGTTTACATAGCTAGTGAAATGTACAGGTTCCAACAGTTTCCGATTGGATATCATCTATCCGTGCTTTAAAAACATTTAGTGGAACCAAATTGCTCAGTTTCCATTCTTTTGCAGACTGTTCCAAGTTAGTGGAGATGCACATCTAAAAGCTATCTTCCCTAAGACAGTCCTAGCACTTGGCACATTTAATAAAACCACATCATAAGATCTCAGGCGATAGCTACTTTCAATTCGTCGAGAGATCAGAGAGCAGATGTAAGAAGGTAGTTTATCCAACATGGCTTTGTAGATGAACATGTACCAGTGACTGAGCCTCTGTACAGTTAGTGAAGGCAAGCCTGCTCTGGCATACAGGGTACAATGATGAGTTAATACTTTACAATCTCAGTGCACTGTGATTGGAGGCATCTAACTTGATTAGGTAATGGGCAGGTGCATTCATATAGATCAGATCACCATAGTCCAGCACAGGTAAAAAGGTCACAGAGACTAGCCTTTTCCTGGCCTCAAGCGAGAAACAGGACTTGTTTCTGAAAAAGAAACCTATCTTAACCCTTAGCTTTCTAAGCAGATTATTGACCTGAGGTTTAAAAGAGAGACAATCATCAAGCCAGATACCAAAGTATTTATAACAGGCAACCACTTCAAGTACTTGTCCTTGCGCAGTAACGATATCCAAAGTGGTCTCCGGTGTCTTTTCGGCTTTTGAAAAAAGCATTACTTTAGTTTTATCAACGTTTAAAATAAGCTTAAGCTCAGAGAGCTGAGTCTGAATAATATTAAAAACAGCCTGTAATTTAACAACAGCCTCCTTAATGGAGGGAACTGCACAATACATCACGGTATCGTCTGCATAAAAATGTAAAGTTGCTCCATCCACATTTTGACCTAAACTGTTGATATAGATGGAGAATAAACGTGGACCTAAAACAGAACCTTGTGGTACACCATTTGTAATGTTTAACCACTCAGAAGAGAGCCCATCAAACTGAACACATTGGGACCTTTCAGAGAGGTAGTTCACAAACCACCCCACTGCATGGCTGGATATGCCAATCCTCTCCAGCCTCTGCTTCAGGATATGATGATCGACGGTATCGAACGCTTTGGAAAGATCAATAAACAGAGCTGCACAACTCTTCTTTTTGTCTAAGATACCGCAATGTCATTCACCACTTTCATTGTTGCAGTGATGGTGCTATGTTGCTTTCTGAAACCTGACTGATGTTTACATAGGATGTCATTTTTACATAAAAACCCCTTTACCTGTTCACTCACTAGGCGTTCAAGAACCTTGGCCAGAACTGGCAATTTAGAGATGGGTCTATAATTATTTAATAAGGTGGCCTCCCCTCCTTTTAGTAAAGGCAGGACATAAGCTGACTTCCATACTTTTGGAATTGTGTTTGTGCTGAGGGAGAAGTTAAAAAGAGAAGTAAGAGGTGGTGCAATAAAATCTGCAGCTATCTTTAAAAAGAAAGGTTCTACGTTGTCCGGGCCAGCCGGTTTCTTAGGATCGAATGGCGCATTTCCACTGCAGGGCCTTGCACGGCTTAGTACGGTATAGTTAGGCCTTGGTAGGCCAGGCTCACTTTATGCTGCTTCCATTACAGTTTAGGAACTGGGGTAATAACTATAGTAACGCAGTGTAGGCGGAGCCGTGACGTCATCTTCAATGCGAAACACAAAACCAACATCAGCTGTTAGCTGTTAGCCCTCAGAGCTCACAGCTCCTCATATCTGTTCAGAAACTAGACAAAAGTTAAACAAGTACAAACCACAAACTGTCTGTGTCATGGCGAATACAGTCGTTAGTTTATTTATGTGTGTATAGGCCGTTGTTGTGAGTGTGGACGGTCGGAACATATACTGCGTTAGCTTAGCCGATCTCCATTCAGAAAACACGCATTCAAAAGGTTTTTCGCCTGCCGTCTTGTCTGCAGACTTGTCAAAGCATTAAGTCATGGTTTTTACTAACCGGTATCAGTATGTTGTTACTTCGGCATCATTTTGAAACGTGTATTACAATTAAATCATGGTAAAATATGTTCATTTTGTTGTAGTTGCCAGCGATTCTCTCACTAGTTCAGCATATTCAGCCGGTTGTTGGCCCGGAAAGAACCTCGATTTTGGAGAGCCAGAAAACTGTGAAAAAGTACCCGCTAGCCGGAACTACGCCTAGTGGAAACGCAACCAAAAACGGGCCAGGGCACGGCATGGCACGCTTAAACCGCGCTCCGCGCTGTAGTGGAAATGCGCCTTAACTTGGTTAAGGCTAATTGAACAACATCAATTGTAAAAGGAGAGAAATTAAAAGGGTTTTCCAAATCACATTGTTCAGAGTCTGCTTCGGTGGTGTTCACCGAGACGGAGTTAGGTACAGAATCAAACTGAGCCCCAGGACACAAAATGCTCATTAAAACAATTTAACATAGTGGCCCTGTCCGATATAGTGCCAGATGCTGTGGTAAGGCAAGGAGGTAGCTCATTTTGGATTTCACCGGTGGATATCGATTTTATGGCTTTCCAAAAATGTTCTAGGATTATTTAGGTTTTTTGTGGTAACTGACAGATAATACTTAGACTTAGCACTTTTGATTTGCGATGTGAAGCTATTTCTTAGCTGCCTAAAACGAAGCCATTCTACCTCTAAGCCTGATTTCCTAGCCTTTGCCCATGGCCTTGTTTCTCTCATGTAGGAGACTAGACAATTCAGCAGAAAACCAAGGATTGTCTCGTCCCTTAACTCTAAATTTACGCAGGGGTGCATGTCTATCAATAATTTCCATAAAACCAAGATGAAAATAAGACCATGCAGTTTCAACATCAGCACACAGATCGATTTTACCCCAATCAAAACCAAACAGATCATGTACAAAACCCTGCTCCACAAAATGTTTTGTGTCTCTCTTTATTATAATGCGAGGTTTAACCTTTTGGACCTTAGTGTCCCTGATTGTAGCTACAACACAGTGGTCACTCACATCATTTGCAAATACTCCCACAGATGAGTATTTATGGGGAATATTAGTTAAAATGAGATCAATTAACCCTCCTGTTGTCTTCGGGTCAAATCTGAGTGATTTACTACTTTCATCAATCATAACTTTTTTGTTTTACATTCGATTGCATTAAGGCTTTATGATATCCTTCACAGTAGACAATTGCACATATAAAATTGCTGACCACCACTTTCATTGAATTTTGGAGGATTTAGTCAACTTTGTAACACACATGGTGTTCCTGGTCAAAAATGACCGCCGTAAAGAAAAAGGAATTAGTAACCATCCGGATCAGATAAAACACACACACAAACACCCACCCACCCACCCACCCACACACACACACACACACACACACACACACACACACACACACACACACACACACACACACACACACACACACACACACACACACACACGCACGCACACACACACACACACACACACACACACACACTCTAGATGTGTGTGTCCCCTTATGTGCCCAATCCCCCCACGTGAATCACACCTGGCACTCACAAACACACACACACACACACACACACACACACACACACACACACACACACACACAGAACAATTTGACACATTTCCCGCTCTTATGTGCCCATCCCCCCACATGGATCACACCAGGCACATGCAATACATGTTCAGTGTCTATTCTTTATTTACTGCAGTTTGTCATGTATACCAGTAGTCTGATACAATATTTACAGTTTGAAAGGGTGTTAAATGAAATTTGGTGATGATTAATGTTTTTTGTGTTAATGTAATAGTTAAAACAGGACCGGTCAAATTTGACCGCGAACACCAAAGTAAGGGGGGGGAAACAAAGACAATAGGAGGGTTAAGGAGGATTTATTTGGGGACTTAATGTTAGAGCGAGTAGGACTGTCTACAATCTGAGTAACATTTAATGAGATACAAAGGTTTTTTAAATCCTCTGACACTGTAGTTAACCAGTCCCAGTTAAAATCGCCAAGTAGCACTATTTCCTTGTAGTCAAGTTTAGATAAAAGATTTGCTAACGAAGACAAAGAGTCCTTGACTGCTGAGGGGGGTCTGTAACAGCCCACCACCATGACCTGTTGACCCTTTGCCACTTCAATATTTAAGGCTAAAAATTCGAGTTTCTTACTGATTGATTTGGAAACCAGTGTGGTTACACTAAACGTATTCTTCACATAAATGGCAACCCCACCACCTTTATTAGGTCGGTCGATACGATATACATTATAACCATTTACGGAGATGTCAGAGGCCAAAATAGATTTATTTAGCCACGTTTCTGATAAAACAATGACATCAGCCAGTCGAGTTCGCCCAAATGCGGACAAAATCTAGTTTAGGTAAAAGACTGCGCACATTCAAGTGGATGAATCCCAACCCAGACCTAGCTTTAAAATCAGCAGGAGTAGCGATCTGACTACTACTACTGGGCGGACCAGGATTAGGTTGTACATTACCAGTTAGCAATAATAACAAAAAAAAACAGGCATCTTTTCCTCTTAATCGACACACCTAAATTGTCATCTACCTTAAAATCACCAGCAAGGTCTGCGAAAGTGTGACTAGAGCTCAAAAAGCAGTCCTGAAGAACCATCATGGCAGGCAAGCGAAAGAGACAAACATAGTTTGCCGAACTGATTGACTGAGACAAGGCAACTGGAAATAGTTCGCGAAACACATCCGATCCTTTGCAGGGGATGCCCACAGCGGGCGGCAGAACAGACCTGAACCCAGTCGACTTCTCAGGATGACGAGAGAACTTCTCACTGTCCAAAACAGCTAACAGGCACTGCAGAAACATGATGAGGGCCATTTTCCCAGACCAGCACAGCATCCGTGATGTTTTGGGGCAAATCCTCCACAGCACAACAGCACAGCACAGGACAGGCGAAAACAGGCCCCAGAAAAAAACAGCAACAAATAGGCAAAGGGCCAAGGTCAGGTGTCGGCAACCTTTACTTTTGAGTGCTTTTCCTTCTCAGCCACCAAATTAAGTTTTTCTGGAGCCGCAAAACACAACACAGCTTATTTTAGGTTTTGTCATCTATGAACTTCTAGATCAAAAATAAAGGGAAATGCTGAAAGTCCAATGCTATTTTACCCAGTATAACATATAAAGCAGGACATGCTGTGTGCTTGTTTTGGAAATGTCTTTCAAGATTACATTATTTGTGGTTTGCTAATTTCTCACAAGTTTAAAGGTGTTATTTATTTCCATGTCTTTTTTTGTAGAAGCTTCTGGAAGCCACTGCAGAGGGGCTAAAGAGCCAAAGCTGGTACCCTACCCCTGGCCTAAGTGATACAAATAAATATGATAGCATTACATGAACATTATAAAAAAGTACATGAGATACAAAAACAAAAAACTGATAACATTTTCAGTCAAGTAAGTTTATAGGAAAGAAGTTTTAAAATGTATGTTTTTGTATACATTTAGGAGGAGAAAGTAAAAATTGAGTTAGCGATTAAGCTCCCTGCTGAAAAAATGAGGATGGACCAGCATGGTGTTGAGCAGCATGGACCAGCATATGTTGTGTTTTGGTCACCAGCATGGTCCACCAGCATGGACCAGCATGATCCACCAGCATGGACCAGCATAATCCAGCAGCATGGCTGGTGGATCATGCTGGTGACCAAAACACAACATATGCTGGTCCATGCTGGTGGATCATGCTGGTCCATGCTGGTGGATCATACTGGGGACCAGCATAGTATGCTGGTTTGCTGGTCACCAGCATACCAGCATAGACCAGCATACAAGTGACCAAAAAACAACATATGCTGGTTTGGCATACCAGCAGACCAGCAGACCAGCATAGACCAGCATACAAGCGACCAAAACACAACATATGCTGGTTTTGCTGGCATACCAGCAGACCAGCAGACCAGCATTTATCTATCACCAGCGTATGTTATTATTAAAAATATACAATGTATTCTGGTAACTATCAAAATAAAGACATTGTATAGTGTTCATAACAATATTTTTATTTAATAAATTATACATTAACAATACAATAATATAAAAAAAAAACCTACATCTAAATAAATATATCATCTAAAATAGATGCATTTGATTTAAAAATAACAAATATAATTCAAAATTGAAATAGCAACAAAGAAATTATAAAAAAAAAAATGTAAGTATTTTTTTTCTTTTTCTTGTTAATATCCATTATCTTCTCTGTTATGTATCTTCCGGTCAGCATTTCTTGGTTATCCACGTCTTTCTCGTACAGCCACTGCTTGAAGCAAACTCAAAATAAGAAACAACAATGTTTTAACAAATCGTATTAAATGATGTGATGACAGCTAGTGAATAAGGAAATAAATGAAATATTCAAGGTCCTAATATTCAGCATAGCAGTTTTGCAGATAACAAAGTAAGACTGTGACATCACATCTGGAAGGGGTGGGGCTAACATGTGCTCCAGCTTCTCTGGATATCAACAGCCAGCCGACATCGGCACACACAAACACATTTTAAACTGGGGACAAACAAAACAGCAACAACCTGGAAAGTACCAGCATTGAGTGAGCTGTCGAGAATATTCAGAGTGCCTGCCGTAAAGTTGAAACCTGGGAGGTGAGCAAAGCGAGGAGGACACCGGAAAGGAAAGGAGGAAGGTATCCGGATTGCTGCGAGCTCTTGGCGAGAGACATCCCCGGACGGTGCCGCCTGCAGCAGCATCAGGACCACCAGCATGGAGGGGGAGAATCACGGTTTGTCGTCCTCCCACTAATATACACTGTTTTGCATGTTGTGGACGTTTACAGTCGAGCCCTTTAAAGTTGGCTACCCCTGTATGTTCGGGTTTTCAAGCATTGCTGGATATCTGCTGTGCCAAGTGTTTGGAAATGACAGACAGCTACTGATGTTGCTGTCAGTGTGACAGTGTGGTGGGACTGTCACTGAGAGCATGGCAGACTGTACTGTGTATAATTTCCTTAATTCATAAAGGGACTCATTACTTGATTACATTGAAACGCTTTCACAGGAAAGGGAAAATCCAGTTGTGTGTTTAGATGGCATCTTAAAACAGGTGCCCCCTTTAGTATTCATGCCAAAGGGGTATAACATTATCTTTGATGAATTATTTAGCATCGCACTGCAGCTACAGTATGGGAGCATTGTGGACACTGTAGAAATCCACATAGACAGTAGAGTTAATGCAGTGAAAGACAGAAAAGTTCAGTTCCTGGGGGAATTGAGATGCAAAAGGATTTATTTATAAGCTGGCTTCTCTTCTGAGGTGTATATAGGCTGTTCAGATGACACAGTTTCACAAAATGCGTTCTTGTAAAACTGTCTTTAGAGGAAGTTCTGAATCACGCATAGGGTGATTTCCTCCCCGCCCTGTTGATGTCAAGGCCATGATGAGCTAGCTGATGGCTCAGTTTGCCTCAATTATTTAGCAGTTTCGTTTTTTCTGTGAGCTTAATGCATCTCAAAATAGAACCATCAGAAATGGCCTCATTGCAAAACGGATGCTCTGTACACAGAAGGGAGGGCTGGTACCCCACATAATTGATCCAAAAAACTGAAATCTAACCTTACTACCAATGAGGGCTTTATAGTGATAAAGCTGTATTTTGTTTACCAGCTAAAGTATTGCGCCTTGATTTTGTTTTTGAAATAGACACAACGAACATGTGACTTTTCACATACATAATGTTTGTTCTGAGAGGATAATCATATTAATTTGCAGTCGCCTTCCCTTGTCAGTACTTTCCTATGTTCAATGAATAGGGCAATGATTATGTAATTATCTGCTTAAGTGTGAAGCACAAGAGAAGGGACATGCCAAAACTCCTAGCGCATTCAAATAACACTCTCACTGTCCCTGACACCTCTTTAGTCAAATCAGGAGCTTGTGGATCAGAATGAGTAAGTAATATCATCTCTTGTGTCTGAGCACCGTGACTGTTCAACGTACTTGAAGCTGAGAAGGAGGGAGGATAGAAATAATCCATCCGCTGTCAAGATTCAAACAGACTATTTTCGTACAGCTCTACTTTATTATTGATGCAGACTTATGCAACAACCCCATGCTGTGTATTTGAGGATAATCTTTGCATTTTACAGTCTTGCAGTGTCATGTGTAAAGTCACCGGCTAAAGATTTAGGACAGAATTACCATGCTGTGTTTTTGAACTGTGATGGTTCCCTAAATCAGCAATCTCTGGATTCATTGGGTTGTGCTCTGTTTCAAGCCTCACTTCAAAGGCTTTGAGCTGCACGTTGTCAGAATCATCATGTTTTTTTCTCGTGCTCTTTTGCAATCTACCTGCACTTGTCAATGCAGCTCAGTTTTCCTTTGCATAAAGAAATGTGTGCAAACAAAGGAAATCGTGTGCTGGTTTATAGGTGTGGTGCACTAGCTGCAGGCGTGGTTTCTGTGGTTATGGGTTTCACCTTCGCTCTCAGTTTGAAATATAGGAGCTTCTGCTGGTCTGTAATAAGTTGATTTCAACTGTATACTGCCACTCTCTACCAATCATCAGACAGGTTTACTCCTGCACAAAGCTCCTCTCTCGTTCAAAGCATACTCTGTCAAAGCAGCAGCAGCCAAATCTCAGAGGACGTGTGCAGACTTATCGTATTCCTAGTAAAAAGAAAAGAAGTGTGACATGAAAATAAAAATGTTTAGTTGAAATATGTCACTTCAAGGTGAATCCAGGTCTGCACTTGTGCTGTAGGCCTACTTAATAAACCAAGAAAAGCTACAGTGTAGAATAGTAAGCTGATGAAAGCATCACGCCTTTATTTTCCATCATTACATCTACACCAATCAAAGAGAGATGAAGATTAAGGGAAGCACATAGAGAAAAGCGTTAAAGGCATTGAGACAGGAAATGAAACGTGGGCTAGGGTGTTGGATAACGTTGCTTAAATCCATAGTCAGCCTGATAAGCTTTATTCCGGTGAGCATTTAGTTGAGTGGTTTCCGCATAGTTGCTTGTTCTGCTTCCACCCAGCTATTGTTAATCACTGAATGTGATGCTACAGTGTAGGAGTTCCACCAACACAGTTCAGCGAGCTCTCGGTTGGTTTCCATATGGGGAAACTCTTTTATCACACAGGAGATGTGTCTACCTACCTGACTGTTTGAAGACAAACATAGGAGTATTTTTCATCAGATTCTCCCGCTAGACGTGCCTGCTGAGGCGGCGGAAGGTTTTCTGCTAGATTTTTCAACCTAGAGGAATTCAATCTGCTGTATGGTACATTTTACTTTGTGAATGACTAACGCCCTTCTGGTTTTAAGAATAAAAGGTGTTGTTCCATTCTATGTCCACCTGGTGGCATGTATGCATAACAGAGTGCATGTGGGTTCAAGGCAGGGACTACACACTACACATTGTGGTAATGTGACATGCATTGATGCTATAGGAAGTTATTTGACCATTTAAAACCATCTGAGTGTGTAGACCGCGGCGTGTTTGTCTTTATGACTGCAGACTGTTAAACTGAGCAATGTTTATGCCCCAAAAATCCTTACTCCTTAACTTTAAATGTTAAAGGTCCCATGTCATGCTTTTCCGGTTATTACCCGTCCCCTTGTGCGTTAAGTAGCTTTTTATGCACCAAGTGACGTAACAACGACCCAATGGACCAATTGGTCCAAATGGACCAATCCGTGGAGCTCCTCACACACCAGGATCCCTTGGCATCACTATCAAACGCAGTGGGGGGACCTTTAGCGTAGATTTTCAACTATCAGGGAGTCCCATTGACTTGCATAGAGCTTTTCTCAGCCGCAGCTGCCTGGATCTCCACTCACAGTTCGCCACACACTCAACCAGGAAACGACACCAGTAATCCAGCTCACACTGTCCGCTCCTCGAGTCTCAAAGGGCGGAGCAGCGAGCCCCGCAACGTCCCGCCAACACGGCACCCAGACCCCACGCAGCATTCTCATCTGTTTGTTTGTATGTTCGTTTGTAGCCTTTATTTATCTAGGTAAAAAATCCCATTGAGATCAATGATCTCTTTTACAAGGGAGACCTGCCGTCATTACTGGTGTCATTTTCTGGCTGCTAACAAACGCCATTGTAACACATAAACACACATCAGAGCACAGTGGACTCATAGGGAGGGGGGGGCAGGAGCTCCAACAAGGCGTTTAGGACAGAGTGAATACACATACTATAGATGCTGTATGAGAAAACCAATTTGATTTTGGAACATTGAACAATGTAAATCTATTCTAGTAGACCTCAACAATGGAATTATGATCAGTAGAAATGGCCATGAATGGGACCTTTAAGTTGTAATGTTGGGACATGGGATAAACAAAAAGGGGACAAAATCCTAGAAAAACAGTTCAACAGGGCTTAATTAAAAACTCTTCAGGGAACCTTTAAGTCAAGCCTGTAGTGACTGCAATCGGTGCTCTAAGTCTCCAACGCTGTGTTGCACTATAATAACCTGCAAGACCATATGAGGCAATAGACATACTGAATTAAAGTTTACCGTTATTGCTATGGCTCATTTGCGTTTATGGCTTTCATTAGGTACTTACAGTTGGCTATGGGGACTCAGGCCTGGCCACTTGGCAGTTTAGTCTAACACACTGACGTTATTGCATTTACAGCATGAACTGATAAGGAACTGATGTATTTTTTGACCTTGCCAGAAGGTATCTATCTATCTATCTATCTATCTATCTATCTATCTATCTATCTATCTATCTATCTATCTATCTATCTATCTATCTATCTATCTATCTATCTATCTATCTATCTATCTATCTATCTATCTATCTATCTACCTGTTTACTTATTTAAACTCACGGCAGGTGCTGACTGAGTTGCTGCTGACAACACACTCTTATTCAGAGAGGTAATGTGGAGCAAAGCGGTAGGGTAGGAATATGCATATTAAAAAAGAGAAGACGACATTTGTGCTGACTTCAACGTGTACAGTGTCGCTGTTCCTCCTGTGACAAGGCAATGTGCAGCTGCAGCACTAAACAATGGTCAGGACTGACTATGCAGTTCAGGCAGGGGTCACTCCAGGGCACTCGGCCCTCTGGCAATGAACTGAGCAATGATTGTTAGATCAGAGGTCATGTCAGAGCCTGGCAGGGTGAAGTAAATGCAGTATATGTCAGTTATAGATAGATGGGTTCTGTAATGCCACCTAGCCTGAGTTGCTGACATGCTTGCCATTGATGAAGGGCCGAATTGATCATTAATAGTGACTGACACTAAATGAGAGAGCTGTTATTATAGGGCCCATGTCATGCTTTTCCGGTTATTACCCGTCCCCTTGTGTGTTATGAAGGTTTTTATGCATGTAAACGGTCTGCAGAGTCAAAAACCCTCAAAGTACACCCTGTAGCGAGAAAACTCTAACACAGAAAAGACCTTTCTATGCTGCCCCAAAACGCCTCGTTGGAGATTTCTCATTTTCCATTGTTTGCTTCCTGGGTTCTGTGACTTGTGAACACCCAAATCAACAACAAATGACCGAATTGGCCCAAATGGACCAATCTGCGGAGCACCTCACACACCAGGATCCCTTGGCTGGTAAACACTGGTAATAGACGAGTTGGGATCGTGGAGAAATGCTCTCCGCAGACCCATTCTCACAGCGTTATAAACCTTTTTCTTACTCAATATCAAGCCACACTTATTGTTTTTACTTCGGCTGTGAGTGTTTGTCTGTGCTCAGGATGAGTTTGGCTTGTTCTCGCTGTATCGCCGACCCGGAAACCTGTCCGCTCCTCGCAGCAGCTCGCAGCAGCGGCGAGCATTAACGAGCCTCACAACGTCCCGACCAATCAGAGCACACTGGGCTCACAGGGAGGGGGGGGCAGGAGCTCCAACAAGCCGTTTAGGACAGAGAGTGAATACCTGGTGAATACACATACTATACAGAGATGCTGTATGAGAAACCAATGTGATTTTGGAAAATTGCACAATTTAAATCTATTCTGTAGACCTCAACAATGGAAATATGATCAGTAGAAATGGCCATGACATGGGACCTTTAAGGAATTAGAGACTGTGTGAAATTGGCAGGTAGGCTAATTCAGAGTGGCAGGAGTTCAGGAGTTGGTAAACATTTTTGGAAATCCAAAATGAAATCGATTTGCTATGATTAGGAGCACATCTGTAGCAGAACCAGACCGGTTTATTGTGTGTGTGTCTGTGTGTGTGTGTGTGTGTGTGTGTGTGTGTGTGTGTGTGTGTGCGTGTCATGTGATTTCAAGACCCTGAAAATGTGACTGTGTCGTGGTGAATAACCTCAATAGCTGTGAAGATATTATCTGATCAAAACAAATGGCTCCCAGTGTTTTGCCCAGGAACAAATTATTTATTTCACCCCGTTGCCAAGCTACAATGATATCTTGAATTTATATACAAGGCTTTTGAAGCCAAAAAAATGATGAGTGACTAGAAGCTAAAAAGCTACAGTGGAGATGGAACTCAAACACTGCAGTGCACAAAACAAATAAATGTGCTGCGGATATTTCTCCATGAGCCTGATGCACAGTAAAACAATTTAATGAACTGTTTCTTAAATTAATTCTCCCGTGGTTTCTACATTTTATCAGGCAAACTAGCTTGCAGCAAAAACAAAGTAACAGAAAATAGAGATCTGCCCTGAAGGTAACATTAACATACGCTTTAAAGTACAAGCTGACTTTTCCATTTGTGTGTGCATTCTGTTATGTCTAAGAATATCTGCTTGAATTAGTATGGAAAGTATCAAGAGAGTGCAAGTGGGAGAGAAAGAGAGAGAGAGAGAGGAAGAGAGAGAGAGAAGAAGAGAGAGACAGAGCAGAGGAGGATAGAGAGAGGCTGAGACACCAGCAAAAAAGGGGAACTGGGCGAAAGCAGAAGTGATTTCAGCGTCCTGGCAAGTTGCACATTCGCTCTAATCGAGAGGGAAGAGAAAGTAGGTGAGTGTGAGAGACTGGCCAGGGAGCGCAGGATTCATCCAGCAGCTGGGGGGGGGGGAATACGTGACCGAATGAAGTTCCTCACAGTTGGAGTCTCTCCTTGGACTGAGTGACTCCCAGCAGCCTAAGCGGGGACCTCCAGGCCTCAGCTACTTCCCCTTTTTCCATCTCAATCTGAATCGTCAGGAGGAAGCACTCACACAGCCACCAACAGATCCCTCACAGACACACACATCACACTGAAGCTATGGGTTCAGTGAGTGAACTCTGCGTGTCCAGCCTTCAGACGTTCTTGTGTCCAGCCGTGAAGCCGCTTCAGCAAGCTCCAGGTAAACTCACATAACTGTGGGCCTTATGGTGTTGTTGTACGATTGTTTGTAAGTCGCTTGTTGTTGCATTATTTCCTGTAACATGGCTTAAAATAGATAAATCTACATCAATTAAAATACGTCTCATACTGGCGATAAAAACATGTTGATTGGCAGTGTTTGTGTCCTTGTACTTGCTTGTTTGACCACATTCACAAACACATGGCTCCACCAGGGATGATAACAGCGTAACTTAAAGCGCTGTGCACACACACGTGCTGAGAGGGAGCGGGCTAATGTTATTACTTACTGAGTAGATCTAATCTCCAGCAAGTCTCACACACTATCCCCAGCCAAAACCCATTGAACTGCTCAAGATGACTTCTCACAACCTCTTTCACACATCGTATGGCAACACTAAAACCTCAGGTAAAAACAGCCACATATTTCTGCTTTTTCCCCAGCATTAAAAAATGTCTCCCTGTTGCTGTCTTCTTTGATAACAGGGACAGCATGTTGTTGTGTTTACAGAGATCACCTCCTAACCTGCATAAACAACTCTCATAATAACAGATGGAGGAGAAGTAGAGCTGGCTAAGACGTTGACCTCTTTAGGAGCTTTTTCATACTCCCCATCTGTTTCTAAGACGTATCCCTTCCCTTCACTGTAGTCATACCAGAATCTGAACTGTAATGGAGCTAGTTTGTGTTACTGTTTGTTTAGGATTGTTGGTTGTTAGGTGATGCAACTGCATTACCCTTCACTGCAGGGTTGTGTACAGGTTTATATTGGGAGTGCTTAAAACTATGTTGGCAGACAGTGTTGACATGACTAAAGCGGCTTCGCTGGGTTGTGGTGAATCAGCTGACTGAATGCGTAGCAAAGGGGAAACAGTGCTGTCTCAGTGATTTTAAAAACACCCGAATCAGCACCATGGTCAAACATGAGAGGGGACTTCTTTTTCCGATTTGGTATTTCAAACGCTACGTAATCTAGAATGTTCTGGTATCAAGAACATGGTGACAACAAAGATTATCCGATTGTTGTCTCGCTAAGAATAATTACTTGACACATTGGGTAGAATGGAAGAAAAGTTCTCGTTTGATATGTCAACGGGTTGTCATTTGAATATTTAGCCTCTAAACTTAATATATTCCCAAAGGCTTTTTCCCAGCTGTCACCATCTGCAAGTGTCATTTTTTTTTGCATAAACCGTTATGAAAACCTACATGTTGAAATGGCAGCCGTTGCATTTTGGACTCCTTGTGGTGGGAAGGGTTTGCGCAGTATTCTGTATGGGTTGGTGTTTCTATTTTTAATCATGAATCATGCTAGTGATTCATGTGTGACTAATCAAATGGTCGTGAGTTCTCATTGTATCATGTATCAGCATCACTACTAAATCACTCCTGAAATTGAGCCAAATGCTGTTTGACATGAAAAAAGTTATGTATATGAGTGATAGGTTAATAAAAGTCACCTGGCTGTTTCACTGGGTGACGTGACGGCTTATTTCCCAAAGTCTTTTTGTTTCCCAGGGTAATTTACATAGATTATTTCAGTTTTCTTAGTCACTCTCCCTTTGCCTCTTAACTAATTAGGCCTACAGTGTTATGTCATTGCCCTTTCAGACTGTAAATGTTACTGTGAGTCTAACTTTCACAGTCTCTGAGTGTGACTCAATATGCCCAATGAATCTTCCCAGGGCACAGACTGGGACTGATAGCAGACAGAGCATCGCCCAAAGAAGACGTGATAGTAATTTAGATGCTTAATATCAGCGCTATTTGCTCTCTTAGGCCTGGGGTTTGCCATGATTTTCATTTATGGAAATTAGTCCATGTGGGCTCCAGTGGCAGTTCAGGAAAAAGTGATTTATTTGGGAGCACCAACACGCCCGTCAGTGAAAGAGTGTTCAGAATATTTGCCGAATCAGCTTGTTGTTAAGGAGGAGGGTGACGCTATGATAGCAAACGACCTCTGTGTGGGATCCTCGAGATCGTGGGCATCCTTTTTTAAGCTTGATATTACATTTGTTTTGGTTATTGGGTGATAGTCTTTTTGGAATCTCAACTTTGTATGGTGAAAAAGTAATGAACACCGAATATTTACATGAAAGACGATTATAATGATGTCTTACAAGATATGTTTTTCTACTGGTAACACACAGTTTGATATGTTTTGGATTCTGAACAGAACAGTCCCTGCCAGAGCTTCAGAGAGGCGTGTGTGGGAATCAAAACAAAGGCGAATGAAATCCATACAGCTCAGTAAGCCAACTAAAGTCCCTCTGATTGCTTGGGAGGAATTGTTTTCTCTGAGTTCTTGGTTTTTATCTTGAGGAAACGCAGTGAAATTAAGAGGCGTTTGTGATAGAAAATAATGTTTTTATTGTGTTTTATACTTTTTCTCTGACATGTATGGCATACTGTATCTCTTATTGTTGCACTGCTGATGTACGTATATCGACGCTGTCCTCTAACTCATCGAGCTTTCATGCCTGTGGACACAATCCATCTACGAACAGAAGGGGTTTTATTGTGTCATCCCCTGACATGTATGCATAATGTATCACAGATGAACAAATGCTTTGTCAGCCTGCAGTCTACCAAGGCTTGTTGGGGTGATGTCAACTGCAGAAATGTATGCAGTGCAGAATGCTTTGTGTCCAGTCCGAGGAAGAGTGACTTCTAGACAGGCTGTCCAACTTCAGCAAGAGCTCTCTGAATTTCACACTCGCTTTCTAAAATGATTTGCAAAGTCCCATCTTCCGACAGCAGTATTTCTGTATGTATATCTAATGTAAGAGTATGTGAGTTATACTGTAGGCTGCTTCAAAGGAAACACCTTAGAAAGTATACAATCTTGCTGTTAAGGAAAAGTTAAGATCATGTTGTATAATAGAGCTTTATGCATGTAACACAAAGTGATGGCTGCCCACAGATGTATCTTTCTCTCAGTACCACATCAGAAAGGTGAGCTATTTCCTTATTATGACTCAAGTCAATAATTAATGGCTCAGGTCTGCCCACTCCCTCCCTCGGAAAATTACAGGATGGATTTACCTCTGACTGCACCTGTAAAATGAAAGTGGTTTCAGGATCAGCTTGTGCAATGAGTCATGTTGCATGGCGCATCAAAACTCCAGATGCAGCTAATGCCAAAGAATGCCTGCCATGCATGTAGAAATCGTAGTAACAGAGGAATTTTTCATGTCTGGTGTTTCCTTCTTTCAAGGTTACACAAACTACACTCTGGAAACTAATTTTGTTTGTAAGTATAATACATAAGTACACTATATATTAATACATTTTGCATGTGTGTAGGCCTTCCCAAATAATTGCCCTTATATTTCACAATTTAGGTATAGTTTTAGTGATATGTGTCCAGTGTGAGCTGTAATTACTCCAGATGATCAGCAGGGGTCATTCTTGGCATCTCTTCTGATTGTAAAAAATAATTTTCTCACTTTTCCAACCTAATTCAGGTTATTTAAACACCAATATTTGCTATTGTAGCTTAAGTTGTGTTGTTATGGTGATATGGCTAATAATAGAGCCTTGTGGTTTCAGGAACTACAGTTACAGTTATAGCCATGATGATTGGAGAGTAGACCACTACATTGCCCCGGGCACACACAGCCGGAAACAGAAGCTAACCCTTCAGGCAAGACTCCCATTGGTTGTATATACATCAAGATCAATTTAGTTGAAATGTGTTCTCTGTATGCACACATTTTAGAAAGCCGGCTTTAAAAACGGGGGTCTTGAGTTTGAAAGAAATTGACATTTACTAAAAAACTAATATAGAGACTATCAAGTTGCATTTTGGGAAAAGTAGGATCCAGTGGAGGTTGGCTCATATAAAGTGCTAAAAACCATGATATCTCGGCCTCTGCATCATTTTTTTACAATATTTTCCCCCAAGTTCCCAAAATGCTGGTATAGTAAAGTGTTGACTCTATCCTAGCACATTTCAGAATTTGAAGACAGGGTTTTTTCTGCCTAACTAGCTGTGGAAACTTTCTGTGGGAAACAATATGGGGCAACATGGCTTGTGCAATGTCCATACAGCTGATTAGTTGGTCAGCCAGTTTTCACAAGAAGCTGGGGGGCACATTTTTAAACTCGAAAGCCAGGATTGCTCTCGAAAATCGGCTCTGTCACATGCAACCACACTGTAATCCAAGGGCTTAACAAAGTATGCCAAGATCAGCTATTTCATAACAAGGCTTTTGTGTGTTCAAAATGTTCAGAGATGTTATTGAGCTACTTTCAGCTAATGCAGATTCAGCTGCTGGAAAGTTGTCAAAAGAAGCTCTGTCCGAATAACTGATTGTACCTTTCCTATGTTGCAGACGGAGCAGCAGATGTGCTTAAGGACCAATATTACAAATAATGGAAACAAAATAGTATCGCCTGCCAGTATTTTTCAGTCTATTAATGTATGTTCAAATTGTTTCAAAAAAGTGTTGATGCATATTTTTGTATCTCTAAGTTGTTATTTTATTGTGTTACCTTAAATTGTCAGGCATTCCTGTTTTTTTCCCAAGCTAAATTGGCCTTAAAATTGTTAACAAAACCTTGTGAACAACAGAGAAGAGTGATGAAATAAAAAACATTGTTCTTTCAGGAAATGTCTCAAACATACAAAAACAAAACCCTCTTTTACATTTCAGCATCTAGTATGACGCTGCTTTGACGCTTGCATATTTAACTTCACATTTATTCAAGGGTCAGTTCTGTCAGGAAGTTGCAGACAACAATGTGTTGATATCAACTGAGGATCTCTTTATTTGAAGGTCAAACGGCGCTCTGGTTTCACTGGTACTGGGTTCTTCAGGACAGCAGCAGTGCTCTGGGGAATGGATGAACTTTCTAACAATGAATAGAAACTTTGTGTGAACAGGGTTCACTTCACGAACTACATTGTCAGTTGTTGAGTTTTGGCAGCACAACTGAGGCATTCATAGGCCACAGCTTGAAGCCTCTCAAATGAAGTAGCCATGCAGACGAAGGCCTTTCAGGAGTGGGGTAGGATTTTATGCTTTAGGTATTGTGATGGAAACTTCTGAAGCAATGGAGACAGGACTCAGAGAGACACGGGGAGAGCAGGAACTTTGATGGCAAACACTGATGGTTTATTTGGAGCTTGGGCCGGATAATTCACAAGACATGTGCTGTGCCACGAGTTGGCGGTTGCCAAACCAATTCTGAAGATCTCTACCCCAGACCCATGTATTTAGCTATCTCTGAGAGAATAATCAACATTTTGCATAACAAGATAAAACCATAACACCTCTATCAGCTGACGCCAACAGGCAGGAACAGGGAGACAACACACTGAGAGCACAGCAGGCCAAGGTTGCAGGTAAACTGGGTCAAAGGTGTGGGCCTGGGAAAATATTTCCCCGACAGGTATTTAAACACATTTTATTCTCCTAGTGAAACAGGATTGGAGAGGTAAAAGAAAAACAGGGAGGAGGTGTTATCTCCTCTCTGTGAGCGCAGCATTCCTCTTGGCGCTCCTGTGTTCATCGACAGGCAGCGACAGGCCCTCTCCTATCTGACAGCAGCACAGTCCAGCAGGTGTTATACAAACAGCAGGCTGATTTAGACTCTTTGAACATAAAAATGAGAAACTCTGTAGCTTTCCTGTCTGTCCTAACAGTTTTCCCTTAAAAATAGTCCATGAAATATCTCCCTGCCAGAGCAATCATCAGATGCACCTTATCACAGTCAGCAGTAAAGGTTAGTTTACTGTTTTGATGGAGCAGGATGAACATGAAAGTAAAAAGATGAGACTGTTTTTGTGCAGATGCGCAAACCTGTCAAGTTGAATCACCAGGAACCAGTCTCACCAGGATTTGGTAGAACCAGTTTTACCATTGGCAACACATCTGTGTGTTTGCTACTTGGTTGTAGTCTTGTCGCTGTGATTCACCATTTTGAGTTGTGCAATAACGAATGGTTAATGTCAAGCAACTATTTACCTAAACATACTGAAACATCCCTAATGAAAAGAAGAGCTGTAGTATTTCAAATTGTAGCTTGTTTTGGTTATATTAATTAAATATGAATGGCCAATCATAGCTTTTTTAAGAAAGCATAGGGCAAGTGTCAGTAGCAGCCCAAAAAACCCAGAACAAAAGCAAACAAACGATTTAAGTTGCTGAATAAATAGCGACTAATACCACTTATGGGAATATAGCCCACTGTGATTTCACTTGAAAATCCAACAGGTGTTTGAAAGTGCTTGTAAGTATGAGGCTATGTGTTCGCCACAGCCACAGACCAGTGTTGTTGCTATTTTCTGAAGAGATAAAAGTCTGACTGCAAACACGTCGGCTCTCAGCGGATGTGGTGAATTCACAATCGCAAGATCAGCACCAGTGAACTGCAGTGCCTGTGTGTGTCAATCACTTTTCTCTTCCTGCCCCCACTCAACCCTGTCCCAACAGCAGCGTGTGTGTGTCTTTGTGTGTGTGTGTGTGTGTGTGTGTGTGTGTGTATGTATGTATGTGTGTGAAAGGCAACAGCAGACTCGTCATCTGGCCCATTTGCTGCACCTTCAGACTACGTTAAGTCAGCTGTGACGCGAAGCTGTTACCGGATAGGGAGCAGCTCCTACAAATGAAAGCCTCAATTAATCATAGACTTAAAGTAAAGAACTATACTTGTTAATCAGTAGGTTTATTTTTGTATTTTCCAAATCTGCTGAAATTTGCTATAATAATTTTCTAAACGTATTGAAATGTTAGGGTTGTAATTGGATCCTTAATTGATTAATATATTGTATTTCACACAGTGAAGTTGTTAAACTCATACCACTCACAGTGATACAATTGTCCTATCTCCAACGCGTTTCTTAAATAGATATCTTACGCTAAATATATTTTCTTTAATTATTAATATAACTGCTAGCTACTACTTGAGAACTTATAATAATTAGACTATTTGTGCTTCCTACTTTCGATGCTAATTTGTTAACTAGCTATTTATCTTGTAGGCCCAATCAAATACAAATTGACAATATTTAATAGCAATTCAAATCCCCCCTTCTTTTCAACCATCCTTGTTTCAGCCATGATAAACCCGTTTGGTAAATGTTTGTGCGGACTTTATTGTGAAAGTCACAACCGGCGGCTCATCGTTTTTGTCCAGCCGCGTGCCTTGACAGAGAATCGCGCGCAGGACAGATTGGCTGGTTAAAGTCCTCCTTCGTCTCTGCTAACCACTCCCTTGAGCTGTCGACAGAGCCACCCTTCACTTACCGAAGAAACCATTCCCAAGTGTGTTTGTTAACGCGGCAGAAAAACTTATAAAACAGGTCAATATATTTACCGATACTCGTAACCGGTCAAAGTTTTGTCGCTCGGAAACCACTTGTAACTTTTTCAACTCGGACCTGCACGGAGACAGCATGGTGTTAAAATCGGAAGACGGCGTAGGTGAGTGAAGCAGCCAGGAAATACATATGTATCGTCTGAATGTCGTTGAAATGTCTTTACATGATGTGTTTAGATACAGGGTATGTTTTTGGGAAGTTTAAGCTTTGTTTACGGGTCAAATATTTAAGGGAAACCTCAGGAACCAAATGTGTGAAGTGGGTGCTGGATCGTTTGGCCTTGTTGACAGTGTTTACTGCTCCATTCCCACACTATTGTATTGACTCGGTCAACTACATTGTGTTGTGGGTTTCTAAACGTGGGCAACATCTATAAAAACACAAATTATATAATATTATATAATTCACAGTCAGTTATAGTGTCTATACAAACTGCTATTAAAACAAATTCACAAAAACATCATAAAACACAAAAAAGGCTCCTGTATGTTAGCATTGCCATTTTAAGTTTGTAAATTGCTATTAATACATTGCCACAGTCTGTTTGTTAAAGATACAGTAAGAAATATATATTGTAGGTTTTAATATGTGCACTGTGGGTGTTATTTTTTAACCACATGTATAAACACTTCAGTAACACAAGTAATCTTTTGGCCCCTAATGCACAACACATTTTTAAGTGACTGCTGGTCTGTAAGCAGCAACAGGTGTGAGAACAGACAGTAACTCCTTCCTGTGGCAGCAAATCACTGACATTCAAAACATTTAATTTCATCTTTAACATTATCCTAGTTCAAATAGTTAAGTTATCCTCACATCCCCATTCCAACAGCTGTTTAAACGTAATAAAAAGCATAGTTATAATGCCAGTACTATATAGAAATAAAGGAGTGAGCAGCCCTTTAAGTCAGACACAAACCCTTTGTTGCTGAGCCTGATGCCTTCATCTCTGTGGTTGGCCTGCCAGAATTAATTAGCACCCCCGCCCGTATTAATCGTGTTAGAGAACAGTGAACATCTGAGCGACTGATCCTGTTATATGCCGCTGCTCTTTTGTTCTGCTGATGGAGAGGCAGAACTTCCACACTCTTTGCTTCTGTTTTCAGGGATGAGACAGGGGAACAGTCGATTCTCTTCGAGTCCATTTGTCTCTGCCACTTAGGGGTGGGTGGTCTGGGAAGTTAGAGTAGTTGTCACTAATGGTTCCCTAATAAGTGGTGCTGAGAGATCTAATGGGGCCCGCCAGAACAATGCCCTGCCTGGCACTAATGCCCCGGTGGTTTGATAATCGCCATCCTCTCCCCATAATCATATTTTAGCCTTCTTTCCAGCTACGAGTGGACCTCCTTACCTCTCAGGCCAGTGCACAATTACAGCTATAATGTAATTGGACAAATGTGTTTACTATGGTGCAGTGAGGTGTTGTTGTTAGTCTCGTGGTTGGTATCTCAGCAGAACATAGTGCGCTTCATTGCTGAAATATTTAGGGCAGTGCCACCAGTCAATTAAAGAGGCAGAAAAACAATAGCTCCGTTTTTAAACCACAGCAACCTGCCACAGTAATGTTTGGTTATATGTGGGATGGGGATCAATAAGTATTTTCATTGTCTTTTTATTGTTCTATATGCATTAAATATTCAGTACATGTATTAATTAATGACAGTTCAACATGGGAACAAATATGAATGGCCTTTCATAGCTTGTTTAAGAAAGCAAAGGGCAATTAAAAAAACCAGACCAAAAGCAAAACGTCTAAAATAATTTAAAATAATAAAAAAAAAAAGTGTGAATTTGGAAATAATCTAAGTTGTCATTTTTTTTTACATTAAATTAAAAAAGATCTTAGCCACACACTATCCTATTCTAAACTTCATTAATTAAAAGAAAGACAATGAATTGCCTTATTCTCTGTACTTGTATTAGTTGTTTAAGACATTTATTAAGAACACATTCTAAAGGATTGCTAGATCAAGCAAGTTGTAAAAAGGAAATCTATTTGACCATGTCCCCTTGGGATCTGGAAGCTTGTGTGTGTGTTTCTTTATTTTCTGACACATTATAGACTTAAACATTGAATCAATGTATTCTCTGAAGTTACTGCTCTCTCAAACGGTGCTGCCTGTCAGGATAACAGCAGGACTTGCGTGGGAAACTTGTTTCTCTCAAATTTGCTATAAACACGGTTGACAGTTATTTGGTGGCTGTATTTGTTTTCATAAACTTGTTTAAACCGGTCTGTGAGAAGCCATATCCTCTGTGTTCCACAAATATATCAAACAATCCTCAACTTTTAAATGTGTGAGGGGACGCTGTCTGAAGTGTGTGCCAGCCCCGCTGCATCCAGGCTTCATTTATTTTATAATAATATACACATTTTTCTCACATTTCACAGAACTGTTTTCACTTTAACGTTTTCCTCCTGTCTCGCACATTTTAGCCTGCAGTACATTTTTTTGTCTTCTTTCCTGAGCTGATGAAGTTGGTTTGCAGCAGGTAGAGACATGCCTGCATTCATTTTCTACATACAGGCCTCTATGATCAGGGCCTAGAAATGTAAAATGGCGCTTGGCAGGAACTCCATAGACACCACATTTTAATAGACTATGCTGATTTGACTACCAATCACAGCTGTGGTGCATTCAGGGCCTGGTCACAGTCTGGTTGTGCTGGCGTAGTCTGCTCAGCAATATTTGTGTATGATTTGTCTGAGCTGCAGGAAAGAATAAAAACTGCAAGCATTTCCTGATGTTCTTTTAGAATTGCTTATCACATCTTTTGTTAATTTACAAATGATTGAGGATATATACTATATGTTTTGTGTGTTTAATTCTTTTTTTCTAAATGCATTGAGAAAGCTCTAGCACCATATAACTTTAGACAAAGAGGCAAACAATGCATGCAGAGTTGAGTAGCTGCTTTGGTGGGGTCATGTTGTTATGTGTGCACTGTTCAGATCCCATTTGAACTCTCATGCCACCATGTTGTGATAGAGCGGGTGAATTAAAGTATTGCAGGATGGCTATTTTGTTACATTTTCCACAGGATGTGTGGTTTAGCCTCAGCTTTCACTCCTCCCCTGAACGTTGAGAACAGCTAACAAACAGGAAGCAGAGAGGTTGTCAATATGCTCGACAGGAAATGAAATCCCACAGGTTGTGTGTGGGCTTACATTTACACTGCCTTATGACAGAAAAAGCCACGCAGGGACAGAAATAAGAAGAGAGGAAAACACGGCTGGCTCTTCCAGCTTTCCCATCATGTGTTTTCTGGATGTGTGTGTTTTACTGGCAAGAGAGGATGTTGATAGTAGTTCAGCCCCGATAAGAATCAAGGCCAGCAGCATTGGAGGACAAAGGCATGCATTGTGGGTAGAAATAGCACTTCCGCTTTTGAGGAAAAACATTGAGAAGCCTCCACATTGGCCTGACCAAACAATTCATGTTGATAAATGCCAATAAAACAGAATGGATATTATTTAAGAATGCTGATCTCTTGTGTTCATAGTGATGGATTGTGTGTGTTTGTGTGCGTGAAGCTGCAGGATGTGTATGCTGCAGACTCGTCTGTATGTTTGCTTTACACTGAAGCTGTGTGTGGTGGCAGACCTCGCTATACGTTCTCCAGCTCCAGCCTCCACCCAGCCACATCCTCTGCTCCCTGCATTCCTTCACTGAAGCTTTAACACAGCCAGCAGACTGAGCTGTTTCTGGGATATTAAGGTCCTTTGGGGATCAACATTCATTTGAATCCCGTGACTCGATAGCGAGGCATACACCTGACCCCACTCATGTAGAATACAACAATTACAGGTTGTCTTTTGTGGAAGAGACAAGGCTAGGGGTGGTTTGAACTGGGCAGTGCAGTGGCTCCCAACCTCAGGGTAAATCTACAGGCTCGTCACAACTCGTGTTCATACGGCAACCTCTAATGAGTCTTTTTTTTAAAACAGTAATGAGCCAACTAATGTAGCGAATATGAGCTCTTAAGGTGTTTATTTATTTTCTTGCTTACATATGTACTTAGTAGTTGTAGTTTCGAGGTAACTCAAAGACAAAGTGCCTGATCTTAAGATACGATAAGAAGTACTTTATTGATCCCAATTTGGGAGATGTTTGTGTTGTAGCAGCATAAAAAGACAAGGCATTGTACATTAGAGAAATTGAAAGACTAGAAATAAACAATCCAAATCTTGATCTGCAGGTTTATTTGATTCAGATTTGAATAACGATGCTGATAGTCATAGCATGATCAAGTGAACATGTTTTCCTTCTGGCATTTCAATATGATCTGTTTAGTCGTGTAATCCAGGATATAAATCACCACTCCATGTCAGAGCCGGCTGTACCCTACAACACATGGGTCCCATACTGACAGCAGTGAGAGCAGCTGTGTCACTGGGCCTGCAGAGGGCAGCCGGCTCAGCAGAGGGCTCCAGGTTGACTCATAAAGATATGCAGACGTGAGGGAAGCGCTCACATCTGCTCTGTGATGCAGACGCTCCCGGGGCAAGTCAACACTCATGCTGTACCAACACGACGAGGAGGAATGCTGTGCAATCTTTGGGCATGAATCATTTGGGATAATGCCGGTGGTGGGATTTACTCAAGTACATTTACTCAAGTATTGCACTAAAGTACAATTTTGAGGTATTGAGTATTTTAATGATATGCTACTTTATTGTTTTACCTCACTTCAAGTCAATATCGTTATTTTTTATTTCACTACATTTATCTGATAGTTTGTTACTTTTTACTTTACAGATTCAGATTTTTTAACACAAATAAAAAGTTATCTTCAGTACAGACTCTATTGTTAAACTGGGGTTTGGAGGTCATGATGATGGCATGACTCATCGGGAGAGAAGACCTGGCTCAAAAGTGCTGACTCATACTAACAGCTCATAACTACCTCACTGTGGTGACCGGATGTGTCTGGAGAAAGAGATAGACTTCCTAAAAATACTGCTCCCCGTCTTGTTCAGTACATTTTTCTTTCTTGGTTTTTCTTGACATGTTGAATCTGAAGTTACTGAAAAACTATTTATAATCTTTGGTAGAAATGTGACTTTTTACTAAACTTTTTTCTTGGAAATGTGCCCTGTTTTTGATCTGGGGCAGACCTTATTTTTGTTTTGTTTTGCTGCTAACTATAATGTTTAATAATATGAATTCATTACATTTTTATTAGAGCGCTTTTCCAGGTGCTCAAAGCGCTTTACATGACATATCACACATATTAGACATATAACAGTTATTACTGTGGACAATACCCACTCTGAGTCATATCCCTTTTTATGAATACAGTCTATGGTCATATCTTATGTTCCCTTCTAAAACACTGTTTGTGAATATTTAACATTTGTGTATTGTAATTATTTTATTAGGACTGGGTGTCAACCATCAGTATCGTACCAAGGAAGTGGTGTTATCAATTCTAATACAGATCACCAACTAAGACAGATTTCTCCCAAAATGTTTCAAATAGTCCACAACACCATCTCAATGTGACAATCCTGATTAATCACACATCTGATTAATAACAGCTCTCTGTATTTAAAGACACGTGGGCATTAGGATATAGACTTTCTTCATATTGCCCTGTGAGCAGGAGGCAGGGAAGGGAATGACCACTGGGTGGAGCCTCTATGGTAGTGACAGCAAAAAAGAGAAAGGGAGGGAGTGAGGCAGTGAGTAAGACTTCCTAAATGGACTGTGTCAGTGTGCTGAGAGCATGCTGGGAGCTGATAGCAGAGCGGTACAGTTGAGGAAAGCCGGCAGTGTCTCTCTGTGACTGGAGGAGCAGGCTCCTTCTCTCCGCCGCCTGCCATGTGGACTTCTGGCCCGCCTGCGTTACACCACAGGAGCTGACAGAAAAGAGGACTTTTTTATATCAAGGAACAGAGATAAGGTGATAGAGAAGGAAGAAGAGCTCTCTGGAAAGACACATAATTTGCTCTTTGGAGGACTCTTACAGGTTAGCACTTACATTTGTTTGCCGTCATGTGTTTTTTTAAGTTGTTCTTGTATTGTTTTCCACTCTGGTTGTAGAGCCTGTTATTTCTGGTCCTTTGATGTCATTTTAGACTTTGGTCAGTTTTCATTGATTCTGTCCAACCACAGCCATGCTTTGATTAAATCAGTGAAGTTGGGGTTATAGTGTGCCGTCCACATAAAAAGCAGCTAGGATGAATCATTTAAAGTGCTAGGGGTTTGTCTGCTGTCCTGTCATTCTCCACCCTGGTTTGTTGTGTTGTGGTTAAGCTTAGTGGATTGAACTCCACTCAATGACACTTAAGATGAATGAGAGCTGATGCAGCCAATGACTGAGCAGTGTGGTCAGTAGGGTTGAGGATCGCTGTTTGTATTGCTGTTGATGGTTCGATTTTCCAACAATAAAGGTAACATAAGAGGCAAGGTATTTGTGACCACATGTCAGACGGTGAATTCACTTAACTAATGTTCTCAGTGCCACAAAAGAAAGCTGGGATGACCAATAAATAAATGTCAGGGCAACATTTAAAGCCAAGGATGCTTCAGCCACCAGTCCCCTGCCAGGGCCTTGTTGAGGAATTCCATCAGAGGCCACTTTCAGACACAAAGGGAAATCTGTGATCGTCCCACATCTCTTCCCACTATCTCTGTGTTCTCCTGCCACTTGCCGTCCCACGCCTCCCCGGCCAAACACTGGACTTGTTCTCCTGGTATCTCCCCTCTCTCAGTCTCTCCTCACATCCTCCTACCCTCACACCAGGTCAGGTTGGATGCTTTGTGGCTTTCTGATCCATACCTGGTGGTCCAGTTTGGTAGAAAGGGATCTGAAGGTCAGAGGTGAACATGTTCTATCGGGCCGGTGCCCATATTCAGGACTGGCATTCCTTCACAGCCCATGCAAGGCTTTGTTGCAAGCTGTTTGGTTCAGAAGATGAAGGTGTATTTGTGAGTCTGCGTCTGTGTGTGTGGTTTCAAATATATATGAGGGACAGACCCCTTGGGGTTTACTGTAGTAATGAGATTCAGTCTCGGATCAGAGATCAGCGGATGAGACGTTTGAATCGCCCTTTGTTGTTCAAACAGCAGAAAAGATCAGAAAGGTTTTTTAGACCCCGGTTTACCCGTGTGTTTATGCCTATCCCAGCTCACATTATCGATTGTTTGTGTGCGCGTGTTTTGTGCTGAACGCATTAAACCTCATCATGAAGTGGACTGTTTCTTGTTACAGCTTGTGCTCTCATTGGTTTTGGCTAAGGGTCGATTGATTGGAGCCTACAGGGACCTCGGTGGGGTGAAGGGCGCATTTGGCAGTTTTAAAGGAACGGGGAGGGGGGAGGAGGTGGATGTATTAAACTGATTAGATTGGCTAGAAAACTCAAAGAAAGTCGGGGATAAAGATGGAGTAGATGAGAGGAAGAAGACTAAGGCTAATCAAGCCTAATTAAAAGATTTTGAGGAGACACAGAACGGATGGAGAGAGAAAGTAAAGTGTCATTCATCTGCCTTGATTAGTGCGTCCACTTCATCAACATGAAATGACGTCATTATGGACAGACATGTGGCTGCAGAAATAGATGTGTATATCTTTGCATATTCCTTCATACATAGATCACAGGCACCATAGATCCATTCACTGATGTCTCCATCTGGTTCAGTAAATATAGACAGAATAGATCCGGTGTCACACTAAACTGTGGAGCACATGTATATATTATTAAGTCCACCTAAGTGTGCATCTTGTGACCCCGTCCAGTTACTGTGTCACTAGGGGCTAGGCGATGATTTGTGTCGTTTTGAGCTGAGAGGAGCTCCCTAAATTGGGTCACATCTGCAGGGAGGGGGGGGCTGAGATATCCAACAAGCTACTCCTACAAGCACTTAAGAATTTAATTTCCTTATTTTCCAAGGAGAGTTCTTCAGTGATCTGGGTGGAAATGAGACGTCTGCCTCTTCTGCCATGATGGAAATCAGGATGTGTATTAGTGGGCTCCGCCGCTGTGGGAGAGGCAGCTATAATTGGTAACTCCCTTGATGTCAGCTCCCTGGTGCTCTCCGCTGACCCAGCCCTCACTAAAAACGACTTTGCCCATCTAGAACTCTGCAGATGCTTAGAAGCCAAAAATAAGGACATACCCGGTCAAACGGTTGAATGTTTTTTAAATAAAGCACCTTAGGGATTTAACAACGGTAAAACATGATGTTTCGCGCGAACAGTTTGTGTAAAACAAAATGTTTTAGTAAGGGATGGCCCACTTAAAGGGGACCTATCATGCAAAATGCACTTTTTGATGTCTTTTATACATAAATGTGTCCCCGGTGTGTCAGGGAACTCACGCAGCGTCAGAAAATAAAACCCTCTCTCTTTTCCTCCGTACCCAAATCTCTAAAAACCGGGGTACAACGGAGCTCATCCAGATTTGCGGCTGATATGACGTAATATCGGAAATGTAGGCTGGCTTTAAACCCACGGCCCTATCAGAAACGTTGCTATCAGAAACAATGCCCGACTGTTTTGGACATAATATGGTCGGTGCATGTTTACATTAGCATCGCTAACACTCAGAGCTAACCTGTACTGCACAGAGCATGTGTGTGAAGAAGCTAGATATAAAAAGGAACTCACCTTGTGGTATAACCGGCAAGAGAGAAAGCCTTTGAGCTCCATACTGTTTCAGAGATAATCCTTGATAAACCATGATATGGCGTTTCATCACGACAGTATTTAGTTTAGACCGTAGCAGCCGGTCCCGCATGAGCTCAGCCCCCTCCTTTTTTCTTTTTTATCAAATTCTTTTTTTTTTAAAGCTTTATACCCAAAATCAGCACTTTTGAAACAGGAAGTGAAATGGAGGGATATGAGGCATGGCTAGAATGGGTGATCTGTTTTGAGCAAAACACTTCAGAGACATGTTTTTTATATATTTTCATATATCTGAGACCTATGCTATTGCCTAAAAATAGCATGATAGGTGCACTTTAAGGGAACATAATGAGTTTAATGAGTAATACATGAATTTTATTCAGCACTCTGTAGTAATGAGGGCCACTGCACTCACAATATACTGTCCCAGATTTGGCAAAAGGACACACATCATTTCACACCGCCTTGGTGTTATGAAGTTCTTTAATCGACAGTTAATGTATAACATTTCTTTAAAGCCTAATGTTTAGCTGTCATTTCAGTATCATTTTCTTTTATGATTGCCGTACCTTGTTTGCCAACACAGACGATGGGTGCTTTCCAAACGTGTTTTCACTGATGTAATGGATTAATTCTGAATATCAGCACGGACAGTACCAGATGGTGTTATTGTTGAATGTTGAAACAAAAAGCAAGTTGTTTTGCCACTGCCAGGCACAGGGTGAGAAGCACTGTTTTGATCAGGGTGTTGGTGTGTGTGTGGGTGTTATGCATGTATATCAGTGCATGTGACTGTACCCTGTTCTATGTGCACAACTTAACTTCTTGTATGCACGCCTCCGTGTGCATGTGATTTCCTAGAATGACCTTTCTGAGCAGCGCGAGTGAAGATGTGGGCGGCCCGTGTTTCTCTTTCAGACCGTTGAAGTCACCACATACAGGTTTTCCCCAGTTCGGATTAGAGGGGCTCCTAAATTGACGTATAGACAGAGCGGATGAGTAGTGATACATTTTGTAAACATGAAGGTAAAAATGCCACATTTCCTCTTATCGTCCTCTCACTGAGTTGTCAATACATGGATCCTAATCTAGATAAAAGATGATCAGCTTTCACTGGGTTTGTGGTACAGAAACAGATTTAAAGCTATCACTCTTTCTATACCTCTTCAATTCCTGTCTGTCCTGTTGAAGGCGTCTTTCATTGACATTATCAGTAGGGCTGTGCAATTAATCGTATTTTAATCTCAATTACGATTTTGGCTTGCAACGATTACGAAAACAACGTAATCGAAATAAAACGATTTAAACATTCTTTTTTTTTTTATTGGTTTTTCAGTTGAATTATACTTAAAGTTCAGGGTAATCAACTGTTAAATATTGTTCACATTTATTTTTTTCAATAAATGGATGTTTTCAAAGTAAATGGATAATCGTTTTTAATAATCGTGATATCAATTATTGACCAAAATTAATCGGGATTATGATTTTGGCCATAATCGCACAGCCCTAATTACCAGTACAGATGATGGCAGAATGACAGCCAGCAGCGTTCCCAGACAGAAGAAAAACAAGCAGCATTGACATACGTGGACGGGCTCCCCCCTCTTCAGCTGGTTTCAGGAAAATGACACCCACTTGGTGCCCACCTCAGGAACATGCGTTGGTGGGGCCTTTCCTTTCCCTGATGTGGTCTTGATCCTTTCTGCTGAAGTTAGAAATGCAGTGACGCGTGTACCTCATTGGCTGCTTGAGTAAATCTGATTGTGTGGCTGACAACAGATGACATGTGGGGTGGTAGGTTGAGAAATCCTGCCCTTTAATCGCAGGACCAAGGCTTCATCCTCCGTCTGCCCGGCTCATGGGCTAAGATACCGATTTGGAGAAGGTCCTTGTTTGTGCTCTTGAGACAGAGATGGTTTCCTCAAATGATAATGTTCCTTTGCTCAGTTTCTTTTAAATTATAGTCCTTTTCTGCCGCTCTTCTGTCCTGTCTCCTTCACTTTGTGGTCCTACTTTAAACCAGGAATGCTTTGGTTTGGTTGGTTCCCGATTTCTTCTGCATCCACCAGCCGTCCAACCTGATGTCATACTTCCAGAAAAAGGAAAAAACGTCCTGCTTTAAGCTTGTCCTCCCCATCGCTCTGATAAACTCGCAGCCCGCTCTGCATTTACTCAGCGGGACATTTACTGACCCAGTCAAACTTAGACAGGGTCAATAAATACTGGTAGGACACATACTTAAACCTGTCTGTCTGTGTGTGTGTGTGTGTGTGTGTGTGTGTGTGTGTGTGTGTGTGTGTGTGTGTGTGTGTGTGTGTGTGTGTGTGTGTGTGGTGTGTGTGTGTGTGTGTGTGTGTGTGTGGTGTGTGTGTGGTGTGTGTGTGTGTGTGTGTGTGTGTGTGTGTGTGTGTGGTGTGTGGTGTGTGTGTGTGTGTGTGTGTGTGTGTGTGTGTGTGTGTGTGTGTGTGTGTGTGTGTGTGTGTGTGTGTGTGTGTGTGTGTGTGTGTGTGTGTGTGTGCGTTATGCTTCTCAGTCTGTATCAAAACATTCAAGTCTTCTGCAATTGAGGGAACTCTGACCTAAAACAAAGGTCATCCAAGTGCTTGTCCGATGTCAGCTTCATTTGTAAGTGAGAACAGTTTTGTTTCCATGGATACCATGAACATTAGGGCTGGTTTGCCAGGGAGACTGTAGGCTGTGAGGTATGATGTGTGTGGACGGCCATGCTCCCCCAGCTCTCTGAAAAAAGACGGGAAGACAGCATGGCTTTGTTTTGGGGATCCTTATCAGCCCCACTATAAGGCTCTTGCTTTGGGCTTCCATTGTCTGTATCCCTGTGTTAAATATAAGCAGACATTCCATCTAGTCATGGGTATTAGCCTCAATATGTTAAGGTGAGCATACCTTCTGTTATTAAAATAATTGCTTCCCATTATGCATATCTTTTTTTCTCTAGGATAATATTTATTGAGGATTTTAAACTAGGATTAATTCTTCTTTAAGGGAAAATTAAAAAAGCTGATATGTTTTGCTGTAAAGTTGTTTGTGTGTCAAAGCACACTGAGCTTATACTTTCCGGATTGTTTGCCTCGTCCTTGTTTTATTGATTGCTGCGCCAGATTTTGTTGAGCTTTTACCCTTCATTTCACTGACCTCTCACTGCAGGTACACTGCGTCAATGTTAACGATGCGTTGTGGCTTTATTCGGACGATGTACTCTACGGTAGAGGAAAGGATAAAGTTGGAGAAAGAGGGAGATTTCTCGGGTCATCGTTGGTATAGAAGGTTATGAAATGAGTAATCTGAAACCTTGTGTTGAAGATTCCTCTGGACTCGGCTTTCATTACTCTATAACCATTACCTTGTTAACCGTTTGCAGAGATCCACAGAGTCAACCTTCGCCTCGACCCCTTTAACCTTTGAACCCTGCTAGTGAGGTAATGAGAGGGCACATGAGGGGGCTCATGCTTAGGAACTGGGGGAATGAGGGATAGAGTCATGACAGTGCAGTGTTTCCCCTAGGTTTACTGCTTTGGGGGGGTGCTGCGGGGGGGGGATGGCATTGGGATATATATTTTTTAAATCCTCTGGAGCAGAGAGAGGAGCTGTGGATTATTGTTATTGATTAGTGCATCAGTGTTTCTTAGGGTCAAAAACACTAAACTCACAACTTAAAATGAAAGCGTTTAGTTTATTTAATAGAAGAGCACATGTTTAATGTGAAAAGTGACAGTAGATATAGATTAGTTGCAATTTGGTGCTATATATATATATATATATATATATATATATATATATATATATATATATATATATATATATATATATATTTTTTTTTAAACGCCTTGAATTTCAGGGGGGCGCGGGGCTCCGTTGGCGGGGCCCAGCGCCCCTCCAAGACAATGGTAGGGGAAACACTACAGTGTCAGTGTGCAAAGAGTTTGTCACTAAGGATCTTTTGTTTTGTGAAATAATGTTGCAGTATCTACAAAAACACATGGTTTGGTTCTCTAACCTTAGAGGGTGCAGACTTTCTTTATTATTTTACAGGAAGTTCAACTTAGTTGAACTTTGAAAAAAACATTGTTATTACAAGTTGATTATTAATGCATTTCTTCAGCAGGTGAAAACAAGTTTGAAGGTATTTCAAATACTTGTAGCAATACATAGAGAGTTGCAATTTAACATTGTCCTCTCACCTTTTTTTCAGAGACTTAAGTTTGAGATTCTGAAATAGTACGGCGAAATGTCTTCAAACGCAGGGCTAAAATAAAAAAAGTTGTGCTTAGATTGCTGTTATAGTTACGCTGCTGGTGTCCCTTTATGCTAGGAGGGCAGGTTGTCCATCCATCAGGACACAGAGCTCGCCCCTGAGTACTCAGCAGAGCTTATTATAGCAGCCTACAGTGTGAGTGACGGCAGCTCTGAGACCTGTCACATCTGTGCTTCTCTGGTGCTCAGTGCTGCCTGGCTGACCTGAGCTGTTTCCTTCAGTCTGACAGTTCACACCTAAAGGTTTGATCCTCTTCAGAGTGCACCTTGCTGCTGAACACTTGATTTACTGTGTAGATGTTTCATACGCTGAGTGTTCCTCTGCTCTTAGGTACAGATACAGTATCTGCTACTGCTGAGAAACAGCTTATATGACTGTCATTGAAACAGCCAGACTCCACAAACGTTGCCATGTCACCCTCTGATATCAAGGAGAATTATAAAGCATTTCTGTGCACTGAGATAGGCTCAGGGACACGCCTCATGAGACACATACGCATAGAGAAGGCGCATTATTTTTGGGCGACTGTCCTAACCCTTCATCCTCTCTCCTCCCTCCCCAGTGCCGGACGACCTCACCCCCGAGGAGCAGCAGGAGCTGGAGAATATCCGCCGGCGCAAGCAGGAGCTGCTGGAGGACATTCAGGTAATACTTGAATAGCATACTGGGGGTTTTGTTATGATTATGTGCACAAATTGCTCTGAAACATTAAATGGGCTTAAAACTCATGAGCTCCGGGTTGACTGCAGAAAATGTTAACCTTAAGCCTTTTTACTCTCGTATTTTTCAGATATACATTTACTTGTCTCAGTACAAAAAAGTGTCACGACAACAAATACTATTCAAGTTGGCTGAAAATACTTAATATTTAATCTGATTGGACTAAATATCACTTAATATCAAAGTTGGTATAATCTTAATAGAATAATTCAGTCAAAAGGACCAGTCTTGAGATTTAGGGGCTCAAGGGGAAAGGGGATTTCATTTTCAAACTAACAATGTCCAGACATTTGGCATCCTTCCACTGCCTTCAGCTACAACTGGGACTCCTCTGTTTTTGGTTAAACATTTATCTTCTAGCCAGTTGTACAAATGTTCCTTTTGCAAGGAATCCATTTAAAACATTTCAACCCGATTGGAATGTGAGGTATTTCCTGCCAAGGGCTCACTTCCATAGCTAACCATTTCTTACTGTTTAGCCGTTTGTGTTTTTATGGATGCACCGTGTAAACAAAGACCTCTTTTTATGGATACAAGCTTTCTCTTTGTGATGTTTTCATTGAAATGTGTTTTTGAATAAAAAAACTAGATAAACGCACAGATGAAAAAGGGATCAGGCTCTCAATAGGAACATGCTCATGCAGCCAGTCAAATATCCTTCGTGTACTTTCCTATTTCCAAAGAGAGCCAGGATTCAAAGCAGCTTGGCCGAATTTCCCTAAAGTGGTTTGTTTGATTCCTGTCCTCGGCCTGAGATAATATTTTGATCCTGCCTCGGAGAAGAGCTGCTTGTTGAAGCGAGCTGCTCAGATCAGACCTGTCACTCAGTAACCAGCTCTGTAAGCAATGGATACTCAGGGGTGACCGACCGTAACGTCCTGCTGTGTAGAGTTGGCCTCCAGACGTCCCGGTGGCCCCTCACCTTCCCCTGGCCCTGACCGACAAACACTACAGGCATGATCCGACACCCTCTCTTTTATGAGCCCCCATCCCTGCCCCTCCCACCCTCTCTGGCCACCACTGCTCCCCTTTCCTCTCCTCTCCTCTCATTCCTTGTAGTCTGCACACTGACCCCTCTCCTCCTCCTCGACTCCCACATGTCAAGGCCCCCCCGAACACAAACACCCACTTTCCCGTATGAGCACAGCCTTTGTTTGTGGAGGCAAGCATCTGAGGAATGTGTTAGAATTGCGCAGGCCTTCAAAACACAGATGTTCCCTTTGTGGTTTGGCCTATGGTGAGTTGGTATTATGGATGAGGAATTATAAACTAATGCCGCAGCTGGATTTGAATGGGGAGGCTCCATGATTGTAACCTTTTAGTCGCAGCCTCTCTTGATAAAGGGTAAGCTCTATCTGTATACAGGACTCCTCTCATGCTACAGTCTATTATTCCACACTTTCATCAAGCTGACATCATCCTGCGGCAGCCTGGCACCAGCCGTCATGGCCTGATCGACTAAACCTGAGACCATTCATCTCTAAAACGCTACACAAAATACAATCCACTTTTACGCCATCTCACTCCATTTGTATTGCGGTTACCCCTGAATGTTTTCCGCCTAATCGAATCCCCGATGAGAGGATTGCTTGGAGAGAGCGCACACACGCAAACACGTGTGTCTATATGAGATGAACTGTAGACAGTTGATATCAGTTTTTGGTTTAAGAGAACTAAGGAGAGCTGGCAGGGCACCAGTGTGTGATGCTTCAGCAGGAGCCTAAGATGCTCTCTTTGTTGAGCTGATGGTTTCCGATGGGAGTATTTATGAGATAAAAGGCCGGATGTGATAAAAGGCCACCTGGCTTATAGACAAACAGGTGAT
The DNA here is from genome assembly GCA_031216635.1 of Dissostichus eleginoides. Taxonomy (NCBI): domain Eukaryota; kingdom Metazoa; phylum Chordata; class Actinopteri; order Perciformes; family Nototheniidae; genus Dissostichus; species Dissostichus eleginoides. Next base: position 17,261,668 of record CM062277.1, read on the forward strand.
TCAGAGAAGATGGCCTCTCCCTCGGCACTGTTTAATAGAGAGAGGTAAATACTTTGCATGTTGTTTGTGTTTGTCACACGCATTCTCTTGGGTCAGGGAAATTAGCTGGTACATGATGAATGACATTTTAAGTCTAACGATTTTTTCTCTTTTCTGCAGCGGCTGAAGGATGAGATAGCAGAAGTGACAAGTGAGATCGAGAACCTGGGTTCCACTGAGGAGAGGTAAGAAAAAAGGGTCCGCCCCTTCTCGTCCCCTCCCCCCTTCGCACACAATCTCCCTCTGTGTCGCTATATTGGCTTGTTGTTTGCCTTCTATTAACTTAGCAAATGAAGCTATCAATAATGAATGTTTGATGGGCAGGTCTGGTGATCTGGTCACACCAAAATGGCTCCCAAAATTGGCAATGCTGCTTTTAAGGCAGTTTTAAATGTTTCATCAGGCGCACCCCCATTATGAGAGGCCTCAGTGAATAATGCAGTGGGTGTACGGGCAGAGGCAGACAATGGACCGTCCCGGGGAGGGAGGCTTGATGTTTGGACTACTCAAGTGGATAGGGATCCCATCAACAACCGAATTATCTTTCTTGGATATAAAACCCATTAAGGTTTACTGCACTTTCTTACGATCAAAGTTTCCTTCAATCCATTTTTGAAGGAAGTGCATTGTAGTCTGTGTTGCCTCTGTTCAGTTGAATGTCAGACTTTGGCAGTATATAGCCCAAGGAATGCTGCTGTGAGTGAATCAGTGGGAAGACGAAGTGGCGACCTCTCACCGGCTAGAGATGGAGATGTAACCATGCTGACAGCGGACTCTTTGAGTGCACTTTGACCCCTGAATTACTCCAGGCATGGGAAATGAGACTTTCCCATATGCATGATGTTAAACGCCTTATCAAGGCTTTGTCATCACAATGGAGGGGGAGGACAGGCCAGTCTCCGCCAAACAAATGAAAAATGTTTATTTGAAAGACACTTTTAGGAAGTGAAGCAAATACATTTAGTGTTACTGGCCGAGCCTTGTGAAATCCATTTGTTGGATTCGCATACCAAAACATCTAAATGTATTCCGCTCAGGGCAATGGTTCTTTTTTTTTCAAAATTACCAAAAATCACTAGATTTAACTCTCAAACAAGAAGATTGTCTTCGATCTTCTGTGGTATTGTATTGAATATATTTGGGTTTTGGTTGGTTTGGTGTAGTTTCCAACAAGGTGATATTTCAGAATTATTGCTAATTAAAGTAGTTTAGTTTGAAGCCCTTCCTATATACCAGAGTTTGTTTATATACAACATTGTGTGAACATAAAGTCGAACTTAAAAACAACTTACACTCTTGTGTTCCAGGAAAAATATGCAGAGGAATAAACAGGTGGCCATGGGCCGTAAGAAATTCAACATGGACCCCAAAAAGGTAGGTTGAAGAAACTGTCGGGATTCTTCAGAAATGTGATTTGGTCCACATGCTCTGATGAACAGGAAGTAACCTGGGGGCCCTCTCTCTTTCTCAGGGGATCCAGTTCCTGATTGAGAACGACTTGCTGAAGAACACCAGCGACGACATTGCTCAATTCCTCTACAAAGGCGAGGGCCTCAACAAAACAGCCATCGGAGATTATCTCGGAGAGAGGTGAGGATGAAGACTGATCTTTATTTTCCACTATCTAACCATCTTCCACTCACACTCTATCATGACTCACCAGCACCCATCCATGTGGTTGATAAAAGCCTCGAATGGCGAGTGCATATTTTCCGTATTGCTGTGTTTCCTCTTGGTCAGGAACACACCCTTCCTTTCAAGTTTACTGGAACCACATTTATCCTCTCAAGATGTGTGTTACTCCATCTGTCTTTGATTATCTTACTCATTCATATAACACGGTAAAGAAACTTGACAACGCACGTGTTGGAAGACACTCCAGACCGTCCCTGTTAGAGTGAAAACATAACAGTTATGGCCAGCACACGCTGCTCAGGGACTACAGGGCCGGCAGAGTTACAGTCAGGGTGTGGTCTCTGGGGTCAGACCAGGAACTGGAGCTCAGGCTGTGGATGGACGCTCTAAGTATGATTGTTATCACCTCTCCAAGTGTTTCTGATTCTACAAAGAGAGGCTGAAACGGCGTGAGAGCCTTGAGACACGATTGGTCACTCGTCCACTGGGAACAGTAGTGACTGGATAAGACTCTGTCAGCGAGAGCTCTTCAGAGCCTTCCCATGATCCCACAGGGAAGATCATTTACTCTGAAGGGCGTGAAGGTCAGGTATGATGTCATGATCGAGATTAGATGATAAATGAGAGGGAGGTGGCGGGTGTTTTCCCTTTCCTATTATATTTGATGGAATAATGCAGAATACAACAGACCTCAAGCCTTTAGTATGAGAGTCAGATCACACTCCTGATGGAGTCTACTTTTCAAACGAGGCAGTGAACAAACTTTAGATGAATAATAGGAAGAATTGATGATGAGTATAATCATAAGTTGCAGCATTAATCTTCTGTATTTTTTTTCTTGGTTATACCGAAAAAGCCATGTTAAATGTTAACCAGTGATACAATTTGCTCTGCTTTTGTTTTTGTCCCTGTAGAGATGACTTCAATCTGGAAGTCCTTCATGCCTTCGTGGAGCTTCATGAGTTCACAGACCTGAACCTGGTTCAGGCCCTCAGGTAAGACATCATCTCCCAAGAAACGTACATCCCTCACATCTGTGATTTTCAGTGTTGTTCCTTCATGAGAGAGCTATTTCAGCCTTTTCACAGTGGAAGTGAGTGTTGCTGAATGCTGACTGTGTCCCCTGACAGACAGTTCCTGTGGAGTTTTCGGCTACCGGGAGAAGCTCAGAAGATTGATCGCATGATGGAGTCTTTCGCTCAGCGCTACTGCCAATGCAACCCTGGCGTTTTCCAGTCCACAGGTACAGCGTCACGCCATGAAGACAAGCTTTCAGTGCCGTCATGAAAATCCAAAGAGCTATGGATGTGTGGGCAGTGAAACAAACAACATAATGTATTCAGATTTAGGTTAATTTATTCTAAAATATAGCCATCAGCAATATTAATAATAACCTATTAAAACACTTATTTTTCTTAAAGCAGAGAAACTTGTTTCCTCCCTGAAGCACTTCATTTTTCCATAAAGCATTGAGATCTAATGGCATGTCGACGGAACTGATATCTAAAGTGCTCGGTTCAGCAGACACAACGTCTGCTGAGGTGAGCTGTGCTCTACAGCAGCGTCTGGCTTTTGGGAAATAATGTCCATATCAGACAGCAGCCTGCCTCTAACATGGATGCAGATGGATGTGAATAATGCATGCTCCTCAACAACCTAACAGGCCCGATTAAGTGCTGCTGCATCAGCCTTGTGCTGGCCTTGTTGACTTTTAGTAAACACACACATTAGAGTGCACATCCAGAAACACACATGCATACTTAGCTGCCCACTCGCAGCCTCTCACTCCCGCCCACTCTCCCCGCTAACGAAGCTTCGCCTATCCGCGCCTCTCTGTTCCACTGTGGTCCCCTAAGTGCAGTCCTTTCAGCTCGGCTAATTTATATTTAAACATTAGACATTAAATTAGACATTGGCTGCAGTTTTATGGTAAACAGCAAACTTTTGCTCATCGTGTGTGTGTGTGTGTGTGTGTGTGTGTGTGTGTGTGTGTGTGTGTGTGTGTGTGTGTGTGTGTGTGTGTGTGTGTGTGTGTGTGTGTGTGTGTGTGTGTGTGTGTGTGTGTTACAGACACCTGTTACATCTTGTCATTTGCCATCATCATGCTAAACACCAGCCTCCACAACCCGAACGTGAAGGACAAGCCGGCTGTGGAACGATTCATCTCCATGAACAGAGGAATCAACGAAGGAGGAGACTTACCTGAAGACCTGCTCAGGGTCAGTATGGCTGTAACACACAGATATTGTGAATGATTCTTCCACAAGCTCTGTGTTTATACTCCACTCCCTGTGTTGTAGAATCTGTATGATAGCATCAAGAATGAGCCTTTCAAAATCCCAGAGGACGACGGAAACGACCTCACACACACTTTCTTTAACCCAGACAGAGAGGGCTGGCTGCTAAAACTGGGTGAGTGAAACTGGAAATACACGTGGGAACAGAATGATTACGTTGTGTTTACATAAAGGCACATATTGCACATATTGTGATAATCAATGTTTACCTTGTGTGTGTAAGTTAAGGTGTGTATGAGCTGGTAGACACTCGACCTGAGACATCTGAAAACATCTCTGCCCGCTTTCATGTATTATGAATATGGCTTTGAGATCAGACAACCCCATGTGGAGGCCTTAGAATGATTTACCACAGGGCATTTTCATACACTGATGTACAAGCACAATGACAACTGTTATGGCTTGTAAATCAAGTTTATGCACAAACGCAACGTTTAGAACATTTGACTTAAGAGGGCATTTTTTGTGATGTGTTTTAGCTTTTTACTGCAGACATTTTAATTCAGATTTGTACCATAGTGGAAACCCTCCTCGAGCATTATTTTGAATAATTATTATTATTTTGAATAATTAAATTAATTTGAATGATATTTTTCTTATCCTTATTAGAGTTTAAAAGTTTTTGTGCGGTTTGATGTGTGTTTTTTTTCCTGACCATTTGAATTTGTTTTGACTTAAACATATTTTTGGACACCATTGAGCTAATACATACACCTGTATTGTTACTAATGTTTCACAGGATGTCTAATGTTACTTTCACTGGTCACAATACTTCTACAAAAAGAAAAGCACAACCCTGGACCCCTGAACTCTTCATCCTCTGTTTCTTCTGAGATCTCTCTGTTGTACAGATTCACAATTCATTTAATTAAAGAGCGCATTAATGTTCAACATTAAATTGAATCTTCCAATCACTGTGAATCTTTACAATGGACCTAAACAAGAAAGTGAAGAATTACCCTCTCCGAATTGTCAGTTTTTAATAAAACAATCAGGGGTAAATGACTGGATATAACAAACATGGAGCCAAGTGGAGGCGATATTTAATGTAGTGCTTTACAGTAGCTGTGGCATTGAGTACAACTCCCCCTTGTGGGCTGATACAGCAACATCAGATATGTAAAATCTGTTGACCCTCAAAAAGAAAGCTGTAAAGCCGTGCATCAAAGCCTCCCTGGAACCAGATCAACAGGACTGAGGTGCAATAATTCCTTATCATTTAATTTGATTTATTTTGTTTTCTTTTCCTCTCCGTTTGTTTGTGTCCATGTGTTTGGCTGTTGTCTTTCCTCAGGAGGTATGTACACCTGCTCTTCCCAAACGCTAGTCCATCTCTCAGCTCTCGGGTGCTTTTTGGTGGTCCGCCATGCTTTTGTTCTATTTTCTCATGTTTTGTAAATGTTCAGGCCGGGCCGCAGATTTTTTATTTAATTTTTGTGTCTCCATTGACTCATTTGATCTTCAGATGTATGTCTGTGTAGTCTGTCATTGGTGGTCCGTCCACACTCTTTAATCTCTGTCGGTGGTTGCTGGGCACTCACCGGGTTCATTCGCCACACCATGGGCTCGGGGAGCGGAGGCTTTGTGACCAGTTTGCCTCTCTTTTCTCTGTATGCTGTGGTGGTCACTCTTTGATCTGTGTTTATTTTGAAAGCTGCATTAAGCCTTTTTGCCGTACAGTGAGCACAACAAAGGAGTTTCGCTTGACTCTCCAAATTCACCATGAACCCAGTTACTCATTGGCTTATTGTTGTTTGCTCTCTGGTGGCATGGAAATGGAATAATGCACCGTTTCAACCGTGTGGCTCTGCTCTCCTTATCTTATGATTAAATGGATCTGAAGGGTAACAGTGGGGACCGGTGTGGCGCTGGACTGGACCAAACTGTGGGAGAGAAGCGTGGGCAGAGGAGCGGGCTGAAAGGGATTTATTCAGGATTGCTTGCCCATACACATGAAATCTACATAGTTAAGAGGTTTGGTTGTGCATTCTTATAAGTAATGAATGTTTCCTCTTATAACTACATTTGCACCCTTGATTTACAAAAACAAGAAGTGAAATTACATGAGAAGCAAACCAGTTTCTAATTTGTCCTTTTTGAGAATAATCTTTTTCAACTGAATCAGAAAATCTAGATATGTTTTTAAAAGAGACCCTGTTCCCACCTACCCTCTACTCGCCCAGCCTCTCACAGTCCGGTCTTGCATGGGTGCCCCCCCCCGCTCCACTCCGGCAACATGCCCCTGCAACAATCTGCTGGGACGTCCCGCCTCGTCCCAGACATTCTTGCAGGGGAGTTGGTCATGTCTCTTATGGGAGCTACAGGAGCTGACATGACCATGAAACCGATCTCAACCTCCGACTGAACCAATCAGCTCGGGCCGTCAGCTGTGTGATTCTGCCATCGCGTCTGTGTTTTTTCTGTTTGTCTGCTTTTTCCTTGGCATCACGCTGACAAGTGGAGATGTGGCGAAGGGGCAATCCATCTCTGCCTGTCGAGTGAAGCGTGTGTCGATGGTGTCTGTAAATTATAACAAGCATAGACTGAAGTGTTTGCCCTGTCATGACGTCTGTGATTTCATGGGATATCATATACAGTGCCACTGCTGCTATATGATCAAATGTGTGTGTTCTACATGTATACAAACATCCTCTAAGGCTAAGCCTCCTTTATCCGGGTAGATGGGTTTCACAATGCAGCTTTTTACTAACATTGGTGGTGGGATAGCCCAGTCTAGACTAGGCTTAGGTCTTTATATCGAGTTCAGAAAGATATCGAGTGCCCCCCCTACTCACCGGACACTGCTACTATAAGACTTAGAAGTTATTTAACAAAGCCCCCCCCCCCCTACTCACCGGACACTGCTACTATAAGACTTAGAAGTTATTTAACAAAGCCAAAACAGGAAATTCTAGTCTGAGATGCCTGTAGAGAAGCTGAGCATAGCTGCAGGCGCAGAGCTCAATGAGCCTCTGTTTGTTGGCATCCCATCCTCCCAGAGAGAGTGCCATCTGCTCCTCTGATCAGGTTTCCCCTCGCAGGAAGTATGGCTGACAAAAGGGTTCAGAGGTCAGCTACAGATCAGGGGGTGCAGAGTTAACCAGAGAGCGCCCACTGGGTGTGAAAGAGAAGTTAATCTTAAGTCACTCCTTACTTTCCTCATTCAGCCCTCTGGCAGTCATTTGAGTTCTTGCTTTCCACATGTATACCTGTGTTCTAGTTACTTCATTTGGACAGTAGTTCATTAAGTTCAGTGAGTGCAAAGCAAATGGATCTGTATCCTGTCTATTGATCCTGGCTTTCCACACTCATTCCTCAGTCAGCTATTAATGAAAGAGAAACAGGGCCGAGTTAGCACAGTTCCCAGACACACCAATACATTCATGGAGACGTAGCTTCATCGTAGAGCATTAGGGGAAAGGATAAAGTCAAGTCAAGAAAAAATAACAAAGTAACTGGTGATGGTGAGCGCATGGTGCAATGGTGGAAGAGGGTGAATCGCTATAGTGGGTAAAAGGAGTCCTCTGTAGCCGTCATCTGTCTGTCTGCCATACATCTGTCTGCCTGTCTGCTGCTCGACCCGGTGCTTCGGTGCTCGTTTTTCTCTCTCTCTCTCTCTCTCTTGTTGAGCCTCTGACGCTGGCTGTTTGCTACACAGGGGGACGTGTTAAAACCTGGAAGAGAAGGTGGTTCATCCTCACAGATAACTGCCTGTACTACTTTGAGTACACCACAGTGAGTACAATCAGTTTCTCAGTCACAGTGAAGACTGTGCTCCCTCTGTTCTTGTTGTTCCCGTGTGCAGCTCTCTCACTCACAGAGTTTCTGTTTGTCCAGGACAAAGAGCCCAGAGGAATAATCCCCCTGGAGAACCTGAGCATCAAGGAGGTGGAGGATAAGAAGCCTGTAAGTACAGCTCCCTCTACTGGTCATTTATTTAATTTCACACAGTAAGAACTGGTACTTGGAAATCTTACTTCCACCCATGTTCTAAATGGACAATAAAGAAGGATTTTCTTCGGTGCTGCCCTTTTAGGAAGTAAAAAACTGGGATTATTTTAGCTGAATTTTCACTGCTTTGATTTGCACCTACACCACTGTGATATTTGCACTAAAAAAAATATCAAACATAATACATTTAATTGACAATTACATCTTGACGGGTAGTTTATTTCCTTATTGACAAACAATTGTACTGGGAGTAAGGCCCTCACAACATTATATATATACAAAATACCATAGAGAGGGATTTCTTAATATGGATAATGTACCTAAATAGAACTGTAGGTAAATGAGGTTTTAGTTTATAGAATTTGTTGATAAATACAGTTATTTATATCTATGCATTATGTTTTCTATATTATCTAACCTCCATCTTCTCCTCTTCTGTAGAACTGCTTTGAGCTTTTCATCCCTGACAACAAGGACCAGGTGATAAAAGCCTGCAAGACTGAGGCTGACGGACGCGTAGTCGAGGGCAACCATACCTTCTACCGTATCTCCGCCCCCACTACTGAGGAAAAAGACGAATGGATGAACAGCATCAAGTAAAACATGTTTCCTTCTCTTCTGAAAGGCCTGGCATTGTGAAGTGCATGTGTGTCACTTACACGTGCGATTCAGTCGATCCTATTTCTGTGTTTCTTTGAACTTGGAGTAATCAGGCTCTAAGGTCTCTGCTACAGGAACCATAATGTATGAAGGGAAATACAATTCCTGATAATGTTGAAATATGATAAACTTGTGTATTGCAGATGTTAGATGTATAATCTCATTTGACCACACATACATTCTTAGAATCATTGTAAATTGAGCCCCACCTGCATGCAAATGTCTGACATTCCAGTACTTTGAAAGCGCAAGAACACTGACCCCCCCTCCCCCCCTCTGCGTCTGTTTCCACAGAGCTGCCATCAGCAGGGACCCCTTTTACGAGATGCTGGCAGCCAGGAAGAAGAAGGTGTCGTCCATGAAGAGGCACTAGAGCTGCCCTGCGCTCCAGATGTTGCACTTGACAGAGCAGGGGTTCCGGGTATCTGCCCGCCCTGTCTGGGGGGGGGTGCAGAGGCCGCGGTTTAGGTCTGCCTTAGACCTCTGCAGGGGATTTTTCTAGGACTTGGGACTCTACAGGCCAGAAAAACAGGAAGCATGCTGGGGTTTCTAGATAAGAGTCTGGGTCAAAGTATCTGTTAACCTCCTCTAACCTCCTCTCTCAGCTTTGTTTGTGCTCTCTGTGTATGAAGCCGAAAGGAAATCTTGCTGTTTAAGACAGCAAACCCCCTTCGAAGATGCTTAAATAACAAACAACATAAATCCCATATACATTGTTGCACACATACACAACATGCATACACTCATGCAGCCCCCCGTAGCACACATCCTTTAAACTCAGCAGGTCTGACCGTGTGGCGCTCCAACCAAAATATTCCTCGCTTCCTGAAAGAAAAGTGAATACCTTTTCTGACGTGCTTTAATGTTAAAGTAATATGTGTCTATTTTTACAGCTTTAAATGTCGATTCCTCTTTTTGTTTGTTTACTTTTGTTAAGAAAAAGGCAACAGAAACTGCAGGGGGGCGGGTGTGGGAGGAAGGGAGGGAGGGTATGATTTGCCAACTGTTAGTGATTTTATACTTACAAAAAAGAAAACGTAAAAAAGTTGCCACTCAGGAGATTGTTATGACGTTCTGAAACGTTCCACGTGACATGGATCCTGTTCACGACAGCCATGTGAGGAATGAAAGCCTCATCTGTGTCCCGGACTGAACTGTTTTTGTAAATGTGAAGCTGCATTGTGGGACGCTGCAGGTGAGGGTGTCTGGACGGGGTCTCAGAGTTGTGTCTGACTCATGCTCTTCATTTCCTGAAAGTCCTGGAGACGCATCCTGAGGATCAGTGTCTTTTTAAAGGGACGACTGTTTATCACCCTGGGCTTCTTTTTGAGGTTGTCTGGAAATTAGAAATGGTGGCCCTATTTTTCAATTTCACTTCCCATACATTTTTATATTATTTTGTCTTAAAACACAAATCCATTACTTAATTTCATTGTTAGTAAAGTTACTGCTGTGCTGCATGGGGCTAGATGAAACGTCACGAGAAAAGCTGCTGGTTAGCGACAGTTTCTTCCCCCATTCGACAGAATTTAATCTTTATTTCCTGCGTTTAATATTGATTTTCTTCATAGAGAGTTACCTATTCAAGGGTAAAACAAATCACATGCATTTTCATCTCAGCCAGACCTCATTGATCTTTGTACAAAACTGTGCTTCAGGTTGTTTATGTATAAGACATAATATATGACATATTGTTATAGAGGCTTTAACGCGGCACAAATAAACATGTGGTTCAATAAAAGCTATGCCTGGAAACGAATGGGCTGTCCCGACTCAGGATCCAAATTGTGATGTGAAACAATACAAAACTGCTAGGTGTGAGGAATGTACTGCGCTGAACCAAAAGATGGAGGTCAGGATGGCGTATGGACATGCTGAAGCAGTCATTTTGTCGAATGGCAAACTCAACTGCGTGGAGGTACAATTTTGCATCACAGTCGGTTGTCTTTTCTACTCTTGTCTACTGTCATCTGTGCCTGCTGCTCATCATCCTCACTCACTGCCTCTTCTGGTCCTCTTTTTCTCTCTGCTCTTCTACGCACTAATCCTAGGGAAATTATGAAAAATGCAAAACAATCATAATTCTAGACAGTATTGGTTTATTTATCAAAGTTGTACATATTTAAAATGTATAGTGGGTATGTTGTCTTCATTTTGTTTCCTATTAGCTGTGCCATTTTCTTTTGGTATTCTGTTTAATAATGTTTGATTTGAGGTTTGTATCATTGCCATTTAATCAAGCTAAAAATAAAGACAAATGTGTCAACACTGGCTATGGAAGTCTTTTACACAACCACAAACTCTTTCAGATCTCTCTAGTAAAGTCTCTCCAGCAGGGGGCAGTGTGTGATCAGCAGCGATGGGCTTTCTGCTGCAGGGACAATTCAAATTCTGAAGCAAACTACAAAGATAACTTGTATTTTTATATTGCTTATTAGTTGCAACCAAATGACAGTTATGCCTCAGCAACACGCATTAAAGTGTGGCCATCCTGCTGTATGTCTTTGAATACTGAATGCTACTTGAGGGCAGCCTTGGAATTTAATCATTCCTTCTCTGGTGCACAACTGCCGAACATTGCGTTACCACATTTACCCTGTGTTAAACAAAAAGCACATTCTCCTGCCACTGTTTGAATCCAGTCTCATGCAGCAACGCAACATTTCCTATATTTATAAAGCTTGCATGCAAGTATTTATGGCACAAATGTCGGCGCAGCAGGGAAAGGTCGATATTTACAAGTGAATATGTATCATATTAAATGATGCCTGGAAAAGCAATCGATATAAATGACTTTCTCAATGGAATGGGCATTCAGGAAATGTAGTTGAAAATACATATGCATATCTTTGGATTTCTGTTGGTGTGGAGTAATCTAAACTTGGATTTTATAGGTTTAAATAAATGACTTTATTTTAAACTTGTTGAGATTGTTTGCCTCTATTGTCTATATGAATAAACGACGGGGCTGTTGCCAAAAAGTCTCTGTTGTGAGAAGTTGAAAAAGTGATAACAATTATGTTTTCATCTTGCATTCAACATTATGTCTGTAAGTATGATTGATAGCATTGTAAATGTGTAACTTGCAGACAAACCACCGTTGAAAGCAGTTTGGGTCGACATTTCAGCTACAGAAGCACTTTGTAGTAACACAGATTAGCTTCAGTCTCTGTTGAACATTCACAGTGAATGCTAAATGCTACTGACATGCAGTGTAGTTACAGAGCTGCAGAGGCCCATGGGTAATGTTGAGTAGTAGGTACAGTGATAATGTGAAACGGTTCTCTCGTATGAGTTTATTCAAGTTGAGACATGTTTATCTGAACTGAGAGAATTGCTTTCAAAAGTCCTTTAATCTGTGAAAGATTAAAATATAGTTTTTCCCACTAAAACCTACATCCAAGGCTAAATGAAAATGTGCTTTTTTTCTATATTTACCTCTGGGCAATTGCCTGCAGTGTTTGGAGGGAACTTGGGTGCAAATTATGAAACAATTTCTTCCAGATGTGCAGTGAAACACAAACATTATAACAATTGCAAAATTAGATTCCTGTTGTGCATCCTTGCATAATGATATTAAAGGGGACCTATCATGCAACATCCACTTTTTCATGTCTTTTATACCTAAACATGTGTCCCCTCTGTGTAAAGAGATTCTGAAAGTTTCAGGAAAAAAGATTCTCTCTCTTTTTGTCCTGATCCATTTATATAAAAACCTGTCTGAAAATGAGCTGATCAGATTTTGGCCACTTTATGATGTCATAACGATTTGTTTGGCCTCTTTAACCATTAGCCAATCACCAACCAAGGAAACACCCCCCACCTTATCAACTGAATCTCCTCCTAGAGCAACATTGTGTTCTTTTTAACCAAATATCTCTCGGAGGGGCGTGGGGAGTGGCTCCTTATTTTCATCTAAAGATAAAAGATAGAGAATCAGCACTTTTGAAACAGGGCTGAAACAGAGGGGATTATGGGATGCTACAATACATGATCTGTTTGGTATTTCGAGCCAAACACTTCAGAGACATGTTTTGTATATATCTGAGACCTATAATATATTGATGAAAAACAGTATAATAGGGGACCTTTAAATAAAAAGATTTTGGTTGGATTGGAAGCAGACCGTACGTATTTTTACACAACTGGAGTAAAGAACCTTTAGCACCACTGCTATAAAACACGATCATAAAGACGATTTTGAGAAACACAATGCAGGGCCAAGGACATGAGTGCGAATGATGGGAAATGAGAGGCATGTTGCTGGGGCATGAAAAAAAAAAAGTGAAAAGAGTTAGAGAATGTGTTGTGGTGGTGAGGCAGCAGGAACTTTTTGTTTTTCACCATCTTCACTTCTCATATTTCTCAGTGCAGCACGGATATGCAGGCTGTTCTTGTACATGTTTTTGTTAGAGTGAGGTTTCTGAGTGCGTGACAAGGGGAATGTGATATACTGTTGGAAGGGGAGGTTTCATCATTCATGACCCAGAATTAGTTCACTGGGAACAATAGTAGGAGGGTGCTTGCGCTGTACAGAAAGGAGATCCTTGGAACAAACTGTACCGAAAGGTCCAATAATTTAAAAAACATAATATAATGCTCAGTACCTGACCTCACCGCGCTGAAACACAGCAGACCACATCACTCAGCCATGCTGTCATGTCAGGCCTGCTGGTGAATTCTCTTCTGTGTGGTTATGCTGATGAAGGGGGAAAGGCCTGGTTTCTGCAGCCGCTCTCATAGGCCAGGCAGAGCCATCCTCTGTGTCCTCCAGTAAGTGGAGACATGTGAAACCAGTCAGGCTCCAATTAGGCCCAGACTGTTTCCCAGAAGCGCTTGAGGCCTCCCCCTGCCTCCCAGCCCACCGCGGCGGGAGCAGGGAGCACCCCACGGTGTCCGGGGCTGACCTCAGCTGGCATGAGAGGAGCCCTTTCTTGTATGAGGCAAAGAATGTTACACACAGACAGGCCTGGGCACACACCATACCTGTCACGCAAACCTAAATGCATCACAGCCATGGTGGATGTTTTCAAATCTGTTCATAGCTGCATAAAATTAGCTTCAACAGGTTTCTACGTTAGTTACGCTTAGTTAATTTAAAGGACGATTTAAGCTAAATTAAAGCTGTCGATCCTGAAAGTCACACTTGTTCTTAGACAATAACAAGCTGTTAAGGCATCCGATCTCCCTTTACACCATTGGAATGTTTTTACAAAAAACACCTGAACACACAGACTGATTGGAAGCTCATACTCACATTATTTTTGCAGATACCTTATAAACCAGCGTTTGAGGTGCGTGTACACTTCAGGTGCTGTGTTGGCAGAGGAATTTTTGCTTTACTGGAAGAATAAATCCTTCTCAAATCACTTCAGGAATCTCTTAATCTGCTAAAGGACACTGAATTCATCCCTGGGGCAGGATTTCTGAGAAAGGGAGTTAAAACAACCACAACAAAGTCTCGCCCTCCCCTTCCCCGTTCCACTATCTCTCTCCTTATTTCTCTGTCGCTCGCTTCTTCACACATTCTTAATGCAAACACCGGAGTGTAAGCCACAGCTGAAGATGAGGTAATAACGCTGATAGTGAAAATAAATAAAACGATGTCTTTGGTACAGTACAGCGAGTAAAACACTTGAGCATATCATTTATTTGTTTTGGTTTAAGGCATTTTCCCACAAACATGGAGTTGCATGAAAGTTGGTTGCATGCAAAAGCTTGCAACACATCTCATTAAAACTAGTTGGAGAACAAAAGAAAATAAAGATTTACGACCGTGCGTTAGTTGGAACTCTGAATTATAAAAAACTGAAACTTGCTTACCATTAAACTAAAAACACCAGGCAGCTGCTGTCTGCATGTTTACTTTTGTGAATAAATAACTTTAGGCTTATGTTTGAGATGAGATAGTCCCTCTCTTCAAATAGAATGCAATTTTCCAAAAAAGCAAACACTTCCAGGAATCACAAGGACTTCCTTAGGCGAAACGATTACCTATATGATATTGGAAAGGAAATTAAAAGGGTGTAAAAACAAACGGGTTCTGTTTCACTTCCTGTCAACACACTTCTGGTTGAACAGAAGCATGCTTGACTGCATGACCCTAGTTATAAACAATAGACATAGTTGTGTGTAATCAAAAGTACTGGAACTGTTTTACAGACAGGCAGTTTAGTTTAAACGACAATTACTGGAAATTAGGGGTAAAACTGAGAAACAAGTTTAAATTAAGTATGTGTTCCTGAATTGATTTTGAACAAATAGAACAGTGCACACCAATTACATTTACTGGAAACGCTTTTCTTATTTTTGGTAGTGAACTTGCTGATGCAGGGTCTGCAGAATAACTGTGTGAACAACACAGAGGGTTGTTTGTCCCAGTGGGAAAATGGTATTGTGGGATGTTTTCCTGCACATTCATTGAACTGTGGGTGGCTTTTATTCTGGGAAACTTTTTCAGTGTGGTGTGAAAAGAAGCACATTTTTTCCTGTGGGACTTTTTACGATTGATCTTATATCTTAACATAGCGTCCTGTATATTACTTAATGTTGATTGCGGAATATTGTGCAATGTTAATGAGTACAGGCATTGCAGAAATCTCAGATTAGAACTGCTGGTTGATGTGTAAGATGGAGCGATTTCTGGAGAAGGAGTTTTTTTGTTTGTTTACATGCATGTCGAAGATTGGAACACACTGTACCCGCTTTCCAAGATTCCTAGTTAAAGAGGTAAAAGGGAGGCCATGGTTTGGAGCGCCTCCATAAGAATTTCCTGTCTAAAGGGAGTGCCTAGCTAGAAGGGGACGAAAAGGAAATGCCTTGAAAAGAGATGGAGCAAGAGAGGCCTCCAGTTTTGCTTTCTGATCCACAACTCTATAACAGCATTTGAGGGTCAGAGTCAGAGTAAAAAGCCCCATTGAGCTCCTCTGTGTGATGCTTGCAATCAGAATACATATCTGAAATATGTAGGAAAGGCTGTGGAGACAGGGGCTCTCTCTGTTCGGCCTCTCTGGGAAACTGGGTTGTGCAGAGGTCAAAAACTTCAAAGTGCAGAAGTTGTACATCTACAATGCAAAATGGGATTATTGCAGCGGATGCACAGAGAACTGAAGTGTAAAAGACGAAGGAATACATACATACATACTGACCGAAAACGCAGCTGCAACGCCTTTAAAAGCTCAATCTAAAAACAAAAACTCACAGATGATGACTGAGAGAGCGCTGCTGTAGCTCACACCTGCACCATAACAATAGGCTCTATTCAACGCTCCCAATGACCTCATATCCTTTTTTAGTTTCATTATATGACTTCATTGTTTCTGCTGTAAAGCTATTCCTTGCAAGGTCATCAAAAGCCAAGTCATACACACATGTGGCGTCGTTTACCGACTGAGGGACTATAGGATCAAAGCTTTCCTGTGGCTGTCTGATGCATCCTGGGTAGTATCTTCAAACATCTGTGAGTCAGGCCCTTTTAGATTTTGGGAATTTGAAGGAAAAAGGTGACATCCTTATCCTGGCTGCTCCAGGATTACAGAAAACGTTCCAGGTTAATCCCCCCAGATTCTTTGAAATGTCCCTGTCCTCTGCCTGGCACATATCACCGCTGCTATCAGCACTCTTATCTTGACGGTGACCACAGAGACGATGTGTGAACCTTGCACATACACACTAAATCTATCCGGAAATGTCCGACTTACTGGCACAGCTCAGGATCAAGTTACTACTACTGTGTGATAGAGGAAGTGTGTGTGTCCGTGTTTGCATGTCTTCATCAGTGTAGACCCATGTGGATAACAAGTGCATTATTGTTTTTGCATATGAATACTGAATGCATGCATATCAGCGTGTGCAAAAATCGCATGTTTTGACAGCATGCACCCTTGCTTAAGCGCATTTAAACATTGTGTGTGTGTGTGTGTGTGTGTGTGTGTGTGTGTGAACATCTCTGAGCCAACCTGCTATTACAGTATAGACAGATTTATTACCATCTGCCCAATGACATCAGCCAGCTATTCCTGGGGTTTGTGGGAATCAAAGTCCATTTTGAAGATCCCGATTATGTCACTGGCTCCCTTTGTCTCCAAACATTTGATACTGATAAACGGATGGAGGCAAAAGAGGCAGGCGAGCCGAGATAGGCGGGAAGCGTCAGATCAATCATATTATCTGCCATGATGCAATCTGAATGTTTGAAGCAGCAGTTGATCATGATCAGGACACTGGCCATTTCAGGGAAGGTGGCAGATATTTGCATTTTCCAGATGAGGCTTGTGCCAGCATGGTGGTATGACCTCACATGCTTATTTCAGTTGGAAAATGCAGAGATCAAAGAGGTGCAGATTGTAATGTTGCACATGAGGGTTTCCTTCAGGGTGTTTATTAGTTTCCCCTCTTGTTTGCATACATTAAATAGGAACGTCCTGCAATACTAATAAGAACATTTTCTCACGTACTTACTAACAACAGGACTTGTCTTTGCAGCCAGGGGACTATTAAAAGTAATTTTAATAGGGGGGGGGGGGGATTTCCACTTAACCCCATGGTGGTTAAGTGGAAAGGTGGTGCAGTGAGGTGGATGGAAGCAGAAGATCTGAGAGTGCAGGGGGTTTGTTGATGTGTAGGAGGTTGGAAAGGTATGGAGGAGTGAGAATGTACTATCAAAGCTGGTAAAGGTGCAGCTGGTTTAAATTACTCTGTATCCTGCAGGGTAGCTTGTGATTTTACTCCAGATGTAACTAAAGTCTTATTTAAGTGTTGATTATATTTCACATTATAAAGTAAAAGATATAACCAGTTGATAAATTGTTCACCTTAGATTTTGTAATGTCTGGACAGAGTCTGGCAAGCTGTTTCATTCTGTTTCTAGTCTTTATTGTATGCTAAGCTAAGCTAGGATAAGCTAACATACCGACATGAGAGTGTATTATACAGTATGTGTTCATGTAACTCTCGGCAAAAAGGAGAAAACGCTCATTTCAAAATATGTCTAACTATTCCTCTAAAAGAAAAGGGCTTTGCTCCCAGTTCATTGCAACAATTTATTCAGATAAAAATGTCATACTTGCTATAATAAGTTTCTTTCTTTTAGAAGAGAGATTGTAGCACACTGTTAATCAGCTGATTTACAAAGTATTCTTGAACATTTGAGCTTCACGTTTCCTGTAAATGTTGAGGTGCCATGTGCTTAGCAACCACATCTAGCACAATGCGGCTCGTGGTGGAAATAATGACACACTGGTTGCCAGGCCCTGATGACGTTTGTGAAATTCACTTCTTTCTTTAACTTCTTTCTCAACACCATGACTGTGCAGTCAAACTGAACTGCATCACAAGTCCTCATAGTGTGCATTTCCTGAATTTTCTTTCACAAGTGAGCACTAAATGTTAAAATAATTATTGCCCCAATTGTGTCAGCAGTGTGTGATTTGGAAATAAAGGGTTTTCAAATTCCAGGTCAGGTCTCTCAGGAGTTAGTCATGTGATGCAACCGTCCCCCATGCTGTTCCAGTTGTAGCTTCACACACAAGAAGTTCCTGTTATAGTCTCATTGACTTATGCCAGAAAAACAACAGCAAATAAAAGGCAACAGGCTCTGGGAAATCGCTCGTAAATTCATCACAGCTCTCCTTTTGTTGTGTCGAAAGCTTTCCTCCTCTGCTCCCCCTCCTCTTCTAACCGTGAGAGGGGCAGAATTTGCCCTTGCCCCGTCAATAGGCCACAGTGTGGAGAAATGTAAACAGCCTGTTGGAGCGGTGCCCAGGGTTGAAAAGTTTGCTAGTCATTTGCTGGCAGGGCCAACGACAAACAATGCCAGAAAGTACGTCATAAAGTCAGGAATCAAATAATTTATTCAAAGAGTCTTCTTGGCAATGTTCTATGGGCTACTATTAAGAAGGTCTACTGTTGTATGATAAATGAACACATTTTCAATGGATAATTATCTATTCCAGTAGCAGGAAGTACATAACTCCAGTACTGTACTTGTATTTGAGGTACTTATTTTTTACTTAAGTTTTCTGTTTTATGATACTTTGTACTTCTATTCTACTACATTTCAGAAAAAAACAAACTAGACAACTTTTACCCCACCGCATTTATAAAAGCTATGATTACTTAAGATATTCCGCAGTAAACAAATGATTAGCTCATAAATAAAATATTCATCAACACTATAGAAAGAAGTTAAAATCAGCTCCTAATCAAATGGAAAGTGTTTTAAAGGTATGCTAGTGTGATCTGCTTTTAGTTCTTCCCAGAAGACAGCTGTGACACTGATCATGCTCTCAGCCATAAATAGACTCCATGCAATATTATATTAGGGGAGGAACTCCGAGTACTGCATGTGCCCGTCATGTTACGCTGGATTTCAGTGCCAACTATCACTGTCAACTATCATTGAAAGCTTTCACACTTCAGATTATAAATGTCAATCCTCTATTTATATCACCTGTTTACAAACTGCTTCTGTTAAAGGGTGGAGACCGATTGGATCAGCCCTGCAAATACAATACAATAGAGTGGACAGTTACTACTGTGCACCCCATGGAAAAGAAAGAAAGAAGAAGAAGAGTTTCTTTATTCAGCACTTCCTGCTCAGCAGTAGATGACTAATTAATAATTACAAAAATATCATGTTCTTCCCTGTAAACTTACAGTAATGCTCTTTGGTAAAGTTTCTCAATCAGTATGATGACAAACATCTCGGATGATGGTGAAAATGTTTTCAAAGAATTCATGGCCTCACTTCACAAACCAGGTAAGACTACTCTAAATTTTTTCTAGTCAAAACACACAAGTTCCAGTTTGTGAATAATTGGTTAAGAATTAGTTGATAACAATGTTTCCACTATGGGGTTTTGTGGTTTCTCATCAGTGGTGAGAGAGAGGGAGAGGGAGAGAGAGAGAGAGAGAGAGAGAGAGAGAGAGAGAGAGAGAGAGAGAGAGAGAGAGAGAGAGAGAGAGAGAGAGAGAGAGAGAGAGAGATTACCAGGAAATTGTAACTGATGATTGGTAATTACACAGAAGTGGTGTGGCTCAACCAACAAGAAGTTGTACAGTGCTATGATGACATAATGGTAGGAAGGTAGAGTTAGGAAGTCAATCTAATATATGATGGAAGTCTAACAGGAATTAGATTGACCGATATACCAGGAACCTACGTAACTCAGATAATCGGTTATAGTTCCACCTTATGGAGATATCTCTTATGATTAATACTGTTGCAAAAACATAGGTTCCTCTTTCATACCTTTCTTTAATTCAGAATTCACGGTTCCAGTAAAAAACTGCTTTGTATTCTTTGTTTAACCTACCTATAATGGCAGATGATATTCAATAAACATGCTAATGCTATCGGCTCAACCTGAGTTCACGGCTCACTCATTCAGCAAGCAATAAGCGGCGCCTTTGTAAATGCCAACACCACAAACAATGTAATATGATTGAGCTTTTAAAAGACCTCCCTACTCAGTAAAAATCTGCTTGACCAAACAGTTTCAAAATATTTAGTTAAATAACAGTTTTCTACTCTTTACCCCTGTTTCCAGGAGAGAGCCCAGCTTTTTTTCCCTCGTCCCCAGTGGGTTTACGGGAACCATGAGCTAGAGTATATTTCTGAGTCAGTGTGGGCAAACCTAAACAGCTGCCTTTTCCACTAAACAGTGGATTAGACCAACACGCTATCATGCGAGGCCTTGTCTCTTCCACTCAAAAAGGTTACATTCATTGACTTTGCATGTGAGTTAGAACTCATTTGCTGCTCGTGTCATGCCTGGAGAATTAGGAGGATAAACATTTGAAAAGGGCTTTTTACGTTTTTAATTTAGATTCTAACAATCTACTAGAATTGACACACGCAGGAAAACACACACAGAAACAAATTTTTCATTGCCAAGCCTCACACCCTGAGCCTCAGAGCAACAGAGTGGAAAGCTTTCTCGTATCCAGCTCTCTTGGTCCTTCATCCGCCTTGCCTGACCCACCATTTGAGTGTTGACCTCTGGTATACACACTGTCTCCTATTGTTTATTTATTTTTATTTTTTTAAATGTATTCTTATCTAACAAGTATTGACGTCTGTAGGCACTTACAGGACTTTTCCCCAGCAACTTCCTCCACACTATGCTTAAAAGTCATTTTTTTCCACTCTTTTAAAAGTGTAATTGACTTCAGAAATGACACTATACATGCTAAAAAGCCAAGTCAGCAGCTAATGTGCATTGTGGTTTCTATGGGAACATGGTGATCTAAAAAATGTATGAGGGGGGGCTCTTACGCCCTTCCTCCTTTCATTGACATGCATCATGGTCCCAGAGGAGAATTTTGAATGCTAAATACATGCCTCACAATTATGACACAATAGATTTTCTGGAAACAAGTAGAGTTTTACGAGGCCATCTCAGTGATGCCCTTCCCCCCCTATCCTGCTCTGAATCAGACAACACCTGACTCACCTCTGTAGACACAGCTGGCTTTTACCTAAACCCATCAGGCTCTGTGGCGTCAATCCGTTACCCATAACCCCCTCCCTCTGTCCATCTCTTGGCCCAGGTTTGGTAAAATGAACACCACAAAAACGATGCTTTCTGCTGAGAAGTTTCAGAGGTATTTCTGCCTGACTTGAAGTAACAGGCCGTCTGCTATTTGATGAGTATTCGTGAGCTGGTTAAAGCCCAGCAATGCCTGACATGACACTATAGCCTGGAGTTAGTCTACAGCACAATAACCACCTGAGGCTAATATGGTCATAGCTGAGTCAGCAAGCCAGGCGCCGATATGGATGGAATGAGCAGTCTATCAGTCACATGTTGCCAAAGATAAGTCTGTCTTCACATCAGGATTGGAATCATCTTCCTTTAGACAGCCTAATGCTGATTACCAGATTATTGTAAAGCTGATAAAGATAGTTTTGGGAAGTGAAGGTCCATGATGTTAATTAGATTCACGACGGGAAGTATCCAAATTAGATCTTTAATAAATAGGATTAAGCTAAAAACTAAAAGTGGAAGAGGAATACTAATTTTTGGACCTATTTTTTGCTTTTTAGTTAAACGTTTCAGTTCTGGGTGGATTACTATAAGAAACAGTCATTCAACATGACGGATACAATTTATATAATAAATAGTTTGTAACACACTATAATATAGTTGTGAGGGGGGGGCATTTAAAGTGTTTATCAAAACATTGCATTGAATTCATTTGACAACTAAAGTAATGTATCTTATAAAGGCACACAGTACTTAATATCATATCATATGTGTTGTCTATTATAACCAAATAATACACCAGCCTTCATTTACTTTGTGTGTGCCCACAGGAGGAGTTACAGTTTACATTAATGAATACTTATAACAATTACATTAATGAATACTTATAGCAATTACATTACGTTTTATTTATAGAGCGTGGGACAGTAAATTCATTGTTTTTGTTTGTTTATGTGTACAAAATGATGTTTCATTTTGAGTGAGCCATTACCAGATTTGAATGTGGACTTTGGGATAGTAGCCTACCAGGAAACAATAATCCAATATGCCCATAATTACTGCAGAGAAAACTAATATTCACAACATGGAGTATTTAATCATACGTTGCCCCTGGATACCAGCTGTTTATAATGGAAATGTAAGGCTTATGAATCTGGCGCCCTCTCTGGAGAACTGGTGCTCAGCATGTGATCCACTATTACTGAGAATTTCTCAGAAACCGACTACACAATGCTGGAGTAAATCATTACCTCATTGACGCTAAAGCAGAACTTCTGCCAAAAAAAGAGAACATATAATCAACCTCTATAGCTGTTTCTTAAACGCTCATAAACATTGGAAATATTGTATTATTCAAAGTGTTTATAAGACCGTAAATAGACCGACGCTGTTAACAAAGATTCATAAGTATTGCTTGGAAAACTCCTCCTTAACTTCATTTTTGGAGGAACAGCGGGGGGAGGGCGCTTCTCATAGCAGGAATCTTTAACAAAAAAAAAAAAACATGCTTCCTGACAATCTGCCAAGAGGGAGGCTTTCCTGGAAGCGGAGGCGGAGTCTACTCTCGTTTATAATGGCTCCTCTGCCCCTAAGCTTCACTAGTAACTCACAGCACAGCAGGCAAGCACTCGGGCACATTCACACCGAGAAAAGTTATCAAAAAGTCTGAAAATCGTTGCCAAAAAAAACGTTTGTATCATCCGGACAGACGCTGAACAGACTATCTATCCATCGATTTGGAATTATTCTAAAGAGCGAGTTTGGAGAAACATTAAAGGTAAGCAAATGCTTTTTTTTTCAATACTTATTAACAATGTTTATGATAATATTAATTATGTTTTGCATGTTTATCTAAATGAGTTTGTTGTGGTGAAGCCGGTATGCCGTGTAGATTGCGCAATTAGGATTGACATGTCTTTACTGGAATTGACCTGCGTCTCGAGGGCAGATTACACAAAAAAAGTTTCCCCGAAATGCCTGTAATTTACATGGACTCAATTAAGTCAACACGCTGTTGAAACCATGACTCCTCTTAAACACAGGATCATCCAGTTTGGGTCTTTATTTAAAGTAGACACAAAAAGTCTTGGCGTCTGGAGAAATGTCCCCATCCTTAATATGGATGTTTAAACGCATGATGAAGAGAGCTTGCACATCTGGAAAATAAAGGTTTCCAGAGCTGCCTGAGCTGAGGAGTGTCTCATTAGACCTCAACATGAATAGAACAGCTCAGGGTTCATATTGTATGTCAATGTTAAACTTTTGAATTGCATTTTAATGTTTAGTGTCACGTTTTCCACACTGAGCTCACATTTCCTCTCTTGTTTCCTTAGGTGTTTTGACAAACTGCCCTTCCACAACAACAACCCTCGGAGCCTCTTTTGGACCCTACCTCTTCTTCTCTTGTCTGTGTGGCACCCAGTGCTCCCCAGGCTGCCTAAAGAGCGGGCACAGCGCCATGGTAACTTACAGCAAGTTTGACTCCGCAATGAGCAGCAGCCTCTTGGACTCCAGCATGCGGCTGCCTCAGCGTTTTAAAACTTTCACCTCCAAAACCCAGTATCAGATGGTCCTCGCCACACTTCACAAGCTGCAGGAGAGTGGCTTCTATTGGGGGGCCATCACCGGGAAGGAGGCCAATGCCATGCTGGCGGCTGAGACCACCGGCACCTTCCTCATCAGAGACAGCTCCGACAACCGGCACCTGTACGCCCTAAGTGTCAAAACGGCGTCAGGCACCAAGAACCTTCGGATCCAATGTGACTCTTCCTCTTTCTACCTGCAAACAGACCCTAAGAACATTCAGTCTGTTCCACACTTTGACTGTGTCCTCAAGCTGATCCACTTCTACATGCCTCAGAGCAAAGTGAATGCTCGCAGTGGGAATATGTACTACATTTACTCTGGAGGAGAGAAGATTGCTCTGGAGCTCATCAAACCTCTCTCCTGTAACCTATCCACCTTGCAGCACTTGTGCAGGAAAACAGTCAATGGACATTTGGACATTTCTTCTAAAAGAGACCAACTTCCTCATCCCATCAGGGAGTTCCTCCAGGAATATGAGGCTCCTATCTAAAGTGGACTGATGCTCTTGAAGGGGCAAAGACTGAAAAGGAACTGTATGGTTTCAGTGCAGCTAGTAAAGACACATGCTGTGGAATTAAGCAGAGACAGTCAAGCCCAAGTTTGCGCTTGTGAAAAGGAGCAGTTTATTGTACTGACAAGATGTGTGTTGGTCTCACAGAAAAGTGGGCAACAAAAGCCCAAGAGAAAAGAAGAGAAGAGAGCTGCTGTAATATTGTGGTATGAAAGAGAGAGAACCCTCACTGATGACATACATTTTACTGAAAACTGAGGTGAAGCTTACAGTCAGATGTCTACAGTCTGATGACACACAGGTTCCCTCTGCTGCTGCTTACCTAATGTGCTGTGAGGCTGTCGAGCTCACACACATCAGACTCAGAAAATCGGCCATCCATTAAAGCTGGACAGGCTCTTACGGTCAGGCTGTTTTTTGCTGACCTCGGGTGATAATCTTGGACGTATTAGACGTGTCCGTCAAGCATCCTGGCATCTCTGACCAGCTTGGAAATTCCCAGATAATGGAAACTTAGCTGAGTGGACACTGATGGCTTCCTTGGTGCATATTTGTAACAGCCACCATGGAAAAATGACTTAAAGTAATCTAACAAGATGTGGAAAGAAGACATGTTTCTGATATTTTGTTTAGATGAAGGGTTTATACCAAACATGCCTGAACTAGACAACAGTTTGTTGTATTACAAACATGACTGAAACCTAGAGGATCTTACTTGAGAGAACAGTACTACTGCTTAATATGGCTTTAGTGCTGAAAAATATATGTATACCAAAATATGTGGAAGTATTTTTGGCACAGACAGCATTGCCATTGCTTGCAGATGAATGTATTAAAATTGTATCTGTCTTTTCCCATGAAGGAAAAGAGTCATAATGTATCTTATTTTCATGATTTAACATGAGTGAAGATTATTTTTCTTGCGCTGTCTTTTATAAAGATGTACTTTTGCCAGCCAAACCACTGGCTACGGATGTTTGAATATATTTGTTTGACGAAGCAAGCAGACTGATACAACTTTGCACTTATTTATATTTGTAAAAGAACATTTCATTAATTTATAATAAAAGAGCACTATTTTTCTATGAAATGAGATCTCATTGTTTGATTTGCTATATGATCGCTGACATTTTTCCACAGGCTGACTAAACTTACTGAGTGTAACATTCTACATGTTATATTCTTGGCTTTTTAGGATACATTTAGTAAAGATTAGGTTTCATTAATTTGCTACAGAGGTTAGGTCACAAGTTCACTGTTTTATGATTTCCTCCTACATTTTTGAATGTCACTATCTTCACCTAAACCCCAGATTACAAACCACATCTCTAAATGACACAGCACATTTAGAGATACCCTAAACGCAAACAGATGTCATTATGTTATCATTTTAAGAGCGATATTTTTCTAATGTAAAGATTTTTTTTGTGGGAAGCAATGCTATCTTATTAGTTTTGCCTTCAAACAGAACAAAAATAATGTTTTGGTAGGCTGATAACTTCTTCCTGTAACAAAGCAGTTGAACAGCTGCTTCACACGAAATACAGCAGAACTGTAAAATAACCTCCCTCTTCTAGGGAAGTAGGAGCTGACTCCTTTGAATCAGCTGTGACTCAAAGGATTCTCTGTAGGTGTAAGCGTGACCTAACATGCCCTCACATGTAAATACATAATGATGTCTGCTTAAATCATAAATGCCTCTGAGAAGTGTACAACTTCTCAGAAATGTCCCCGCCCTGTATAACAGTACACACTCAATTAAATTATGTCAACACCTGTGCTTCAGTACATTGGAATTAAATTCAAGCCCTGTGCTGCCAGCTTACGGGAACAACGTGTTCCTAACGTGTCTGGTGTTCTGTCTGTTCACCTGCACATCGCATGACCATGACAACCTAACCGCAGCGCTTATCAAGAAATATGTCAAACCTCTCCCTCCGCCCCATTTGAGAATTATGGTAATAATTATTTTTAGAACTACACATACACACTACACACCTGTGCTCAATGGCCCTCTTCAAGTGCCTTGTTGTATCTGTATGTGCGTGAGTGGTTTCAATATATAGTCTCTTTAACATCCGAAAAAAAATAAAACATCCTTTCTTTGTTATGTTTTATAACATATTTTATTTGGTAATTTCTGTAACCAAACTGAAATCAGGAATGTCTCTGTTTGTGGGTTGATGGCCCTAAATGTATGTGCACACTGCAAATGTGAGCTTTTCCTTGATATGTGTCCTTTAACTAGTACTATGACAGTTGCTTTTAAACATGATTTTATACATGTTTCAAAAGTCTATAAAAACCCAATGCACAACTTCAGTATGCTATCCCAAATAAAAAATAGGTCTAACAGAGGGTCTAACCTCCCTGGCATTATTACTGCATGAAGTATACCATAACAAAAACATAAGAAAAAGATCATTCAGAATTTGGTGTAATAACAATGCTCTAAATTTGTGTCTGTTAGACTGAATTGTGACGAAGGGACTGCTAATTAAATGATTTTGATTATGATTTATTGTAAACTACCATCCAAGATAAGACATCTTTATGATAAATGCATGGACCCCTTATGTCTAAACTGTATATAACATGAATAGCCACTACAGCCAGGAACATGTACACATTTACGGCAAACCGCTAAAATAATGGATGAACGGGAATTTGCAATAACCTCCACGTCCAACATAATTACAGGAATCAGCCCCTGCTCCACCTGCTTCCACGGCACTTTATTGTTTCCTCCCCGCCTAAGGGGCTCAGTGCACAGGGTTCACAGACATGAGGGGTCTCTGAGGTGATTTGTGCTCTGTAAGTCGTACAGAAAACTGTATTACTCTTCTCAGTGAAGTCCTAATTTGAAACAAACATGGTTCTCCTGAAGTATAGTCATGGGCCCCTTACTAGCGTAATGAATGCCTCATACTTTCTGAGAAATTATTTGCCTTCCATGTAAAACAGGAAATACCTCCACCCGGATTATTCAACAACTAAACAATCAGAGAATAATGGAAACATGATGAACTGCATTTTCTCCTGTTGAACTTCTTTACAGGGGATGATAGCAGAATAAGACTGGAAGTTCTGAGTGGATTTCTTTGTGTATATTAGTACCAAATATTAGCAGGCTGTTGCAAAAATGCAGAACAAGAATAACAAAACATCACTTCACTCCCGATTCCCTGTTAGTCTGAACTCCAACTAACACACAAGGGAGATACATGGACTATAGCACAAGAAAACATGTAACGTTTATTATGGGTTTAGTGTTTTAGTGGTTTAGTTATCTCAATTTTAGTATTGTTGTAATATTGAATGAGAAGTATAAATACCTTTTCATTCATACATTACGTGCCTTCAAAACCAGTGGAAACCAGTCTAACCTTTAGGGGAGGGCTATTAAAAGCATGCAGGCTGGCTCAGGAGAAATTCTCTGGTAGTCCGTGGTCATGTGGTTCCAGAGAATAGCTCACACAGAGTCAGAGCACTGAGCATGCAAGCCTGATACTGTTTTGACATTGTGTGCAAGCTTCCACTTCAGGCTTTTCTCAAGAAATATTAACGTGTGGTTCACAGCTGTTCTCAAATCCAGCCAAACAGTTTGCACAAAATAGAGAACGGGTGAAAATGATAGCATTCCTAGTAACTCATTACACAATTTCTTAACAATTCACGTTAAGCCTTATCTGGCCAAACAGGAGACCGTTTTTATTAATTGTAGGATAAATACATTTTAATCTATCACATTTTAAATATTGCATTTAGAATACCTTGTTTTTTTAAAGTGTAATGTTTGTACAAATCAGACACCAGCTGTTTACAAATGTACCAATTTCCCTGCAGAAATGTCCCAGAACTTAGACGGATTTATTATAATACAAAAAGGTGGTTAGATGTAAATTTAGATTTATAATAAATACAAACAGCCAAGTTTGAAAATACATAAACACCAGCCTCTTGTTTGTATTATCAGGACGTGGGATTCTATGGGCTTAAGTATTGCTAGGTCAACATCCCACATTATTGAAGTGTACACTTCCACAAACAGCAAATAACAAACATGATTAATACTCACAAACATGGTTATACACATGGATTTGAATTTGGCCATGTGATGTGTCTTTAAAACTATATTAATGATATGTAAAAACTTGTTCCACTTATATATCATCCTATGTATGCACTCTGGGACCAAAGCACAATAAAGATAAAATGTTCGTAGGATGATTGGACTGAACTTTAGTCTTTTATTCATGAGAAAGCATCATTTAAAGATACCCCCAACAAGGACAGAAGTTACTGTAAATGGTCAGGTAATTTTGCATAGTCTGATTATCCAATTATATTCAAAACACTTCCAGTTAAGTTTTGATTCCAAGCATGTGACTGGAACATTTCCATAGACATAACTTGTCGCATCGCTGAGCTAGCCTGTTTTGCATCTCTCCCATGAGGTTTTGACAGGATGCCTGTCAATCAAGACTCAGAAGTTAAGTCTTGCAAGCTAAAGACAGACATAATTATATAAAAAAAGAAACAAAACAGACAAGCAAGGGCTCCTGATATCACTGTGGGTCATTTGTAGCATTGTTTCTAGCATTAGAATATGGCAGAGCTAATGTCAATAATCAGCAGCAGATATGTTCCTTTTGAATGGCTTTTTTCTTCTTTATTAGATAGAGAGGACAGATAGACAGGAAAGGGGAAGAGGAGGAGGAAGAGAAGAAAACATTCAGTAAACGGCCATGGGTCGGATCTGAACCCGATGCGGAATAAGGACTTGACACTGGAACATGTGGCGCCAGCAGGCAAGCCACCTGCGCCCCATGAATAATCTTTAAAAAGAGATTTCTGGACCATCCCCACCGAAATCCAGCCTCACAGTTTCTGAATCAAAGTGCATATGAGACTGTCAGATGTTTCTTTTTTTTTATAAAGGAACTGGTTGTTCTGAGGGAACTACAGAGAGAGTTTGAATTGTTAGTTCCTCTGTGAACTGGGCTACCGTTGTGTGTATAGTCCTTTTTCCAACTCCCAAATATTTGTGTTGCAAATAATGAGAAAGGTTACCTCTTACTGAAAATGAATCCAGTTTAATTCTACACCATATAGCTGCAATGTAATATTTACATTAATATATTCTGCAACATAGGGGAAGTAGGACTATTATATTACTATACAATACACTAAAATACCTTAAGCATTGTTGGGAAAATACTGAATGTACTCTTCCAATATCAGAGTAGCACATGATAACAAAGGCCCTGCGTAGCTTGTACGTAACAGGATGTATGATTACCTAGAAGAGCATCAGGAGTCAGGACACACTGTTTTAGGTATATAGCTATGTGACAACGATTAACATGATGATTCAGCCTCTATGGAGATAGACATATGACAAGCATGATCATTTCTGATGTGGGCACCCTCTCTTCTATATGAACATGTGAAGGACACTGTTCAGGAACTAGTTGTACCATATGCTCTGTATGTGATGACTACTTCCATTCTTGCAAGGATTAATAAATACATGTATCCTGATATTGAAGCTCAAGCCGGTGACGAGTGATATTTTTCTAACAAGCATGGGTACCACTTTACAATAAGACTACCCTTATAAGGATTCATAAAGGATTTATAATTAGGTCATGAATTAGGTTGTAAACACTTACATAGTTTTCATACATCAACACAGGCTCACTATTTGGCAAGAAGACTAAGCCTTATATTGGCTACTTGGCGAGAATCAACTCAGTGAGCAACAGATACCAAGGATCAGTGGCGTCGCCTGGCCTGGGAAAGCCCCGAATGTTTTTTCTGTAGCCCCGGACAATTCTCCCTCAATAATATAATACATTAAAGGTGGGGTATGTAATTTTGGAGAAACCAGCTCGAGTGCGCTAGAATTTGAAAGTACACAACCGGAAAAAATCTGCCTCTTCCTTCAGACTTCCTTTCAGAGCCCCTCCTCCAACACACACGAACGTGCACATGACCAATGAGGGCACGAGATAAGTTTGTGCACAGATGGAAGGCTGACAGGCAGGTAGGCCATCCAGTTATTTTAGCCGGCCTGGCTAAAATGATTGGTCGTGCTTTTTACAGCGCTATGGCTTCCACAGATGAATTTTTTTTAATGTATTTATGGTCAAAGCATTTAATATATTCATTGCTATCGGGATGTTAAGAGCATTCCATGGAATATAACAAAAAGTGTTTCTGAAATAAATGACATACCCCACCTTTAACCGTGCTTTACCTGAACCTCATCATGAGAGGACGGCAGAATTGTAATTTCCCGTGTTCAGTGAATGCAACAGACCAACCAGAGAGTTGAATGGACATAAACATATTTCTTATTGGCTGACAGGTACCTATCCTGTGAGCTGTGACAATGTTTAAACTGTCAGTCGGACTCAGAGTTTTTGAAGATGGACATAAGAACATTTTTTCTTAAAAAAGACGACAATTCTCAAGTGGTGGCTCACACAACAACCCGAGAGCCACCACTTGAGCCAGGTAAACAAGGTATGTAAATGTCAGTAAACTTCCAAGTTATGCGAACATGTAAGCAAAGCATAAATTACAGCTAAGTTGACCTTACTTTGAATCGCGGGGGTAAGCTAAACCGTTAGCAAGTAGGTATAGCTAGCCAGAGATATTAAATAAACACTTTGTCATACAATCTAAATGTAATGTTTTTTAGCGTTACCTGGTGATTTCAAAGAAAGCTCTCTGGAAAGTGTTGACTTACTGTTCGACATAAAGCTAGAAGCTACCTTACAGTAGGCCTACACAGTTGATCCTGAGTCCTGTCAGTTAAAGTGTTTCATAGTTAGCTTAGCTAAGCATCAACCTAGCACTGAAATATATGGATGTTATGTGACAGTATTTCTGATAAAAAGTCAGCTGAAATGGTGGCATAGTTGCCACTGCTTTACGTGTCGACAGCATGTTTGAACGTATTTGCAGCAGTAAATGTGGCTGTTTGGCCATTGACGTTGCCATAACAACACCTGAATTTAAATGTGCAACCTATTTTTGTGACAGATTTTGCATGAAATTATAATTCTT
Source organism: Dissostichus eleginoides (assembly GCA_031216635.1). Classification (NCBI taxonomy): domain Eukaryota; kingdom Metazoa; phylum Chordata; class Actinopteri; order Perciformes; family Nototheniidae; genus Dissostichus; species Dissostichus eleginoides. The sequence continues at coordinate 17,292,912 of CM062277.1, forward strand.
CTAAATGATATTCCTATTGACAGCTAGTTTCTATGTGAACATTATGAGATGGACAGCCAGAGAGAATAAATGAAGAACAGTTATGAAATACTATATGACAGTAAAACAAGAATACAGTTTAAAAGGGGAGTGATTTGTAAAATATAAGAAAAAGACAATCTGTTTACAGTTCTGTTTCATATGGGTGTTGAGAGATGTATCCATAGATCTCTTAATTTTGCTCTCAAAGTGCACCAGATTGATGCTTTTAACTTCAATATTTAAAAACAAATCTTCCCGGAGGAGCATGCCGCCGGACCCCCCTAGAGCAGGTGAGGACCCCCCTAGAGGAGGTGAAGTCTGACCCCCACTTGTAAGAAAAATAGCACTTTACCCCTGCTTACACCTATATGCCCTGAGCTGATTATTGAGCCTTCATTGTAAGAGTCGCGGGTGTACTGTGTATGTGCGTGTGGGGAGTGTTGCAGTAGAAAATTCCACTGTAGCGGCGCGGCCGCCGCCACTGTGGGCTAAGCCCCGAATGTTTCCAGGTCCAGGCGACGCCCCTGCCAAGGATGCTGGCTGATGAAGAAGACGAAGAAAGCTAAGTAGCCAATATAAGACTTAGCAGTACAGATAAATGTGGGCTCACTATTTGGCAAGCAACCGGTCACAGTTGCCCTGTTTATCTCATGTCTTATAAAAGCTTATTAATGATTTATAAAGTGTTCACAACCTAATTAATAAATGAATTAGAAAATATTCGTAAAACCTTTATAAGGGTAGTCTTATTGTAAAGTGGTACCCAAGCATGTATCAGTAGCCTACACTGCATTCATTTTGTAAAGTTGTGAAAACAGCTTTAAAATCCTCCTTATCGGAAGCCTAACTGAATCCTGAACGCTGCAGAAATGCATGTTACATTCATATTGTGCTTTTATCTGTATGTGCGTCTGGTCATTTTGCCTCATTTGCTCTCTTTCACCTCAGAAACACGTGAGTCTGCAACCCCATTGGAGCTTCTGAGCGAGTAGTAGAGAAAAAGTGAAAGCCTGCTTCCCGCTCGTCTTTCCAGTCTCTCAGTGTGTTTACAATTCCACAACTGCTGGTTGCCTCGGAGACATGTCAATGAGCTCCAGATGCCAGATACGAGAGCCAACCACGGAGAAGCAGTGAGTCACCGAGGCCCGCAAGTCCCGCCCTCCGCCTGTTCTCCGGGCACGCTCCTCCTGTTCCTCCTCCAGGCCTCCAGATTTACTGTTAGCACTCCACTTCCCTGTGCTCTGCTCCACTCCTCGGCCTGCCTGTAAAACTATAAATCTGCTCCTCCATCTTTTATTATTTGATCCTGAATCCTTTGCCACTTCAGCAGCTCTTTTTGCAGACTGTTTTATCACTGTTCTGCGTTGCCTCAGAAGAATGCCTTCCAAGCAGAGAAGAGAACAAACTGATGGAGCAGGAATAAATATGAGGTAATGCTACAAAATTAGAAAGCTCTGACGCAATTGTGCACGAGCTCTTGTGGCAGTTTCCAAAATAACCATGGCTATTTATGTCACAAGGATCCCGGATTTCAAGTTAGCATTACACAAAGAACATAAATATCTTTAACTCCAGAGGCAAGGCAAGGCAAGTTCATTTATATAGCAACTTTCAACACAAGGCAATTCGAAGTGCTTTACAAAAATGAAAGACATTAAGAGCATTAAGAAACATATAATAAAAGGGCATTTAAAAACACTCATTTAAAAGCAAAGATAATAAAACATGAATAACAAAGGTACATGAATATAGATTACAGTGCAGCGTGAGATACACACATCTGAAATGTTTAGGTCTGACTCAATCATTGCTAACTTTTTAGCAGAAATAGTTTTCTTTGACCTCCCTTTCTTTCTACTTTATTTCTTTAACTTATGCTTTAGTTATTTCAAGTGTTTCATGCTAAACGCCTTTGGTAAATTCTAATCTGCAACCCAATATTCAGAAAATTCAACGGATCCTGGCCATATTTGTGTAGCATATCAAATTAATTTGCTCCCAGACATTCATGTGGCTTGCTAGTTTTGGACCCCATCTGAAGTAAAAAAGTCACCACTAACGGCCCGTCCACACGGCGGCTTGCGTTGAAGCTTCAACGCTTCTTCCCATTCACTTTGAATGGGGTGACGTCACGCTTTGCCGAACTGCATTGTGGTTCCGTCGCTTTGCCTTGCTCGCTTCAAAAGTTGAGAAAAGTTCAACTTTTGAAGCTTCGACGGAAGCGTCAGCCAATCAAATCATATGCCAGTACAAGCTCTAGCCAATCAAACCGCGTGCTTGTGTGTCCGGGGCGGGAGACTCATGTGATTGGTTGTTGGTCGAGTTTCAGACACGCCCACCGGCAGGCTTCAACACACGCTGCCGTGTGCACGCTACGTTACGGTACGTCCACACGGCAGCGTGCGTTGAAGCTTTCCGGTGTGCGTGTCTGGCGCGCGACCAACAACCAATCACATTAATCTCCCGCCCCGGACACACAACGCGGCTTGTACTGGCAAATGATTTGATTGGCTGACGCTTCCGTCGAAGCTTGAAAAGTTGAACTTTTCTCAACTTTCGAAGCGAGCAACGGAGGCAAAGCGACGGAACCACAATGCAGTTCGGCAAAGCGTGACGTCACCGCATTCAAAGTGAATGGGAAGCGTCTCCGTTGAAGCAACGCACGCTGCCATGTGGACGGGCCGTTAAGGTCCTTTCTACTAATCACTTAAGCATACAATAGTGACTTTTGACTTTAGCTTTGTAATTTTTTTTGTTTTGTTATATTTAGACTAATATATATTAATTACCAAGGTCGTAGTTAGCATGGTTTTGCTGTACTGAATGATGTATAAATATTTGACTGGAAACCAGCTTCAACAGGCCACCTATACATATTTTGACTTCCTTGGTAATTTGAGTCTTGTTACACAATTTTATCTTTTAGAGGATGGGTTTGACGTAAAGATCCTACTTTGAGTTACACAATAGCCACAATCACTCTGCGTCACAGCGTGATACCACACATCTTCACAGTGATCTAACACTTGGCACATTCAGCACAGATGTCCTCTCTGGGTACAGTGTGACCAGATAAGGCATTTATTTTGTTTCATTAGTACAAAGTTAGTTCAGGTAAATCAGTTCAGGTTTTTCTTTCTTTACTGCATTTCCTGAAACTGAAATAACAGTTGCAAAGCTTGTTATTGTGAAGTGGTGCACTGAAAAGTAAACAATATCAGCTGAAGAGAAATCCCTAACAGTCCTCCTACTCTGCCGGGAAACACCCTCTGAGTCACTTCTACAAAAAGCTGCGTGGTTTAACGTAGCAGTACACAGAAACAGAGCAGAGTGACGTATTCCTGGGGGTTGGTTACTGCACGATATACTTAAATGCAGTGTGCAAACAAAGCCGTCATTATTTTAAACATAGGAGACAGCAGGACACCCATACACATCATGATAAGCTACAAAATGCAATCCGATTACACTGAATAGCATAGATGATACACGGTAAAAAAGATTGGTTTGTTCTTCAACAAGTGTGTTGCTGTGGTGATAACCTGACTCACTTCCTGCTCATCTTATCTGAGTGGAAAACACTTCAAACAATAACCATTTGTTGCACATCTCTGGTTATCAGTATACATCCAGACTAATAAGCAAAAGACTACTATGCAGGGATACTTTATCTCTCTTCTACCTGTTGTGTCTGATGGAAATGAAAAAAAAAAAACATACATTTCTTCTGAGTTATAAACACTTTTATTGTAATACACTTTTTGACTGACAAGAGCGTGTATTCATTTGTTCTAAAATGAGTACAATGTTTATAATGAAAATAAACATTGTTATGGTTTGTCCTTGAATGCAATATGAAACCTGTGTGTGTGTGTGTGTGTGTGTGTAAGAGTCTTTTATTGGAACAGGGTCAGTCTCTGTCCCGTAATGATGCTTGAATCAGGTTGTTGTACCGTGACGTATTTGAAGCTAATGCTATACCGGTTCTTTGTGCAGCACAGGTTGTTATCACCATGGAAACCAGGTAATGCATTATGGGAAGTGCAAGCTTGAGAGATGTGTCCATGCAGTAAAGGTTCAGGGGTACATACTGCCCACATTTACCACAAATGGAATCTGTTTTTATTAAAAGTACTGGTACCACTTTACAATAAGACTACCCTTATAAAGGATTGATAAAGGGTTTATAATTAGGTTATTAATTAGGTTGTAAACACTTTATTAATCATTAAGAACCATTTATAAACCAGTTCTAACATAGTTTTCATACATCAACGCAGGCTCACTATTTGGCCAGAGGACTAAGCCTTATATTGGCTACTTAGCGAGAATCAACTCAGTGAGCAACAGATACCAAGGATGCTGGCTGATGAAGAAGATGAAGTAAGCTAAGTAGCCAATATAAGGCTTAGCAGTACAGATAAATGTGGGCTCACTATTTGGCAAGCAACCGGTCACAGTTGCCCTGTTTATCTCATGTCTTATAAAAGCTTATTAATGATTTATAAAGTGTTCACAACCTAATTAATAAATGAATTACAAACTATTCGTAAACCCTTTATAAGGGTACTCTTATTTAAGTGATACCAAAGTACTTCTCTTATTTGTAAAGAGAGAAGTGGGAACTTTTGCAGTTTTATTTGCATATAAATAGAGGGAAAATAACACAGGAACTTTCTTTCTCTTGTGAAACCTCATAGTTTTGCAAGAGTAGCCAAGTATTTTTACCTCAGAAGTTCGCAAGTACTTCCCTCAGGGATTTCTTCTTACTTTTCTTGGGTATCCTTAAGGCTAGACAAACCCTCTTAGATCTTGTTCTGTTTAAAGATAAGGACTGCCTCTACGTAAAGCATGCCCACACAACCCTAACGGAGAATCATACATCACACACTCCTGTAGCTGTCTGTGATGCCCTGATTAAACAGAAAGTAAAAGCTGACAGATCATGACATGAGGGTTTACCAAGCTCCTCAGAAATTTCCTTTGAGTAATAGTTCTGATCTATATCAAATCGTTGTGGCAAGTCATACATTAACCATGTTATCTGCACTGTGTTTTCTGTAGCATTTCGCATGATGTGGGCTGATAAGTGTGTTGAGATATGTTACATTTGTACTGCCATCAGACACAAACATTTAATTCCAGTAAACACCAAAAAAGTAACAACTGTAAGTCGTAAAATTATTGACACTAATCAGACATTACACTGAATCGTTCACCCGTTGCATCTTCTTATCAGGTGAATGATACACTACATAACTCTTCCAAGTAAGCGTCAATACTGAATAAGCGTATCCATTGTCAGTGGAGTGTTCCTCTTAAACTAATCTAATCTCATGCTTTATGATAGAAAAGGAAATGATCATTAGATTAATGGTCTCAACTGTAAACCAGTCAGATCAAAAGCAGGCGCAAGTGAAGTAAAATGGTTTCACACTGTGATTTTTGGCATTTAAGACTCATCATTAATGTCATCAAACTATAGCAGCGCTCATTTTAAATCCTTAAAAATGTTGTCTTACAGAAATCAATTCATTTTTTCTTTATTTCCTTTTGTTCCACATTTCTGTGCTGACAACACTTCTGATTGTCCAATGTGGAAATTGATGTTAAGACGTACAAAGTGACTCAACATTTGATATACAAATTATCCAAAGCCACATTCTCGGATCATGTGTGGATCACAAGCCAGCAGCAGGAGCTTTACTGGAAACCCTCTAATCATTTGACACAGAGTTGAGCCATTCAATATATCAAGCCACTTACTTAGTATACAATGACAAGTGTGTGTGTGTGTGTGTGTGTGTGTGTGTGTGAATGCGTGTGTGTGTGTGACCTCGTGTGTGCGCATTAGGCAAGAACTTTACGATAAGAGAACAAAACGCTGAAACCAGAGTCAGGTGGAGTGAACAGGTCTTTCCTGTAACAGAGGTCATCCGGTGACCAGAAATGACCCTGAATGCCCCCGAGGAGTGCCGGGATAGTGCGTCAGCAACACAGCAGCAATTACTGGATCTCTGCTAAAGGAAAAATACACAAAACCAGAAAGAGTCAAAGCAGTCTAGTGTCATCAATGGTGTAAAAATGTTCATTTTCTCAATTTGTACTTGAACATATGTCAATACATTTGATTTTTGGACTATAATATAAATTGCCAGCAGCAGAGTGCCACATATTAATATTAAGACAGAAGTGTGCAGTGGTGGAAGAAGAAGCCAGCCTAGATTGTCTACTCGTCAAAAGTAGCTTAGCACTCTAAAATAAATACTCTAACCCAATGAGGTTAGAGTAAAGTGTACTTACTTTATTATAAAGTGAAAACATTTTTTATCCTCAAAATATACTTAAAGTACCAAAAATGTTTAACCTTGGTATCTTTGCAGTTTAGCCTGTCATTACAACTGCAAACAAACAACAATTACGTCAGAGTGTTTACGAATGTTCATTAGTTCAGTATAATAAAGGTAGAATATAATATATTATAATACGAAACATTAAAAGCACAAGAAAAATGAGCAAATTGTAAAAAGATGGGATTTTTTTGCAATCATATATGCTCAGACTTTTGTGAAGTGATCAGCATATCTGCAAAACAAAACAGGGAAACATAGAGGAAGTCATATTCCATTTAAAGCAAACAATGGATGTTGTGGGTCACAGAGGACATTCATTTGAAATAGGTCGGTTTTTTTCATCCCCAGCTCTGCCTGTGTTTTGTTTTTGAAGAGTGTTGTGCTGCAGTCTGTTAAAAAAATACCTTGTTTTTCAACCATAGTGCCTCCTGATTTAGTTTTAATTTGAAAGTGCTCAGCAAATGGAATCCTGCAATGCATGTGCTCCAGGGCTTGTAGTCTCTTCTATTTTTCCAGAGGAAGTGTTGGTGTCAAACTGTGTTCATCACTTTCCATTGCATGTCCTCTACATACATTGTGAGGAAATGTCCTCCCTTGTACTTTTTGGAAATCTGATACAAATTAGCAGTTGCACATTGAAACCTGTGGGGCTTTCTGTAGAATCTGGGAATGCTTATGAAAATGAGTCATGATAATGTATCCCAAAGAAAATCTTAAAGCTTTTAAACACATTACAAGTGGTCCTCACAATGAGTCAAAACTCAGGACTCTGCAGATAAATTCTCCTGGTTTCATATCCAATCAGACGAGAGAAAATGTGCCTTTGTTGGATTTCTAATCCTTTTTGGAAGATCCACCCCTGTACTCTGTTTTCAGTAGAAAATTCCTGTCAGTACATGAAAGGTGTCCCAGGAAAAACAAGCGGCTGCCATGGAGATGTCTGCTGAAGACACTAAGATCTCTGACGTCACAGGAAACTGCACGGCACAGAGAATGCTCCTGACACAGCTCCTTCACACTTCCATGGAAACGTAGCACAACGAGCAGGGAACAATCTGATACTATACACTATATACACTGTACCAGCGGCCTCACACAGGCCACACACCGACTCCAAAGCACATCTAGCGGCACGCTGACTCTCACAACCAAACAAACCTCAAATGTCACTGCATGGCAATAAAAGCCCCCATTATGGGCCTGCAGGCCTAAAGAGATGAATCTGCCTGTTTTTTTCTTGATGGGAAAACCCTACTTTAAATGGGCTTCAATTCTGGTGCTTTCCAGTGATATAAAAAGTGTGTTCGGTAATCAAAATGCTACCTTTAAAAGGGAAACAAAAGTTACATAAAGTTACCAGTTCTCCTTACAGTATATGTGATAGATGTAACTGCATTTTAGAATGGTCCTATCCTAAAAGCACATATGTGTTGGTAAAACATGATGAGAAAAAGGAGGTTTGCGATCATGGTAATAACATCTTGACAAAGAAATCAATGCGTTCAAGATACATTTTCAGTGTAGGTAAAATGGGAGTTTTTACTTTGTTTAGTAATCTAAAAACAAGAAATAAAGCATTCACTGCATGATTACCATGAACGATTGAAGAGTGAAATAATAAATCATTCAAATGAATGTTATTCTTGTAGCCACATGCTAAAGGCACAGTTCGATATAAACATAACACAGACTCCTGCCAGGCATGACTTCAGGTCCAATGGGAGGGTTCAATGATGCGGGGAGGGTCTATACCAGTGGTTCTCAACTGGTGGGTCGCGACCCAAAAGTGGGTCGCGGACCCGTTTCGAGTGGGTCGCAGATGTGTGAGTGAAGAAAATAATAATTGAAATTGATTTCCTATTTTTTTTGTGGAAAAAAGTCAAACTTTTATTTTGAAGGCCCGATTTTCTAACGCTGTGCATTCAGTAGGTGTTGGACTGGAAGTACCGGAGACCATCAACGGTTTTGATGTTTTTTCGAGTCTTCTGGCCATCAGAATCAAGATTGTTGCCGGAAGTCCCCACGGTAGATCTATTCTTTATACATCCATGGGTACAACTTCAGATAAAAATGAACACATAATGAAATATGACCCCCGGTTTGATGATTGACAGTTCACAGAACAATGGGAGCTATCTACCCTTACCCACAATTTAAAGTAATTCACACAAACTCTTCTCTCTGTGAGGAGCAGCAAGTTCAGCTGTCAGAACAAAGTGAAAAACAAACAATGGCATAAAATATTATTAATATGTCGGGTTGTAATACATTTATTTATTTTCTTCTCAGAGTGTACCAGAATGCGTAGTTTATATGTTAGTATTTATAAAAAAAAATCCTGGGGGAGAATCCCCCCAGATCCCCTTCTGGGGATGGGTTTTCAGCATGTGTAACTTTTTGTGTTATACAGTTCAGCTTTGAATAGATTTCAGTGGTTCAAAATTTCGCTCATTGGCTAAATGAGGCTCATCAGCTCAAAAGACTCAGATGGAGAAAAGCAGCTATCTTTTTTATGATCACTGGCTTTGTTTTTCTCCAAGAGGTTGTTAACTCACCTATCCAACAAAAACCTCACGGCTAAGGTGGTATGATATATTTCGCATGACTGATCTGCAGAAAGGAACACAAGAACTGCACCAGCATTTCTGTATCGGTGCCTTGTTTCTTTTCCAATTTGGTCTGTTCTAATGGGCAACATGGGCCTCATATTACAGTAAAAATATAGCAGTGAGGTATATTTCTTGTAATTATTAAATACTAAGCATAGTGCTAAGAATATATTTATTTAATTTAAGTAGTGTGTGAATTAATGTAGGAAATGGAATGAATGACTTGACTCAGTCATGGAAACAGAAAGGTCCGAAATGACAAAATGTTGTTAAGTGACAGATGACGGAAAATAAAAAGCACGCATTGAACTTACGTGTTGAATATCTAAACTTCGCCGGATGTCATTTCCACACCAGTGTTGTCAATTAAACATCCAGTCCAGAGAAATTAGCTCACAGGTCAGAAGAGGACAGGATATATACGCACGCACATTCATTCTCAGTAGGATGACTCATGTGTTTAATATGACGATTTGGAGCACAAAGAAACTTGGATTCAACACTGTCCCTCCCTCTTTATATATCTCTTTCTTCAGTAGTGTATGAATAATTGTCTGGATTCATTACAAGCCATTATTGTTAAGCAATTAGCGTAATGGCACAATAGTGTTTCCCGTCTTGCCACTGGTTTGTGCTGTGGTGTCAGTGGTTGTTCCAGCTGGCTAACCAGAACGGAATGAAGTCCTTGAGTTTCTTAGACAAACAAAACCACCTTTTACCGTTTATTTTGGCACAATAACATCCGTCCGCTTTGGTATCAAGTCCCGCAAAACACCAGTGTGTATTGAGTGTTAGGTATACTTAAAAAATTGTTCCCTGAGGACACGATTAACAATGCTTCTAATGTTTGTCACTGTAATTTGCAATAATTGTAATCACATTCTGAGAAAATCTTACGCAGCATGATTTCTCACACAGACCTTGAAAGAATAGTTGATCATTAGACCCCTGCAGGGATGGATTACTATTCCCATCATTTGACACACACACACACACACCCCCCCCCCCCACACACACACACACACATATCCTCAGGAACTGAAACAACATTCCGTGTCACTGAAGGTCTTTTATATCTCATCTAAGATAACACTTGGTCGTCACGATGAATATCCATGCGGGAAGTGCAACTGCAGAAAGACTGGAACTGTTGTAATAAATGCAATAATTGCTCAAAACAGGAAAATACATTGCTACATAGCGTCTGCAGTATATTCCGGCAAAAGATGCTACAATGTACAAAACACTCTTGCAAAATGCCTCTAACTAGAATAACACTTACTCAATTTAGACGGCAGAGGATGTGCTGAAACATAGCTCTGTTTATTAAGAAGTAAGACATATCTTGCTGAGCAGCGGTGAACGGATCACTGAGAAACACAGCTGCAGTGAACTCAGGCACAAACACTTATGTTGCAAATGCATCTGTGGGTGTTAGGTGTACTGTGCTTATTTTTCACACCATGGACAGAGAGGGGAGGTGGATCATTTTTACCGTAAAAACTACTAAAACAGTAATCAATGCTCACTCATTGTTGGAGTGTCTGTAATTAACTGGAAATGGACAATTGTGGTAAAGATAACCCTGCCATGCATCACTGGATGAGCTGGATTAATATATTAATTAATCTTGATGTTTTTTTTGTTAATTATAATGTGTGATAATAATTAGAATCAACAAAGCTTTAAAATCATTTAAATTAAGTGAAAAGTGCAGTATTTGCTTACGAAATGTATATGAGTAGGAGTATAACGCTATATAGAATGGAACTTCTTAACTATAATTACCTTAAAATGTACAACCTGTGGTCTGGAAGTTAGACCTAATAATAGACACATTTTATGTAAACCCTAGGTATTCAAATTAATTTCCATTTTTACTCACACTCATTTAACGTGAAGGAATGGGAATGAGTATGGGATTAGTTTTGTTTCATAAAGATAAAGCAACACTTTCTCAGAATCAAGCAAAACTAAGAGTTTAAGAGAAAAAAAAACTGAGTCAAGCAAAATAAATTTAATTTCAAAAATAAAACTAGAAGTTGCAAACAAATCATTTGTGTAATCATGTAAACTATAAGTATTTTTTCTTTGTTTTAACATATCTTTTTGTTTGCAGTTCTCTTTGCTTCTTTCTCAATGATCAGACTTTAGCTCTCGCCAGCGGCGCCGGATTCATTTCAGAAGTGGGGGGGCCAAAAAGTGCGTGTGTATGTGACATACTTGCCAACCCTCCCGAGTTTCGCGGGAGACTCCCGATTTCCTCCCGGTCCCGGGGTCATATTTATCCCGCATTTCTCCCGATTTCTGACTAAATCTGATTTGTGAGTCACGACCTGTTTCATTCTAACATAACGCTCCAAATGTTACTGTTTCCACTCGGACTTCAATACAGCTACAACATTGTTTGGTTTCCATGGTAACGCGTCTCTTTAGTAGCGCGCGCAACTGAAAGTCTGAGAGGGTGTTCAGCATGGGGAGGAAGATAGTCACAGAAAACAGAACAAGAATGGACAACTCTACCCTCTGCTCACTCCTTTCCTGTAAATTAAACTATACAGGTCCAGCCCACACATATGACAGCGCAGTTGCTCCATCATTCCATCTTTCCTTTTTTCCTGCTCAATACGCTCTTGTTTGACAAGCTGAATGTTGACTGGTGTTTGACTGAAGTAAGCGCACTTTTTTTGAACACACTCTGTGAAAAGTTCCAGTTATTAACTCCGGTATTTACAAAGCTGTCATCTCCACATTTGGATTTGATGGATATCCATCGATCTGATTGATTATTATCGGAGCAAATGATCAAAGTAGTAACGGAGGGAAAATATTTTCGTTTGGATTACTGGTCTGGGGGGAGCTCGCGAGTGTGTGTGTGTATATACGTGTGTGTGTTTGTGTATTTTTGCCTTTGTGTGTATTGTGTTTGTTTCCCGGGGAAAACACTCACGAGAAACACCGGCTGTTGTTATGCCTGCTGTGACGTAAAGTTACTCCGTTCTCCGCTTGTAATTATGTCGTTACAAGCTTCAAAGTTGTATTTATCATCTGAATTTGCCGAAACAAGTTTAATATTCTAAAAGCCAAGACTTTATTTATTTGAAATCAGATGAAAACGAACTGTAACGGACCCTGCCGTGTTATCTATGATTACTATACGCCTTACATTCATAATTTCAGCGGAGGGAGGGGGAGCGGCGCTGTGGAAGAGCAGAGTGGCGAGTGAGAGCTGTCATCTTCCCTTTACAAGCTTCAAAAATGCCTGTAGCTAATGAGATTGAATATAACAATAAAAAATAACAAACATATACACAGCTAGATCAGATGGCGTTCTTTTTAGATGCGACTTTAGAGTAGAGGGGAATTATTGAAATGGGATGTGTACAGTGTTCCGCGGCATCCGCTGCTGCGAGAATGTGGGGCAGGGCTGTAAAGTGGGGGGGCCAATGGCCCCCTGGCCCCCCTGCTTCCGGCGCCCTTGGCTCTCGCTGCAGCTCTCTCGTTTGCGCTACCTAATTTTTTGTTTTCGATTTTGACACAAACGTCCCAGGTGGGCGGGACTTTCAGGGGTGCGTCCCCATTGGCTACTCAGTTTTTGAATGACAGCCCACTACACCACAGATCATACAGTGCAACTCGTGCAGCAAACTCCGGAGTCCACTCGGCCACGTTTGTGTTGGTGTCTCCTGGGGAGTTTTCATGAAAATATCGGACTTATCTTATGGATTGCTGTGCATTATGTGTTCTTGTGTACTTCTGTAAAATAATTTCCCAATTTGGGATTGATAAAGTGTCTGTCTGTCTATTTATTTATTTTATAGATAAAAAAAACACATCTATGTATTTTCAAGCTAAAGGTGATACACAATATAAACTGTATACTGTTATTTTTTCAAAGACATGTTACATTTCAAAAGCATATATTGCTATGTTTAGGACAAACAATTAAAGACTTTTTTAAAATGAGCGTGTTAATAAAATAAGCTATCATGGCTTATACTTGCAAACAGAATCATGAAAGCCTGTTGGTAGAGTCAGGCACACGAGTCCGTTTGAGTGTGTGCGCCGGTGTCTGAACGCTCACTCACTGCTAGCTATGTAGCTAACTGTAGGCTACTTAGCTTGCATTGTTATGGATCTAAAGGTAGCAAAAGCTAACTTTCATAGCACAGCTTTTCTTTACTTCTTAACACAATAAAGAAACAGAACGTATAGTACAGCACAAACAACACAAATGATCAATACTTACATATATTTTGACTTGTAGTATTATAATAATTGAAATGCTGGTTCTTCTGGGGGTGTTATATCCACGCTCAGCTACCGCACCGTGGCTGCCTGCACTGTACAATCGCTGGAGGACTGGGCTGTCAGTCAAAAACTGAGTAGCCAATGGGGACGCACCCCTGAAAGTCCCGCCTACCTGGGACGTTTGTGTCAAAATCGAAAACAAAAAATGAGGGAGCGCAAACGAGAGAGATGCAGCGAAGCAAAAGTCTGATAATTGAGAAAGAAGCAAAGAGAACTGCAAACAAAAAGATATGTTAAAACAAAGAAAAAATACTTATAGTTTACATGATTACACAAATGATTTTTTTGCAACTTATAGTTTTATTTTTTAAATTAAATTTAGTTGGCTTGACTCGGTTTTTTTTCTCTTAAACTCTTAGTTTTTCTTGGTTCTAAGAAAGTGTTGCTTTATCTTTATGAAACAAAACTAATCCCATACATGAGGAAATGGGACAGGAAAGCAGTAACACCTTTGTCGGTAAAATACAGGGTCAGCCACTATCAGCAGAGCTGGTCTGACACACTTTCTGTGAATGAGAACATGACAACCATAGAAAGAAGAATGGGAGGAGTAGAGAGAGGAGCAGGGGAGGGGAGGGTAGTTGCTCTTAGTAACAATTCAAGGAATTGATTGTGGCCTCTGAGAAGTGTGACTCATCCTGTGGCGTGTCAGGAAACCCTTCACATGTTGCCTGCGTGCCTTAAGGAAATGCGACCACATTTTATGCAAAACCTCTCTCTTTCGTTCTCCTTTTAAAAAAATGTATTCTCGAACCTCTTATCACACGCTGCAGTTTAACTCTAGTTCAAAACTCACGCAGGATGTTGGGAAGTTGCAACACAAAAACACAATTTCATTTCACACACTTTGGGTAACTTGTGTGCTTTTATTCTATTTTATCCTATGTTTTTATTGTGTTTTTATTTTGTATTGTGTTTTTATTGTGTAGCCTATTGTGTTTTTCACAATGTATTTTGTTTTTAGCACTTCTTCATTCGTATGACGTTTTAATGTCAAGCACTTTGTGACTATGTCTCTGAAGCTCTTTATAAATACATTCGACTTACTTACTTCCTGCTGTCAGACAATTACATTTGTTCAAAAACCTTGATCCGTCCTCCCGTATCAGAGACTGCTGAAGTTACTGGTAATCTAAATCAATAGGTAAATGGTGAGACTTAGTAAAGCATTTAAAAGAATGAATTGCTCAACTGAAAATGTGTTTCAAAAGAATAAATGGTTCAGGATTCAAGTTTACTCAGCCAACATCTGATTCACACATCTGGAATTTATGAGTAAGCCGAGTGTAATCAGAAGCTTTTTACCGGACTTTCAACCAACTTAAAGATGTGACTTTTTCTGATAAAACATTAGTGTTGAAAGAGAGAGAGAGAAACCTCTTTCTGGTTTCTCACTGTCTTTCTTGTGCGAGGGCGCAGAAACCCCTCCTCCCCCCCCCTTCAAGCCGCAGCGCTGATAGGAAATGACACTGCTGGCTGGGACCCCTGTGTTTCAACCGTGGTGATGATAACACCCCTCTCCTTCCAGATGATTAGTTTCCTCTAAACTCTATGTCTTTACCACACATGTACAAGCGTCATGTTTACTCAGATTAGGGTAAAAACAGAAAGAAAGAAGCATCCAGTCAGACTGAATGATCCCATCTCTGTGTTATTGGGTGGGAAAAGTGGATATGAGCCTTCTTTTCCTGTAAGATTCACACAATTCACTGGTACACAGGAACTCACTGTCGATGGACCGTAGAAGAGAGTTTGATTAATATTTAACTTATAAGCACAAAAAAACATTCATCCCCCTGATGGAAAAATCTTTATTTTGCTTTATTTTTAGAACATTTTCAGCTTTTTATCCCAATTTTGTTCAGGATGGTAAGAGTATATTTTATCCTTAGCTCAAATGGGTATTTTATTTAATTTCCATAAAATGAGAAAGAAGATGCCCTCACCACTACGTCTGGCATAGTTTTTCTCAAGTATGCTATCAGTGTGTGTGTGTGTGTGTGTGTGTGTGGTGAGACAGGTAGGGAACAGAATAAATTGAAACCCTTTAAAGAGATTGCAAAAGTGAGAGAGAAAGAGATAAATAGCAACAGCAAATTGTGTCAAGTAAGAGTGAAACCTTTCAGACTTTGGACATCAAAGTTGAAACATCATATCTTTATGCAAATCTGACTCAGGTGAGCTACATCAAAGAAGCCGTGTCCCTGCTTCACTTCCTGGAAATGTATTTTGCAAATACACACAAGAAAACCAGAAAGCATAAGATTCCCATAAACTATGGGCTTGCAACATCACAAAAAAACCACTTGGCTCTCACGATAAGAAAAAGGCAGAGATGAAATATTGTGAAATGTAATGTAATGTACTTTTTACAATTGGGGCAAAACGTTTACATTTGAAAATGATTACAATGGCTCAGAATTACTTCAGGATAGTGCTTCCCCTGAACTTCCTGGAAATCAAATGGGTAGCCTTATTTGGAAGCCAAATGACACAGGCCCCATTCAAATATCCATTTATTCCAGTAATTCAGATATGACACAAGGAAATGCCTCATTACACTGCACTGCACACATCTTATTCATGCCACTTTACACAGAATTTCCTGTAATTCTTTCCCACCACTGGCTTTACCAGTTTTTTTTTTTTTTTAAATGAAGTAAGAATTAGAGATGATCTGTAATTCATATTTAGAGTCACAGACACCCATACAGGAATATGAATGTCACTATATGAAGTGGAAAAGAAACCTATCACGTCCTGTCACATCATGTATTCATCATGTATTCATCGCTCTCATAAAGTCACCTATTAGTCAGTTTAACTGTCTGTTGGATAGAGCACAGATAGAGCAGCTGCTTGTTGAAATTATCATTTAAGAGTGGAGAAAAATATGTACAAGTTTAACAAAAAGGGCGCAAGGTTAATCAAGTTCTCATTCTGTCTCTGTATAAACACATTGCGATTATAAATCTCACATCTGCAAGGCTGTCTGCACCCTCGCAGTAGCAGCCTGTCTTTTTAATTCTGCACATTTTGACTTAAATCCATGGTGAAGGCTTTTATACACTTTGTTTTATTACTTGTTGTGGAGAAATACTGTAATGCTATCCAAATATTGTTGAATTATTGACACTCTAAGACATAGTTTTATGTCTCCATGTGGAAGCAATAAAGTCAAATTGTTTCTGGGTCTCATAGACAAAAATTCCAAGTTAAATATATTCCCGATGACCGTACCCAAGAATGATGGGAAGTGCCAAATCACATGCAGGATAACACAAACGTTTTACAGTGAAAAGTAACTCTGGCTCCTGTTTCCGCATGAAACTAATACAGAAAACTGAACATTTGTTTGAGGTACATGATGAAAAGGGCGCACTAAGACACACGATTTTCCATAAGGTATGAAGTATGAGGACAGATAGAGACAAGACAGAACAAAAAGGAGCTTTGTAGCTATCATGAGGAATGTAGTAACAAGTGGTGTGCTGCTGATATGTTGCAAATAAGCATAATGTGTCCTTCCATAAAGACGTAGAAAACGGGGGCAATCGGGCTAAACAGGTTAAGATGAATTTCTTGGATAAATAAAAGACAGGTGGCAACTCAAAAGATACTCAATGAGTCAATGTAGGGATGCAAATACTGCACGTGGGCAATGGGTGCAGCTTTCTGCGGAACCGACAGCACTATTTACTTCAGTTTTTGTTATCAGGAAGAGACGTCCTATTACTCAGAAGTCACTGTCGTAATCAGTTATATGAGGTTGATATGCTTGAGTGCACAAAGCATTACTTCATGGTACTTGTGAATGATAAGACAAAAAGATACATATGAATTTTGTGGTAAAGAAGTGGTTTCTCTCATTAGAAACTCTTTGTAAGTGTCTTATTCTGTAAGTTTCATGTGAGAAAAATGTTTGATCATGAGCTTTTCTATTTCCATGTGAGCCACAAAAAGGTCAGTGGTTTTTTTGGGGTGAAGCCCAGAATGAGGAAACAGGTGCCACACTTTGACCAAGTGAAAAACCAAAAATATTGAGCAACATTTACAGACAGCACAGTGCGTTAAGGCAGCAAGAGGTGCAATATTCACGGAAAACAACTTGGTGAAGAGAAAGAAAAAGAAAAGGTAATAGAGAAAATGCCAGGCGAAACAGAAAACAGAAGAGAAAGAAGGAATGGCTAAACACAAGCCAAAATGCTCTGGGCATTTTGCAATGCAGGGTATGGATCTGTTGTTTTTCACTCTTTACAGGAAAAACCCTGACCACACTAGGTTACTATGGCCACCAGGTGACATGGCATGCGGTGCACCTTACTCGCTCAGCATATAGGCCAGGTGGTCGGCAGCCTGACAGGGTATGTAGACCACAGACTGGCAGTGACGCCAGGCAAAGCCCCGTCTTCATCCAGCCGACATTATTGAGGCATTCAAGCAAATCCAGTGAAAAAAGAACCCATACAATCACGTACACATCTATACAGAAAACAACAAGCACACTCAGACACACTCACTGGCAGAGAGGAGTGGAAGTTTGGCACAGTGGAGTGAAAACCTCCCGCTTGAGTGAATCTGGCTTAGTGCTGCAGAGTGAGTGAAGATCATGCCGTCGTTGGCCTGCAGAAAGAAACAATGCAGTCTGACAGCTGGGTAGGGAGTCAGTTAATCATTAGTTCACTTATTAAATCAGGTTTCATTTTTTTGGGCTCAAAAGTTCCGTTCTGACAGAGCGGTGAAAATAAAGTTTGGACATGAGTTATTTTGACATTTTCCATGCAGACTTTATACCTAATAATACACTGTATGTTACTGTCTATTGCCTTATAAGGTAACACAATGGTGACTGTGCCTACTGATGAAGGCCCTTGCATCTGCACTAATATAAAAATAACTCCTGCAATTACTGCTCATCAATCCAGGAGCCATCAAAAAGAGAGATCTTCAAGAATGTAGGTTTAAATATGTTTTTACAGTTACAAAATTGTCCCACGGTTGATTTATATAAATACATTTGCAGACTCTAGCTTGCAATGGATTATCAGTCATGGTGAACATTCTTCTGGGTTTCATTTCTGTACTTATTATCAGAACACAATTGAAAGTATAATAACAACCTAAAGTTTTGCCAACATTTTGTCAGTGAATTTCCAGACCATGCATTAGTATATTTAGGTAGAAAAGCAGATGTTGTTTGAAAAAATACATCTCAGTGACTTTTTGCCAAAAATGGCAGGTGTACTGTTTTATTCAGATACATTGAAAAATGGAGCTGGACACTTTTGGCCACACTGGACCTTTTTCTGGTCTGGAAATGCAGTGGTTTCAGGAAGAGCTGCTGTGAATGGGCCAGACTCCATTTGTCCTGCCTGGTGTCCACTGTGTGAAACCGAAGCGGCCCTGGTCTGAGGTAATGCTATAGTGTGTGCAGACGGTTGCATGAGTGGGTCAGATGTCGGCAGTGAGACCAGGGAGAGGCGCTTCCATTTTGTATCACCTCACTGACACACACATCCTCTCTCTCTCTCTCTCTCTCTCTCTCTCTCTCTTCTCTCTCTCTCTCTCTCTCTCTCTCTCTCTTTCTCTCTCTCTGTCATGTTGACAGAGTTGTCTGTACCTCTCCCGGAGCTCAAAATAGCAATAAAGTGCCATCAAAATATGTCCTGTGTCTAAAGATCAAAAACTTTACTTTGACAGGATGACAGCTCAAACTGTGAGAAGAATAGTGTTTAAAAACCTGCTTCACTTTGTCAACAGTTTCAAGAAGAGTTTTTGCTGCAGCATTGAG
The DNA here is from genome assembly GCA_031216635.1 of Dissostichus eleginoides. Classification (NCBI taxonomy): domain Eukaryota; kingdom Metazoa; phylum Chordata; class Actinopteri; order Perciformes; family Nototheniidae; genus Dissostichus; species Dissostichus eleginoides. The sequence continues at coordinate 17,311,997 of CM062277.1, forward strand.
GGGTCCAATGGGGTAAGTTTAAGTTTCAACGACAAATTAAAGAACTACAGACTGCCGATGCAGAATAGAAAATAGAAATTCAGAAACAGGGACCTTTTCAGGAAAAGGCTTTTACTTAAAGACGTTCCACAGTGAGGACGCAGTTTTAGAGAAAGGAGGATTTGATTCAAATGTTCTATTTTTTACCTTCATGGAAAGTAGTTCAAAGTTGTAAAAAGGTATTCTGGAACAAGCTTATTTGAACTAGTTCATAAACTACTGAATAACAGATCACATGCTCTTTGTTTCTGGATCTGAAGGTATGTATAGTTATCATAAAAACAGAAAAATTAGTCGTAGTAGTAATTCCCGATCTTACTTACTGTAGGCTAAGTCATATTGGATAATTGTTTATAGCTTGATACATAAGCTTCACAGTTTATATATATATCTACCCCACTACTAACGGCTTTGTTGTGAAACTGCAGTTTCACCAGAAGTCATGATGCATTCACCTGAAATTCAAAGGGGTAATCATTGACTTTAAACGTAAAATAATGGGATCTGTGAGAGCATGCATTTGTAACCAAGCTCATTGACTGAAAAGAAACGTGAGTCAGTGAAGGATTGGTAGTTATGTGTGCATAGCCTGAGGTAACCTTTACCCATTAACCTGTATTCTACTGATTAACCAACAACACAAAGGACTGCTTTGATTCTTCTGTCTTTGTAGTGTTCCTAGCTTGCTATATATATATTATTATATATTATATTTCAGTGCCAAAGAATGCTGCTCTGAGGACAAGGAAATTGTAAAATTCAGGTCAGGCTAACTCTGTTTCCTGGAAGAGGAAGGAAAATAAGACGTAAATAAGAGCAGATGGGACATATGTGTCAATAAAGACATTTTAAATGTTTTGATATTCATATGTCTTTATTATAAAACAACATGACTGCGTGCAGATTTGAATACATTCTGTGACCATGTCATCAAACTGCCATTTCCAGCTTGGTTGACCTCGTCCCCCAAGAGAAGCAGTGGCATGACCTTTACATGTGGAGTTCAGGGCATCTTTGTTGAATTGCAGTGGGAGGAAAAGCTCTCTGAGGGCAGAGGCAGAGTGGATTCAAAGTGTAAAGGGCACAATGAAACCATCCCACAGCACTGTTTGTTTTGTGAGCAGGCACATGAGTACGGGAATTAACACACAAATCAGCTAAGCTAAACTGAAACACTGGTTCTTCTCATCAGACACGCTGTGTAAACGGGAACAAGTTCTATCCTTGGAAACACTGTATGATTGTTTGTTTGTTTACAATTTGAGTTTTTTAACTCATAGCAGATTTCAAAGAAGATGTTGTTTACTCCCACACACAGAAAAAAACCCATAATGTGGGCCGTTGTTCTGCACCCACATGAAGAGATCAGAAATGGGTCAAAAAGCCATTCCAAATACTAAACAAAGGAATTTTCCTCCTACAACTTATGGGTGTATACGGCTTCCACACAAATGCCAACAGACAATTTTAACTTTATTCCTCTGCAGGACAAATCTTAACCTTTAAGACATGCCCGTTCAATCGCGACAGATTTCATGCTAATTCCCCAAAAAGCTGGAAGAAAAAATTACTGCAGGTCCATTCTATGGCAGGCCAATAAACATTAAGAGGTAGTTTTCGGGTGTACGGAGAGGGTTTAGATTAGGAAGTAGACAATTCAAAAGCGTCTGCATCCAGTAAAAGGGTGCTGGATTCAGGGAACTTGCTCTTAATGCAAAATGCCAAACTTAAGGAAGTCATCATTTATGCAAAGAATACTATTTCAAAGATAAGAAAACTGTTTGCATATGTTTCTACTGCAGGAAACTCAATTGAGATGCAGCCGGCACAGAACCATTCTCTTAATAAGAATTCGAAAATACATTTGTGTTACTTATTCTACTGTAACAAAACCAAGGAAACATCCTAAACACTATGACCGCAAAAGAGTGATTTAAGTGTGTGTTCAGTTGAAAAAATACATTACACTATATGTGGCCAGTCTGTTCTGGGTGACATGAGATGACAGGCAAATGCTGACACCTAGTGGATTATGGGATAGCACCTAACCACAGTGAGTCCAGGAGGAAGGTGGTTGGATCAATTTGACTGTTGATTCAATTGTGTGTGTATCTGAATGATTAATTGCTCACCTAGAGGCTTGCTGCATTCCTAATGAGTTTGTGATAAAGGTTGCGTTAGCTGCTGTTTAGCACTAAGAAACCATTGGGGCACATTTACCACTGTGTTCATTACACAATAAGTTCATTAATTGGCACTTCAGACATTTCCTTACTATAGTTGATATGATTTTTTTGTATTTACTAAATGTCGTCTGCCCTGATACTGTAGAAGCATGACTATGGCAATGTTTGTCTCTTTGTTGCAACACTTTGGTCCCTTGAAATGGATTTTAGACATTCATGGTCCCTAGTTTAAACATCCTAAAGGCTTTGGTGAACCCTGTTTCTTCCATTGACAGGTCAGATTGAGTCAGTATTGATTTGTTCATTTGAAAGATGCTTAGATCAATGTTAAAGGAATCCCTTCATGTACCTGTTTAGCCTCTTTCCGCTCATTGTTTTGGTTTTTGGTTTCCGAACAGGCAGGGTTTTCTTTTTTCAGAAACCTCTGCACAATTCTTACCTGCACCAAATGGCAGAAAAAGAAAACACATCTTCTGGGTAAAATATGTCGAGCATTTAGATGCTTAAAGATTGGGATATCCCTCGGGGGGGGGGGGGGGAAAGGAAATTGGACATTGTTAGGTTGCCAGAAACTCCAAATGATAGCTAATGTTGCCCTCTGTCTGCTGTAGGTGTAAATAGGCAAATTGTTACTGTTTTCTATTTGCTGCTTGCAATTTTGCAGCTTTTCTTTTTTTTTAAATTATAAATCAAACTAGGGAGTCAAGGATTCTGGCGCCGAAGGAGGATTTTTTATGAATCTTTTTTTTTTACAGCTATTCAAAATGGGGACATTTATCATTTTAAATCCAATTTTTCTTTGCTTTTTTAGCTTGCATTTTCTTTCTTTATTATTTTCACTGCAGAGTCCTTTGCAACACACTGTGTTTTCATAACAGCACTGCAGTCTGCACTGTTTATTTCAGGGGCTTCAGGGAATGCTTCGACATATAGCCTCTAAATCCACATATAGAGAAATAACATTTTTTTTTGGCTATGTGGGGTTGTATAAGCTTAAGCGAAGAATGTCATAAGGATTCAGGTGGTTTCTTGAATTAGATTAGCAGCCATGTGTGTCATGGTTTATTGGGTTACCATGTCTCCTGAAGGCATGAAGCCAATACAGCTGCAATATCCACCCTCTGTGTTATTTCAAGGCAGGCAGACATGATGACAGTTTCTCACTGACAATTTACTTCAGGCCCTATTTGCATTATTTGTTGGTTTCATTAACCTTTTTCGCCTCACATGGACTGTGGTTCCCGGTAATTTGGAAGCGCTTAAGAAAGAATCTGCACAGCCGAGATAACAAAACCTTAGGCTTCCACAGAAACACTTCATCATTGTCCACTGAAATAAACCCAGTAATACAGAGTGGGAAGGAGAGAAGGTGACAAAGGTGAAGGGAAAGGGAAAGCCATTTGTGACCCGCTCACACACCTCTCTCTCCAAATCCCTTTCCCCTGGGTTATAGCACACAGTGTGTGCTGCTTTTATCAACAGGAAGTGGCACTTTACTACTCAGAGAGGAGAAAATGTGATTCATCCCTTCATATCCCTTCTGTCCACTCCTCTTTGGATCTGATTTCACACTGTTTACAATATGTGTTCACATCTTTATGTAGAGACATTATTTTATTTCTCGTTGCAAATGTCCAGACCCACTAAAGAGGTTTACCAGTTGTCCTTTTTCTCAGTTGAGTGGTGTGCAATACTATATAAATGATGGTGATTATGATAAAACATTGAAACAAGTTGTTAGATTTCTTTTTTTGTAGCTGAAACACAGTTGTTTTAATGATTTTTAAATTGAATTTACAGTATATATTGTATCGTTTCTGGTGGTCAAAGGCATATGAGTGTATGAATAGTTAAACAGTGGCTACACAATATCTGGCACAGTATCATAGTTAAAAATTCAAAATGAGTAATTGAAAGTATAATAGGGCAGAGAAAAAACAGTGTTTCTGTTCATTTTTGGCACAAAATATGGCTGTAAAGACGTTGATAATTCTTAGTAATCTGAGACAAATCAATCAATACAATAAATAAAATCCAGAACTGTATAAATATCAATGATTGAAATCAGGTACATGCACTATAACAAGTTGTGTGTGATGCAACTAAAACATGACATGAAGCCTTCCCAACATAAGGTGAATAACAAATATATGTATTGGTCTCTTCATGATTTTACTTAAGGCATGATAATGAAATATATGAAAAATGTGATTGGGCGGGCTACATATAGGAGGTCTGGCTGACATTATGTAACTTTTAGTGCTCATGGATTTTTCTGGTAACAATAGATTAGGTATTTTCTTTGAAATCCTTTTATTAATCACATGCGTTAAGTTCTGTCAAGTCTTGGGTCTCAAATCTTGTCAGTCCACTCTTCTCGACATTTCCTCTCTGTGATGTAGTACCGCGACTGTGCGTCATGATTTACGAATGTATCCTTGTGTGAGCTATTCCACCAATTCATCCCAGGAATTAAATGAACATGAGACACACTGATCTTCAATTTCTAGAATGATCCCATTACTAGTGGTGCTCACTGAGCAAGGGACAGGTTTAATTAACTTTCCAAGTGGCTCCCAGGTAAGAGAGAACACATCTTACACACGTTTTCTGTCCCTCTTCTGTTTATGAGACCACTCAATCCTCAGACATCACACACACACACACACACACACACACACACACACACACACACACACACACACACACATACACACACACACACACACACACACACACACACACACACACACAAATTAGCACATCATGGATATGTGACACAATCCCTAACAAAAGCCGGTTAAACATAATATCAGGTTTGCTGAAAAAAACCCTGTAAATTCCAAACCTAAAATGGCCAATTCATTTTATATCCTTCTTCACTACATAAATACATTGTTTTCATTGAAATGTTTTCATTCACTCAAGAAGTGTGTGTGCTCTGCATGTGTGACCATTAAAGAGGGGTTTCATCCCTCCGATTCTATTCTATTCATATCATTGCTCTCAACAAGGCCAAAATCTTACTGTGTGTACGTCATTCAGTAGAAAGATTGTTGCCCTTGGTGCAGTGATACATTCACTTTTTACATCTGTTTTTCAGTGTAAGTCCTATGGCTGATATCAGAATAGTCGTCCTTCAGATATTATCGCTTAAGAAAATAACATGGTTTATTACCTTTACATACAGTATTAGTTGTGCTTTGAATGTGGTAAAAGACCTATGCACATAAGGGTTCAGTTAGTTCTATGAACTCAGAGGGAGGATATGATATATATTATATTACAGTAACTCATAGCTACAAATGGAGAAAAAGCTACAGTATAATGGCCCGCAGAGGTTTCTTGAAGCGAGTTCAAGCAATGCCACTTAAAAATGAATAAAAAGTATTTGAAAAATCACACAGAGAAGCTAAATGCCTCATTAAGCTGGGTATTACATAGAGTTCAAAAGGCTCTTTTACAGTGTAACATTGAACCAAAGGCAACTTAAAGAGCCTTCTTACAAGGCAGAGAATTGATTTATGACTGGATTGAGCGATTGCCTGTTTGGGAGTTTAAAAAATTGCAGCCCAAGGAGAAGTTGGAAAAAAGAAAAAGAGGAAATCTGATGAAGCAGGGTTCTGCTTCCACATAAATTCTTAAAACTGATAGCCTAGAGGTTGTCAAAGTCAAAATTACAGAACTCTGTCAAGGACAAGGGCAGAAACTTAAGAGTGATGGCTTAGCACCAAGTTTGTTCTTCTGCCAGAGTGGATTGAATTATTATGTTCCGTTAAAGTTTAATGGGATTTCAGCAGCCTTAATATAAAAAGGGGGACTGCAAGATGAGCCACGGTGCTTTACTCCTTCCTTTATAGTTTTCTGCTCTCTGTACCAACTGAGACGGGATTACAAGGCAGGTCGCTGCCAAATAAACAGCTGAGTGGACACAATGTTTCTCGGTTCAGTTTTGATTCACTGGCTGAGGCACGTTAAATCATGTTGCAAATCACTCTCAGGCAGACATAAGCACACCTTTTAACGCAATAGCATCGCTGCCATGAGCAAAGACATTAGCACTGCTTTTCCCCATGAGGTTTAATTTAAAAGTAGTTAGTCCACGTATTGGGATGAAAAATCACTAAAAACACAAACTGTTGAAAGTGCACCTAACATAATGGCCTGCATCACCTCAATATGTTCATGTATGATTACATTTATTTTTCCCCTGAGCCTTTTGAAAATGAAAAATTGAAATGTTTTGATGAGTCACTTTACCTCATAGAGGCGGTTAAAGGCAGTTTATAGAAAACATTTTGATCCTAGATAAACTCCTGCTGAATTGAGATATCTTTAGTTGATAGGTGTTCATTTTTATGAAACAGGAACACTCATGTGGTAGACCTTATCAAACATGTTCAATGGATAAACGATTTCTCATTTTACTTGTATAATTTGCTTCAACAACATTTTAAAGCCACAATGTGCAGACTCAGATACTATGAACAACTAATGTTAAAGCCTGGATGTCAGGGATGTTTATGGATGCCAAAGTATTGGATGAGGATAATTATCTAATGATACCCTATGGAGTTTTCCTTGAAAACAACAATGCATGTTTCTCACCATTTTAGATGGATTCCCCCATCAGATGCATTTTCGATGCTTTAGAGTCTGCATTGTTTGCACTGCCATGATATCGTTTTTCACCTCAAGCATATCCCCACCTTGCTTTTCTGTCTGGCCTTACTCATGATGTGATTCATTAACATTCAGAGGCAGGCAATCACAATTAAACCCATGCTGTATTTGAGAAATTGCAAGAGTTGTTGTCTCACACTTGAATTGTGAACAGAACACATACAACACACATACGAGCCTGGAGGAGCATACTATCCAATGTTTTAAATGGTCTTATTGTCTCAAAACACAAACAATCTTTAAGACATGTTGTACAATGTAATTACAGAGTGTGTCACTGACATTTAATAGCATTAAATAGAAAAGGACACCAACACAATACATTTGACATCAATACATATATCAATAATATATATAGTTATATTTGTTCTTTTTTCTTCCAGTATGCGGAGAGAAGTCTCAATAATATGAAAGGACAGCACAGACAGACTAATACAACATCTGGCTGTTAACTACTGCAAAGCATGCAGCAACATGTGCATACATTAAGTACGGCTGAAAACAACTTGCAGAACCCTCAGGAGCGCACTTATCTTCAGCCCTGCTTCCATTATTTATGCATTCACCAGTAAGATGGGTATACAGTAGGAAGTTTGTTAAGCAGAAGGCAAAACTAAAATGTTCTCTAAAAGTCACAAGCCAACATTGTACATCAACCAAACGCTAACTGCTTTTCAAAAGCTGTAATATGCTAATTGGATATACCACATGGATCAACAATGCTACAGCTGTTCTATCATAACATACTATACCATTCCTGGCTGTGTGCTAGAGCCTACAGTATGTGGATGAATTGCCTGTCTGGTGGTTATCTGCTGCAGAATCAGCAATGTTTTCACTTGAATTAAATACCTTTATTCACTGATATAGCCATTTAAAAGCAGTATAAGTAGAGTAGGTGTGGAACTTGTCCTCAAAAGATGTATATAGCAAGTGTCAAAAAGGAAATTATCCCATACAACTTCATTCTCCTTTTACTTGCGTTCATATTGCAGGGCAGTGAGTTTGCATTTGAGTCGTAGATGAAGCTGCTCTCTGTGATTTACAATCGTATTTCAAGACACATCTCACAGAAAACCTCCTGCTGAATTCAGTGTGACCCGTACACTCTGCTTTTTACAGTGTCATTGACATACAAATGGAATCCAGCAACAAAAGGTGGAAATTACTGAAATTACTGAAATTACTGAAAAACCCTACAAAGAAACATTCAAAGGTAAGCCTCTTTGTTATGTTCGTGCGGACACATTTATAATATCCTTTTGGACTGGCACAATGGACATTAAATAATAGCGAGAGGATGACAGGCTGTCTTCACAATGAGCCAGAAAACTGCGTCCCTTTTCAGCATCAATATGGTTGCAATTATATAAATCCAGCTTGTATCTTCATTGTGTTGCCTCTTCCCTTGAACCCCTGGTGATATTACAATTATCTTTTTAATTTGTTCAATACATTTCAGTACAAAAAATAAATAAAGAACCATGTTGTTGGTTGCAAAATGCACATGAGCATTAAAAACATATATCTATAACATGGCAATGGCTACACCAGAGTCAAAGCGTCCCTTCATCTGAGTGATTCGAGCAGCTAGCAGGAGCAGCAGGCCAGTGGCCACCTCCAGGCTGTAGGAGAGCCAGGCTGTTGCTAAGGACCAGCCGAAGGACACGTTCACATGGGCGAGGTTCTCTGGAGACACCATCCGCTGGAACTCCTCCATGGCCAGGTTTGAGTATTTGATGTAGATGCAGACCCCAGAGAGTGTACAAATACCTATGAGTGCACAGAGACAAACAGATGGAACCATTAGTAAAACCTCACACATTTTAACTCACCTGTAACATGGAAATGGATCAATCTTGAGTAATGATGATGAAGACCCTTAAACTGCCTCGTCAATCACCATAATCCTCATGATGTATTCAACCTCAGAGATTCTACAATGGTGTCCCCTAGGTGATAATGCATTAATAAGTAAATAATCTTTTCCCAACATACTTGACAATTGATGGTGTTAAATAATATAGACTTAAAAACCTTAATGAGTAACTATTAGTAATAATAAACTTTATGTGTATAGCACCTTTCATGCACAAAGCAGCCCAAGTGCTTTACAGAAAACATAACAACAATATTAAAATAATATTAAAATAAATACAGAACAAGATAAAACATCTACAGTGATCCTAATGAAATGCCGTGAATTAAAGCTGACAAGAAATTGAAATATGTTAAAATAAAACAATTTTAAAAAGAAAATAAAAAATGTAAAACGAAAAAGCAAAACAGAAAAAATACAGTAAAACATGGACAATGATACTAGTGAGAATTGAAAGTTAACCCATTAAAAGCCATATTAAAAGTAGAATCTCAAAGTTAAAGATTAAAGCCACTTCAAGAAATACGATTCTCATGGATGTGCAAATTATTTGGCAGGTTTATTTTCAATTGTTACGATCATTTACTCTTCTTTTTCTCTTAAAGGTGGGGTAGGTCATTTTGGAGAAACCAGCTCGAGTGCGCTAGAATTTGAAAATACACAGCCGGAAAAAATCTGCCACTTCCTTACAGAGCCCCTCCTCCAACACACACGGACGCGCACATGACCAATGAGGGCACGAGATAAGTTTGTGCACAGATGGAAAGCTGACAGGCAGGTAGGCCATCCAGTTACTTTAGCCGGGCCGGCTAAAATGAATGGTCGTGCTTTTTACAGTACTACGGCTTCCACAGATGACATTTTTTTATGTATTTATTGTCAAAGCATTTAATATATTCATTGCTATCGGGATGTTAAGAGCATTCCATGGAATATAACAAAAAGTGTTTCTGAAATAAATTACATACCCCACCTTTAAGATACCAAACAGAAAAATGATGAGTCTTGATAAAAAATGGCTGTGCTTTCCAAAACAACTAATCAATAAGATTAAACCCAACAAGCATGTATAGATACTGAGTAGTCACCACTACATGCTCACATGTGGCACCATGGAGGCCAGATTACAACTCTCATCTGCTGCAATCAACCCTGGGCAATTATAGCAATCGGAGAGAAATCACCAACACTGAGTTTCTTGCTCAATGCCTCTCCTGTAGTGTGCGTAATTGGCATGTAAGCGCAATTGGTAGGAAGGTAGAGAGGGGAAAAAAGAAAGAAATGTTAGCAAGTACAAATGTCATGAAAAGTGCTTTGGGAGGCATACAGGGTTCTCCATTTTATAAAAAGCTTGCCATTTCTTTTCACATAGTCTTAACAAGTACCAAGGACAACTTGTATTTCAATAAGACCTTCTGGGTCAAATAAAGGATACATACATCAGCATAGACTAAACGTTATGTTGTTAAACTACAGTGGTAATTGAAGTCTGCTGGAAGCAAATGAAGTAATTCCATCGATGTGTACAGACACTCAGGAACACTGTCTGTCTTACACTCAGTTGCTCATTGATTAGCGCTTCGTATGGGCGCATGCATCAGACTTCAGCCTGGATTCTCAAACTCGACTACATCAATGAAGGTAACTACCGGAGGCATTGCATGTTTTTCATTTAAAAAATGTATAATCTTCAATCATTGGCAGAGGGAAATTAGCTTCCCTAAATCACTGTTTGTTTTCTCTCTTGGCTAGATTGTGTTTTGGCAGCAAGCTCTAATGAATTTGTCAAAGTCACTGATATAAAACCAGAGCTTATTGTCTTTAAAGGAATAGTATCATCTTGTGCAGGGATTCAAATGAGATATCACTCTCATGTTTGTCCTTCAAGTATGAAGCTAGAGCAAGAATATAAGCATAGCATTAAGATTATAAACAGAGGGAAAAGGCTAGCATTGCTCTGCCTAAATATGGTAGAGAATCTGCCCATTATCACCTCTTAAAGATCACTTATTGATACATCTTTGATATACATAATGGACGGATACAAGGGGCTTTCCTTAATTATTCCTTTAAATGTGTAGGCCCTTCAAGTCTTAGTATCCACACAAGATAACCTGTCTTCCAAGGGAAGGAGAGTTGCAGTGAATGGGCAAACCCATCAGGGAGAGAGGGCTGGATCTGCTTGACCTGGAGCAAGCAATTGAGCAAAAGAGTCTGAGGCTGCAAGAGGTACCAACTGATACTGCTTTATCGCTGATTTCGCAAAAGCACTGAAGTCAACATTTTCCATATTGTTCTGATCCAATGTATGGAAATAAATGAGGTAGAAAATAAGTGATTTATCAGTGTTCAAAGTTGAAAGTTATTTAATGAAACTCTAATGAATCTGAATTACTTCTCGTCTATTACCTCTCTTGTTGGACTAGATTGTAAGAGATGTTTTTCTGACGTAAGCAGGTCTCAAGACTTAAAGTTCTCTGAAGCACAGCACCAGAAGAAAGTTAATTTGACTTGGTATGACCACCAAATACAATGAACAAACCATTGGGGGGTTGTGAGCTACGACTACATCCTATACTGTAGGTTACTTCTCTCAATGCAATTTGTTTTATATTCCTTTGCAGTAGGACCCTAATCTAGAGTTAGAGAGAGATATGCATGGGGGATTGTTGCATTATTCCACACTGAGAAGGATGCCTTCTTTCCAAAAACCTATATGAGAATCACTTAGTTTGTAATATCTTTTTGATGATCTACAGAAATATATCAAATTGCATGTAATATAATGCTTGGTGTGTATGTTATACATCTGTTTGTCTGGTTCTGGTTAATCTTAACACTTTGAATTTAAACCTCACCAATGTGGATGTTTTTAAACATTGGACCAGCCAATATGAATACACTTTAGGAGTATTTTGCTTTGCATTACCCTTTTTTCTTTTAACCATGGATCGAAGGCAGCTAAAGTTGAAGCGTGTGGATGCTTGCAGGTGCTTGGATGTACAGATGTGGATAGGACATTTGGTTAAAAGATTAAATAAGCAGTCTCTGCTGTGTCACATCAAAGGCTCGGCCTGTCAGCAGAGATGGCGAAGTATATAAAATAATACCATCATCTACTTCTGTGACAGATTCATGCATTCAACTGGATCGAGATTCAAACTCATTCCCTTGGAGCTTGGACCTAATCAAATGCTTTCTTTGATGGATATTCTATTTATCATGACGGTTCAACAGCTGAACCCTTCAAAGTGAGGAGAAAAAGCGCTGTTTCTATTACTGTATTGCTGATGAAAGCATAACCTTGGACTGCCATTTAAGGAACGGTTGGGTCTCCCGACTGTAGAGACCAAACGTAGGACATTTTTGATGATTTGAGATTAACGGGACAATACTTTGTGTGATGCGCTTAAATCTTTAATTGAATGTTTATGTGATTAACAATACTTTGTGTGATGCGCTTAATATCTTTAACTGAATGTTTATGTGATTAACAATACTTTGTGTGATGCGCTTAATATCTCTAATTGAATGTTTATGTGATTAACAAAAAGGTTTGTGATATTTTTTTTTATAGGGACACAATTTGGAGCAGATTGAGACAGGATAATGTGCCCTGATGATCCAAGGGCAAAGTCTGACTGAATCTTTTAATCAAGAACAAGCGCTTCTGCAATTTTGTTCAGCAATATCCACATGCTGCGATCAATAATGATAATAATGTCCATGTCCATAGTGAGAATGTTGGATGGTTTCATCTGAAATCATGTTCAGGGTTATTAGGAACAGGCTTGCAATTATGTTTTATACTATGCAAATCTGTCAAGATAATACCAGGAATTCATTGTCAGTAGATCATACCTACCAACGGTTTTCATTCACACCTTTCTAGTGTTAGATAAAGGGTGTCACAACTGGGATTTAGCAAATGGGAGTCTAAGCTCTCACAGTCGTTTTTGCTAGTATAATTCATCCTTTGTCTATTCACAACCTGTGACAGATTGAATACAACGTCTTGAATCTGTCTTTCTCATTATTTCCCGATAAAAACACCATTTTCCCCCTTCATATAACAGTTTGATCAGAAAGATCATTACCTGACTCCGATGGGATTTTAAATGTCGGCTCCACACTGAAATATGTATTAGAAGCTGCAGATTCAACATATAACAAACCTCGCCAGTCCACTGCAAGATATAATATCGACACAACACTAATCATTGTTTTCTCATTGCCCCTTAGGGTCAACTCTGTGGTGTGGTTACAAAGATTTCGAGACTTTTAAAAAGGAGATATGCACGTTATACTGTTTTGAAAACATGGGATCTTCAGCCTCCAGAATATGTTAAACTAACTGTATGTTGTCCACACTGTCTTATAAGAAGTATTTTGGTATAAAGCTGGCTGTATTAAGGCACTCGCACTATCAAGCCATATATTGTTATATTCAGCCTGGCTTTATAGGATGAAACTTCAGTCATGCATAAATATTGATCCATTTCCTTTGTTTTTCCTATACTATTTCAATATCTGAGGAGATGTGTGTTATTTGTTACATGGCTTTATGGAAATAAACATGTTCTGTTTTAAAACTGCCATTTAACGGTCAACAGAAACGGTAAACTTGGCCAAAACACATATTCATAAATTGTATCAAAAACGGTTTTCATCTCATTTACATTTACAGTTGTAGTAAAAAGTAGAAGCCATTCAGTTATATCATCATCCATTAAATAGTTGGTATGGGGATATTGAAGTGAGTATACAAATCTATTTTTTCCTTCATTGTATCTCCATTCACTCTGGAATCATAATAGCAATAGGCTTACTAACAATTAATGCAGAAAAGCCTTACGTTTGACGGCCATTCCTGATCAGTTTTTGGTTTGTTATTGTTTTAAGTGTTCATTAATGTGCATTGTCCCTGCTAAATAAACGATTAAATTGTAACAAATTGGAGGCATTTTTTTCCTAGGCCTTGCCTTAAGAGATTAAGTCAAACAGATAAAACAAGAGAGCAATCAGTTGTAATTTAATTTTCAAGGTTAACACATACATGCACAAATTATGTGCACATTGTACTGCCCACACAATATCTTACGCTTTACATATTACATACTGACAAAACCGTCAGTCACCCCACACAGCTATACATGTAATTGCGACAGGCTCAGAGAAGAAAATAAATCTGTGGGGACTCACTGCAGAAGAGAAAGTAGGAGGCGGACCCAGCCAGCAGGTTGGGACTGCAGGCCAACGAACCGACGAGGCCAAAGATCCAGCCGAACACCAGCAGCACCAGGCTGAGGGGCAACATGATGACCACCACCTTGTGCAAGCCTGCAAACACACATTCATGTACAACACATAACCTTTTACTGTGCCTTTAAGACTTTTAGACTGTACTGTGTCTTCGTTGTAAAAGTGCCTTAACGCCAGGTCTACTAGATATACTGCTGAGTGCATGCAATCAATTTCACTCAAAGCAATTTTCCGATTGTTTTATACCATTTGGGGAGCAATTTGGAGTTGAGTATGAAAATCAACAAAAATAGTCTTGAGACTTGCTTAACATAGCTTCTGTCACTGTGGACAATTCCTTTCTATATTTGATTTTCAAAGTTGCAATCAGGGACTTCCAAATGCTTCATCCTTTGTAAAAGAATATTTGTGTTTGCTGAAGGTATTTCTTGTTGATTGGATTTTCCGACAGCTTATTGCTGCTTGAAAATGTCATTTCTTCAGCAGCCCCCTATAAATAACTTTTGGCAGGAAGTACTCATTATATACTGCCATTTTACAAACAAAACCACTCACCAAGAAGGTGCCTTTCAGCTTCTGACAGACTGGACATGTTTGCTGTGAAGGAAGGGATGACGGAGCTCATGTTCGCCCCTGAAAAAGTCAAGGGAAAAGGTTACACATAACAAGACATGTGGACAAAAAGGTCTGGCAAGAACTGCTACCAAACACCAGCTTTATCCAAGAATTGTACAAATAATGATCAACATATTTAAAAATTCAAAACATTAGATTTTTAAATTAAAATAACCATTAAAGGTGTCTCTGTATGACACATATTTACCCACCCCCTGCATATGTGACAGTTTGGCACGTCTTCGCAGTGTCTGCTTTTGTGAGCTAATCCAGTGCATACCATAACAACAATTGTGTCAGTGCTTGTTCCAGGGTTATTTCACTGGTTTAATTACTTGGCATTTAGTGTGTGAACTAGCACCACCAACACATTGGACACATCTGGGACCTCAAACTGTGCAGCCAACAAGCCGATTATATTGAAGCTGTGTCAAACTAATTACCGTAAAATATATTGGAAGTTTCCTGCATGTTCGTCTGCAGCTGTCTGTAGAGGCGTCTACAGATTTGAGCTGGGTCACTGGAATAAACACTCTATGAAGTTGATTAGAGCCACCTATTGAGGAGGGTCACACTGGGATTTTCTGTTTTTCACTCATTTTGTGATTGTTCGTTGAATCTGATTGAATAAATCTCAGTCATTTTTCTAAAAGACAGAAATGAACGAATATATTCTGAAATGCATTAGCACACGCATGTTTGTGTGTGTGTGTGTATGTATGTATGTATGTATGTATGTATGTATGTATGTATGTGTGCATTTGGTTATGAGCATTGTGTATGATTTGGTGGTTGGCAGTGTATTGGGGCCAAACTAAATATTTTTTTAGGGCAACCAAATCAAAAGGCATACCAAATTCGTGGCCTGTCTTTTCTTATTTATTTTTCCAAGCTAAAAGCACTGGCACGTCAACTCTTCTGTCCCTTAGTGTCACACAACTAGGATTCACTGCAAACTGTTTTGTCACTGATTAATCAGGAAGAAATCAAGGATAATTCTGCTGTGAACTGATGCTGACAATTGACATGGTAACCCAGCAACATGAGAAAGACACCTATCCATGAACAATGTGGCATCACATGTAATCCACTGTATATTATTGATTTATATTCTTTTTTTGTCAACAACAGAGACACTGACAGTGACATATACTGTGAGAACAAGCGGTTTACGCACAGCAGTGTCAATGCCACATAATAAAGGTATCTCAAAAGGACCTCAGGTGAGAAGCACCGCAAAAGTTATTCTGGAAAAATTAGGGCACAATCAGATTTTACAGCTCACACATAAACCTGCTTGAGTATAAGGATTTACACAGTCTAACCTAAAAGCTCTTAAAAACTGTAAACTACATGTACGCTTAAGGAGTTGACATACCTTCATTAATTCTCCACAGTCCAGAATGGGAACTCATGTCGTCTGGACCTGAGCAGTTGGGTTTATTCACATCGATAATGTACCAGTAATCAGTCCCAATAGCCACAGCGAGGAGGCTAAAGCTTAGAAAAGCTGTAAATCCAGCAGCGAGAACCACCAATCCGTACCTCATTGTGTAGCCTACAAACCACACGCCGAGCGCAGTTTCTCTTATAGTGTCCAATTGTTATATTCGTCTACACTGCATTCCGTCTCGATGCTCCAAGATGTGCGATGCGTAAAACCTCACCCGCTGGAACCTTCCCTGTAACATTTTGGCTTTCCATGGCAACACAGCAAAACAGAGTTCATTAATGAAAAACTTAAAAGAAAAACTAAAGTGATGAGAAGAGAGATGCGTCTCTCCTCGCACGCACCAAGGTTACTGCACACAGACTGTGCCTTGCAGCGCTCTTGGATTGATCCACTGAGTCAATTCAAAAGAAAAAACGTCACTTTCGCTGCTGAATTCCAAAATAAAACCCCGATCACTGACCATTAAGTAGGTGAAAGGAATGCATTTTATGATGCAAACTACATCCGCCCACAGTTAATGTCTAATTATTTGGTATTAGAGGAAATAGAGGCATGCTCCAGTGACAACAAACACTGTGGGGAGTCCAACCTTTCACTACCCATACAACAGTAAGCTCAATGAAACAGCAGCCACCGATGAGGTAAAAACCGAGGCAAACAAATAAGTCTAAGCAGCACATTTCCGTATGTACTAACACTCAATAAACAACACAACACAACAGTACTGTCATACTGGACACAATTAAGAATTTCGGTTGGCATTATGTCTTTCAACAGTCATTTAAAATACCTACCTTTTGTACTTTATGAGCACTTATTTACCGTAGACGTCATACCGAAAATGTCCGGTAGGAGGAGCAGCCATGTGGCAGCTTGGATAGTTGACGTTACGCACACCTGAGTCCAAATGAAAAAGAAAATACAACATGAGCATATTGCTGTGTTGGAAGCATACTGTATAGGTTGGAAGCTATCCAAAAGCGACGGGACGTTAGCCAAGCAAATGTTTAAAAGTCCCGAAAAGAGCCGGTATTATTATATGACGAACGATACCGTAAAACTGTGGAGAGACAGTTTGAGAGACACGCACTGATGGAACTGCCGAACTAGCCAATTTAGCACGTCTTTCAGGTAAGTGTTTAACATAAAACCCCCAGGAGATGTTGTTCTTTTTCTCAATGAACCAAGTAATAACAAATAATAATCTTAATATCAAAATACAAACGCACTGCAGTACCTGAGTTCAAAACATTTAGCATTCAGCTCTAAGTTAATATAGGCTACCGTAGAGCAGGGCTCTCCAACACGTCGATCGCGATAGCTCGCCGCTCGATTATCGATTATAGCGTAGTAATTAGGTTGCTTCTTGATTTTTCGGCCACGGCTGGACAATAACGTTTTTAGATTTTAGATTTTTTTCTGTCACACGAATATCAAATTGGTCGGTGACGCAGAGATCAAGGAACAGACGTGACAGCGGCACAGCGACACCACACACGGAGCAGTCTGCTTTCTCCACCAACACCAGTCCAGAACCAACCGCAGAATGACCCGCTCTGAATCAGGCCCTTTCGCTGCGGCTCAGAGACACACAGGGAGGGATTTGTGTTTTTTGAAAAACGCTCGTTATCATCATGGCAGGTTTTTGGTGGATTTAATCAAGTCTTGGATTGCAGAGTATGAATGTCGTCTTCAGTCTTGCTATTTTCAGTTGATAAATACTTGTGTAAAGTTTGTGAAGGCAGGAGGAAAGCTTCCGCGATCACCGTCTCCTCTCTGTTCCTCCAAACCCCGCCCCCTCCCTGAAAATAATGAGTGACAGGCTGATAGTGACCCGATAGAAACTTTATAGAGAGGCGAATTCCCTCCCCTTTCGGTGGACCTCCATGGGACCTTATTTCGGAAAATGTATGTATTGAAGTCAATGGCGAGAGAAAGATTATCTTTCGATCCCGTTGGAATTGTGCCACAAATTACACATATGATGTTTGTCAATTTAAAAGATAATTTTGCAAGGCAAAAAAATAAAAATGTGTCGTAAAACTGTGAAGTAACACATTTTTTTTTGTGTGAAACGCTCAATGAACTACAACTCTGGTCTCGCACACGTCGTCAACACCAAGACGGCCGTCACGTTAGCACATTTCACTTCTTTCTTTCAGAATGAGGCGAAAAGTATTAAACGAGGTGAAAATCACTACAAGTCTGGGCATGTTGAGAGCTGTACATACACAAAAGATGAGTTAGTCGGTTCCGTAAGAGCCAGCATGCAGGACCGGGATTCTGGGATTTGTAGTCTTTCTAGTTGCGTATTTTTCATAGTCTTATATTTCAACAGTTTTACGACAAACTGTAACTTTTTTTACATGGAAATTATTTTTTAAGATTGACAAACATCATATGTGTAATTCGTGGCACAATTCAAACGGGATCGAAAGATAATCTTTCTCTCCCCATTGACTTTACATCATTTTTCCGAAATAAGGTCCCATGGGTCGGAAGTAGATGGGCGGGACTTCGCCTCTCTATTATTCACTTAAAGGTGGGGTATGTAATTTTGGAGAAACCAGCTCGAGTGCGCTAGAATTTGAAAATACACAACTGGAAAAAATCTGCCACTTCCTTACAGAGCCCCTCCTCCAACACACACGATCGCGCACATGACCAATGAGGGCACGAGATAAGTTTGTGCACAGATGGAAGGCTGACAGGCAGGTAAGGCCATCCAGTTATTTTAGCCGGGCCGGCTAAAATGCTTGGTCGTGCTTTTTACAGCGCTAGAGCTTCCACAGATGAATTTTTTGTATGTATTTATTGTCAAAGCATTTAATATATTCATTGCTATCGGGATGTTAAGAGCATTCCATGGAATATAACAAAAAGTGTTTCTGAAATAAATGACATACCCCACCTTTAATCACTGATTGAGATATGATGAAGCTAACTTAATCTCATACATTCATGGGATTTATGTAACAGTAAGACAGAGAATGTAAGTGTGCACCCACATGCACTATTTTTGTTTTTTCTAATACTGTTGTAAATACTCCTGTTGTCTGCTGTGTTCAGACTTAAGTCATGTGTCTGATGCCACATTCAAGACATTCAGTGTCTTTTTTTTAACAGAAGAGTGTTGCTAGAAGCTGCAGCTAGACTGTAGAAGTATTAGTTTTTTGTTTTTGAGGATGGAACAATTTCACACACAGATATAGGGAGGCTAGACCTATACAATTGATTTATTATGGTTTATAATTTAATGTCAAGACGAAGAAGAAGAAGAAAAAGATGGCTGAACTGTTCAGTGTCAATCTTGTGGAGATGGAAATGGAGGTTATAAATCTCCAAAATAATGTTCAGCTTAAGTCTCAGCAAAACTCACAACATTTCTGGAGCCTTGTAGACCCAGAAAACTATAAGAACATTCACCAAGCAGCACTGAAAATGTCTGCTTTATTTGGTTCTGTTCTACATACCTTTGTGAAGCAGCTTTTTCTGACATGAATGTCATGAAATATAAATACAGAACAAGACTGAATGATGAACATTTAAATGACTCTATTAGAGTGAACCTAAGTGGGTACACTCCAGCATACACCTGTATGGTGGACTCCATGCAGTGCCAGTCATCTCACTAACTGTAAAAAAGAGTGAATGCACTTATTTTACACATGTGCCATAACATGCTTGTAAGGTGGTGATTAAGGACATTTATGTGAATTTTCAGTGATGTACTTACTATGTGGGCCATAATAATATGTGAGACATTTTCGTTTTCTTGGACCCTGATGTGAAGTTAAGATTTTTGATAAGCTTTAGGTATTGCAATTTCACACGTGTACAAAAGTATAGCTTAATTCAACTGATGAGGGCTATTCGAATAAATGTAAGCGATGTGATGCAAGTAGCTCTTGGCCACTTTCATTTTTTTCAAAGTAGCTCTCAGATGAAGAAATGTTTGAGACCCCTGCGGTGCTAGAGGCACCGTGTGGATAGCCATGCACATTTTAAACTATCCATTGCACCCACAGTCTTTTTGGTAAAACTGCTCCATGCTCTGTCAAGTTGAATGGGGACCTTCTGTGAAAAGCAATTTTCAACTACAACAAGGCAACACATTCTCATTAGGACTGGACTCTGACTTACTCCAGGATATTTTGAAGCCTTTCCTGTGTAGCTTTATGGCTTAAAGTTTTATGGTGTCCTCTCCCTGAATAATAAATCTTGCCCTGTTCTCTTGCAGACTGCTTCAGGGTTTCCTCTTCCTCTCCACTAGAAAATGATGTATTGACAATGTTTTCAATTGCAGTAATACATTGATCATAATATATGTTCAGTGAGGTCTCACACTTTGAGGTGTAATTATTCTTCTTGTTTAATTGAAGCAAGCAGATGTATGAACTGAACTCGCAGTGCACAGGTGTAATGTTTTTTTTTTAAACTGCAATGTACAAAACCTTTCTACTACAGCTGGAGAGGTGTAATAGGAACAAGCTGCAATGTCTGCAGATTGTCTTGGAAATGGCCATAACCTTTATCACTTCCTAATCCAAGTAGTGTCATTGTGTTGGTTAATTATTTTAACCCTAGTTTAAAGTCATCCCTGAACATATGGTCATTTAAGTGAGCTTTATATAATGTCATACAATTTGATAGGGATGGGAATCACCAGGCTCCCCACGATCGATACCATCGCGATACTTAAAGGTCCCATGTCATGGCCATTTCTACTGTTCATAATTCCATTGTTGAGGTATACTAGAATATATTTACATTGTTCAATGTTCCAAACTCACATTGGTTTCTCATACAGCCTCTCTGTATAGTATGTGTATTCACTCTCTGTCCCACACGGCTTGTTGGAGCTCCTGCACCCCCCTCCCTGTGAGCCCACTGTGCTCTGATTGGTCAGCTCGCCCACTCTGTTCTGATGAGTCCACCACCGTTACAGCAGAACATCAGTGATTATGTGTTACAATGGCGTTAGCAACCAGAAAATGACACCAGTAAGGACAAACAGATGAGAATGCTGTCTGGGTGCCGAGTTGGCGGGACGTTGCGCGGCTCGCTGCTGCGAGGAGCGGACAGTGTGAGCTGGGTTCATTTCCTGCTTGCTGCGTGGCGTCTGCGAGATAGCCAGACAATGCGAATGGACGCGGGAAGGGGGGTGCTGAGTGGGCTGCAGCACCCCTATCTGCGAGGCTCCACTAGCACCCACACCCCCCCCAAACGCGGCGAACCTACAGTGTAAGCACGCCACAGTTTCGCCGCTGCGAGGCTCCACTAGCCCCCCCCCCCCAGCGCGTCACAGTTTCGCCGCTGAGAGAGTGTGTGAGGAGCTCCACGGATTGGTCCATTTGGACCAATGGGTCCATTTGGGTATGGTCACGTCACTGTACCCAGGAAGAAAAAGAGAAATCTCCAACGAGGCGTTCTGCGGCAGCATAGACAGGTCTTTTCTGTGTTAGAGTTTTACTCCCTACAGGGTGTACTTTGAGGGTTTGTGACTCTGCAGACCGTTTACATGCATAAAAACCTTCATAACACACAAGGGGACGGGTAATAACCGGAAAAGCATGACATGGGACCTTTATGCCACGATACGATAGTATTGCGATTCTACGATATGCTAAGTATTGCGATACGATATATTGCTATATATTTACATCTTTGTTTTGACTAACTTCCTGCCAATCCCACTTACTTCACCCATGGCCATGACCGCACAAGAAAAAGCTCAGCACCATTTAGTGAATTGAAAAATGAATTGTTACCAAAAACTTGAAATTTGGATTTGCAATACGAATAGTTATGTAATAAAATATCGATACTTGGCGTCTGTGTATCGATGCAATATCGCCACGCGAAGTATCGCAATACTATGCTGTATCGATTATTTCCACCACCCTTACAATTTGAAAAGCTTGTGTGTGCAACCGAACGCAGCAGGATGAAATATTTGAAATGTAGTTATCCTTGCTGTGTTTAAAGTATTAGCACTGTGATGCAATTGGAAGTGGATGTGCGGCTAGTTTAAAGCAACCCTCTAGCATACATGCCCATAAAGTAAATCTACACATTATCACTTGACACAATTCGCTGCCCAGTCCTCTTAAATTCTTAATGTTGTGTACTACGCATCATAAATAAAGTAGGACTTTCCAATGTCTTTTCCAAAACCTGCTGTAGGCGCAAACAGTTTACAAATGCGAACACACTTGTAAAGCATGGCCAGCCATCCCAGTGTGCTCAGTGGATAGAGATGGGATATAATCTTACTTTTGTCCATACAGAATAATATAATAATAAAAAATAATACAATAAAAAAAGATATATTTAATGTATTTCCCTAATCATCAAGGAAAGGGAAAGATGGAACTGTCAGTCATTGGATAGGAAATGGAAGTGTTTTTCTGGACCAATGCACTTTTATAATTTAATACATCTTTTGTGAGCAGGCTATTCGTAGTTGAATTGCCTTTCAGATTCCACAAATGCATCTGCTTTGACATTTATTAAAAAGAGAAGGGCACATTGCTTTACACAATCAGCGCATTGAAATATAATTCATGTAATACCTTGGTTTAGTTCAGAGCACGCAGACAAACACATGTGAGAGACAACTAATAATGTCATTATGCAGAATATATCTTTGGGAGAATCCATAATGATAATGAGTCTTTACAGAGTATTGCTGACAGTTGTGTTACAGGATGGATCTTTGAAAGTATATGTAAGGGAATGCTTAATCTAAAGTAAAAAAACTGCATGACAAAACAAAACCCCCTTTATTTTCCTTAATGACATGAATTGAATTCAAACATCATATCCTGATTATAATTAACCACCAGAAATGGATTTCTCAGAAACACAATTGAATTGTACCTTTTTTTTTTGATGCAAAGGGCAGTACACAACACGTACAGTATTACATAAGGTGCCATACATATGAAAAGATAAAACTGGGACAACAAAATGAAACAGAACAAAGAAAATAAATGAAAAAATAAACATAAATAAAGGGAGTCTGAACAAATAATGATTATAAACACATAATATAAAAAGCATAGAGGTACATTCTTATATCTGGCTCAGATAAATGTGATAATTTGGAATATTGTTTTATTAAGTTGGTAGCAAAAAAGACAGACTGCACACTTTGAATTGAAAACTAGTTATCCTGCAAAAAATACAAGTCCAGTAATACTGTATTAGAGAAACTATCGGAGCGTGGCTACACTGAACAGATTATGTCTTGTGAAGATGTGTCATAAACATTTCAATGACACTGTTTTACAAATGTACTAATTTAATTTCCAATGAAAATACCTATTAGAGAACCATTACAAAGATGTACCATAGGCTTGTATGTCCACTGCTGCTGTAAACCATTAAAACATTCTTTCATCAGCATACTTCAAATTCCATTTTGGGTGAGAATCAGCAAAGATGAACTATGATGTGTTGAGTTGCGGAGGCACAAATATGCCGTCTTTTGAAGCCCAAATGAGCATTTTCACCTACATAACTGACCTCTGTGTTTGTTATGTTGCAAGCTGAAAACATCCGCCATGTTTTTTTATTTGATGATAGTTTACCGCTTCTGCCGGATTATGATTATTGTTTGGAAGATGAACAAGAAATGTCACAGCAGCCAGTTAGATTTGTATTTCATTTTATTGACATTATTGCACCACCTTTCTACAATTCAAGTCATTCATCAGCACACACTGTATAGGGGTCATACACATTTAACAAATGCACATTTGCAGTGTGTTTGAACAGAGGTGGACATGTTTTTGCTTGTGGGATTAATTTATCATTTTTGTCCTCATTCATGTGTTTTTGCAGGTGTATTAAAGAGTGAAAGAAAAGGGATTGACTCAGCCACATTAAAGTCAACCTGGGGATGGCAGACTGAAGATGCAAGAGCTGCAGGAGGAACCAACAGAGTGCCGAAAGGTAGGAAAAGTTCAAAGTGAACCTCTACTTTTTTCTGATTATAGACCCAGTTCTTTCTCCAGGAAACCAATTTTTCGTTTGTTTTTTTCATTGTTGGCAGAACTGACTCTGGGTTGCCACGTTTGTCTGAGTCCACCAGTCTCAAGGGGCGAGGTTGTTGTCGTTTAAATCTTTCTCAGTTGCTCGCTGTTCCCAGATAATCAGCCCTGTTCTTATCTGTTCAGTGCTTAACGACATTGCAGTTTACTTTAAAGGTCTGTGATAAATCTCCATTGTTTGATATCCTCCTCCTTTGGTTGGTCCTCTTGTGTGAGGTCTGAGCTCTGTCGATTAGCTGAGTCTCATGTACAGCTTTGAAAGGGTTGGAGCTGGGCTCATTGGCTTTAAGGTGTAGTAGAATTTGTATTGCTGTTTTTTGTATTCTAATTAAAAGTGGCAATTGGTTTATTTCAGCCCAACATTGAATGTGTGCTGTATTTTTGTGGACACTTTAGTTTTAGATTTCTCTTGGGTGTTAAACCTAATTTAACTAGCATTGCATTGTCAGTGTCCCTACACATCGCTACCCATTTTTGAGTTATCAATTTGAATATTCATAGCAAGGTTCAGGTTGGAATCAAAAGATGCAGTTATTGACATCTGAAGGGAAAGTTTGGTTTAAAACTAATCAGACTTTTGTTGATTAAATTATGTTGAATTTTGTGCAGTTGGATGATAAAAATGCTTCAGAATAATATGTCCTGGTGATTATTGCACCAATCGTATGCCTCACAATACTTCTTTGGGTTATCTTTGTATGACAACAATATCTTTACAATATATTTCCATTCTAGCATTGAGTACTCAAAGGTAAACTGGTGGCACACGCATGTCTTTAGCACAAAGTAGACTTATCTCCATTTCCCCAATATATTCTGGCCTTATCAAACAAATAGGCTAACTATTCAACATGGTGGCCTCATTACAGCATGAACAGTCTGAAAGACAACTTTCATTTGTCTCAGTGACTGCAAATCTATACTATTGTTATGAAATTCCTATTTGAAAAATCTCTTTCTTTCAATGGCTTCCATGTCATATGGCCAGCAACTCAAAATCAATGCAGCATTGTATTGTAATTGCTAATTTGTGCTCTTTAAAATGTTTCAATATCTTCCATGTAATTTGACCCATGGACCTCCATTGCATACCAGATAATATAACTATATAGTGAACATGAAACACACCTCTTTTTATTGAATTTTAATCCACCGTCTATTTTGTACAATTATATTTTAAGGAAATTCACTTTTTTATTGAGAAGTCAATTTCTTTTAACAGTTGCCAATTTCCTATGACCCAGTTACTCCAAATCAATGCAGCATTGTATGACTATTGACTACACTCAACAGATGGGACACCTTTTTTTAATGGATCAGAATTGTACCACTGCTTTTGACAAGTAGTACACATCTCTTTTTATCGGATTTATATGTTTTTTTCCTATTTCATGCAGAAAATTGCAGAAAAGAAAAGATCTGCAATTTCTGTGTGAGCTTGCCCTCTTCCTCTGAAGAGAACCTTTATTCAAAAGCCATCCACCAGTGAATCTACACTGATTCTTGTGTATACACTGACATTTTGTGTATTTATGTACCCTACTGGAATGTAAAGGCTGATCCAAGTTGTCTGAACTTCATTTAAAGGAGATTTTATCTTGATTTGATCAACCTTAGGGGATCTACTCCATCTTTGTATAACAAGCACTTGCCTTTTATCCTAAAGAAATCGTAATTGGAATCTGTCTCATGTTTGACCTGATGCAAGCACAAATAACCCAATTTTAGTATTGTTTGTCCAGAACAACACTGGCTGCAGGCAAAACTTGCCAGTGTTGCAGTACAACACACAGTGCAAAACAAACAAAGAGTGGCAGTTATACATATTGATCTCTAGCCATCCATTTTCACAAAAAATGTACTTGTTTTCACAGTTGTCTGGTTTAAATACTGACAGAAAGAAGGGGAACACAGCTAAGATGGATTTGACTTGGTTGTCTGCATTTCAAATGTTTTTCTTTAACTTAAAACTTTGGTGCGCCCACTCTCAGTGCAGACTTTGCACAGTTGAAAAGCCTGGCCAAAAGCAGAGTCTGTCCAGTTTATTAAGTTAATCTGATAAAACTCCTTCAGTTCAGTGAGTAGTGGGTAATGATCTGGGCTAGTGAGCAGAGCAATTATGGGGCTGTGATGCTCAAAGAACACATTTGCTAGCGCAATTATAGAATTAAACAAGAGGAGGCCAAGTGTCAATGTGAAATGTTCTGGTGTTGAAAATGGAGTGTGTGTTTGTGTTTGGAAAAGAGTCATTTGAAATTCTGAAAAAAGGAAATACAATACTTTGTTCTGGATAAACCATAGACTGTATATACAAAGAGATAAACATTATTAAACCATTGGAGAAGGCAAACACGTTACTGTGAAATCCTGTCCAGTTCTCTTTGCAGTAAGTCAAATACTGTTAGTGTTGTGTACTGCAAATGACAGCTGATGCCAGTTCCAATTTAAACTGTGGAGTTGTGGACAGTGTAATTACAGCTTTCAGGTGACTGGGTGCAGTGTGCTGGATTGCTAACAGGTGTGGTGCTTATGGTGATTGCATCAGGATATGGTCCTTTCACAGCACTTGTCACAGACGATTACTTTAACAGAGTGAACTAGTAGAGATGCACACTGCCACCCAGTGTAGTGAATGGGAACATATTTGGGGACACTGACATTTCATATACTTTCAATGGAAAACCATAATTGATACTTAAGTTCCATTAATGTCCCCCTGTGTGCCAGCAAGCACTTTACCAGGAACTTGTAGCCAGCACACCTAGATTGTAGTCATTATTTCCTCACCAGTGTATTTATTTGTACTGCTTTTCTCAATGTGTCTTTTCTCTATAGGGAAGGACTTATGCTATATTTTGTGAATGACAATTCATGTTAAATGATTGAGCCCTAAGCCCTTTGTTGTTGCTTTCATCCTCATTGCCATTATTATTAATACTGTTACTAATAATAATATAAAATAAATCAATAATAAACAAGCAGTTTTTTCATCATTATTATCGCCTCCTGTGTTCGGGGGCGTGCATGACAGCGGGCGGACAGCTTGTGCTTTGTCCGTAAAAGTAGAATGGTATATGTGCAATCCAATTACCATGAACTGTTCCTACAATAAAAAGTAAAAATGCCATATATAAAAGGCCTTTTGATTAATTTCTGCTCTATGGTACTTGAGCTGAAACATGAAAACAACAGACTGAATTTATAGTACTTTCATTTCTTACTCGCAGACATCTGTTGTTTGTGGGATAATACTGACTAATGGACATTATATTGAATATAACCTTGTCCAAACAGATCATTTGCAGTGTCTTGCTCAAGGTCATTTGACATGCAGAACGCAGGAGACATGGTTCCTTCTCTTAGTCTGGCATACAACTGTTGTCCCAAAGTCAACAAGGATATTGTGAAGTTTTTATTGTCATCATCATTTTCAAAAATCATATCAGAAAACAAAGATAGTTCAACAATACATTTCTACTGTATATATATGTTTTTAAATACATTCTAAAATATGTCTGAAGGGAAGCTGTTGCAGGTTGCATGGGTGACCAAGCCTTTCAAGCCCTGCTTTCTAAAAATGTCTCTCTAATGTTTGCAAATTGCACAGAGGTTAGGGGTTATAATATTGATTTAGACATTATACTTGAACTATTGCAAATAGTATTTCTTTCTGGGAATAACTGTCAGAAATCTACAGGATGAATTGTGTACATATTCAGGTTGTACACCGTGTGGTCAAACAGTGTTTGGACACACATTCAAACACATTAGATTGTATTATAGCATTATGTCAGAGCTGTAAAGGCCTTATTTATTCCAGTAAGAAACCTTTGCATTTTTCTATTCCATAAAGGTTTCTAATCTTATCTCCCAACTCTGAACACAGAACAGTGTATAAAGGGATGTAGAGTGCAGTATAGTTTAAGGCCCCTAGGCAGAACATCAGAGAAGCACTTTCTGTGTTCATACCTGGTACATTAAAAATGATGTATAGTTTAAATGTGCTCCCCCTTTGGTTTTTTGCTTTTCTCCGGTGTGGTTATATGGAAATTCTACTGATATCCTCTATTCCTGAAAAGCTCCCCTCTCTGTATCTCTGTGTTACACAAAAACATATTTCAGTGTTTGAAGTGATGCTTTGTGATGCTATTTGCTCCATTACACTTTTTTCTTCATATTTTTCTCTAAAACAGCCGTCCATTTAGATGAATCAATACACCATTGGCACCAGCCATTTGTTGTTTTGAAGACAGTGGTACATTAGCATTGCTCAAAATGCCCACATATTTCTAATAAAACATTTTAAAATATTGAAATAACTTAAAAACAGTGAAAAAACGCAGTGGGATTGTTGACAGGAATTACAGAAGAAAGATACTAATACAAATATTTGACTAAGGTCTAAACAAATATAAATGAGTATCCCTGTAAAAACAGCACACCTAACAATGCAGCCACATTGATCCTACATTGTGTAGATGGAGAAATCGTCAAAGGTTTTTCCAGCTTTTGGTGGAATTTTGTTTTTTTTACCAGGTTAATTCAGCAGAATTACTAATCGGGCCTTTTTTGCCTTTTATGGCCAAGCTTCCTGAATAGCCTAAACTGAACATTTCAGCAACAAGCAGAGGCAGCAACCCTTACACATATCTTTGTTCAGTGACTGCTCATTGTGTCTGCCCTCAAAGACAATTGGTTGTCAGTGTACCTATGTATACTAAACAAAAAGCCTGAAGAATTGATACAGCTGCTTTTTATTCTGGATTTGTGAAATTAAATGTTTTAACCAGTATGTGTTGTTTGATGTTGGCATTTAACATTCACAAAAAATAACACGCATATCGCCCTTAGTGTTAAAAAATAACAACAAAAAACATTGGATCGGGCACCTGGCAGCTAGTAAAAAAACAGGAAACAGAAAACATGTTACCCTCTCAGTCTGTTCCATTTGAGCTGATAAAAGCAGGTCCTGCACCCCACCTTTCTGCTCCCTCTTTAAGGGCCCTGATTGAAAAGAATCAATACTCCCAAAGAGAAGATACATCAACATTTGTACCATCACCCATAAGTGTACCTCCCTGGTCTCCACGGAGGTACTTGCCATCAGAGCTCTTAATGGCAACGCGTCCATGTTCCAGGAACTCAAGGAAAAAGTCCTCTGGTTTTTCTCCATCTGAGCACACTAGGCCACTCCTAGAAACGTACCAGAACCTTCCATTCACACCTGCAGAAGGGCATATGGGTGAATTATAGGTTAGCTGTTTATTTAAAGGTCCCCTATTATACTGTTTTTCATCAATATATTATAGTTTTCAGAAAGTGTTTGAAGTGTTTGGCTCGAAATACCAAACAGATCATGCATTGTAACATCCCATGAACCCCTCTGTTTCAGCCCTGCTTCAAAAGTGCTGATTCTGTGTCTTTTACTTTAGATGAAAATAAGGAGACACTCCCAACACCCCTCTGAGAGATATTTGGGGGGGGGGGGGTCACCTTGGTTGGTGATTGGCTAATGGTTACACAAGCCAAAAAATCGTTATGACATCATAAAGTGGCCAAAATCTGATCAGCTCATTTTCAGACAGGTTTTTATATAAATGGATCAGGACAAAAAGAGAGAGAATCTCTTTTCCTGAAACTTTCAGAATCTCTTTACACAGAGGGGACACATGTTTATGTATAAAAGACATGAAAAAGTAGATTTTACCATAATAGGTGACCTTTAAATTAACAATTGATTTAATAGATGCCGAATATCTATCAAAACAGAATGGTTGTTATGTTGAAAGATAGTATGTCAAGCACATCATGAGAATACTTACTTTTTACATGGTAGGCGCCATCATTGAAAATCAATGAGAAAATGTCATAGACTGATCGATTTGCGTTCAGAGTGTTGGAGTTCTTGTGGTGACACACAAAGCCATTCTCTCCACGAAGGATCAACATAGGGCGGTTGATGAGTTTCATCAGGAATAATTCATCAGCACCTACAATGCAGGACAAATACTGTTCACTGTGTGCATTTAATCTACAAGGCTTACCCTGCAGCAGTGAATCTCAAGTGGCTTGGCTGAAAGGACTTACCGACTGCATCGCTGACTGCTGAGAGCTGACCGTTCTTCTTTGTACATACATACTTCCCATTGCTTGCTCTGAGTGCCACTCTCTGTCCTCGCCACTCTATGTCAAACATTGTGTTGACCTCCCTGGGAAAAAGGCATGAAGACGTAAGGGCGAAGTCATTGAAAACATTAAAGAGAGCTCACCTTTTGAAAGCTGTAATAGCTACTTACACTTCTGTGGCAGTGGACTGTATCTCTCCGTGAGTCACGAGAGTCCAGTAAGATCCACCATTGGTCCGGAACATAGACTTTTTGCTCTCTTTATCAATCTCCATCTGGAAGGTCTCCATGTCTGTTTCTACGTCCTGATTGGCGGAAATACTCACTCCTGGTAATAAGGGAAGAAAAGACAGCCATAATTATACCTTTTGTTCAATATAAATGATTGATTTTATGGTTGCCTCCTCTTGAATGTAATTTGCTCTCTCAGGAGACGTGTACTTAACATGGTATTATTTAAGCACTTCTCTTTTGTTGGCCTTATTATACAGGGTGCTACCTTCAATGACTCATTCAAGGCTTCTGCCTCCTTATATAGGATGCATGTATTGCTAGGTCACAAATCATTTCATTTGGCAGATTAATAATACATATTTAAGCTGTGATTACGTTTATATTTACATTAATGACTTGCCGTGTGTTTCCTTACTAAAATAGGTTGGTTGCTTGATTCAAGGTCTTGTTACATCATTCTTAAAATTAATCCACTCTAATGGATTACACCAACGGAAAGTTCTGTACAATACATGATGCTTTGGCAAGGTTTGGAGACGTGGATAATAGTAGCAATGTTTTGCCCTTTTTCCACCACCATAACAAACATATCATTGTGTGTTTTATACTAAAAAAATACATTTTGAAGAGAGAATCACTTTAAACAACAACTGCTCTGTCGCTATCTGTGAGCTGCGGATGTTTTTGTGCATCACTCTGTTAACTATTAATCTCATTTAATCAACTCGTGATGTGTTTTTGACGTCCAAAATAAAGTAAAGAAAAGCTCAATCTAACAGAGTAGCATACATTTTTGAATAAAATTGTGCCAATTTTTTCAGATAGTAAATTATTGCTCCATTCTGTTAAACATGCGGCCTGATTTACAGCCAGTGTAATTTTGTACACTTAATCCACATGTATTAACACTGTCTGGTGGCGTGTGTTAGGTGGTGGAGAATACACAGATGCAACTGAACTGTGTCTGCTGTAGTTCAAATTAGACGCCACAGAAATATCCTTCAACCTTTCTCTTAAGCCTGTAACAACCCTAATCCCCCACAGTAACCCCTCCACCCTTCCTCGTTCATTTGCTTGCTGTAATTCCCGGAGTGGTGAAATGCAAATCTGCACTGCAGGGCCCACTAAGCAGCTTTCAGTCCTTGGTTCCTTTAAAAACGTGTATGCCACAAGCTAAACACTACAATACAAAATGTAATTGTTTATTCTATATTATGAGACTAGAGTGCAAGGTTGTACAAATATTGCCCTGAAAGGCACCTTCTTTATGCAGCATTTTATTCATTCATAGCATAATGATGACTGCAGTCTTATGTTTGTTTGAGAACCTTGTTCCTCCGATATGCGCCCATATTGAATGAACAGTGTACAGCTAGTTAAAAAAGGCTCTTCATTGTAATTGAATTTTAAAGCTTTAACTACTTGCAACAGAAACACAATTTGTTCCGCTGTCCTCCCACATTGTTTGCTGGAATTGTTATACAGGACAAGCAGAACACATTGTGCTGAACATATATCTTGTAACTCTGTACTGGCTGTAGCTCTGTTTTCCTGCAGCCACTACCCACAGATTTAAATAATTTGCAGACCAACACTCGATGGATGATTGTAAATAGCGAGTAACCGCTTAAAAGGCTTAAAGTCCAATGATAGTAATTGACACCGTGGGGCACAGACCTGCCCTGAAGTCATTTGCACGCTGCTTAATCTTCAATGGACACGCAGTGGAAATGACAAAGCCCATTACGACAATTACGTCCACAGTATGGCTGTCAACCTTTCTGGATGCAGCGTGTAGACAATAAAAGTAAAACTTTCCCTACATTAGCGGGTAAATCTTGCTAATTTGCCTGTAAGAAAGAAATATACAAATCCAGGCGATCTTGGGTTATCAAGGTCTCTAGAATGTACTCTACTGTACTATTTGTTCAGGTGTTTTAAAAAGGCTAGGGCTAGGCAATGAGCTAACATATCAATACCTACATTTGCTAAATTTAACAATTTGCGAAGTCTGTTTCAGTTTTTCACCAGCTTTGCAAAGAAATGCAGGTAAACTGAATACTAAAAGGAGACAGAATAGAAAACTAAATCAAAGAGAACCACTGATATGAAATCAACAGTACCGGAAAGGTGACTACTACATTTATAGCTGTCAGTCTTTTAAAATGTGATAATTTCTTACTTCCCCAAGCTTGAATTTAGCATCTAGCTACGACTAGCCTACATATTTGCCATATTGTTTTCACGCCCATCTGTTACCATACCATCTGTTAGGCCTTTCACCTTGCCTTATTTTTGGAACAATCTACTTTTCTCAAACAAGGAACTTGCAAACAATCATATCTTGTCTTTTAACTTCCTTTAGTTTCCAGAATAAAAATCATTCTGCTGTTTGGATAACAATCCAATCAATTTTATGTAGGAAACTTTTCAGTTTTAGATAATGTACTTTTTAACTCAAGACTGCATTAGGACTGATTACCTTGTTTGACGGAGACAAATCTTTTGTTGGCAGCTTGAAAAACTACTTGTGGATGACTCTCTTCGAGATCAAACAACTCATCTTTTCCAGGCTTGGAGCAGCGGCCGGACCGCAGCGTCCCTGTGGGGCCCACTGGGTCAGATATTTCCCGTCAATGTCCTTAAAGGCCAGCTTTCCGGACTTCAGCTCCAGTGTAAAGCTTGTAGTATTGGTGTTCTCTTTCACCAGTTTGCCATCATTGCTGAGGAAACGACTGTCACAGGTCTTCAGGCTGTACTTGCCATCGAGGTATACCAAGGTGACCAGGGAGTGAACTCCCCAGGGAATGTTACTGTCCACGGAGATCTCTCCATCTGAAGCAGACAGATGGGCATAGCGCTTACGTGCCACGCTGAGCAAGCTGGCCTGCGGGTGTAAAGCCAAATGGACGGCCCACAGCTCTTGTTCCCCAATGGCTTGAGCAAAGCAGGACAGGTAGTCAGCCGAGCCTCCAAAGTAACGCAGGTAAGGCTCTGATTGCAGAGCCCAGCGGCCATCAGATTGAGGCACAATAAGGAAGCGACTGTCAGGGTCAGGCTTCTCTGCCCCACATGTGATCTTCCCATCTTTGTCAGAAGCCAGATAGCGTCCCAGATGGCTGCGGAGGAAAACTACCTGGCCGTCTTTCTCATCCTGTTCTAGGGTCCAGATCTGTTTCTTCTTCATGCTGACGCCCGAGGCATTCACCTTAAAGCCAAAGGCCTCGGCTGTCAGATAGCGGCTGTCATAGTTGATAAGGCCGAACTGCAGCTTCAGAGCCCTGTTAAATCCGTTTGTGGGCATGCTTGAACAGTAAAAAAGTTTAGTAAAAACAAGGGAAAGGGTAATGAGGGAAAGCAGGCATGAAACAGAAATAGACAATGCTTGATCTATTCCGTCTTATGTCTCTCAAGCTGTAAATTAGTTCCACTTATCTCCTCTGATGGATGGTTTAGTGTTCCTTCCTTCTCCGGTCACTTTCTCTCTTTCCCCAGAGAGCTTGCACAGGTACTTGCTCCCTGTTCCTTAATGAGTTAGGATTAAAATCAGCAGGACGCACCACCTCAATCCAACAAGCCGCTGACGTCACATACCAGTGCACCAACCGTGAACCTCCCCTCCTCCCTCTCCTTTCCCAGTACAAGCTCAGCACAGATTCGTTCTCGTTATCTCTTCCATATCTTCTACTTTCTATCACCTCTTTCTTTTTGTCATCCCCTGCCCTTGTCATTCTTTCCTGTTACTCACACTAGTACACTTGTCTTTCTTGCTGACTGCCTATTGGTTGTTACTCTCATATTTAGCTCCATTTACACGTAGCCAGGCCATCCAGCTTTAGGATTATCCTAGCTTTGATCTGCTGGCGAGCCACAGCCTAATTCGAAAATGTCCAGAGAGTTAAGGTGCTTTTGCTTACTCCCCACTGCTTCTTTTTCCCTTTTTGATTCTCTTTTCAAAGAGTAAATGGTTCATGTTCATGAGTTTATGTAAATATGAGCACATGTTGAATATAGTTCACTTCCCATGAATGAACCTTCTGCTTTTTAAAGACTTGATGTAAAGATTCGAATTAAATTCACAAAGAGCCTTGTTCACATTTCATGAGAACAGCGATAGTGTACATGGTTGACTGAATTAAAAGAACAGTCTTAACTTTCCACATGTAGAGGAGCTATAAAGCCACACTGTTTGCTTCAAGTCTTCAGAGGCATTTACATTTGGGATGTGAGCTTAAGAGGGATTTGAATAGCATACATTTGAATGTGTAAGTTTGCACATTTGCCTTTCTCAGATCAAGTTACAATCCTTCCAGACCCACCTCTGGTATTCTGTCAGTCAACTGATAATACATGACGTGACTCCATGACCTTTGTCACAGTGAACACGAAGGGCAACCTTTTGTAAGAGCATTACCACCGTCTTTCACTAAGGTTCCTGGGGACATTGAGGGTAATACCAAGGAGAACTAATTGTAACTACCAAAGCCAAACGTTTTTAATTCAAAACACAGCACAAGGTAAATTCCTTGGTGAATGATTTCTAATTGATAATCATTAAAGGGAAGTTTTTAATGAAGGGGATCTATTAGCGTTGACAGTTAAGAGTGATCCTCGGCCACCAGAGGGGGTTCACGCTCTAATGTTAATCTAAAGACAAAGGTTGTAAAAGCCCAAAGCTTTGATTTGTGTAGTAGCTTGAGGACAGTTATTGTTATTGAGGTCACACAGGGTAAAGGGCATTGGGTCGATTTTTGTTGAATGCCAGTTTTTTCTCTTAATGCTTCATCAGAAGTGCTTGTCACCTGGTTTGAATAGCTTCAGAAACCTCCTTCCATCACACTTACCTGAGGTTGTAATTGTTGGGGCTTTTCTTTCTAAATACGCATAGTCTGACATTCAGTTCAATCATTTTGAGTATCTTTCCTCAATGGCATTTAAAGTGTCACCTTCGTTTGTACATACTAAAAGTGTATACAAGTTAGTTAGAAGCATAACAAAGGGAGCATTAGAGGATTTTAAATGGAGATCCGGGCTCAATTTCACGACCAAACATATATTACAAACAACATAAAAATGTTTAGGCTTCAGGTGAGTCTACTATTGGTTGCATAGCTTATATTCCTTGAAGCTAGCTGTTTTTATTTGATTTCAATAAATTCGGCAAAATGGTAACATTTAATTCTTCAAACTTGACCAAAGCAATGGTTATCCTGCTCTCACTTGCCTTCAATTGTGAGGAAAAATCTTTCACGTTAACCGATCACATCTTTCACAATTACAGTCTAAATATTCTGTTTGTGTTTTCAGCCTGTGCTCACTAGGTGGCAGCATTGCCATGTACTAGTACACACTTGGTTATACTGGGACAGATGGCCAGTAAACATTATTAGAGGAGAATGATAATATAATAAGATTGTCATATTTCTTTTTTTAAATGGTATCGCAGTTTCAGAAATACAATTAGGTAATGTAATCCTAAAACCATTTCTCTATAAACAAAACTTGGTTTTCATATTGAGATAGTGAACATTAAGGTATTGATAATTGTGTCAAATAGTGTTGTGTATCTTTGTAATGTATGCCATGGCAGTACATATAAAGTAGATCATTTACAAATACTCTCTGAGCTACTTGGTTTACCAGAGGAAATTAAGACTTTTTCAATCAACATAGCAGTTCTGTGCATACACATAGCAGTGATTCAGTGGTTGGTAAGATTCTTGACCAGTAGATGGCAGTGTTGACTATGAGTTGTAGTTTGTTTTCTCACAAATTGGAATTCCTTTGATCAATGGATTCACTGGACTAGATGTAATTTCTCATTTTATCAAACTTCCTCATGAAAAGAAGTTGTTTGGCTGGTTAAACACAAAGCAAAAGCTGAATCAAAATGTTTTCAGTATTAATTAATGTATTTGTGTTTCATTCTGAAGTAACTTGAGCAATTGTGTTTATTGATAAATAATGGACTATATAAAATGTAAAATACATAAATCACTAAAATAACATTTTACAAATGTTAAACGATTTAATGTTATTTATATTTGCCATAAAATAACTCTTAAATGGTAGCAAAAACCATGGAAAATAGGGAAATGACCAGGCAACAATGAGTTGTGAGTCACACTGTAAAACCTATTATAGTTTAGTCTTTAGGCACAGTTTTGTACCCAAATGGAATGATACAGAAAGTGTAACTTGAATTATAGGGAAAATACAAAGTCATTAGTATGCTGCTGGTGTGAAGTGATGAACTGCTTGACATCTTTAAATCAGCTGAACACCATTTCTTGCGAATACAAACTGAAAAAAAAGCGTTTGTGAGGAAGAGGACGTACTGTTGCTAATATACCAGGTCTCTTATGACGGAAATCATCCTCAACAAAAGAGGACTGTCTCTCTCCTGTCCTTGAGATGCCCTAACTCTCCCTCTCACTCCAGGAACATAATGAGCAACAACTGCACGTCATTTAAACTGTAGTGGTCCAGTGGTCATGCCAAATTGCATATTGTGACCTAAATTTATTTACTTTCTCTCCTGCCCGTTTTTTTGGTTGTTCTCCTGTCTGTTTTGTACTCCTCCCTCTGTTTTCCTGAAACATCCGCTGAAAGAGTTCCTGGGTAAAAGCAAGTCAGAGAGAATAACGAAACCTACACTGTTAGCTCTAAAAGAGAATGATTGAAGGAGGGGGGGGAAAGTGTGAAAGGGGTTTGTTGGTCACAGAGACACGCATGTGCACACACATACCCAGACTGTATACATGCACCGACGCACAGATCAAATAGTGAATGGAGGTCTCCCCCTCGGGCATGAACATGGATTAATGTGCCCAGTGCGATTATTTCATTTATAACTGTCCTGGACCTTTTCAGATAAGACAATTTTTCAGGTTGCCATCCACTAGCACCTTTACACTGCATCTATTAGCCTGCCAAGCACTCAGAGCTCCATTTAAAGGGCCAGCACCTCCCTGTTTAGCTTGCATTGTAAAGCATTTTCATAGAGGAGTCAAGGTTTTCAGGTGCAAATTGAGCCCAACTTACTCCTAAAAGACATTCAAATGATTTAAGTAATCAAAAAAATGGCACCCCAGAAAATGATGTGGATTTGAAGACAGTTCATCTCTTCACCATGAATTATCTTAAAAACGGTGCATTTACCAATTCAGATGAGCTCAGTTCCTGAAAGACTCAAAACTATAACATTTTCTCACGATTGTACAAATGATTGTAAACCAGCATAACCTATTGGGTTTTGTCCTTGAAATGGCTTCATAAACATTACTGTATAACTCGCACCCCCACTACTCATGTGCTATATGCAGTACAGCACAGGTCCAAACATGTCCTTTCTTTGCTCCATTGTGCCCCCGTGGGACCTGCTGCCCCCCCTAAAACCAGCAGAGGAAAACGGTCCATGAGACATGCAGTATAGTAAAATGTAAAATGGCTGCCTTGGCTGGGATTCTCCTTCCTCAGCAGCTTGGTGCTCACTGACCCCATTAATCCAGGTGTTCATTCATCTACAGGACCGTCCTTCCATCGGCCGTAAACGGCTCACCCCACTGTGTTTGCCCGGCCCAGCCTCTCACTCCTGCTCTACCGGTGTAATGGGGGCTGCCAATGAGCTAAGTATGGGCAGCCATATAAATGAGCCTTGGTAAATGTCAAGCCTTTTAATTCTCCATTGTAATGCCACATTTGTTTTGTAGGCTGTCATTTGTTTTTAGAGTGAGCCAAACTTGTTAAACCATCCCTCCCCCCTGTCCCTATTCTCCGAGGAGTGAAAACGAGAACTGGTCATGCAGAGAAAGAAGGTGGTATAACTTAATTGGAGGTTAGATCGCTGTCAGTGCAATACATTATTGACAAAGATAACTCAACTCTCAGTGAAAGCGATGTGTAAATAGGTAAGCAATAAAAGCAGTTCTCTTATTGATTAAACTGCAGGCTGACTGCGTACAGCTGTGCACTGACTGGGCTCTTGTTCCGATGCAGACGAGGTGAGCTTTAAGGGACAGGATGCTCATGTTAATGTCATCCTTTGCTCTGAACAGCAGGGCTAATATGAGGCCTCCTCTTATGCCATTCTCACAATTTCTTCCGTCTCCTTTGTATTAAGAGAATGATCGTGTGAATTACAAATAAAGGTATGCATCTGTTGTGTGTGAGCTAATATCTGAGGGGATGTGAGCCTGCATGCGTGGCTAACACTCGTCATCCTTGTGTGTGTTCTTTGTTTGTTGCCTGTGCGTGGGTGTGCATGCATACATGATCATTTGTGTGCAAACACATGTGTCCCAGCGTCTCCACATGTTGGTCTGTTCACTCAGAGGTTTATATACAAGCCCTGCCATCGTGCAATAGCCAGACATACGTCGCAGTGCATTTCGGCTCCCTTACTTTTTACTGCATTCCCACACGCAGAGACTGTAAAAGAGTGATTTACACACAAGTGAATAAATACTGTGAGCTGGTGATACAGTCCATGCACTATAACCCTCCCCATGCTGATTCGAAAGCTCCAGTTAGTCCTAGGTTACTTTTAAGAGGGTCAGAGGAGCATGTTTGTTTAGCATCCCAGCAAAAACTGTCAGTGGATTGTTAGTATAGTTGCCAAGGGGAATGAAAAACAAAATTATTCAAAACAGTGCAAGTGCCAAGACATTACAGGGATCAAAGTCAACAAGGTAACAGCTACTCATGGCGACATGTAAGGTCAATATTAGCACTGATAACTAATTAAACTAAGACAACTGCCTCAGCCAACAGTTGTAAATAAATGAGACAATATTTTGGAGGAAAGAGTGATGAGGAAAGGAGAGGCCTTATTATGTAGTTTGAACTCAGCCAAGTTGTATATCCAACGTCTGTCTCCATAAGCCCTGAGCACTTTATGCACACACACACACACACACACACACACACACACACACACACACACATACACACACATGCACACACACATTCCCTCAAATGACTACGGTAGCTTGTCTGACAAATTGAGCACATTTGTTCACAGGAGAAATTTTCATTGAGCAACTGGGACTTCTCCCATCTCCTGTTGTTTCTCATTCAGAGGTTTCCTCCCCTCTTTCTCAGTCTGTGGGTAGATTGTTTACAGCAGGAAGTGCCTGGCATCCCCTTACTTGGCATTGGGAGACAGTGACTTGGCTGGTGCCCGTAGCCCAACATCATTCACAGTCCCAGCGCCTGCTTCAATGTAATTCATGTGCTTTTGGGAGACATCCTTACCGGAATAGAGAGCATTTTTGTTGATTATTCCGTCTGTTTTTGATTACATCCTGGCTGGCCTCTGAGAGCTTGTGGACGATTTAGCCATCATTGCTAGATGGGTTAATGGGGCCTGAGCTGGAGGTTTATGTTGGAGTTCAAAACAGTAGGTTGGCTGAGATTGTTTGTTTTTGCAGCAATGATTACTGCACATAAATGTTGGTGTGCTATTTCTCTTCCCATGTATGTGTGCGAGCATGCATGTGCCTAGAGGTTGACATTTGTGGTTTTGAGTTATTGAATGGATTGCATTGAAATTTGGTGCACATATTAATGAACTGATCAGTCTCGGCTGTCTTTTATGTTTACTGTTAAATAGCTAATCGTAGCTTCTAAACTACGATGATGATCTTGATGAACATTAAATAGCATCAACATGTTAGCGATTTCAAGTTAAACCACTGACATTTGCATTTAGCCTAACAGTACCTATCATAGTTTTATCCTTGTAGTCTTATTCTAGTAAAGCTATAAATCATCAGATGTTTAATCCATCTCAGCTCATGCCAGTTTGAACAGACCAATCCCTGTTGTTTGCAGCAGTGATGTCGGACACACTGTAAAATAAATGATATTGGTTTCTTCAAGGTACAAACATAATTTGTGCCCTTTGATCCTTAAGATGGATGTTGCATGGTCTGAATAGTGCTAGCTTCTGCATAAGTACTCCAATTGCTCTCTGCTGATGTGCTAAGCCTACTGGGCCTGTTTGTGCTGGGTAAGCTTGTATTTCCTTGAGCATGCACCACCTGTCAGCTAGCAACACAAATGTCTGTGGATGTGTGTTTGTGTGTGTGTTTATATGTTCATGCATGGACCTTACAAGCCTGTCACAAGCAATGACTAGTGGCACAAGCCAAACCCATATGTTGGTTTTTCTACTGTATAACAGTATGGGGTTGGCACCCTCTTACTAAGGAGCTTTTAGACTGTGTAATTGTATTCCTAAAGCGTTTGTGCTAGTGTATGCTCATGTTAGTGCATGCAACTTTCCCATGGGGCTACCTGATCCTATTACATTATCTAACGCACATAAAAGGGTTAAGAGCTGTCTTCCTCTATAGTCATTAAGCCTTTTCTTAGCCACAGTAAATCATCACGGTGCCGGCAACAGCTGCTCTGATCACCTATTAAAACTTCCATAATGTGCCATGTGTTCAGAGTGGGGAGTGTAAGCGGACACTTGCAAAAAGACCCCAGATGAAGGCCATCCTGAGCCTCTGATCTGGCTCCTATGGTCAGGATAGTGAGGGAAGTAGTGTGAGATGACAGAAAAGCCTTGTCATTAAGGACAACTGCTTCAGGACTTGAAACCATGCAGGATACAACACTGATATGCCCTGGACTACATTACATACATGTTACTTGTTAGACACTTTTATCCAAAGCGACTTACATACTCAATACTGTGGGCAATCCCCACAGGAGCAATTTGGGGTGAAGTGTCTTGCCCAGGGACACAATGACATGCTGACTGCAGTGGGGTTTGACCCTGTGCTCCCCTGATCCGAACACCAACGCACTAGTCCACTGCGCCAGACTGTAAGATTTTATCAAGCCTTTAGCCCAGTTGGTTGAAGTCTTTTAAACGTATTATATTCAGAGCTGAAGAGTTCCCCCACAAATGCCTTTTAGCAGCTGAGAAAATAGTTTACTGATTGAAGCCATATTAGAGTGTAGTAGAGGAATGCAATGTGCACATGTGAAATGTCTCTTAAAATAGTCAATGATCAACTGCATCGAAAATGTGTAATTCATCTAAACCTTAACAATATCACACAGCAGCTTCTGCAGAGGTCCACACCAACCCGGTTTGCAGCAGAGAATTTGACCAAAGGCTCTTTCATTCCCCTGAACTGTTGAGGTAAAGTGTGTGGAAATCAATAGCAGGACCAGCTAGCTGGACGACTGTCAATGTGTACAGAAGCGCACACTCAGGAGGCCCGTCTCCATGGAGACACAAACAGGGCATGATACTGCCCTCAGGTGAATTCTCTGTGTGGCTCCGCAAGCTGAATTGGTCCATTTAGGTTTCTTTTTTTCTTGTCTACATCTTTGTCTTTCTCTTTTACTTTCTCCCCTACTGTTCCGCAGCATGAGCTGGGGCCGACTTTTCTATCTCTTTCTTTTACTCACTCACTTTCTGTTTCTCTCCCACCGACAGGGAGAAAGGCAAAAATGCAGGAGAAGATACAAGGTGAAATTGGCTCTCTGTACATAACTGTCACAAGCCATTCAGAGGATGGATGCTGATTTGTGACTGCCAAGGTTGCAGATATGTTTGTCCATTGATCTCATACCACAGCCCATGCATGCTGTGATCTTCCCTTCCCTCTCTCTGGCTACATTTCTTTCACCTTTTTTGTCCTCACCGTTCTTTAACATTTTCTCTACTTCTTCTTCTCGCTCAGAAAAGAAGATTGTTTATCAGACCTCTCACCTCTTTATTGTACACACTGTATATGTCTGTGCTTCTGTTTTCTGCTATCATAAGGTACATTTAGTGCTTTGAGCTTATTTCAAATTTAGCACACCAACCCCAATGGATTTGTTTGAAGAAAATGAGAGATGTCTCCAAAATGTCTGATCAAAGCCTGGCATAGTTGCCAAGGGGCTTCAACTCATGTTGATAAGATGTCCAAGTGCCAGTCATGGAGCTTATGACTGCCTAGTATCTAAGCAGATTGTATAT
Organism: Dissostichus eleginoides; assembly: GCA_031216635.1. Taxonomy (NCBI): domain Eukaryota; kingdom Metazoa; phylum Chordata; class Actinopteri; order Perciformes; family Nototheniidae; genus Dissostichus; species Dissostichus eleginoides. Next base: position 17,354,516 of record CM062277.1, read on the forward strand.
TTTTAAGTGCTAGATATATTCGAGAAGGAGAAGAGAGCGAAGCCATCCATTAACGGACATGGATGTGTTTAAGGACTCTGGCAACCAGCACTGGGGGCCTGGCAGCTGGGCATAATTATTTTATATCCTGCTATGACTGGCACTTTTACACACACACACACACACACACACACACACACACACACACACACACACACACACACACACACACACACACACATACACACATGTCACACACACATAGGCATGCCTGCATGAGTTCATGGTCTGTCTCTCCCTCTTTATGTCTCTTTCTAATATGCTCACAACTTGTGCTATTATACATGCTGAGATCCCTTTTCATCGTGGGTAGAGCTACTACAGAGCTAAACAGGAAAAAAGTGTGTGTTAGTGTATATGTATGTGTTGGTGTGTGTGCGTGAGTGTCTAGAGCTAAAACTGCTTCATGCAAGTGTTTTCATCACCCTGAGACGTCTACAGAAAATCTGCGAGTATTAGTTTCGACCACCTGCATCCTAGAATGTGGGAGATTATTATTTTCTTCTTTTATTATATATATATATATGTATATATAAAAGCTTCCACATTTTTATTCAATTGAGTGCATTATTCAATCTGGGTGTTTGACTAGCATCACAAGTCACTTATCCATGCAAATATCCACCATTATTATTGGTATGGGCCATTAGAAACAGGCCATCATGGTTACGGTATCACCTGAAAAATATCCATATATCTATTTGTTGCAGGAACAAATGCAGGGTAATGGGAGTAATAATTGTATCTACACTATCAGATCGAAAACATTCAAATAAAAACAACGGAGCGTAAAAGGGTATTAAAAGGGAGTGGGATCTCTAACCCTATGATCACTGTACTCACTTGTCTGATAAAATAGCAGCATGAACTGTCATTTTGTCATTCATATACCTCGAGTCTGAATTGCACATTCAAAGATTTCACCAGTTATTTTAAAATGGGACTTTTAACGTATTGCCAAGGTTGATAATCATTCATATTTAAGGAAATACTGTGTGCAATGCTATGTGAAACACCTCTAATCATGCGTCCAGGCAAAACTTAAAAAGGAAGAGACAAGGTAGACCGATGCACATATTAGCACTTGTATGCACATGAAGGAACGTAATGACACAGACAGGCGCATATTCTATTGGCCTCGAGTGGTAGCTATTGTATTGTGATAAATGGAGGGCCTCCTGCCCCTATATCCACAGGGCCCTGCAGCGGTCTACTGGGAGCATGGGGATGCTTGGTGGCCTTTCTTCCAGGCTTCATCCCTCCTGACTCAGCACCAGCTGTGCACAGCAGCAGGGAAAAGGACACGCAAAGGGTACAAATAATTCTGTCGAGATTCATGGTATAGTATGATCCTAAGACATAGTTAGACACCCATCTTTCTTTCCCTGACAGCTAACCAGGCAAAGCGTTTCAGAGGAAAGACCATCATGCTCTGTGGGATAATGGACCTATGGATGATGTCATGTAGACGCAAGATTTATATGGGGTACTTACAGAAAATGTGCCGAAATGGTAAAAATGCAGAATGATTTGTAATGACAAACTATAAAAGCCCTGTTTCAGTGTAAAGATGTTTGTGGCCGTTTATTCTAGATCATCTGGATATAATTGCTGCTTGTTTAAATCACCGCAGAACTGCATCCTGTACAGACACACTTAATCAAAAGCTGAAGTTGGCAAATTTGTCTTGCGGTTTGAAGACAATCTCTGACAGTTGCTCTGGCTGACTCTATGCCCAGAAGCCACTGTGGCATTAAAGGAGACTGCGCTTTACGGCCACAATGGCAGGCGTGCCACCGGAGCCAGGCAGTGATCATGGTAGCGCCCATGGTGGGCTGTCAGAGAGAGCTGTGTGGCAGCACTGTGTGGTTGAAGTGCCTGCTCTCCCCATAATGGAACAGCTGTTTGGAGCGCCGTGCACTAGGGCGCTGGAGCACAGAGTAAATAGAGGAGAAGAGCAATGTAAACAGAGATGGGATGGCGGGAGCTGCTACTGTGAAAGGGGGTAAACACCCCAGAGAACTAGACGGAGAGGCTGTCAACACAGGAATGCACAAACACCACTACACAGGAGGGTGTGGAAAGAAAGGGGGTGTAATGGGGAAAAAGGAAACAGTGATGCTCTTCTCCAGCCTCAGGTTCCCATATAATACCTGGCCATAATATTTAAATTTTGATGAGACGGATAATCATTTGAGTTTATATAAGAAATTGAAGTCTTAATACTAACCTGTGGGTTAGTCATCAACCCAACGCCCTAATTTGATTAGATTTTGGTTGTAACTGATTAATTGAGCTAACAGCTGATCTCCTTCCTAAGGGGGGCAAAAGCCTTTCTTTGTTATTTATGAGACGAAGAGCGTTTCCAGCTGTCCTGCACTTACAACTGGGATAAAACGAGAAGGCGCCTGACCCCTTTTATGACAGGCTGTAACTTTGCCTGCTGCTGGGTCAATAGAGTACTGTGGACAGTGAGAAAAAAAACGGTGGCTGTTGGCAAAGTATCGTTTTAAACAAGGAAGACATCCATACTTGTGAGATCAGCCCTTGATTAATGCCGGTGACAATCCCCTGATTACACACTAGTATTCTGTGATTGCTGCCACGCTGTTTAAATACATATCTGAGATAGCTGAAGATGGAGTGGCTTTTAGATCTTTTTTTTCCCTTTAAACTATAACGCTCATTGGGAAATTACCCGTAAGCGGACAATCCTCCTTAAATGTATACTCGCACAGTGATTTCAGCTTTCTGAACATCTCCTTTATTTTATTTTCTACGTTTATTTAGTCATGGAAACACTACAGCTGTATCACACAACAGAAGGAAAGTATGAAGTGTTTTTTTTTGTTTTTGTATAAAAGATGACAAGACTTTAAGCCACAAACAACAGGGCCAAAGAGACTATGATATTGAGTCATTTATTTGTTATGGTGTCGGGGCCATGTAAACAGGGAGGCAATATTACATCAGAGTTTTTGAGCAACATATGTAGCGAGGAGCAACCGTAATCCCATGTAATACTTTGAAAAGCTCTTTTAGCATAGCTGATACAGAATCTTTACAAGCCACCAATAATGAGCAACAGAGAATTGGATTAGGGGTGGCATGGCTGGATCTGGGCCATGGCAAGCAGCACACAGCACTTAGTGACTTGGCTGTGTGCTGGCACATGTGTCTATACAACACAGGAGTATACGTATTAGTCCAATGTATCCCTATGAGGAAGTGTAGGCATTTGCTAACAGCAGTTAGCACAGCATTGAAGCCACCTCTGAAAGCCTCCTACTAAGCATGCTGTAAACATGTGCACAGTTTAAGCTTTTGGAAACCTTATGCACTTAATATTGTAAAGTGTCCTATTTGTCCCTAAACAACATGATGGAGGTCTTATTTAAAATCAAATGCACCTAAATATTTCCAAACTGGCATTTACACATTTTATATTCACTTAACAACTACATTTCAGACTTATCTGAAAGCCCCTCTCTCCAATATTTGTATGAGTCCAAAATGTCACGATCAAAGATGTTTTTCCCGCCGAGGCAGCACTTTTGCTTTACTCCATAAAATAAATGCTTGAAAGCTTCTACTAGTTACTTCGGCATGCAGTATAGTTGAGGTATCATGCATTGGCCGTAACTGCTCCATAATTGATATTCTCAAAAACGATCTTTAGGGCTTTACTGCCCTTTGAGAAGAAGCAGCAGTCAGCGTCTGAATGATCTGTTTGTCCTGCTCTCTTCTCCCAGCACCTTGTTAAGACCCAAGGCCTCACCTCAACCCTCCTGCTACACACACACACACCAGTCTGTCTGTCTGTCCCCTGAACAACCCCCTCACAGTCAGAGGCCAGACAGGGTCGAGCAGAGGGCGAGACATTTATGAGGTGTAGATATTTGTGCAGGAAAGCATTCCTCCTGTTGACACTGAGCAACACAGTCTGGATGCTGGGCGAGCTGAACCAGACAGGCACTGAAAAGTAAGACAGGCAGAGCAGTTTGTCGAGTGAGAGGTAACAGAATCCAGGTTGTAGACTTTAAAAATCTGGTCGCAATGAGGAAAACGATAAAGAATTTTGGGGCATTGACCTGTTTTAGTGACCTTATCGTTCCCATGCAAAGTGAATGTTTGATTGGCTTAATTCAAAGCATGTAATTGGTCAAAAAATGTCCACTACAACTGAAATTGTCTCATTAGATCCCTGATGAATATTATCTTGACTATGTATCTCTTAGTAAAGGAGTGTAATGAAGCAAAACCTTCTCAAAGCATGAAAATAACCTTAAGGCCCCCATCCACCCACCCTTAACCCTATCTTCAGCTCCAGTGGTGAGTCCCTCCCACCCCCATGCTGATGGTGCAGGAAGGACCATGGCTCCGACACGGGGCAGTGGCCATAGTCAACACAAAAGGTTGTGGTCATAAACAGAGCTGTTTGTGTTCACTGGGCTGCTGTTGGAGATGACTGATGTGCCCATTAGCCCCTGTCTGGGCATTAGGGGGAAGGGGGGAGTGACACTCAGGCTCCATGCAGGACAAAAACATCCCTGGGCCTGCAGAGAAAGGTCACTGACCCATATTGTGTCTCCTTTAGGCCCAGCCAGTGGTTATATCTGTGATTCAGGTTACAGAGATTGGCTTCGTCAAAGCTGATGAGCAAGTATGCAAATGTGCAAATGCTGTAGGTTAGGGATGATGTTGTGTGAAAGAGGCATTTACCTGCTGCTCCAGGCTGTGGATGGAGGATGTTTATATTGCAATTGCACTATTGTAGACAAAGAAGTATGGAAATGCTACACTGTGTCTTTAAGTCAAACTACACAAATAAGCTGTTTTCAGTGTAAAAGCTTATCGTATGAAATGTAGTATTCTTATTCTTCCACTAGATAGCGCCCTCCTTTACATCTATTCTTTATTAAGGTGATGTGAAGAACGCCTCTAAAAATCCCTTTTATTTTGATCAGAAACAAATATCTAATTTAAATAAATTGTTACATTTCTGTGTAATCGTATTTATTTTTATATCTATAAAAAATCTTCATCCTATACAATACATTTGTAAAAAAAATGCAGCACAAATACAGAAATTACAAATGTACAATTATTTAAAAACATTAACACACTCAACGCTGACCGATATGTTCAGGGGCGCCTTTTTCTCAGTTTTCTATCACACACCAACAAGAACCAGTTCTTTTAAATAAAAAATTAAATAAAAAAACAGGCACATGAATCACAAAAGTTCACATCTATCTCTGAATCAGCCATCATCTTATTTACACAGCTTGGCAGCTAAACCCAGTAGGCTTTATTTGATGCTGTGACAGATCTGTCTCTATTTACTAAGGAACTCAAATCTCATATAAACTTAGTTCAGCCAGAGACACTTACATCAAAGGATTTATCGCAACAAATACAATAATTTGTCAGAAAAGGGTCTTGTGCTTTACAAATTATTCCAAGTAGCCTCAAAAATCTAAGTAGCCTCACAATCCTAAAGGGAGCACATTAAAACTCCCTCAGGGGTATAGAGAACAGAACCTGGCTCATGCTCTACATATAAATGAGATATCTGATGCACATAATGCACGAGTAAAGAGCTGCCATTACCATGTGTGGTAATAAGAAACCAGAACACGTGGAGTTTGGGGAATGGTGAACTGAGAAATCAGCTGTGCGATAGGTGAGGGTTACCTATTATTTTTCCCGCAATGGCAGCAGAAGTTATTAAAAAATAATGAATGCAAGTTAGTCAAAATACTCCTAATTAGTCATCTTCCTGTTGATTGTTCAAAACAAATGGTACTGATCAGCTAATGCCTTGTAGCTCTGTCTGAACTAGTTACTCCATTTTTGTTAATAAGTACTAAGGGTTTTATTCCTACTTAAAAAAACAAACCTGTTAGACATTTGTGAGACAAATGTACCAAAGCACTAGGCTGGTCTGTTCTTTAAAAACAGTCTCTTTGGTATAATTTTGTGTCGAGAAGTCCCATTTAGATAAAAAAAACAACCACATTTGATTCTGTCTTTCAAAGGCAATATCTTAGTTATTACAAAACTGTTTAACATAAATATGTTGATGGGAGAAGGTAGGTGCAGTGAGATGAAGAGGACACAGCCAGAATAATAGAATTAATTCACAGAGGTTTGCGGATGAGAAGATCCAGTGTTGCTTTATTTCTTTTCACTAGATGGCCTCTACAAGACCAGCTTTATTTAAGAAATGCAAATGCGACATCACATCAAGAAAAACAATGTCACATTCTTATAAAGCGCTCTTGGCATGAACAAACAGCAACAATGACAATAAATAAAATGTTGGCGAATAAAATTAAACTTTGTCAACAAAGAATACTCAGGATTGCATATCAAACAAGACAGAAAATAGACAAAATGTACTTGGCACAAATTAAATAAACACAAGTCATTTTCAGATTGAGTGAACCTACTCTATGTCCATTGCTTTGTGAATCTGATTGTCCTTCACAGTTAGCATTGAGTATGTGCGTGCACTGTACAAAATAGACACAGATGGCTGATGAAACTAAAATAGACTAATTCCAACACATCGTCAGTACTCAACATCTTACTTTGTCAGTACCTTGACCTTCATAGTCACATTCCCAGGTGGCATTTTGCTGCATGTTTGCACTACTAAAAATCTGCATGTACATGTGCAAGAAACCATTGTCACAATTCAAAGCCAATACATACGCACATAGTGGAGGACAAGTATTCTATAATTTACCAGTGATTTCTGATTCGAGTTCAATACAGGTGCTTGACATATGTTAAATTGAAATAAAGGAAATAAAGATATTAAAAGACACTTTGGTATTTTGTAGGACGTAATGTGACAAACTGTGTTCATTTAACACATTTTCACTAATAGACCCGGTCTTGTTCTAAATTGATTTGTGTGGACATGATTATAGTGATGCCAGGACACTCATCACACACAAATATTGTGTCAAAATATTATACTCATAACATTTATCTTAAATAATTTTTGACCCGTGACTGCAGTCCAGTGGGATCTGCCTTGTGATGATGACCAACTGAGAAGTACATAAATAAAAACGTGTTTTTTAAAAGGACAATAGTAATGAAAAGTAACAGAACACTTTTACGAAAAAAGCCACTTGACCTATTTTTTTTTTTAAACAGGATGACCCCTCTCTCTCAGAAAGTGAGTCTTGTCCTGTTATAGAATAAATCCTTCTGTCTTTGTGCTCCGTCTGTCTCAGCAGGGCATATGCAGTGCAACACTAACATCTCCAATCTTGACTTCCCAAAGCTAAGGAAAAACAACTTAATGTATTCTACACCCATATAAAAATAAATCAATCGCAAACATGGAAAGATACATCTCATATATACAATAAACTCCTATATAAAATACCTTTTATATACATATAGACAACAGACAACAATACAATAATTGACCTATACAATGTACACCTGAACAGTTAAGACAGGCGAGAGGTACTGAAGTGTATGGCTTGATTGGGAAAAATTCAAAATATTTACAGACATCAACTTTACATCCTTTACATGTTTTCAACTTCCCTGGAATGAAGAGGTCTAGGTAAAGCCCCATGCCTCATTTTTGTTTCCATTCCCTTAGGTAAGGCTACCTTTTAAGAATTGGTCCACAGAGACTACTCAGCCTCATGATACTTTCACAGTTCAATGCACTCTCAGCTCTCCTTTGGTTACACATGATAGGAGCTAGAAACATGAGTCCTAAAACCATGTATGAAGCTGTCTATCACATAGACCCATTAAAAAGAGATTAGTTAGATGATATAAAAACCTTACATATTGAATTTTGTTATGTCCAGGAATACCCAGACTTTATTCTATTCTTCATGAAAGGTTAAACCAGTTATTGACAAGCCCTTCACTTCCAAGAAGAGGTTGGAGGCCAATAGACTCTAGTGTGTAACCTCAGACAGCCCTGCTTTGGTGCTGATATTCTTTTCCATGGGTCCACAAGGCATACCCAAGAAATACTTGTTGTCTTCGCAGACTGGATGGTCTTGTTGGTAGAGTCATGGACTTATATCCTCCCTCCAAAGGAGTCCTTCAGTAGTGTCCTCATGGAGGTTCAGCACAGGATTGAAACTCCTTCAGTAGTTACCAATTGACCAGCGGTGGGATCGTACGTCCCAGCCAGGTAGTAAAGGTCTGGGAAGGTACTGTTCGGCTTCTGATTGTGAGTCAGACACTCATACTCCTTCCTGCTCACTACCTGGCACTTATGAGAGATTGTCTGGACGTCATTCTCATCCTCATGACACGACTGGTACAGGGCATGCTGTAGAGGGAAAGCACAGGGTAAGTTGCATTGTATTGTTTATGAACCAACAGAGAAAGAATGTAATTCTAACAAATAACTAACAGTCTCCGTAAAATGTTATCCTCCATAGCGGCTCACCTTGCCATCTCGATGCCGCTTGCCAAGCTTGGTTTCTTCAGGGTGGTAGAACCATTTGACTTTGACCACCATGTTAGAGGTCCAAGATTCCCACAAGTTCTCAATTTGACCTACATATGGGAGGTTGGGACGTCCAGCGGAGAGGAACACAGCACAGTCACCCACACTTACTGTGTCTCTGCCTCTCACAATGGCCTTGTAAAAAAGCTTCCTCGCCTTGCCCTTTAGACCTCGCCGCTGTGGAAAACAAGACGTATTAACAAATATTGTTTGACGATGAATATGTCTCTTGACCTAATGATTTAGTATTGGAAGATATTATGAAAGAAAAGCGGATATATCTTTGCTAAAATCATGCAGTAGAAGAATGGGCAAACTATTCCTACCTGTGTAGGGTTTCCTGACCACCTCCACATTGGTCGTCCTGCAAGGCACGAAGACATCTTGGGCCTTGGAACAAATGAGGTTTCCTCTGGAAGCATCCTAGGTTTCTTTACAAAATCCTTTGATGATTTAGAGGTGGAGCTTGAGCTTTCTTTCCTCTTTAGGGACTTGCTTGTGGAGACCTGGTTCGGGGGGCCTCCTTTGACATTAGAAACAGCCACAGCTTTGGCCACAAAGGAGTGCGAGTGTGGCCTTGAAGAAGTTGAGGGTTCAGAGGGTTGTAGAAGCCCCCGGTGGGAAGTTAGACAACTCTGAAGCATCAATGTAGAACTGTCCTCATCTTCTGAGCTGTAGGAGGAATCATTGTCAGAGGAACACAGGCTGGAACTAGAGAGAGAGCCTGAAGAAGAGGAGCTTGAAGAACCAGAAGACGATGAGGAGACAGAGAGGCGAGACAGGAAGCGGCCAGCCGTCCTTAGTCCTCCTGAGGCTGCAGCTACTGCAGCCCTCCTCCTCTCTTCCTCCTCATCATCTTCATCATCATCATCCAGATCAGAGTATGAGCTGTGACACTCTCTGTGAGAGCTGAAACCCAGGTCGCCATATTCATCCATACGCAGAGAATAAGAGGGCTTTCTTTGAGGTGTGGTTTCTTTCAGGAGGAGTTCTACTTTGGAGGCACCACCCTTTTTGTTGTCTTTAACCAGCAGCACTGGGTGAGAGTACGACTCTGTCCTGGGCATACCATTCACACTTGAAGATCCAGCTCGCAACATTAGAGCTTTGCTATTCTTTGTCTTAGGCGAGGTCACTCCCTCATGATCTAACTTGACTAAGAACTCTTGTCCAGACTTTCTGCTCCTTGGAACCACAAGGTCATCTTGCCTGCGCTTCTGGGCATACAGCCCACTTCTTGGGCCCTGAGATAAACCTGGACCTGACCCTGAAGACTGAGTACAAAAAGAGGAGTAGCCATTTGCAATGCTGCTGAAAGAGTCCACCTCAAAAGAGCTGCTGCTGAAAAGGCCTTTGGCTGGGATGGAGGACATTGGCTGGGTCCTAGACAGGGGAAAGAAGTCATCTTCTGTCCCTCTTAAGACCTTCCTGGGTGTCCCATTAAGCTGAAATAGGTTGTCCGACGACCGCTTCCTGTTGTTGCTCAACGAAGGCCAACCCAAGAAAGGTGAAGGACTTTTATTGGCATTCTCAGCCTGCTGTTGCTGCTGCTTTTGTTTTTTACCAGAACCCTTTGGCCTCCCTAGAGTGAACAAAATGTAATACTTTAGAGAAATATTGCAAATTATGAAACAGGTCTCTTGGAACATTTCATTTGATGTAATACTGCAGCCATAAAGAACAATGCTACCCCATATACACTATGAGGGAATTTAAGGTGAAATGAAGAGTTGCGGGGTATTATTCTTACCAGGTCTTCTTTTGTGGACAGTTAAAGTTTGGCTATTTGTTAAAGTGTTGATGATGTTGAATCGGTCTGAAGGTCTGCCACTGAAAGGGGCCTGCTCCAGACTGGAACTCCTCCTGACTGTTTTCTCACTGGGTATATGCAGGGCAGGGGATGACTCACCACCTGATGAACAAGAGGCAGACGCTTATTAACATTTACTTTCAGGTAGACAATAGAGTGCAGCATGGAAGGGAACATCCCCAGTTCCAAAGAATAGGAGACACCTACAGCGAATCTGGTATCCTGGAGGCAGCAGGCGGATGTTTGGGAGAGAAATCTTCGCTCTGTCTCCATCATCAAACTCTACCATCACTCCTCCTTGCTTCCCTTCATCAGATGAAGCACCTGCAAGAGACAAGAGCACAACATGTTGTTTAAACATACAACTGAATATATGGTTTAAGATACATAGGTCACACGGGACAAACGGATATAGAAAGAGCTGTTGTCTCACCTCTGCGAACGTAACCTGGGTATAAGCAGCGTGAACGTTCGCTCCAGAAAGCACACACCCTGGTTCCTTCATTGAGTATAGCCTCCGACTCTGGCCGTACATCCAGCACCTGAAGGCAAGACCAAAACATAATTAGGATTCATTACAGCGCACACACAATCGCACACAGACAGACAGACAGACATGCATGCACAACACACTCGCTTACAAACAGTGAGAGAGCCTTAGAGCATTGTGCATGGGCAGCCACTGTGCCACATTACCAAGCGGCACTTATCTCATGCCAATGTGCCAGTCAGGGCTGAAAGGAACGGAAGCCATGATGCAGTAAATCCTGACTTGCTGAGTAATACTAAAGAGGGCCTGAATAGAGGGCTTGTGATTGCAGGTTGCCAGATCCTCCCTCCAACAATGCAGGCAGCCCCAGCATCCGCCACTCACTGGGGGCTCTTTCAGGTTGCTTTCATTTACTGTTGCCATGGCGAGGGACCCTTTGACTGATGAGGTGTGGATGTGGGTGTGTTTAGAGTGTGTATGTGTGTGCATGGGGGAGGGTGAAGGAGCACGGTGGAAATCGGGGCATTGGTGTCAGAGTCAAATAAATGGCTTTGGGACTAATTTAAAAGACAAGAAAGTGGAAGTATGGCATAATTAGGACCAGCTGCTATCTAATGAGCGTTTAAATAAGTTGCCAGAAGTGCTTTGTGTGAAGCTGCTGGGAGAATTGGTATGAGCGAGCTTACATGGATGAGAGACAGAGGAGGCAAGTGGTCAAATACTAAATGGACTAATATGTGTGGTCCTCCAACAACAGGAACCTGATGAAAACTGATCTTTTTTACATTACATTTCATTTAGCTGACGCTTTTATCCAAAGCGACTTACAATAAGTGCATTCGACCAAGAAGATACAAACTTGAAGAAAACAGAATCATATAAGTACATCAGGTTTCATAGAGCCAAAACATTTTAAGTGCTACTCAATTGGCTTTAGATAAGCCAGTCCTTTGTTAGTTTATAAGTGTTTTGTTAGTATGTAAGTGCTTAGTTAGTATATAACTTCTTGACGACAGTTGCAATAATGCTTGGCCATTCGGGAGATATAACTGTAGATTTATTTTGAGTGCTCTTGAATTTATACTGAAAATAAACAAAAACCTAACGCTGTACAAAAGTAGTTTGTTTAAGAAAGTAATTGAATCATTTGCAAGTAATGAATTAATCTGGTTATTTTGAGCAAGTGTTACAAGAGAGTTAAAAATGCCAGGTTTTAAAATTTCCCGTTAATAATTACGTAACATTTTATCCTGCTTTGACTCAAAACATTAACATTATGGCTAGTAATTCTTCAAGGGTTTAAAGGAGAAAGTGTTGCCAGTCATTTGATTAAAAAAGAAGCAGCTCACTTATAATTCATGTTACCATGCCTTGCTGCTTTTCCTTTCCCCCATTTAGAGTGACAGCAAAAGTTATTAATCTAAGGAACAATGTTGCAAAGTCAAACTCTGCTCTACTTACTCTATTGTGTGCAAACACCACGTCCTGTGCCCTGTTTGGCAATAGTGAAGTGTGGGTATGACGTATTTGCTTTAGGTGACCTAGCTGCTACTGTATTAGTGCATGATGACCAGCATCCTCCAAAAAAATAGGACAAAGGTCACCTGCTGAAGTAAACACTATAACTTTATCCCGGTTACAAAGCACACCAAGAAGCACATGTTACCTAAATGCAAATGTACACCAGCCAAGACTGTGATGCGGTTTCTACAGTGTATAATTGTCTAATTTCATGAATGACTTGCGTAAACTGTAATTGTATCTTAATTTGAGTGAGAATTACAGATCCTAACGATCTTGTGGTTTAGGGAAAGAAAAATCAAAACCACACCAGCTGCAACTGAAAAAGAAACTAAAACGGGTGAACAATTTTATTGTGAAATATAGATTATGTGTGGTAAAGTTGGATAGCTCTACACTATTGGATCATTTCCAGTCATCATTAGCTACCCTAACCCTCTTTAAACGCCATTTTGTTTGTATTGATCTGATCCTCTAAAGTAAACAACTATTTTACTCAAGCAGCAATGAGATGTTAAGTTATTTCATTTAAAATGTGAGTGGATCCAGGTGTTTGTAGGATTATCTCACCCACACACACTCACAAACCCAAAGATCCTGTCTCACATATGTTCATATGCATTTAAAGGGTTTTAATGGCCTCAATGGCCCTGAGAGACTGTCAAGGGAGGTTTAAAGACTGAAAACTAAAGGACCAGCAGAGCTACAGAGAGGCTGAAAGGCTATGAAGGATTGCGGCGGTTGAGAAGGATGTTTAGGAGAAATAGAAGTGTTGAGTGACCAAGAAGACCAAACAAGTGATGGTTTTTCCTGTAGCAAAGAGTGTTTTGTGCAGCAGGGTGAACTTACAACTTCCTGTAGCAGCTGCTCCAATGAATAGATTCTTGGGCCGTTTCCTCTTTCACCGTAGATAACAATGCTAAAGCTAGAGAATAAAGCACAACAGAGAGAGAACAATATATTTTCAGATGCTTGTATTATGCTTGCCTTGCTCACATGTCATATGTGACTCCCACTCAGCTGTTGTTAAAACATCTTTCTGCTGCCTGAGCCAGGAGAACCAAATAAACACTCAATTAGGTATGGATGGCGTTTTTAAGCTAAGGAATGACATTAAGATGGATACAAAATAGGCTAACTTGGATACTGGTGGACACTTCTAGTCCCATCATGCTAAATTCCTCTTTCCTTTATCCTTAAAGAGCCTTACCCATTACACCTTGTGGGCCTGACTGCAGTATAGTTTCATTATATTCAAGAGAAGGCAGACATTTTTATTGCCAATATCTCCAACACTTGCCAACTCACATCGAAACCTTCCAGATTGATATATAGCACAATAAGTAATATTATTAATTTGACTTTGACATAAACTGCCCCTTTAATTATATAATTCTTGTGATTTCAACCTCAACAACCTCCTTAAATGAATAGAAGAATATGATTAAGATATGTAAATGAGGTGTGTTAAAACCCTGCTATATCACTTGAACTTCAAATGTGTGCTTACATGTCTGGGAGATCCAGTGTGTGGATCCTTGCAGCGTATAGTAGCTCATCCTCTTTGCAGATCAGCACCTTCAGTCCATCAGTCAAGAGCTCTTTGGTCAGGACACAGTTGGGAACTGTATAAGCAAAAGGCAAACATTGCATTTAATAATTCACCACATCACTGAAACTAGCTTCAAACACTGTTGCAAGATATCCTGTGTAATCTCTTGCCTTCCGGGCATTTTTTGCTGTAAGAGCAGCTGCTGTCCTCCTCTTCTTCTGAGAAGCTGCTGCCGTCCATCTGAAAGCCCTCATCGGCCGCAAAGCTCTCCAGCAGCAGACTCACTGCTCGCCCCTTTGGCTGTAAAGTACAACAGAAGGGACGCACAGAAGAATAAATGGATTTAGGAATGGATACAAAATAAAAGTGGCAATGGATAGTGTGATAGGAAAAAAAGGAGAAATTGTTTAGCATGGTACTCAAAGTAGCAATTAGACGCAGGGAGCTTCACAGCGCCTGTACTATCTCCTATCAGTAGCCTTTTTTTACACTGTCACAGCAGAAAGTGTGAGCCGCCCCCCCTTCTCACATCTCTTCTCCTATCCTATTCTCCCCTAAGATTACTCAGCAGGAGGTTGGGCTATGTGCGATGTACTTTTAATAGTTCTACAGTAACCATCCTTAGGGTGAGAAAACTGGGACAGTAAGACATCACCAGAATTGTTAATAGAATGTAGGAAGGAGTTTTTGAAATAGGATTCTGTTTGGTGGTTTGCTTGTTCCTTGTTGAGTGAGGATTGAGTGCTTTTTGTATTCTCCGGTTCTAGTACCTTCTGTTCCTTGGTTATTCGTCCCTTGCTGTCTTCAGTCTGTGAAGATGTTGCCCCAACCGACCAGCAATTTCTTCTCTGTTAATGAGAATGTACAACGTGAATTGTTAAATATCACCACTATAGTCCCAGTAATTTATGTGCAGAATTGTTATACCATTAAAGTCATTTTGAGTAGATGATTATGATGTAACATTTATATATCCAAATACTTTCTACTGACCTTATTGATGGCTCCTCTCAACATTGTGCTTTTGCGGGTCGCCCTCTTTAGCCTCTCACTGGTGGTGGTGAAGGTGGCCAGGCCCATGCCCCTCCGGTAGCGGTTGCCTCTGGTCCCGAGGCTGCCCCACCGAGGCTCCTTAGACCTGGGCCCACATGGCTTTCTGACCCCTTCAGGCCGATGGTCTTCATGCCGGTTTTTGACTGCAGGGGACAGGCCTATCCTACGAGGCGTCTTCTTCCTTATTTTGACTTCACCTTCTGCTCCAGACAGACTCTGGGATCCTGTGAAGTTCAATTAGAGAAACAGATTTAGACGAAGCCTAAAAGCCAGCGGGAGAAACACGGAACAGACGCTTCCCACGAAGATGTGGGGCAGCTTTGTTGACTCATGAATCAGTTTCAAAGGACAGTCTTACCGTAAAGCTCCTGTCTTTGTTTTTTGTTCCTGGCTTTCTGGTTGGCCTCTAGTTTTACAACAGATGATGGACTCGGACCTGTCATGCAGGAGCTAGAGGTGACCTCTCTGGGGTGTTGGATCCTGTAGTCTTGAGCATGGTCAGTATCATAACTGCCTTCCTCTTCTTCATCGTCTAATGGAGATAGCAAACAATACAGCATTAGGATTCTACTATGAAGCCGGTTTTATAAACTAACATGGCTTCTCAAATCCATCTCTTTACGTCATTACCAGCGAGTATTCACTGGCACTTCATTAGAATTAAATATCCTCTCTTAACTCTTCATAGGAATGATGTATGAAGTGTTTTCCCCTCAGTGCTATTTTATGATGTGAACCCACATGTCACAGAGCTAATGTGCATGTTTTCAAGCAGCTCTTTGACTCATGCAGCTAGTCTCTAGGGCTGTCAAAGCATCTTACAGGCAAATGTCCACAGCTGTGGCCGCACATCTAGCCCAGAACAGCAAACAAGGCAATCGCTGAGGTGTCGAATGTCCACCAAACCCCTGTCCATTACAAAACATTTATCAACACCTATTTAATCAACTCGTGTTGCCTTCAAAGGGATTAACAAATTGACAAAAGGCCTGCTGGATTTCATAGGGTGTTTTTTCCCCAATGTTTCTGTAATAAAAACGATATCTTAGTAGTTGTTGCTTTATTTTTAACTTGTCAAATGTCCTTTAAGCACTGCAGCCATTGCTTATATATTTTCGGTAGCATTTATTTTTTCATCTGTTCTATTATACACTTCCATAACTAGCCGATCAGAGGTCCTCAATTCCCTTCAATTGTCTGTGTTTGTGGGAGTGTAGAACCCAGTTGTGTGTGTGTGTGTGTTGTGTGTGTGTGTGTGTGTTTGTGTGTGTTTACACAGTTAAACTTGCCAACAAAAATGGTCAAGAACAGGAAACCCACCCAGTGTTTGTTACTATAAGAGGACAATGTTTTATTCATTTGCTGTGGTTACTTTAATTTACCATCACGGTATTTGTCTCATAAGTAGCTCTCAGTAGTCTCTGCCTCACCTTGATCAGAGGAGTCACTTTCTGCAGGGGAGCTCTCCCCCTCTTCCATTGCCTCCTGCCTCTGGCCACGGAGATTCCTTGCTCTGGGACGGGAGGAGCCCTGTGTCGGGGTGGTGGATCCCTTTTTACGTCCACGGTGCACTAGTCCAGACCAGATATCTTGGGGGCCACTGTCCACACTGGCTGCTGAAAGAAATTGCAAAAAACAATTACATATCTAGGTTAAGAATGAAAATAAAACACTGCACTGTGCATATTAAAACCAAACGGTATGAGGTACAATCATTACTATTGTCTGGCAGCATCTACCTGTGTCACTTTGTCCCCCAGACTCTCGCCTGAACTCAGGTTTGCTTGAGCCCTGGCTTCTGTGTCCATGCTTGGGGTTGGAGTTGCAAGGCGAAACCTCCTTGTCCCTAGAGCCCGTCCCTGAGAGAATTTTTTTACCCTGGGCTTTCTGTTTGAGCTGAGTCACATCATCGGCCAGCTTGGAGCTGAGAATGCTGTGAAGACTGCTTTTTCTGCAGCCCTGTGCTTTTATCTGCTGCAACAGAGAGAGATGAGAAAGCCAGTTACACTCCTGGTCACAGCAGCTGCAAAAGCATCAGAACGTCAGAGGGAGAAGGCTCTCATTTGTTCTGACACAGGGAAGAAAAAGGAACAGTAGAAGCTCCAATGAAAAAGATATTAAGACAGAGAGCAGAGGATTTGACTCCTGAGGGTAGCAACTAATTAGGAATAGTGTGCAACAAAAGAATATATCAAAAGCAAAGAAACAAAGAGTGGTCTCTTTAATTTCATGTTGCATAAAGGGCAACACGGAGGAGGACAAGGGGATTCTGACCTGTGTGCTGCTGAGGCGCTCAAAGCCTTGACTGGACAGCCTCTTCTTCCTTCTCTGGCTGTCTCCGCCCCCTCCTAGGTCCTCAGGCGACAGAGCAAGCCCCGCCCCAATCGACCTGCCAGTCAAAACAAGGGAGAAGCATTCATTAGAAAAAGAACGTCGGTGGTTTGAAAGAAAAAGAGGGGGTAGGACATCACAGGGGGAAACGGAGTTGAGTCACCTCTCTCTGGGATCTAATAAGTCTCCTTTCTCTGTCTGATGAACAGCATGACAAAAAAGGACATGGAGAGCCCGGTGTCTGAACCATACACTTGAAAAAATTGTGATCTAACAAGGAACCTGGGATTGTTCGAGGGCAGTGTGGCATAAGAAGCCTTAACGCTTCATCTGGGGAGTGTCTGTGCAGCTTGTGAAGCACTGCATTGCTTTGAAAGATGCGCTGAATGGTTGGAAGGCATTGCATTTGTATGCGGCTCTATTGTTCTCAGTAAATATCATAGCTCTCCAGTTGCATTTTCATATCACTGTGGCACACTCTTTCCCCTACGCTGAGCAGCATCACAGGCCAACCACTCCAAATGCCCTTGAATTTTCCCTCTGGAAGCCTGCCCATAGACCACACCGACGTGAGCCAGGCCATGCTCAAACAAAAGATTAACTTCCCCTCTCCTAGTGTGTGTGCAGCCGAGGAAATCAGTCACATTTACCGAGTAGGCAGGGTTTAAATGTGAAGTAGATAAATAAAGCGCATTTAACATTTCATGTTTGTTCTTTGTTGCATATTTATACAATTCTGTAACTGCACATTGTTTGGAAGCAAATGTGTGCTTAAGTGTTTATCTGAACAACGAATTTAAAATCAATTTTGTTTAAAATCATAATCAAAAGTGTGTGTCAGCGTGCATCTATAACAAAATGCAGGCGTTTGTCGGGCAGTGGGACTGTCTGCCCACTGAAGGGCGGGAGAGCGTCAGAGGCGTCAGTGAAGTGTGAGTTGTCTGTGAGGCAGATCCCGCCACGGCTTGCCTTCCGCTGCTGACAAACACAATATGACAGAGCCCCTCCCCTCGGTGGGGGGCTGAGCGTACAGTGACTAATTAAACAGAATTGATTAGCAGGGTTTGCTGGATAGCAGCAGTTCTTTCCAGCCTTCCCCCCAATCAAAGCAGCCCCACAAAGGACGCCAGGGCTCTACCACACAGGAGTAACAGGCACCCACAAAAACAAACAATCCCTGCATTAATGCCTATGAGCACACAGTTGCATCCATATCTAATTGTGCAGATGCAAAGAATGTGCGAGCAGGGAGGGTTTGGAGTTATCGCTCACTAAAACACACACACACACTTCCTGTGGTTCAAGCAAAATAAGTAGGGAGACGCCTAACGGGTGGGCTGTTACCCACTGACCCACTGCCCTCCGTCACAGCACCCAAGCATCAGTATCTTGTAGCGGCATGAGTGGCATGTGCAGTACATGCTTTTACATAACCCTGCCGTGTAAGCAACATGGGGCTAATCAGTCCCCTGTCTGCCTCTCCCTTGTTCAGATGTGTCCTGTCATTCTCCTCTGCATTGTACACACACATCAACAAAAGGGTGAACAGCCTGGCTGCCTCAAAAAAAGGTGCCTCTGCTGCGGCTTACTGTATTGTGGTCTGCAAAAAACCACACAAACCCCCTGTCGGCCCCCCCACCCACCCTCCCTCCCTCCCTCCACTGTACTTTGCTGCAGGGCCCTGGCCCCTTACCCTTTCATTTTGGTGTCATTGTCACCCAGCATCAGTGTCTGTACTCGGATCAGTGCTGGCCTGGCGAGGGGGCAGGGGTACATGGATGGAAGGAGAGTGGAGGTGACACCGCAAAGGGGCAGCTGGGAACATGGTGGACTGTTGCCCAGAAACCACAGCAAAGAAAGAGGAGGGGGAAGATGGAGAGAGAGGGAATGCTGCTGCTCTAAGCCTTTCAAACCCCTGATGACAAGGCTAATTGAAGCCGCACAGGAAACCTTTATCCTCTAGAACCTTTTGGTTGATCACATCCACCAAATAGCACTAACACCCCTTTTTTTTTAAATAGCTAAAACTTCATCAACCAATTTTGAGAAAGAGCAGGGTCCTTTTTCCTTGAATATCATCCTTGCAATCAGTATGGCTTCATCTGTCTTTCTTTTTTTTCCGTTGCTCTGCTCACTGTATTCCACTAATTGTTCTTTTCCTTATATGCGCATATACATAGTATTAGAGCTCTAAATGTCAGCTTATCACTGAGTGCCTGGACTGTCTGACCATCATGTTATCCTTTGGACCCCTGGTGACCCCGCAGCGCGGTTATGGCAGTGGTGTGTCACATTCCTGCTGCTGGGACAGATTACAGGAGAATTCACAGTACTCTAATTACATCCTCTGCCTGTCACTGAGCCCCCCCCCCCCCCAGCAGCCAGCTCCCCCCTACCCTGCCTAGCTAAGCTCAACACGCTCTACAGTCATGCCACATAGGTTGAAGATTAGCTGGGTTGAAGCCTAATGAGACTTGTGAGCAGTCTAGGTATGTGTAGTCCATATATCAAGCACATATAAACATTCTGTACTAGCAGATAAACCCACGAATGACACCTCAGCTGTAATACAATTAACTCCTGTGTTGGTTAGACTAGAAATGGGGACTTCCTTGAATGGTTCAGCTGTGTGTTCTCCCATTTCCTGTTTATGCCAATGAGAGGCAGTCCCTGTACTCCAGAGATACCGAGGAGTTTTTCAGGCAAGATTGGATTATAGCCAGCCAGCGTAGATGGGCTTGTGATACTTACTTGACTTTTCTTTGGCCCTCGGATGAGGACACTGGACCTGAGGTGAGGGTAGGCTTCCGCTTCCTTGGCCGTCCCGGTCCCCGTCTGGCTGGGCTTCGGGGTGTTTCCTCTTTCCTGCTTGCAAACACAGATTTAAACAGTGAGGAAAAGAGACAAAGTCTGGGATACAAAAACATATCTTAACTCAAAATGATGGCACAGCAAATAATTAAGAAAAGGTATCATCTGATACTTGAGGACAGTTGATTTTGAAAGTTTGTATTACTTTTGAAATCTCTGAATGCAAAGGGCGGGCATTAGTAAGGAGGATAGAGCCACACTCACTGATGATCGTGCTTCCTCTGAAGTTTGGCCAGCTCCTTTTGCTTCTCTTTGTAGCGCTGCTGTAGCTCAGCCAACTTCACACGCATTGCAAGTTCAGGACCGTCCATTGTTTCCATGCTACCTTTGGCCGGGCACACCTGAGGGGCACATCATTTATGGTTATTTTTAATATTAAAGACATCCTAAAATCAAAGACATTTCAACTTGATAGGGGCATTCTAATTCAAGGCATTAACACCGGGATCTTACTGGTTCATTGCGAGGTGTCCAGCTGCATTTCCTACGTAAATTGAGGATCCTGCGGGCGGGGAAGTGTCGCCCTGAACCACAAGTACTGCCTTCCTCAGAGCCCATTTCCAGAGCTCGGGCAGTGGCCAGGGTAGCAAGGCTCTGGAGGTCAAACATCAGCAGCTCATCTTCTGTAACGGGAACAAAATTATTGTTTGGGTCATATTGTGTCAATCCATGCTTGATTTTAAGAAGAGATATTTGAACAAAGCCTTAAAATGTGCCTAAAGAAGCTAATGTCTAAGTAAAAAAGTCAGTGCACATTTGGCTTTAAAGATGTCGCTTGTGATATGGCGGATAAATGGTGAGAAAGTAAGAAATTGTGCAATAAACCAGGATGAGGAACCAGGGGCATATTGTTTAAGAGGTTAAATCAATGTGGGCCAAGCTCTTCCTGTATATTCCTATCCACCTATGGAACTGACTGGACTGCCATTATGGACTAAGATAAAGGCCGAATATGAGGAGTTGCAGTGTTGTGACAAAGAAAGAATATGACATTTTGTTTGTGGAGTAACACTACCTAGAATCTTTCCATCTATAAATAAAAATACTCATCCTTTCCACTTGTTTTAGTAAAGCCTATTGTTGTGACTTGACATGTGCCACTTCGTTGAGCTGTCAACACTATCGCATCACAAAGACAACATCAGTGACTCTGGTATCAGTTGATGATACCCTTTTTATAGAACCCTCTTTTGGGAGCAGTTAAATGCATTAGGATGCTGTGGTAAACACAAAACATCCTTTTGCATGAGTAAAAAAAACACATGGCGCTTTGAAAAACAAGGAAGCTTTTAAAGGCACTTTAAAACAATGGGGTCTAATTAGCCAGGCAATGCTCCAGGGTGCTGAAAACATCGACTGCTTTTGTGATTACACACTAACTTTCAGTAACGTGTGTGGGGGAGAGAGAGGGAAGCCAATTGGTATGTCTCTCTTTTTAATGTGCGTATTTGCAATTTTGTGTGTGCGTTTGTGCACTTGTGTGGATCAAACAGCGGCGGGATGGAGAGACAGCTCCCTGAGGAAAGCTGGAAGGGAAAGAGAGGGAGCGAGAAAGGGAGGTGTGCACCCCTCAGTAGTTGTTCAGCCCTGTCCTCCTGCTTCCACTGCCTCTCCTGAGGCCTGTGCATCGTTAGAACAGCCTTTTAGAAAATAAAAGTGCCTTTAACAGACCAAAGAAGAGAAACGGCAAGCAGGCATGCAGACATCTTCTCTGGGGAGATGTTGCAATCCACCAGAGGCTCTCAAGACCAGCAGGAAGAGAGGAGTATCTGGGAGGGAACGCAGAGCGACGGAGGCTAGGCCTGGGGGGGGGAGTGGGAGTTTGTCTCAGTGGACGCAGAGGAGAATGAGGGTAAACTACGGGAATGAGGTGCATTGTGCTGATAGGATTGTGTTTTTGTGTGCATGTTGATGTGTGTTATGTGAGTTAAGGAAGACGCACTGTCCCTCACCCTGGCTTTTTCCACTGGTGCGCTTTTGCTGTTGTAGCTCCAGATCTGCCAGCTCACTCAGGAGCTCCATACCGTGGTGGGGGTTGGGCTTTGAGGGGACAACTGACGGGGTGCTATGAGGATACAAGGGGAATGGAGGTACGTCTGTGCAGAAGGCAGCCGCAATCAGCAACTCCAGACTCCAGTAGCAGGGGACCAGAGGTTTTGTGGGCGCTGCGACAGGTTCCTGGTTCGGGCTCGGGGCAATAACTGAGGCAGGGGAAAGAGACACAAAATCCAGTGTGGTGTCATCAGGGGTCATCTTGCTCTTCTGTTCCTGGTCGCTGTCCTCTGGTCCCTCAATGGCCGAGGACTGAGGCCCAGGAGCTGCAGGGGAAGCAGGGTCAAGCTCGATGATGGTGGGCAGCTCTGGCTCCTTCTCTCTGGTCCTGTTGACCTGGCCCTCCTGAATAACCGCTGCATCGTCATCTTCAAAGGTGACGACAACTTCTGGCCGTTCAGGCTCCTCTGTTGAAAGTGGCATTGGACACAAAGCAGCCTCGCACACTGGGCTCTTAGCAGGGGGGCAAACCTGCACTTCTTCCTCAGCGGGCCCCTGCTCCTCCACCTCCTTCTCTCCAGGCACATAGTTGGATGTTTTCACTGCTGCTACGTCTTCCTCCTCCCGCTGTTCCAGAACTCTATCAACAACTCTTTCCTCCTCTGCATTCTGCACTTCCTCCGATGGGAGTGGCCCTGGGAGGGGCCTGACAACAACTTGGCAGTCTAGCTCCTCCCCCAGACTGGAGAGAGACTCGGGAGCATGCTCAGCAGGCTCCACTTGGACTGATTCCAGATCAGCTGGCTCAGCGAGTCGAACATCCTGGGGGGAGGGCCCGCTCCTGTAGCCCATGGAAATTGCAGGGTAGGTGTATCCAGGGGGCAAGTCTATAGAGAGAAGGAAATATAGATAATTAAATCATTAATTGTCAATATAAGAGAAACATTTCTGATATAACTCTCACAAAAATATCTCAGTGACATTATTTCCTAAATTATATTTGGCTGATGAAAATTGTATGCAAATCAAAAGTCCTTTCACATCAGGGCCTCTCTAAGATTAGTCCCCTGGCTACCTTTTGAGGTGATGAAAACCAGAAAAAGGAAATGCATTCTGCCTTAATCTCCCAGCAGTAAGAAGGGTAGAGGACCACATGCAACGTTGTGTGAGTGGGTTTTTTGAAGTGTGCCAGGCTTTGGTTTATCAGAGCACCTGACACAATTCCTCTGGCGTGCGGCGGCCGTTAGCCAGGCATTAATGATGATGAAGAGAGTGCGGGGCCGGGGGGGTAGAGGAGAGGTGAGGGCTGCTATTGAGGTGTTTCTCAGTCATTACCGAAGTAACGGTAGTGAAAAGCCCCAGCTCAGCCAGCAGCCATTTTCTGTAGCTTTGAGCTGTTCAGTCAATCAGGGGTTTGCCAACAGAGCCAACCACACATATTACCACAACAGCAGCAGAGAAAAAGGATCATTTAAGACAGTAGCGATTCCAATTACCACTTGGTATAATTTACAAAGTAATACAAATTCCCTACAATTCTTTTTCTCTTTCTGTGTGCCATATTTAGTTTTAAATCTCAAATAAATACAAACGGCATGTTATTTGATGGCTTTTAATGAAGCAATTGCATGCAGTCCATGAGAGGCGGCTTGAAAACGTTTTATTTGCATATACATATGTTTGCTTATTCTCACCAGGCTCCAGACACTGTGGGTAGTCCTGAGGGGGCTGTCCCTCTCCTCGCTTGTCCTGGGATTCGGCCCCCTTGGGTATCTGGTGTGGGGCAGGGCTGATGGCAGGCGAGTGAGGGGCCGCTGCGGCAGGGCTGGGAGCAGGGCAGGGTGTAGAGGGAGTGCTTCTAGGATGTGGCCGTAGTGAAGGGGATTGGCAACAAGGGGACAGGTGAGTGGCACAGGCCCCGGGGGGAGGGGTGTTCCTCCGAGGTGCGTTATAAGTGTAGGGCTTGGCAGGTTTGGACGTTCTGGGTTCTGAAATGAGTTCCTGTAGTTCCACAGAGGGCTCATCCGGCCCTTTCTGCATCTATGGCATTTGAAAAATTGTTATTTTCATTTTCACATTTACTGAAGGGCCCTACAAATCTAGAAGATTTAACACATGTGAATTCATATTTTGGCACTGTAATTACCAATTGCTTGCAATATTGACATTTAAAGCTACTTGCTCTGCTGCCTATATTCAGTGATTTACTCAATCCCTGTTACAAAGTCAGCAAATCCCAAAACATTTTAGGTGAGTCAAAAAATAGGCTGTAGTCATGTGAGAGAGTGAGGCTGACTCACTCACTCTGCTTGAGACTTGTTATCTTGTATATGTGTGTATATATAGATACAAATATACTGAAATTGTAATGTTTCTTGCATTCTTTGACTTATAATCACCTGTGAGTTTTGAGTGGCATGATGTTGGATGTTGATGCCATGCGCAGCCCCATGCTGCTGCTGCTGCTGGGTTTGAGACTGTGGTTGTGGTTGCTGCGACTGGTGGCTCTGGTGCTGATGTTGATGCTGATGCTGGAGCTGTTGGTGCTGTTGGAGAGCGTACAGCTCCTGTTGCCGTAGAAACTGGGATCGGGAGTACACAGCAGGATGCTGCATGTGGGAGGGTGGGCCCCGGGCGCCATACACAGGGGGCCACAGCCCTGGCTGCTCCATCACATCTAATGAGAAAAAGGAGGAGGATTGTAACGGAGGGGGCTACCTTAGAACAAAAAGACACGCACGTGCATACACACAAGGCAACCTTTTTCCTTTGGATTCAACACAACATTGTGATATTCATATCCTTATCCTGTCATTATCTACCTCCTACACACCCATTTGTAAGACAGTGAAATCATTATGGATCATTTAAAAATCATTGTATTCACATTTTATAGCAACCCCAAATGTGTTCAGAAAAAATATTTTTGACTTCGCAGAACAACATCTCCCCAGGCAGCAGCAATCCCACACTCTCCCCCGCTCTAAACAGAAAGCTGTCTCTTAAGAACTGTCTTGAGAATTTGCTGGAATGGCGGAAAAAAAAAAGTCATGACAATGATGAAATGTGAACAGATGAGGTTGGCTGTAGTTTGATCAGAGGTCAAAATACTGGACTGGAAATGTTTGTCTCGCCGGAGCATTCATTGTGGACTTTCCATCCAAAACTCTGACCTGTCCAGCAACATTAGCTGAAAAGGGTCTGTGAAAGGGCCCAGCAGGAAGCTCAGTTCCCATGTCTGTGTAGACAACCTACTCATGTTGTGGCTTCAAGGACCAGTACAGCTTGGTGTGGGTGTTGTGCTATGACAGAGGTCCAATTTCCGAAGAAGTGGGTCTACACTGAAGTAACCACAAAAACCTGTTCACCTTTGACTCGTCCCTTAACCCTTTTCTCAAAGACACACCAAAAATACCTTAGATACGTTTTGTGGAAGCACTACCCCTCTTGGCTAAAACTCCTGGTGAGCACAAAGGGAAACTTACTATCCAGGATTGTGAGCTAATTATATGTCACAGCCTGCTCACTGAATCTTTCCCGCACTTTCACACTTCCCCTTTCTGTTACGTGGTACTCAGTGTGTGCATGTGTGTGGGGTTGCTCTGGATGAGTACTCTAAACCAATGAAAGCCCTATTCCTGCTGGGCTGAGCAGGTG
Organism: Dissostichus eleginoides; assembly: GCA_031216635.1. NCBI lineage: Eukaryota > Metazoa > Chordata > Actinopteri > Perciformes > Nototheniidae > Dissostichus > Dissostichus eleginoides. The sequence continues at coordinate 17,380,338 of CM062277.1, forward strand.
GTGCGCAGGAAATGTTTGAATTGTGGTGTGTGTGTGTGTGTGTGTGTCTCTCTGAATGGGCCCCTTAAAAGGGAAGTTCATCAGCAGTCTTCACAGGGAGGGATCCTGCTAAGACTGCTGATGAACTACCAACAGTTCTGTTAATGTTAACGTTCATGTGCGAGGCTGTACATGCATACACATTAAAAGTTCTTCAAAAGTAAGCTAGGGTATACAGAGGATAAAGCAAAGTTTTGCATACCCAGGTGATGCGTCGCAGGATGGTTGGAAGGCTCAGAGGGCAGGACCACCAGCTGGGCAGAGGGGTCCTGAGGCAGAGGCAGGACTGGCTGCAGAGGGCCTGACATGGCTGTAGAGAAACCTGGGGGTAGATTCTGGTGCAGTGCTGAATGACCTATTCCTGGTTTATAGAAAGCATGTCAGGTTAGATGTATATACCCACCACATAGTGGTACTGGGTAAATCACTGTTACAAATATACAACGACCAATTTTCTCTCTTCAGGTAATGTAATATTTCAGCAGCTGTATTATGCACCACTTTCAAATGACACATAGCTCTGCAGGCACTAAAGCCAACTCAAAATGTTCTGCTGAGCAAGAATAATTGACCTGTAGGTCATCAGAGCGTATAAACACCTTTGTTTTTTAACTCTTCCATAAATGGTTAAAACAGGACAAGACTGCCTTATTTACATGATCTGCAACACTGTAAAAAGTCACACTGTTGGAATAATCTTAATTTCTTAAGTACTCAATATTATTTTACCATAAGAGTGTCCTGTCATCCAGAGGGATGGGCTTCCAGTTCTTGGCATCCAGTGATGGTGAGCAGAATGTGCAGCAGGATCTCCTAATTGGCCAGACTGGAGGGAAGTCCCTCCTGGGACCATGAGATGAGAGGTGAGGTCTCCATGACAGCTGTTGGAGGGGTGGATTCTTGCAAACTCCACCCTTTCCTTATTATCCCTGGCATTAGGTTGAGACAAAAACAGAAAAATACAAATGAAGGTTTCTGAAAATAATGTATTTAACAGGCTTTGAGCAAAGGCTTTTCTTTAGCTTACCTGATATATGCATCTCTCTCTCTATCCAAGCAATTCAAACCCAACTGTTCCCCACTCATCCTTTTCCTCTCCTCTTCGGTGGGATCTGAGGGATACATGGGGCGGGGCGGTCCTGCAAGGGAAGTATTATCTTAACCATTAGCTTTCACCTGGTAAGGATATGTTCCCAAGTCCCTCACCATTTCTCAAAACTAATATGACTCCCAAGATACATAGTGACAGAGTGCTGAGGGTTCATATTAGTTTGGCTCAGTATTCCTTGCATCTGTTTATTAGGCAGTGACTTATACTCCTTACCTTTGACTGAGGGATGTACCCTGCCCTGTCGGCTGTTTGGATGACCGTCTGCAGATCGACATGGTGGCTCCCTTTGTCTGGCCACAGCCACTGCAATTCCCACTGGCGGTTGCCGCACCTCGCTTTCCCCATGTCCTGTGTCTCCAACATCCCGGCCTCGCCCGCTGTAATCAGAGCGCTCATTGTCATTGGCTGGGCCCTTTCTGGAAGGTAGAGTTTGTTTGTTGCCCTGCATGGCACAGCTCCCCCCAGCAGCAGCTGATTTGAGGCTTCCAAGGCCCCCAAATGGGCTTTTTTGGGAGAGAAGCAGTGGCTGTTGCTGGTTGCTATACTTAAGTAAGCTTTTCATGGCACTGCTCTCCCCCTGAGTTTGGCCCTGGGGCTCAGGTTGCTGCTGCGGCTGCTGCTGCGGCTGCTGCTGCGCTGCTGCTGCTGCTGCGGCGGTGGCTGCTGCTGCGGCGGTGGCTGCTGCTGCGGTGGTGGCTGCTGCTGCTGCGGTGGTGGCTGCTGCTGTTGCTGACTGAGGGGAGGTGCAGGGGGAGGCTGGGGAGGTGGCATTCCTGGCTGCTGTTGTTGTTGTTGTTGTTGCTGTTGTTGCTGCTGCTGCTGGGAGTGTTGCCCACTAGTCACCCCTAACTCTATGTAAGACTTCCCCTGCTCCTCAGGTTGGGACATGTGTTGGGTAGGCCTCATGGCCCATTGTGGCACTGGGGGCTGCTGGTGGTGATGCTGCCCACTGTTGTTGCTGTAGCCATAAGGAGACATGTCCATCTTTCTTTTAAGTTCCTGACTAGTACTCTGGTTCAACTCTGCAGGAGAAGGAGCATCTGGAGCAGGTCGGCCATGCTGCTGGTGGCGTATCCTGGCTACTTTTTGACCATCTCTCTGTAAGGTGCAGCCAACTCCAGGACCTGGGCCATGGGCTGCCCCAGCTCCACTATGTTGGACTATGCTTTTACTTCCCAGCGGGGAGGAGTTTGGTTGGGGTCCTGGATGGGAACAGTCTCTGTAAGGAGAAGTGTTGACAGAATGTGGGACTGAGTGTCCAGCCTTTGGCCCCTGGGACAGCGAGGGTCTGAACACATCCATGTCCACAACACTGTTGACACACTCAGCACTGCGTGATCGTACAACCTGGTGCTGCTGTTGGGGATGTGGAGGCTGTTGCAGTTGGGGAGGTTGAGGAAGCTGTGAGGGCTGAAGATGTTGATGGTGGGCCTGCATCCAATCCGGAGCCTTCTCTGTCTTTCTGTATGTGTGCTGCTGCTGCTGTTGTTGTTGCTGTTGTTGTTGTTGTTTTGTTGCTGTTGTTCCTGTTGCTGCTGCTGTTGTTGTTGTTGTTGTTGTTGTTGTTTTCTGTGCCAACTACTATGGTGCCCACTGCCTCCATTCTTTTCTACAACCTTATCCTTGGCATTGCCGCCGCCACCACCTCCACCAACCACACCGTGGCATTCGGGGTTACCATGCTGGAATGGACCACTGGATTTGTCCCCCAGGCCTGCCACTGATGGCACAAATGTAGGCCCTGTGACTTTAGGTTCTCGCCCCACATTGGCTGGCCCCCTGTCATGTGAGGCAGGGTTGGCTAAAGGAGCCGGAGGGGGCGGGCAGAAAAAGTCTGGGTGATGGTGTGCGTGGTGGGAATGATGTGGGTGGTGTGGGTGGCTGGGATGGAGCTGAAGGCAGTGGAAGCCCCCTGGGTGTGGATGTGTATGGGGGTGAGCATGAGGATGTTGATGGGGGTGTGCACCTCCCGCAGCAGTACCCATGTGTAAGGTTGGGGGTACTGAGTAGGAAAGAGTGTGGTGCAGCTGTGCCTGACTCCTTTCCAGACAGTCTGAAGGTTGTTCACTGATCCTCATCTCCCCACTTATCCCCTCCTTGCCGCAGCGACCATTACTACTGGGAACCATATGTATGCCCTGGCTACTCCCCCCACCTCCCATAGCCACAAGGACTGTGCCCTCCCCCCCACAGCTGGGCATTGGGGGCTTAGCCCCTGCTCCAGCTCCTGCATCTCCGTTTTGCATCTTTCCATTGTGCAAGCAGGCACTGAGGGGCTTGCCCATACTCTGAGGGTGTTCCTTACTGTACTCCATTGTGAGAGATGCCTTATGCCTCTCCAGGGCCCGACTGTTGACCTCCTCCAGAGGCAGTGGGTGCTGTGGATAGTGTGGGTGTTGCTGATGGGAGAGGGAATGGTGGTGGTGTGTGGGCTGGGGCGGCTGGTGGCTGTGGTGCTGTTGCTGTTGCTGCTGTTGTTGTCTCTCCTTTGCCTCCTGTTTGCTACTGGTCCTCTCCTTGTCCTTAGCAGGTACAACTCCTCTCTCCACAGACCCCTCTTTGAGGCCCTTATGGAGACCTGCCCCTACCCCTGGATCTCTGTCTCTGCTGCAGGACCCCTGAGAGTGTCCTGATCCTGCCCTGGACATAGGTGGCAGACTGTGATTGGTTGAGATGAGGGGTGGCTGGGACGGGAGACCTCGCAGATAAAAGTTCTCTGAGAGGAAGGAAGGCAAGACAGACAAAGACAAATGCATTAGTCAAGAAAGGAAAAGGCAATGACAGAATTAGATAGTTCAGCTCTCATGATAGTGTCCCTAGGCATCCTTATATAAATATTCCACATCAAATTACACCATACTATGTTGTTTGAATTGGATATTAGATGTCTTATTTCTGTCTGATTACATTTTAATCATCGCCTGCCTCACCTTTTTGCGTGTCATAGAAACGATGCTGACCGTAGAGAACTCCGCTGTTGGCATGGTGATCCAAGTGGCTCATGGGAAGAAACGTGTGGGCCAGACTCCCTGAGAATCGAGGATACCCTGGAGCTGTTGAAACGGATAGCAGAGAGAGGGGAGAGGGGAGAATTTATAAGACAGGACAATAACCTCCAAGATGCAGTTATCCAGACTAACCCAGCATAATCCTTCAGGTCCAATGCAGCTGGTGGTGTTCATACACAAATAAGTACTGGCTCTGCTTGTCATGTTTGCCTTTCCTGCCTGAGTTAAGAATGCAAACAATACAAGACAAGATTGGAGATTGCTGTACGAAATTTGTCTTTGGAATATATGGCTCTTTCTTTATCTCTTTTTCAGAGCTGGCACTGGCACCTCTTTCCATCAGGATGGAGCGATAAGGACAGATTTGAAGCTTGTGTTTACAATGAAGAGAGAGCTGGGGGGGGGGGGCTGACCTTTACTGACCTACATCAGGGGTAAAAGGTCATTTCAATGTTGGGCCCTTAAGCCAGTACACCTGGGCTTATTGCATCAAGCCCATCAGGAGGAGATTTACACCACAACCAAACACAAAACTCCTTTTGCAATGGGACATTCAAAAACACAAAAGACTTTGAAGGGCGAGGAGAGAGAAAACATGGATTGAGATGAAAGCCTATCGCTGTATTAGACAAAGAATCACTATGACAACCCACTTACACAATTGGGTAACTAAAACCTCTAAACAAATAAATATGAATTTAATCAGCCCATCTCTACTTATGTATAATTAATTATTTAACACAATTGCTCTTAATTAAGTACTCAAAAATTCACTTGATCAAATATTTTGCTGAACATTGCAGTGCATATTCTTTACTGAATACCTTATGTAATGTAATACGCATGAATAAACCTGTGTGCTACCCATATACTTGTGGATACGAAAAGCCTACAGAGATATTAATGAAGAATGAGGAAAATAACCTATATGCACTTTCACCATGAGTGAAAGAGTATTAGGGCAGGAAAAAAAGCGAAGGAGAAAAATACAGACAGAGAGATGAGACCAGAGACATAAAGCGTCTTTTTGTGCTTCTTTTCAGACAGTATGTCTATGTTCCACCAGCCCCACATTAAACCATCTCAGTGACCTCTGAGTCATCTAAAGAAGCTCAGGTGTGTCACATCTCTTTTTCCCTCATTTTGCACCTGCCTCACCCTCCAGCCTCAGTTTCAAACAACTCGCATACATAGTGAAGGAAGGAGGAGGGGGGATAAATGGAGGAAAACATAGCTGTACAAGCTAAATGAAAGACAGACATATTTGTGTTGGCCTGCGTGCGGCCTGATCCAGGATACGCAGATGCAGTTCATTTGGCTGTGTGTGTGCGCAGCGCCGTGGTTTTAACAGGAGCTCTGGGTGTTGAATGTCTCACTTTCTGCCGTGGAACAATGGGCCCGGTGCTGTGAGCTGGCTCTTGGGAGGAGGAGTGTTGTGGTGGGCTTAATGACCTCGTCTCATAGCGGCCTCCGCATGCTCCCATCTTAATTAATGAAATGCACAGAGATGGCAAACAGTCCTGCAATAACACAGGAGGTGCTGCTTTCTGAGGAGGGCAATGAGGTGATAATTACATGCCCTCACCTTTTCCCTATTTTTCTTTCTTCAACCTATTTTCTATCTCTCCCCTTTTGTTGTCTCTTTCTTGATTGTCTTGCTTTTTGAATGAGTAATAAGCACACACATGTATGCCAATTCATCTACAGTGCGAAAGGGGGAATCCTTTGTTTAAGAAATAAATGTTTCTCAGATTTTGGGAGGGAGAAAAAGCAGAGAGCTGTTTGGTAGTCTTTATCCAAGCTGGGAGAGGGGCTTTTCTTCTGCGGCAGCATGTTGTTTGTGAGCGTGACGATTGACGGCGTAATCCCTTTTCACAGCGTGGTCTGGCTGTGCCCGATAATGCCAGCCCGCTCAGTTTCAGCATGCCCTCCATTGGGGCGGCAAGAGGGGGACTGCTGGGCACGGCAGAGCCCATTCAGCCATTAATCTGGGCAGGACAAGGGGAGCTGCTGCTGCTGCTGCTTCTGCTGCTGCAGGCGACGTGAGCAGGGTCTTAGTGCAGTCTGCTGACTGCACAGCAGCCTCGCTCTCTCTCCCTTCACACACTCACACACACACACACAAACGAGTCAGCATCGGCAAGTGAATGACAGAAGGGAGTTCACAGCGCTTGCCCTCTTTTCCACGGGCGGAGCAGGGGCGAGCGGCAGAACAAACAGAGCTGCATCCCAGGGAGGGATTTCCAGAAGTTCTGAAGGTATTTCTCACAGCATGGTGGGTTGAGAGAAGCAGGCCGACATGAAGGACAAAGAAGGGGGTTGGATATAGAACAGCACCTAGAGGCAGTGGAGAATTAAGTGTGCTGAATAAGAGGCAGACGACAGAGTGTTTAGTTTCGCTCTCCCTTCCTCACACTAGCCCATACTTTCTCATGTGGGTTTCTTCATTTGCTAAAAGGCTAAATAACATAAGCCCGAAGTGTAAATTGTCAGCACGAAAATGGCTGTAACATTTTCGAGATAGGACAGAGAGAGAGAGCATGGCAGAAGAGGACCAAGAGGAGAGGAGGAGCAGGCTGAGCTGCCTGTCAGGTCCGCTAATTGAGAAAAAGTGACAGAACCATCAAGACGCTGAACGGGAGGAGGAGGGGTTTGGTGGAGGAGGGGCAGTGCTGTGGTGGATCTTTTCAGGTTTGACTAATTGAAAGGAAGGTATGCAGGCTGGCATGAGAGAGAGCTAGAGAAAGATAGAGAGAATGTGCCAGAGAGGGAATGAAAGAGGCAGGAGTATGGAAAATAAGCGATGGGGGTGCATCTTAAATCCCACAAAAGAAAAAGGCTTGCAACTGCTCACAGAAGGAAAGATGGACAACTGAAGATAGGCTTGGAAAGGCGTATCAAACAGAAGTGGATTAGACAGGTGTGCGCAGGCAATTGTGTGTGTGTTCATGCTTATGTGTGTCTATGTGTTGACAGAGATATGAGGCTGCAATTGTTTTTGGCATAACGTAATAAGTTATTTGGATTGCAGCCAGCTGGCCTCAGGCCTTCGAGGAGCCCGCAGGTTTTTTTTCCTTTAGTCCATTTTTCTTTTTTAATTTTTCCACTCAGTTGATTCAGGGGGGGGTTGTTCATTGTTTATTTAACTGCTCCAAACATGAAAATAAATCTTCCAAAAGCTCAGAGGACAAAATCCGTTTTACCAGGTGTTGTGAAAAACATTTTACATTACATTTATTAAAATGCTCACCACAGTTATTATTTTTCTCTGCTGTGTTCCTCCACCCACAATCATATACTGCCACCGCTTTCTCCCTCTCAAACTCTGTGCCAATGAGTCCATGTCTCCACTCAGCAGATAAACAACAGTGTGTAGTACACACAATGTCAATCTAAAGAGAGAGACTAAAAACACAGAACTATTTTAATCTGTGCTACTCTTTGACATCATGAAAGCCTTGTGATTTTGGTCTCTTCACCTTTTATAAATATCCCGACATTTGTAAGACAGAGTACTGTAGACATTATTTTTCCCAACACAATAAATCTTTAAACATAAGTCAACACAGGACTTTTCTGTCCCACAGTCACTCTCTTTGCCAAAATTATCTGGATCCAGAGGTCCAACACTGTTATTGGGGATGTTATTTATAGGTGTGTTTAATGTTTAGTTTAAAGGTTTGTTGCTTATGCTCCCAATGTGGTCTGTAGGCATAATTTAACTGGCCCTCTTTATAATATTCAGACCATGTCCAAACTAATGTCTGCGCTGATGTGGATTAAGTTGAAAACACTTATTTTTCTCTCTGATGTTGCCTTCTAATGCCAGAATAAAAATGTAATTAATTAGAAGGACTATTTAGTATTCTTATTAGCAGAAGTATTAATTGTTATTGTTTTTATTATAATTATTATCACTATTACTATTATCTTCCCGAAGGAGCTATTGTTTAGAGGCTTATTTTTCTGTCAGTCAGCAGAATATCTCAAAGAACCAGTCAACAGATGTCTAATGTAGTGGAAATTCAGGCAAACAATCTTGTGATTATTTGTTGGTTCAAATCCAGATTACATTTCATTTTCAAGAAAACATTTTCTGAACATTTGTTGCTTTTTTCTCATGCACTCAATGGAATAAACCCATAAGCCGCATGTGTGAATGTTGTTGCAGAACTACCTCCAAATGATGTCTACACCTTTTGTACTGTATCATTAAAAACAAACATTCAGATAGCATTGTTCCCTGGTGTTTTTTTATCACATTGTATCTGACTTCCACCATAATTCTATTTTAAAAGCTTGCTATTGATATTCCTATAGAGAAACTAAGCATTTGTTCTTAAGACACTTACCTAATGTAGACGTATATTTTATGATTATGACATTAAGTGAATGGATGCTGAGTGGCTAATGAGATCCTTGTTATGTATTGCTCGATACGTGGTAGATGTTACCTCTTTAATCTGTGGCAAACGTGTTGGAAGAGTAGCAGAGACAAAGACATTCTGCACCATGACAGGTATATGCCTGAGACATGAGGATCATACAGTAATCTTTGAATACAAATTCGAGCTGCTATGCTTGGATTTGCATGCAAACAGCCACTTTAAAAACACACTGCTCACAAAAAAAGAAGAACATTCTGAGAATATCTTTAAGGTTACAATTGACACACACACACACACACACGAGCCAGTGCCTGCTCTGCTGCTGGTGGGGTTCTGCTGACACCCGGAGAGAGGAGGCGAGAGTCTGGGTAATTGTGCCGCTCATTTTGATGACTTGCTTTTTATGCAAAACAGGAAAAAGACAATATGCAATTATCTTGAGGAGGGAACAGCTGAATGTGGTTGATGAACAGTCTGGATTCAATCATGCTCTTAGTGCGTTATATGCAATTAAACTGCAATAGAGATAATGGCCTCCATTGCCAACTGAGTAATAATCCCAGTCATAATCACCTCCATTACTTTTATTAGGCTTGGCATTATCATCATCACTCTTATTAATATTATTCTACTTTTCCACAAGAACAAAAATCTTTGACAATGAAACCCTGAAACTATAAGGTAAAAGGAACACTAATGCTTACAAAATTAGTTTTGAGGGAAATTGTCTCCGACTGAGCCGAAGGTAGTTCATACCTCATTCAAATGTAATTGTCCCGTCTCGATGTTTATTTGAAAAGGTCTAGAGTTTCAGCTATTCTCACCACTGTAGCAGCTGTCCACTGACACAACCCCTAGTCAGGATATAAGAGCGAGGTGGGTGTGTGGTGTGTGTGGGGGGGGGGGGGGCGTGCAATGGCTTAACAGACAACAAAAAAACTGCATCTCAGCTGTATGTGCCCAATCAGCCCCAAACCAACATCAGGCAACTGGGGCGACGCTGATCAGTGACCACAAATAACAAATACAACCCACTGGCGTTCCCCCATGGAGTAACAGCTGGGCTATTCTTAGAAAATAAATACAAGAGGGCTGAAATAGCAAGAGTCCAACAACTTCTACCAGTGTGGTTCACTAGATGGCATTGGGCTGCCATCACATCTTGTAATTAGCAAAAGATTATAAACGTGTTAATCTAACAGTGACAGATGTGCAGTCTCAGAAAAGAAGACCTTGCATTAATAGATCAGTGGGTGACAATGAAAAGGTCCTACATTTATCTGTCACTCTTAGCATTAACATTTCAAAAATACCCCAACAGATTAATCTCCCTACTTTATCCTTGTCTGACTTCTTGGCTGTATCTAAAAAGAAGTGTGACGTGTTGAACTGAGTGTGTGTTTATATTTTCTGTGTGTGTGTCAGGGTTTTATAATCCTAAGCATCGGTTGGGAACTACCCTATTAAGCTGTGATGGAGACACCAGCGGAAAGCTCTGCAATCACTGCAACTTTGTATTAGCCCGCGTTGGCGCATGCTGCTTCAGAGAGTCTTGAGTGACATTCCTGCTGACGTGAATTGAATACCGCTAGATTCCTTGGCTGAACTATTGACCCTGTGTCCCCATCCAGAAACCATGGCACTGTATGGTTTTCAAATAAAAAGGGATGGAGCCTGGCTCTTGCTGGATGATTACAAGCCTTGCTTTTGTGGAAACCTAACACTGCCTAAAAATACAAAATATCAGAGTAACAATACACCCTGTGAAGCTCTGTCCCCAATACTGCCAGGACATGAATATATGTGGTCAGACCAGGGCCATGTGTTTGTGTACATGTGTGATTTGAGGTACCTTCATGCGAATGGGGAAACCAGATTTGCGAGGCGCTGGAGTGAGGTCCGCCCCGGAAGGAAGGTGAGGAGGGCGAGGAGGGCGGCCGGGAAGGGTGAGACGGGTGGGAAGGGGGGGTACCCAGACTACTGGCCAGAAAGGTCCCCATGAAGGAGGCGGAGGAATTGCCCATCAATCCACTGCCTGCGTACCCAAAGGGAAAAAAGGGAAGGAGAGAAAACATGGTTAGAATTAGAGGAGTGCAAAGTGGCCATGAGTGTGACCATAAAAAAAAACAACAGATCTAAAAGGATGGAGCCCACTGGAATCACAAAGCCAGGCCGATTTGGTCGTGGAGAGCTTGAATGAGTGTGTGTGTGTGTGGGAGAGAAAAAGTGTGAGACTCTCCTCCCCCTCACTGACAGCCCGGGCCTCTCCCCTCGTTTTCTCTCCTCTCACACCGCCTCTCCCCATGGGCAGACAGAGGTCTCATCTCACAGCTGAGTACACACTTTCTCAGGCTCTCTCCCTCTCGCTCTCACACACTTTTGCTCCCGCTCCCCAGTGTCCCTTTCTCAATTTCTCTCCCTCCCTCCATTATCTTATGCTCTCTATCTCTCACTTTCATGCCCTCAATCTCTCTTATTGCTCTGCTCCATTTCACCTCCTCTCTGTCTCTCCGCTCTTCCTTTCTCGCTGCATGACTCTGAGAATCCCGTACTTTCTTCTTTGTTTCCATTTTGGCGTTTTACTCCTTATTCTTCTCCCTCTGCTTTATCACAGTGGCCCTTTCCTCTCCTCTCTTCTCTTTCCCTCCACTGTCCCATAACGATGAGCAAAAACACACAATGCGCATGCCTCTTCCCAACCCTCCTTTTCTTTTCTATCCCTCCCTCTCTCCTGCTTTCTTTCTGACACATAGCATTTCTTTGCTTTGTTCTTTACCATAATGATGGCACCAGCAGAGCAATCTGTCCCTGGCTGGCTGAACTGTGTGTTTAACAAGACTATGATGAGTAATTGACCATTCGTAGCAACGCCCGTGTGACTGGGGGCTGATTGTCTATTATGCATTGCTGGGCAATCTGGAGAAAACACACTGATTAACCACTGCTTAAATTACATTCCCATTACGCGCCCGCCAGTGCACTTGAGAGAGGGGTCTAGGTGCCCGACTCTTTGCACATTCATTTCCCCCAAGTCACACTGCCGTGAAGTCTCATGCATATGTATGGTGCCTGGATGAGAGCACACAGGCTCATACTTGCACAAACTCACACATTGGTGTATCATACATTGTGCACACGGGACTGGCTATGAAAACGTTGGGGAGAGCAACATGGTTAAAATTAATTATCAACCATTATGACGAGCTGATCTAACAAGGAACACGGTGTGGTTTGATTTCCTTTAAGCATGAATCAGTTCAAACATGAATCGATCTTTTTTTCTGGGAGTGTGAGAACAATTGCTAGGAAGTCTAAATCAGCCAAGCGGTGAGTGAGCGCATCCTCTGAGCAGACAGCAGGAATAAACCCATCAGTCTTGAGCTGGCTCCTGCACCGATGGCTTGTGGCTCATGGGCCAGAGCACAGGAACATTAAAATACCACACACACACACACACACACACACACACACACACACACACACACACACACACACACACACACACACACACACACACACACACACACACACACACACACACACACACACACACACACACACACACACACACAAATAGGCAGACACAACTCGAAACACTTTGCACCACAGCCCAAGACAGGTGGAAATCCCCCACAATCCCCAACCATATTCTTCCTCAGAAACCACCTTAAAACCAACCTGTGTGTGTGTGTGTGTGTGTGTGTGTGTGTGTGTGTGTGTGTGTGTGTGTGCTACTAAATAGCATCAAAATTAAGCATCAAGACCAGCACACCTACCTAGACATTACACATTTGTATTGGGATCAATAAAGTATATATTATCTTATCCCTATTCACCATACATAATTTAAGTGCTATACATTTAGGTTCTTCATTTGAGTAATAGATTGTTCCGTACAACAGCACAAACATGCTTTGAAAACTGTTTTTATGACTCAACTTTTTGAGTCAAAGTAGACAAAATGTATTTTAGATACCATGCTAGGGAAACAACAAAATACTTCCTCTACTTAAAATATCTCCAGGAGGCAACCACGTAAAAATGGGTGCCATAGCAACATCGTACATGTTGCAGGGATGTAGCCTGATGACAGTATCCATGCTTTTCTCCTTTTCAGACCCTATTGCCTCTTCCTTCTCTGCTGCCACCCCCTATCACCCCTGACCCTGCAGAGCGCTCCTGGCAGAGCTCTGTGGATGAGGGTGGGGTTTGGGGGCAGTAGGGAGTGGATTATTGCCAGTATGCTCGCCAGGCACCCATCCAGACCCCATCATCCAGACACCCAGAATTCCTGTATGCCACCGCCCACAACATTGCACACTTCTCTGCCCTCTCTTTCTGCCAGTCGCCCCCAGGAACCCCAGCTTTCCTCGGTGCCTGCGGCTCACATAAATCAGCTAATCCTCCTGCATTATTAACAGCCTCGCCCCAGAGAGAGAGAAGGGGTGAGAGAGACAATGAGAGTGACATGAGAGAGGCCATGAAGCCCCTCTTTACACACCAAGAGAGGAGAGATCCTCTGCCAGAAGGACATGGGGAGGAGAGTTACAATACATAAAAAGGGAATGTCATGATGTAAGGCAAGGGGATCTTTGAAATTCAAACTGATGTTCGGGGAGAAAGGCATTGAAGAAAAACCTTAGGAGGGTCTCAGATCAACTCATACAACGCCAGGAGACCGCTCAGTGATCCAGGTTGGCCATAGAGTCTGACCGTGTCTACTGGGAGAAGGGCAATCGCCCAATCTCATCTAGTACAAAATAATAATGCAGTAGCCTTCACCTCTGTCACATTGGCTCTTGCTGACTCCACAGTCTGTCACTCATTAAATGACCCCTCCCTCTGTGCTCTGTCTATTGTTTGCCACCTGCTGAGAAGTAAACTGTGCATGATGCGCAAAAATGCTTTTCCCTTGCAATTTTCTTAAGCGTTTTCATACCACTGTGGAATCTAAGGACATGTGCAACACTCACACTGTTTTAATATGATGACCTCCCTAAACCCATTTAAAGCTTAATGAATCAGAGGTGTTGGTGAGAAAAAACACAGGTTATTAAAGAGGGCTGGTCTGCCTCGGTGTAGGGGCAGTTTCAGTTTAGGTGCCAACCAAAGCAGTGCGGAACAAGTGGAGCAAAGCTCTGAGGCATGACAGCACCGGGGCTGGACTCACCATAACTGTTTGTTTAGCAGCTTATTAAATGGTGACATTGATGCCACTACCACACCAGCTCCTTGTAAAAGTTGGGTTTCTTAAGTGGGGCCAGCAGTGCACTCGTATGGTCTCTTAAGGAAATCGGGTCATGTGCATCCTAATCAGTGCCGATCCCTGACAGCAATGAAGATTAATCCTATTAAAGAATTAAAGGAGAGCGGAGCATTGGGATGGGTAACCCCACCTTCCTCACCCTGACACCGTCACAAGCACAGTTGTGTTCAAATTGGTTCAAATGTACAAACACTAAAACAAACAAATAAATATCCCAGAACCTCTGGAGGTGGAGGTGTTAAGTGCTACTCCACCCACGCTCCAGTGTGGAAGTGTAGGGTGAAGGAGTCCAGTTTGTGCACAACAACCAAAACACACATGCACAAATGGTAATGTGGGCCGAGGCACAGGCCCCCGTGCGTGGCACGGAGTGAGCAGCAGGCGGGGAGGCGGAGAATGAAGGCCCAGTTGTCATGGGAACGAAATAGAAACAGCGCTTGAGGCAAGGAGGCTGAATGCTAGCTATTACAACAGCAGTGGGCAGATGCAGATGGTCAGTGTGCTGCTCAGCAACAGCCTTTCTAACATACCTTAAACCCCACCCAAGTTCCTGCTCAGCACATACACAAACAAACCTTTCTCTGGAATTTAATATGGCAACATTTGTTCATTTGTGGGATGTGAGCAGTCATAATCTTTGCCCCTACTTATAGCTTATGGGTGAGTGGTCATTTGGTGTCTTAACAAGGATTTAAACAATAACAGGATGTAAACCCTAACCCAATGGGTAAAAAAGCTGAGAGGACAACAAGCACCCACCCATAACGCGTTCTTTGTATCCTTGGAATCAGATCAAACTTTTGATCAAACACACACCTGTTCACACTCATTCTTCGGCATATAAGCACACTACATGTACACACACATCAACACACACACACAGCTCAGATCTACGACTATGTCTATTGTCTAAAAGAAGATAAAGAACAATTATTCCGAGGTGCATCATATTTCTCAGTCTGCTCTTGAAAAGTGAGCCAGGTTAGTCTGCGGCTCTCTATCTTATCTGCAGACGGCAGCCTGAAGGGACGGATGGACGTGTCGTCTAGACAAGGACACCAGACAGACAACGAGAGTTGAGAGTGATGGTGACAAGAGAAGAAAAGAGACAGAAAGAAAATTGCAGGTGTGACAGCATCAACCTGTTCTCCACAGCTCAGTGATCAGCCAGCACAAGAGAGGGAAGGCTAAAAGAGGAAGAAATGCATGGAGTTGGAAACAACACACACACACAGAAACACACACATACACACACCCTTTATTAGACCTACGATCACAAGAAGTTGAGGTTGCACTGTCAGCGGTCAGTGCCATGTGGCAGCCAGGCTCTGGAGCTCTTCATAATGCACCCTGAGCGATCACAGCTCATATACTCTTCCAAACTCACATCCAAAGACAGAGCACAAACCCCCTTCTTTCTTGTCTTAAGTAAATTAAATCAACAGGTTAGGTAATCATTTTATTTTCCAAGAGCTGCCTTTTTTCAGCGTCTAGTTGAATTGTAGCTGTTGCTTCCACTGCTTTAACTGACACAGCAGGAAAAGACACAATAACATGTATTGGTTACATATTAAAAGAGGGTTTCTGATTTTAGGCAAGTTTGTTATGGTTTGGCTCTTTAACACTCGAGAAATCTAAAGAACAAAGCTTCCACTGCTTCAACTCTGACACAGCAAGACAAGACACAAAAACATGTATTAATCACATATTTGAAGAGTATTTCTGAAGTTTGTAATGGCCTGGTTAGGCTCTTTAACACTTGAGAAATCTAAAGCAGGGAGTGAAGACCCAATGAAGAATTAGACAATTCAAAGTTAACTTACCAAGTAAAAACATATTGAGCAGGATATGTCTTTTTCATCAGAGTTTCCTACTGATATAGTTCCATGTCCCAGGAATTCAGAAGACCAAGAACAAGTCACTCAGACTTTCCACACATATTCATTCACAAACACACAACGAAATGTTGTGACCCTCTCTGGCAACACGGCGAATCACGATTGGTTTGGGAGACTGTACACACCAGCAGCCCCAGACAGACTGCACGCTACCCTGGAGGGCCGCTGACTAACCCAGCGCCTACTTCCTCACAATAAAACACAGAAGGAATTTCAAATGGCTACTAAAGAGGGGGGATTTCCTTCAAACAGTCAAAGCCATCTTGAAAACATTAGTGCAACTGTAGCCAGATACCTCTTCACTTCAGAAACAAGTGTTTTTTTTGTGTGGGTAGTTACTTGCCCCCTGCTTTACAATCCCCTCCCTGACTTTATATTTTTTGGGTTGGTGGGTGTTTGAATGGTAGGGCTAAGGGAGCGGGCCCCCCTCTACAACTCTAGTAGGAAGGCTGGTCTGATCAGAAGCATACTGAAGTGAGAAAGAGAGTGAGCAGGCGGTCCAGTTCTGGAGCCGGGCCCAGTGCAGGGGTGGGGGAAAGTGCCAGCAGCGCACGCCTCCGACACTCTCCACACTGCGTGCCTGTGGAGTGAGTTTAGTGGATGTGGTCAGTGCGGGGGTGGGAGAAGTGGAAAGGGAGCGAGAGAAGCAATTGAAAGAATGGATGGAGGAAGAGAGTGAGAATGTACGAAAGGGCAACATCCAGAGGAGGGGTAAGGGGCGAGAGTTGAGACTAGAAGTGTAGATAAGAGTGTGAGGAACTGTGAGAAAGTTTGAGAGTGAGGGAGCAGCAGCGAGTGTGTGGGAGTGTGTGTCGCTGAGCATATGTTAGGCTTTGAGTGTGTGATTGTGTGTGCGTATGGTGGTCGTCTCGCTGAAAGTTGACAGCCTGTGTTTGCAGAGTGGCTTCGTGGTCAGCCACTTGCGCGAGATTGAAGTGACGGAGGGTTGAAATTAATTCTGAACATTTCTTTTTTTACTACTATGCAAATAAAATGGGTGTCGGGAGGTCAAGGCTCCCCACGCACTTCACCCAGCTGTTTATACAATATACGACTTGACATGATAGGGATATGAGATTCTAATCCTCAACAAATTAGTCCAACTGGCTCGTCCTGGCTTGGCAAGGAGCCTGAAAACAACAATGGATCCAAACAGGCAGTGATGTTGCATAGAAAACAGATAGCAGAGAAAAAGCTATGCGAAAAATTCTCTGAAGGATATTTTCTTCTAGAAAGGTTGAAGCTACGTCAAAGAACATGCACATATCCCACCAATATATGTTTCTCTCCATTATTTATTTCCGTATCCGTCACTATTTGTACAGGAGAGTGCACAAACATCAGCTAGTGTTACATGTGTGCCACTTTCGACCAGCCCCCTCAAGGGGTATTCCACCTCAACTTACTGAAATAAATCATTCATTAAGCCTCCATTTAACTGAGGGTAATCATTGTCAAAAAGGGGCACCACCTCTAATCCCGTCACTCTTGTGCCAACAGCGTTGTGGGGGGAGGCAAGGCACACAGACAGGAAGAGATAGTAATGTCTGGAAGAGTTCCTGCTGGAGAGGGTTTTTATGGCACAGTGAATAAAGAGCTGGACACAGACCGGTGCAGCTATTTGCAGGAGCAGACCGGTTAGTGTGTTGTTAAAGAGACAATAAACAAATCGTCAAAGTGAGGGCTGGCTAAAAGGTGAAGGATTCAGAGTAAGAAGAGATATAGATGAAGAGTTTTAGGGTAAAGTGCAGGGCACGTGGCCCAGAGTTGATGCTACTGATAAGAAAAGATACTGGACAAAGAGTATCTGGGACATGAGTTTTTTGGTAGAAAGCTAAAGTAAAGGTTTTGTCTGTTGGGTTTTGACTTGTCATTTGGACTTGTGTTGAAGTGATCCGTGTGAAACTGCAGTAGTGTCCTGAGTCACTGGCCTCTATGCACAACAAGCAGACATTCCAGGCCAGGACAGGAGGTGGGAGGACAGATCCGAAACAGCAGCAGGACCAGGCCAGGACAAATGAGCTCAAGGCCCATTACCTTCCTTTTACATCCACCCACACATGCACATTCACATTCCCTACTCCCACAACAGAGATGTAATGGCACACACAAGCAAAAACAATGTCACAACACAAACTCTGCTTTCACTATCATTCACCTTCTGAGAACTTAAATATTCATGATGTGCATATTGTAGCAAAAAAGTGTTATGTCTCCAAGCAACTCCTTGCTATTTTGCATTTCACTTTATTAAATCTCTCCTCCATGCTACGTAACAATGTAAGTGATTTCTGTGTCCTGGTATATGCAAGTGTTTCTTATAGAATGGCCAATAAAGGCTTGACATTTTTCTGGGCGATCTCAAGGCCAGAATCATTTTGCGCTCTGTATACAGGGCAGCTACACACTTCTCAAGGAGAACCATTTGTTATCTGTCCAAACTTTGGTGAGTGTGCTTGTTAACTGACCCATTGTTACATGAGGGCATTTCAGGGCCGTTTGCTGCGTTCCGGCTCTTTATTCCTGAGGCATAAAATTGTGATTACCATGTGGGGCTCATCCATCTCATTCTCTCATTCACACATGCACGCTAAATATCCGCATTTGTATTTTGCTTTCTCTTGATCTCTTCCCCTTCCCTACTTGTCTCTTTCTTCCCCTCTCGTGATACACACACATACACAGTAACACACCCAAACACAAAAAGAGCCGCCCACAGCTGCGTCAGGCCATCTCTCTAACAATCCAATCTGTTTTCTTTCCCATGATGTTTCCCATTGGCACAGGGAGGAGAAAATCTGATTTACTCCCCCACAGGGCCCATGCAGTTGCACTGATATGGAAAATGATTTCAGTGCTGCTTGAGCCCATAAACATTATTTTGGTCTCCCCTGTTAATGACACATTTCTTCCCAGCATTGTGGATCTCACAGAGGAAGACATGAGTGTAAGGAGGGGGCTGAAGCAGAAGGAAGGAGGAGGTAAAGAGGAAGGGGGGAGGAATCCTCCAGGGCCTCACATACAACAGGGGAGTCCTTCGCCCCTCAAACTGCATCCTGACAATCTTTCCCTCAAACACACATGCAGAAACTTACACACACAGCTAATCAAGAATGTAGGAACTTAAAGTGTAATAGCATTTTATTACAGCCTAAATAAAAGATATCTTCGCTATAGGACGTGAAGAGTCAAAGAGGGATTTCCACCTCTTTCTCTAGCTGTCAGCCTTATTCCAAACACACTGTATTTGGCTCGGGGGCTTAAAGCAGCCCCACTACAATTGTGTCATACAGCCTACATATCTTGTATTGGTGGTAGCAGCCAATATAGCAACACCCCCTCCTCCTCTTGAGCACAGGGATCAAATTTGTACTTTTATGTAAGTTACAAACACTCTCTGCCTGAGGCATATTGTCACTGAGAGGAGCACACATTAGCCTCCAGTCCTAAACACAAGTCATTTAATATGACAACGTTAAAAAGATACTCCAACAGGCCAATAGCGGAGCACTAAACCTCCCATTTGGCATCCATTAAAACCCATCTGTAGGACCAAATATGAGAGGGGCAAACAGGAAACGGCTAAGTTAGATATGACTCCACTTTTGTACATTCTCTCACAGGTCTTTCGATCTTCAGATCCAAAAATGGGATTTTCATGGTTCTACTGTTCCACTGGAAACATCACGTGGAATGCTCTGGATCTGGTTTGTTTTACAGCTGATGACTGATCTGTCTAAATCCATTGGTTTTATGTTCTGGCAAAGGGGAGGGATGGGTGACTAACGTTGGCTTGCGTGCCATGTTTCAGCCAACGCAATCAAAGCTCAGCCAGCGAGGTCACGGACACAAACGTGTCTGGTACTGGGAAAAAGGCAAATTAAAACAAGTGCTCAGCACTATTCCCTCTAATTAGTCCCCTGTTAACTTTTGAACGTAATTGGTTAATTGAGATGTGGTTAGACTGGGCAGGTTTCCCCTCCCTCAGGGTGACCATACGGCTCCAGTTTTTCAGCCCGGCACTGCCTGGCACAGGAGGTGGCTGCCTCTTCTCACACTTTTTTCTTTTCTAGCATCCCACCGCTCCTGTGACGAGGAGTAATGATGCCGCACAGGAGGCAGTAAAACTGTGTTTTGCGAGTTTGTTTTACCAGAGATTGTACCCATGCACTGCACATATGCTTGTGCCACATCAAAGCAGCTCTTTGACTACCCGGTCCTGGGTGGTCTACACCTTTCTTCTCTCAACCAGCAGTGCTAGAAAGATAGGCTTCGGAAAAGTGGAGTGTGGCTGTGGGTGGATGTTACCTCACCACAGGCGAGTGTGTTCTGTGGAACTCAGAAGTCAGTTTGCTTTGGAGGAGACATGAACAGCGCGAGGATGGAGAATAAAAGTGCGGTGTAGTACATACACAGATAAACACACACAACCCCAAAGGCGTCACATTGCTCGAGTCTCGGCATCTCCTCTGGCTGATGTATAATGATACCCACACAACTCCACATAAATCTGCAAGCAGCTCCACTCATTGGGGCAGATTTTGCCTGCTGTCTCTCCTTTTTCACTTTCATCCCTCTTCTCCCTTTGCTCCTTTGAGCCCCATCACTCATTCCCCTTCTCGGTTTTCCCTTTCCGTCCTCACACCCTCTCTATCATCCCTCCATCACTTTTACTTCTTCCCCCTGCTGCTAAGTTCCATATTTCTGTCCTCCCTCATCACCTCGCTCTCTTCCCTCAGTTGCTGTCATCCACGCTCTTACAAAAATGGAAACACTTTCTCTTCATTTTTTGGGTTTTTTAAAAACCACTTTCCCTCCCTCCCATTCCCTGGTCCCACTTGCTTTCTGTTTCTCTGCTCTTGTTTGTCCATCAGTATTCCTCAAGCCTGGGAGGGTAATGAATGTCTTGTTTATGGGGAGTCATAGGACCAGCCCTCCCTCCGTCAGAACTACCAATAAATCAGAGTCCCAGCATTCAACTGGCAACCGGGGTTTGTCGGTATGTCCTGTTCTCTTTATTACTCCCATCCTCTCTCCTCCCTATTTAATCTGTGGCCCGGCGCCTCCTTTAGGTCATGGAGAGCAGTGGTGGACACGAGGGGCCTGGTTGAAGAGGCTGCTTTGCTGCTGTCCTCTGAGTTCTCTTGGATTGGACTGTAATATGATAAAGTCCTGGAGTGATGTGTGTGAGAGAAACAGAAGGCAGCTCCCTGCTCTGGCTTCTCTCCGTCTGATGTAGCCTGTCAGGGGCGCGGAGACAGAACAGTGCAGATAACAGAGCCCAGAGCCACCGCACTAGCCAGTCAGCCCAAGGTCTTTCTGCAGCCCTGAATGTAATTTGCTGCTGGTTCACAAGGGGAACAAAGGAGAACGGTTTAATTCTTGTAGCGTTGGCCTAGACAAATGCAACCATTTTGTTCTGATAGCCTCCAAACCAGGGGAGAAAATGTACCTGGAGAGGCAAGGCCAAAACATATAAAGTATTGTAAAGACCACACTTTATAACACGCTTGCATATCCTTGACTTGAAGGACGTTAATCCAGTTGGCCCATACAGATAACCACCTTCAAACCCACAGTCACCAACAGCATACACCTTAAAGTGCATACAAGGTCAGCCAAATCACACAGTAAATGATTTTACGAAATGCATTTGACAAACTGCTTTAAATATGAGTTGTTTCTCCCAACTGCTGACACTGGTCATCCGTGGAATGCTGCTGCCGAGGCCTGCTCAACATCTGCAGCAACACACTCGAACAGACATGAGTAGAATAAGGAGCATTTCCTGCAATCTGTACAGAGGAGAGAAGGTCATCTTCACCCTTACATGAGCGTATGAAGTGTAACATAGAGCAGGGCAGCCATAAAAAGGCTCTCCTCTCCTCTTGCCAGCTGGTTAGCTTGATGTAGTCTTTAACTGTAGGAAAGGCACAATCCAAGGTCAATCCAGGGAGACGGAGGGGAGGGGTATCATGTTGATCAACTGCTCATGGCTTGTCTGTCTGGTTGGTTGGCTGCACATATACCATTGCGGTCGTCTATCTCCTTTGCGGTGATCACATCTAGCCCGCTGGACAGGTAGGCGGGCTGAACAGTCACATGTCACCCCCCCCTCCCTATGTATTTCTTCTGCAGGTCGTGTTCAGGAACAGCACAGAAAAGAAGGGGGGCCTTGTAGGGGTTACGGGAGGCTTGCAGCATCTGATCGAAGTTAACAGATGTGCTGCAGCTGCTCGTTTTGTTTGCCATAGCCCATCCTCACTGAAAGAGCACACACAAAATACCACCATATATATATATATATATATATATATAATGTCAGCAGGTTCGAAATTAAATTCATATATTTTCCAACTGCTCAATGGCACTTCTGGTAGTGTTCTGGGGTCTCAAATAAAAACCCTACATCCCAGAGTAACCATTAAACTGGCTTTGAACAGTGTGCCTATGAGTGCACATGTTGGCTTTTCTTATTTTTATTTAATATACGCTTAGCTCTGCTGGCCATAAAACATGTCAGCACCTATGTGTTGGGCCAGAAAGCCTCAAGCTATGTGGCAGGCCTGACCAAAGAAATGATTTTGGGGAATCTATGCATGGAACGAAGACAGAGAGTCATGGTTGCGAAGTTAAAGGGATGAAGCACCAGTGAGATGTACGCAGAGAGGTAGCACATATGGGTGTCCTCATATCCACGAGAGAGCAACAGCTTTCATCAGGTTATCACAATGCCAGTGTTAGCCAAGCTCAGTCTAGACCTGGCACGGGCCATAATGGAGAGGAAGGGGGAGGTGGAGGGGGACGGGGAGAGACAGGGAAGGAGGATAAAGAAGAGTTATTAGGGTGATGCGAGGCAATGAGGGGAAGAGGGCCTTCTGAAATGTTTTGACACAGAAAAATAGCAAATGTGACACAGGTACTTAAACAAGGGTTTGAAAAGAAAACCACTGTCATCTTTCTCTCTGTAACCTCACTTCCCTTTCTTTCCCTCTGCTCAGCTTAACACACACACACACCACACACACACACACCACACACACACACACACACACACACACACACACACACACACACACACACACACACACACACACACACACACACACACACACACACACACGATAGCTCCAGCCGCAACGTCCACAAACTGTTCGTTCGCTGGAGCCAGACGGCAGAGCTCGTCTCATGACTGTCAGACTGCCCTTCATTCTTTGCCAGGTTAAGCAGCGCAAGCCGAGTCCAGGTCCTTTACCCCGATCCTAAACACCCCATTATTTTCATGAGCTCACATGAACACCAGACAGTCTGGTGGCATGAATTTCATTTCACTACCGCTGTAGAGCCCTGCTTTAGTAATGCATTGTTTTGTGCCATATGGATGCCGGCATCAGCAGCAGTTTAAACTTTTAGTGCCATGCGACACATTCCCTCATGGCCTGTGTGTGTGTGTGTGTGTGTGTGTGTGTGTGTGTGTGTGTGTGTGTGTGTGTGTGTGTGTGTGTGTGTGTGTGTGTGTGTGTGTTATCTCCTTACTGTATTTGTTCTGGCACAGGGTTCTATTGTGGGGCTGGGCTTTGCGCTCCTCAGATAAGAGAGCAGTTATGTCAACACTGGGTGCTGTGAAGGAGCCGCCTGGTCGTGTTGACATTCTACAGCACTGCTTATTTACTCTGACCACAGAGTTCAGCCATCATCTAGCCCCCTAATGCACTAATGACCAGAGGCTTCCTGGGGTGGAGCCCCCTCCTGGCTCGGATCGGTACTGGCTCTTTCAGGTTGTCAGGTGAGAAGAAAGATGAGTGGGTTGGGGATAACTAATGGCTATGAAAAACCCTGCAGTTTAAAAGCAGACAGCCAGGAGATTCAGACAAAAAAAAGTTGATAAATGGATCTCACAATACACACACAAGCCTGTGTATATGCAGGTAGCATGAGTCTGCATATTGAGCTGAGCTGAGCAGCCCTATCAGTAAAGCGCCAGTGGAGCATCCATGCATAATTATGCAAAGGGGGAGGGGGTTAATTGACTTCTTTGAGAAAGATCCTGATTTGTATCAGCCAGTACCATAATCATGTGAGTCAGGGCTCTCATTAAGCCCCCTCCCTCATTTATCTCTCTTCCCCTCCAACCCTTTACCCTCTCCCTCCCTTTCCAACTCTCCTCCGCTTTAAAAGAAGAGTGAAACCCCAAACCGCTCCTACTGTGTCCTCAGCAGGCCAGGAAAGGGTGAGGAAGATTTATAGCTAGAGCCTGAGTGAGTAAGGTGCACACTCACATTCTTTTTTCTCTCTCTCTCTCTCTCACTCTCACTCTCACTCTCACTCTCACTCTCACTCTCACTCTCACTCTCACTCTCACTCACACACACACACACACACACACACACACACACACACACACACACACACACACACACAGGCTCCAGACTACAGTTGACCTGACTGTGACCTCAGTGCAGTATTGTATGTATGTATGAGCAGCAAACCTGTGTGTCCCTCTGGCCAGAAATGTTGTTCTCCACACACACAAACAGCTTTGCATGCAAGACTCAGGTACAATGTTTATTTTTTTACTTTGTTCAACAATGCTTAAACCACAGTGCAGAGGGAACAGCACCATAACAAGTGCTTTGAATTATTTACACGCTGAAAGTATACACTGCCTAATGACATGCCTCCTTACCACAAACAAAAATACATTACGCTGTCATGTCAACACCTATGAATATTTACTAAAACATATCCAAATAGACAGGCCTTTTGTTCTACATGGTTAGGGGGGGAAAACAGCTCCGTCCTTGCTGCTTTCATTTTCCCTTCTCCTTCCTCCCTTCTTTTCTGTTCTTAGGAGGCAGTGGAAGATTTGGGGAAAAGCTGAATTCCATTGAGAGTGAAAGAGAGAAAAAAAAGGATAACGTGGAGAAAAGAGATGAAAAGTGACAAATGGGAGATTTCCTACACAAGCTCATAAATCAGCAGATGCTGGCAGGGGCAGTATGATGCCTCCCTGAAAATGCCTAACTTTTTTTTCCTTTCACAGCCAGAGCTAACCATCCCTTTTCCTTTACATGCACGCAAACACACAAACCTACACAAACATATGTGTATAATCACCTACTCAGGAACGTACACTGTCTTCCAGATGGTGTGTGCTGGAATCCCCACTGCTATCCACCAATCCGAGTGTGGCGCAGTGTCCTGGCTGACTGGCACGTCTCATAAAATCACTTACAGTTAGGAGAGGTTCAAAATGACGTGCCCTCAAACCAGCCCTGTTAAAGGGGTCCGAGCCCGCGTGCTAAAATAAATCCAGCTCATTCTGTCACATAAAAACACAGAGGGTGGAGGGCTGAGGGTGGTGCATGGGGAAATGGGTTCATCAGAGCATTTGCTATTTGCACACAGTAGGGCTCCAAGAAACTGTGCGCGAATGTGGAAGAGCAGAGCATGGAGGCACCCCATTGGGTTTAGAGGTATCTTGTAGTTGGTAGGGAGCAAAGGAGAGCGCAATGAAACATGTCAGAAGCCCTTGTTCAGCTCCAGCGTTTGTGCAAGTGAATATGGACCGCTGCTTTGGTTTAAAAAGCACTACACTTAAGACTGGACATATGTACACTTTAGAGGGAGGGAAGGCAGCGACTACGCCCTGGTTGGGCTCAGTCACTGCTAAGTAACTTGAGCCCCATGCAGGACAGGCTCAGAGACTACCGAACTGATGGCGATCCAAAACGACTTAAGATCTGCTTTCATTCTGAATGTACACCATCTGCCTGGCTGGAAAGAGAAGCCACGGAGCGGGAGAAAACTCTGTCAACTGACAGATGAGACAGTAAGCGTAAAACTGTGTGTGTGTGTGTGTGTGTGTGTGTGTGTGTGTGTGTGTGTGTGTGGCCTAGCATTACTATCCTTGTGGGGACCTAAATCTGTTTACAAAGTCACGTGTGGGGACTCGCCTCCCTTATGGGGACATAATGGAGGTCCCCATGAGGGGAATCATTAATTTTAGGGTGAAGACTTGGTTATGGTTATGGTTAGGATAAGTCTCCAGGAAATGCATGTAAGTCAATGTAATGTCCCCTGAAGTGATGTATACATGGTGTGTGTGTGTGTGTGTGTGTATGTGTGTATGTGTGTATGTGTGTGTGTGTGTGTGTGTGTGTGTGTATGTGGCAGCTCCACATTCTGAAAGGAGATCTGTCAAATGGGGATACACACACACACACACACAAACTTCCCCCCTTTACCGCTCAAAAAAGACATTAAAAAACGTTCATAAATTGCGGGACATGCATTCTGTACTTATTTTTTTTAAATACCAGACATCTGCAGCACCATCAAGTGCCAGTATGCCTGACCATCCTCACTCCCACACGGCTGCATAGTTTACTCCACATCCAGCATGCCTGTGGTATTGACACATCCAGTTTCCATGAGTACAGACGACTCTGGTCTGGTAATGCCCTGTTACCCAGGATGACCACTTCTCTCCTCATACTCCATGTGTCTGAAAAAGTACAGACCTTCCACATCACCAAAATAAACTGAACACGTCCTGTTTTGTTTCCTAACAACTGCATACAAATCCATGTGTGCAACCAATCCCTACTTACTCACTCTATGCTGACCTCCAAAAACCTGCATAATGCTTCCTGTAGGTCCCTTGTGACCTGATCAGTCCTTTAGCCTATCTTCGACCCATAAATAACCCAGGAAATAGGCAGGGATGCAGACAACACAACTTGTGTTACTGTGCTGGAAGTATAAACTCCTGACCCATCACAGAATCCACAATGATGTCTGTATTCCTTCTGTCTGGTTAAAAGAGAGATAACACAGCCCTTAGGGCGTGATGAAGAAACAGCAGATACACTCCCATAACTGTCATTCCATATTCTGGGAATGTGATGTGATTTACAGCACTCGTCTTTAAAAACAGTAAACTGCAGCTTCCCGCAAACGGGGGCATCCGCACACCTGAGAGCAAGCTGTTCCACACCAAAAAATGAGTAATTAAAATTATGAGTTGAAAAATGAACACAGCTTCTTTTAAAGTCCTACCTGATTACTTATGCAACAGATTTACAATATAATGTTGTATAAATCCATCTGTGTGTGTTATTATTCCGATTACTGTCACAGATATATCCGCTAATCAACGTTGTAATTAAAGCAGGTGAATTTACAACATTTCCCAACAGCCTCGTGCAGAAGTGGCGAAGAGAGAGATGGATGGAATATAAAACGCCTAGCGCTGAGGTAGAATTAGGCACCTGCATCAGCCCCCCGTCCACCCCCACATGCTGCCCTCTCAGCTGCCTGCCACTCTGTTCCTCTCTGGATCCTTTCATACAATCTCTCCACCACACAGCTCCTTTGATTGCTCTTTCCCGTCGGCATACGCTAACACAACGAATGCAAACACAAAAGCTGAAGCGCACAAAAGCACACTTCTTCTGTACTGTTCGGAGACAGTTGCGCCAGCTGAGTTTTGATTTGGAGAGAAAAGTTGCCTCCGCTACAAATAATGACAGGCACTCAAAAAACAAGCAGAGCAGTTATCACACACCAAACAAACACACAAGTATGCAAGCAAAATGCATAACTCACAAAAACATGTAAAAAGCACAGGAAATCACTTTTAAATGCAAGTTTAATCACAGATACACACAGGCAGCCACCCACACATTGCAAACACACACACAAACATACACGTGCGTCCACACACACCCTCCCATTATGCTGTATAACCAAAAGGCATTCAGCCATTTCAGCAGCGTTCTGAGCGCCAGCCAAGTGAGAGGTCTGTCAGTGCATTAGCCAGCATGTAATCATAGCCCAACCTCACTGCAATTAGAAGTGGTTCTAATTCTTCGCTGGAAACACTGCCTTCTCCCACCGCTAATAGTTTACTCTACTCCAACAGCTGACAGACCCAACCCTGCCTCCTCGCCTCGGCTTCCTAAACACACATACACATACACATATACAAACCCACACACACACAGCTGTAGCTTGTCTGTCAGTGTGGGGGATCAAAATGGATCCTGGGAATAGTCCCCAGCCATGTCCCACTTGTGCCACATCAATCCCAGGAGTCTTTAGGCTGTGCCACAGTTCACCTTTGCGGTGGAGCTCTTTGAGTAAAAGGCCCCCTCTCTGCCTTCTAGGTAAAAAAATCTCCTACTTTACCAAACATGACAGAGAGAAATGACAGTAAAATCACAAAACAATTACAAAAATAAAAACCTGAAAGCTGCTAAAGGCCCTCTGTAGATGAGGCGGGCGTGTGAGGGGAGGGCGGCCAGATAGCGCTAGGGAAACGTTAGCTAATGAAGACTGAGGAAGAGGGAGCACTCCCCATACTGATGGCATTGCTATTAGAATGTGAGCCGGTGCACTTGGGTGTCACTTCAAAGCATTCCCCACTATTAATCAGAGACTATCCAGCCCTCCAGAAAAGGCCCTGCTGGCAGCGCCGCTAACTACCCCCCCTCAACATCAACACAATGGAGCCATCATTACGGCCGTTACGCTACGCCTCGGCCAGACAGCGCACCTTTATCTCGGCATATACGTTACATACTCACGGCCAATTAATTTACCTGCCATGTCTCAGAATAAAAGGGGGGTGGCAGTGGGTGGTGCTAGTGGGGTGTATGCAAGCACATTTTTCCATTATGTAGTGGTTTATGTTTTTTGGGTGGGGGATGGAGAGCACCTGGCTCATGTTGCATCCAGCAGGCTGGGATTTGGCCTCGGGGGCTCTTTATGAGAACACCTGCAAGAGGCTGCAACCTGTCTGGCCCGGACCCACAACCCTGCCCTGATCTGACTCTCACCTGGCAACCCCAGGAGGGCCGACAGGGCTGACAGCCCCCCCCCCCCCTCCAGGCCCCCCTGGCTAACAACAGCCACTCAGCTGGATATCAGCCACCAAGCTTGAGGATTAACTACCGCACTGGCCCTGTCTCTTTAATACTAGATACATTTTATACAACGCTAATCCTTAACATCAACTCTTTCTTCCTTTTGTTTTGACTCTCGTGATGGACAGCCCTTTCCACTGGGTCAAAGCAAGAGCCTTCAGGGCAGGGGTGAACACATTGTTCTCTTTTTCTTCTTTCCTTACTGTGAACTGAATGTATCAGCTAGACTAATGGGGCAAATACATAGCCTTGTTTTTCTGTCGTTTGCTTCTTGTACATTTGCACATTCATGTTACATGAGGATGAGAGAACACGATACAAGACCCTCCCCCCCAGCCTCCAGCCGTACTGTACTGAGAGCCCGCAGACTGTAGCAGCTCTGAGGGGATGAGATAACCATTCACTATTGTGAGAAAAGGCTGTCAAAGCTTTTTTTTTTCTCCCCTTGCTCTCACTTTAGTCTCTCTCCCTCTCTCTCTCTCAATATAAAAAGCTGGAGCAGTGGTTGCAGAAATAGTCCTGTTTCTATAATTAGATGTAAACAGACAAACCAGACTCTCAAGCTTGCTCTGTCCCACTGGCCCCACGGCCTCCTGGGAAGCAAGATGTGTGATTGTAGTGCCAGTCTGCGTGCGTGTGTATATGTGTGTGTTTATGCGTGTGTGATTGTGTGTGTGTATGTGTGTGTGCGTCTACTTGCAATGCACCAGCAAGTGTATGACAGCATGTGACAGCATGCATCTAGTCTTGCTGTCGCTCTCCTCCTCTTTCTCTCGGCCTCTGTCTCTTTGTCATGCACACACACAAACTCTCTAAGTCCCCTCCCCCACATTCACCAGAGGGTAGGTCAGTGGCCATGCATTTCAAGCAGAAGAAGCTAATGCATGCAGCACCGGCAGACAAACACACATCTGTTGCTGAGGAGCCAGTCATTTGCCCCAGATCTTCAGGACACTTACTGTATGAGAAAGAGGAGGCAGTGTAGCCTAGTGGTCACACCAGGCAGAGGGGACAAGGAAAAACATGGAAAATGAGGTGGACAGACGGACAAATTCAAAGAGAGTGGAGGTGCAGGGGGTATAGACATAAGATCATCAATGATAGAACATGAATAAATGAAAGAATTTGTGGTGTAACACAAATGATTTGACAAATAAAACCGAATGGGAGGGGGCAGTATTTTCATTCTGATCAATGTCAATAGGAGCACAGGAAATCCATGCAAGAGAGGGAGGAAGCTAAAAAAAGGAGAAAGAGAGAGAGCAACAAGTTCCCTTTGGATCGCGGGCTAGGCAGCTGGTTCAATTGTCCCGCGAGACTTATTAAAATGGAATTCCTGATGCTAATCTTTGTTTTCTTGCAAAAGGGCTGACACATCCTTGAGATGCATGTATATTTAATGGCAAATCTCTGCATACATTTAGCAGCACACATCATTGTTTGGTACCGTGTGTCACTAGCGCCCCACTGTTCGCACTGACAGTCGCCAACATTGTGGCCCAGTATTTGAGTTCATCTGCTCTTAGTCCTTCCACTCCATCATACCCCATCTATGGATCATAGTCTGCTATTTGAAAGGAGTGGGGAAGCCTAGTGTACAGACAAAAAGGAAGCTCAGTAGAGGAACAACTGCTGAATTGTATAATCGTTTCCCTTTAAAAAATGAATCCCATAAATTAACAATTTGTTATTGCTAGCATAGAAACTTTAGTCTGTTCTTATGTAGAATTCCAGGCTGAATGCTTAACTGTTGTCTGACAGATGCAGAATTGTGATTTTTGACAACATCTTTAATATGTAGAGAAATAGTGCAACATTTGGAAAAATTTGAACGCTACAAAAGCTGCATCACATACATAAAACCCTGCCATGAACAGCAAGCAGCACATCCAGGGATAGACTCAGGCGTTAGAGGGTTAACAATGCACCTGTCTGGGCCTCACAGCCAACCACAGGGTGCCTCGGATCTAGTGGGGGTGTCTGGAGAACACAGACTAGCACACACGCACACACAGGAAAAAAAACACCCACCCACCCAAACATTACCACACACACACGCTCTTATAGTATTGTCACTGACCACAAATCTGCTCACAACAATAGGGCAACGGCCCTTTTTTGTTCTTTTCACTGAACGATTACAATAATAAAATTGAAATTAAAAAACAAGTAATCTGGATTTTCTGCTTGAGCCGTTAATAATGTCTAACAGCTGTCACATGCAATACAGCCATGCACTGAGGTGGGCCTGGGGCTGTCTGATGAGGGGCAGCCTGAGACTGGGAGAAGGAGGGAGAATGAAGGGGAAAAAAAGACAGAAAGAGAAAACAGAGAGATCCAAATCACAAACAAAACAGAAGTGGTTGACTTTGGGCAACCGTATCAGTCTATTCAATCTTGCAACAATACATTTTCAGTCCAGTGTTTTTCCATTTTTTCTGCGTGTGTGTGTGCATGTGTGTTCTTCATGGGAAGCAAACAAAAAATGTTCCTAGCCACTTCGAATTTTAATGCAACTTCTCACTTCCCTTGTGTTGAGTGTAAAAATAGATGGGAAGGTTTTTGAAATCTAATGCTCTGAAATCCGATACAGGAAGGTATTACTCTGGTCGTCACTCTCACCCGTGGGTCTCCTTTGTATTTGTCCTGCGTACACGCCCCATGCTCGAGGCCAGGGCTCTGTGGCACCATGCCACACGGTGTAGTATGGGTGGCGGTCTGTTTGAAGAGCCTGTCTATGAGGCGGCATGGTTACTTACTAGCTAAATTCCTCTTACAAATTGAGACCCTCGCCTCTCAACCTAGGCCATTTTGTAACAGTTCTGACGTCAAATCTGTCTGTTATCTGAGTTTAATGATTTACACGTGCTGTTACTTATTTTTTTACTACTAGATATTTGGCACCTGGTATAATGATCTAAATAGTGATAAGAAATGGCCGAGTTTGTTACAGATGCCCAGGAAAAATTGATGACCACAATCTACCAAAGGTATTTGAAAAATATGCAAGGGATTTACCCTTTCAAAGCAATTGACTGCCTTGCAAGTCATTTGGGCTTCCAGTGGTAGTGTCAGTGGAAGGTGACAGATGGTGGCGGCACTGGGCAAGTTGCTATTTCAGCCAGGTGTAGGATGCCAAGCAACACCTTCACTATTCAGGGGGACTCCTGTGACATCGTGGCTGAACCGTGTCATCTCACAACAATCCACAAACGAGCCTGACAACAGGCCAAGGTTCTCACTATGTTTTGCAGAGCCGGAGAGAAAGACAGAGGGAGTGCACAAGGCCAGAGTCAAATGGAATTGGCCTGAGACCCACATTCTGTCACTGTACTGCCACCACAGTGGCTCTCTGATACAAATGGCCTTTTAATGTAATATTTAACATGGGGTATTCAGCATATCAGTTTTCTTTGCAATCTGGTAAGGCTCACCTCTTGAATTTCATACATTAAACCCCTTTAATGTAAACCGCACACATGCACACTCAAATAGTATTACTATTCAAGCTATTTTCAATTATAGTATTGTATCTTTTTTTTGTTGCAAATTGTCTATGTCTTGTTGGCTTGAATGGCGTGCTCCATATCTATCTAAATTCTTTATTAAATATATAGAGAAAGGAAAGTATTGACTTTCAGTGAGACTGTGTGCTGTACAACACACTCCATCCAACACTTTTGTCTGGGGTCAGCAAGGATGGTGGGGTAAGTAAAGCCAGGGGAAGCAGGGTACAATCTGTGAGTGCTCACAACACAAGAGCTTCAAGGCCAAAAAGAAGAAGCCTCCCTTCTCACAAACAACCCACTCACTACTGAGGTTTATTCTTTTAAAGACCCGGGTTGTAACCATCTCTTTGCTCACTCCACACCTGTGTTTGCCTTTGAAGCGTCTTCTCAACAACCACAGAGCCATGGGATACTCCAGCAATGAGACATTCAATAAAAGTCTCAGTAAAGTTATTTATTCCCCTTTGGAAGAAAAAAAGAAGGAGAAGGCAGACAGCATAGCTAACCTTTGAAGGGGGAAGCTTCTCTGATATCCAGCTAGGACATAAAAACCAAGGGAATGACAGGGACATCCTACCAGAAAACAATAAAGGGGGTGGAAGGGACTGTTTTTTATCTTTAACAGCAGCCGTAAAACGCACACAAAGCTGGGGTCTGCAACAATGGCCCGGGGCAGGGGAGGGTGGCTAAAACAGAGGTGGCAGGAAGACCACCGCTTCCCAGACACAAGGGTCTTCCTGCTGGAAAGAAAGGAGACTGAGAAATGGAGGGGAGGAGAGAGAGGACAGCTTTACGGAAAAGGAGACAGGGGACAAGTAAAGGAAGGGGAGGCAGAGCGAGCTAGATGACACAAATATGACCTTTCATTACATGGGGTGTTTAGAGCAGAGCTCAGCCATGGACCACCTCTGAACCCCTGCTGCTTTCACACAGCCACACCTCAGCCAGAGCACACTGATCAGAACAATATGGCTGAAAGATGAGCTCGCAGCCATAAATGCCAGCGGTAAAGACAGCTTCACTGTTTCTCCTGCTTTGACACTATCCAACATCTGAATCCAGGCCTCACAGCCAAGTAAAGACTGTCTCCAACTCTGTACCGGAGCCAGCAGGAGATAAAATTACTATTTCAAAGTCCTTGTAAATGAACTGGCTGAATGAATCCGCATTAGATGAGTTTACAGGTCTCTCTCTCTGTATCAGCAAGCACACAAAGAGAAGTTGCTTCAATGTCACATTCCCAGAACCTAGTGCAAACATAAATCGACCACCTGACATGCATTACAAATGACTGGCTTGTAGTAGGTGAAGATGGACACAGGCAAATGCACACTGACAGAATCTCTACCGGTTCTAAGCTAACATGCTCCAGTGAACAACAGGGTAGGAGCGTGTGTCTGTTGTTGCCTGATTGCAACCAAACTCACAAGTGTGCGCAACAAAAATAAAGGAGATTTCCTCCCCAAAATATGTTGAAGATTCTGTAACACGGCAAGGAACAATGTTGAGGGAGGGTGTTGCAACCACCATCCTTTTTTCTTTTTTTTTGCAGCGAGGGTGAAGAGAGCGCTCACAATAAATACCTCTGCAAAGTCAGAGGAGCCTTTTCAAGGAGCCACATCAGAAACCTGCATCTGAATGCATTTTTACATCAACCCTGAAATATTCATGCTCTTTGTAAAGTATTCATGTGAACCAGTGTGCAAGTTAGTCCCCAGGGGAAAGTGCAGAGAAAACTGAAGAGATCCAACACACTCAGCAAACAACATGCTCAGTTGTGCTAATGTTGCTAGCATACGGGACACTTGAAGGGACGCTAATGACCGGCCCTGTCAATATGAACAACAATCTGGGAGCAGTTTGGTCAGAAAACCGACGAGCATTTGACTGGTCTTACATGGTGTAACTGACCTGTGTTCATTTGGGTAAGCTAAATGAAATAAGACAGATTTAATTAGTCATTACTGTTAAATAAAATAACAAGTATACATTGTGTAATAAACTTTATGGACATAATAGAGAAAAATGGTTTTGTCTTTCGTGAATTTTTTTCCGTCTTTCGTGGTTTTGATGAATTACCATCTTGAAAAAATACGTAATGAATATTTGTGAAAAATGTTTCATGTCTCAGCTACCTATTTGCGTTATGACATGCTTGACATTTTCAAATAATATTAAGACAATAAATCAGATGTAGCACATCAGCAGGACCAAATATCAAAATAATTCTAACGGCGCCTGGAGGGGATTTAGATATTATGGGAACTCAAATTATTCTCCATGTTAATTCAATAAAAGAAATCCTTAAATGTAGGAAATTAAGTCATTTTTAGATCTTGAGGATATTAGATAGACTTCTCTATGGTCACGCCCATGTGTTACTGACGAGGCTGGGGAGAACAATAAACCACCTGTGCTGCTCATTGAACAGTGATGACATTTGGAGGGTAGGCCTTCGTGTTGGTGCGGCACAATAATACAAAAGAAACTGCAAATCTGGTTGGGGAGCACCTGTACCCTGTAGCCAGCATTACCCTTCATGCTCTCAACAAAACATCCATAAGAGAAAAACACATACAGACGCAGGCGATCTGGGTGTGTGTGTGTGTGCTGCCAAAGTAAACATGAATGGTGTGTGATGAATGGTGAACATTGCCCATGAATTCTCCTGAATGACAAAATAAAACTGATTTTTTGCGTAATTTTGCAAATGAATCCTTCACAATCAAATGAATTTCAATTACATCTTGAATTAACCTGCCATAATACTTCCTATAGAATAACCATTTGATAAGATATTTCAAATATATAGGCTATATAAACAAATCAAATCTAATGTAGAATACAAAAACATTGGTAAATGTTACTTTCGTGCTGTATTCAACCGCCTACAACAACCACCTACACTGGGCCCACTTGTAATTTTGGCTGATATATGTTACATAAAATAACTTTTAAACGCTAAAAATTCCCTGCTTCCTTGTGACCCTAGATTTCTCAGCGGCTGCATGATAAACATGTGTTTTTTTGAAGAACCGTCAACAATATTTTCAAAGCAAATGGTTTCAGAAGCATAACTGTTTGATGCAACCAGTATGCCACTGTTGTGACATATTTAAATATGTTTTGTGTTACATGGGTG
Source organism: Dissostichus eleginoides (assembly GCA_031216635.1). Classification (NCBI taxonomy): domain Eukaryota; kingdom Metazoa; phylum Chordata; class Actinopteri; order Perciformes; family Nototheniidae; genus Dissostichus; species Dissostichus eleginoides. Next base: position 17,415,628 of record CM062277.1, read on the forward strand.
GGGAATAATAAAAGCAAGACAGTGTATTCTGATCCAGTCATATAAGTGCTTCATTTAAACTCTCTTTTTTTTTTGTTTCTTTCTAAACACGAAATAAGGGATTATATTTGATTTAATAAAATCTAACACCAGATATTTTAGCACATTATAATAATACAAAAAATGATCATTAAGCATGATTATAACCATTCCGTTTTTGTTTTTGTTTTAAAAGTTATTGTATGTGTATATGTCCACACCCATATTTTAAAATATAACAGCTGTTAATCTGTTCAGCAGTCTTAAGGCTGAGTTATATATTCAGACTGTTCTGTCTGGCGACAAAATGTGAACCCATGTTTGTTAAAGTGCACATTTGGGTACATAAGATACCCAAGTTACTTGTTAAACCTGATGCATGCACTGTGAACACATTTGCACCCTGACACTTTGAAGCCCAATATGGAAGGAGGATTTCAGTACTGCTCCTCTTCCTCATCATACAGTAACCTATGCAGACCTGATCACCCAGCTCCATGGCTCTGGGTATGGCCCAGGGCTCATTTATTTATTTATTTATTTTGGTTGAGCGATGGCAATGGTGTGACACTTGTCAATTTAACGTGAAGTGACAAAATCTCATTTCAGATTCAGCCCCAAAGCCAGTGGGAAACCAGTGCCAGTGTGATCTGTCCAACTTCCTGCAAACTAAAACGGATGTCAAATGCAACTTTTAAATACAATGGCATTTACATAACTTATTAAATGGCTATTTGTTCAACTAAGATGTCTTTATTACCTTTGAGGTATTTGAGCTGTAAATGTTGATTCAGTTTAATCAAAATTTCTGATCGTAGGCCTTGTGTAAATCAAATTTCGCCTGATTCATTAGCTGATATTTGAATAGGGAAACTCTGTCAACAGCCACACCTGAGCAATCATTTATATAAAATGGAAAACACCGTAAAATTATTCTCTTTTGAGCAAAACATCACCTGCTTTGTAGGCTACTTCACCACACATACAGGCATAGCATATCACTCAACGCTGATAAATGTACAGGGTTTATAGTGCAACATAATAAGAGCATTTGAAACAAGAGCCAGCTTTAAGATAGCATGTTGATAGAAACAGATATTTCGGTTGCATTCTTGTATGACAATAAAACCTCTTACTAACCTGAGTGGGGAGCCATTGGTATGTGCGAGGGGTAATATTTCCCCGGCGTGAAGTGACCGCCGTGCTGTACAGAGCCGTGGCCCGAGGGAGCGATCCGAGAGGCGGCTCGGTGCACCAGGGCGCCCCGCTCCGATAGGAGGTGAGCCGGAGCAGCAAAATCTCGTCCTTCCATTCCGAAGAATGTTGAGTAATCCGAAATCCGGATAGGGCAGGTCAGGAAAATCAAATGCAACCCATATAATAATCCTTTCCTTCAGATCGATGTGTTGCATTCAGTCGATCGCAGGCTTCCCCAGCCAAAAACGTAGCCCCCGATCATCTTTTCTGTCAAAGAAATCCAGTTTCATTATCAAGAAAAATGGTAAACCCTGTTAGGAATTGCAATATGCAGACATAGCTACTGACATTGCAGTAAAAATGTAAAAGACAACTAATTATTAGTACCGCTCCATTAAAATGAATTGTAGCCCAGTACACAATCTGTCATATCAAGGCGTCTCCTGTATTATGCGTAAAACTGAAATCAACCCTTTCGACCTAAAACCGATGGTGCAAAATATCACTGCAGATAGAAACGGCAGGCGAGGCGTCCACAAGCCCACTGAGCCGGGCTCTCATTCAGTTCTATTGATCAGCCTGGGATACAGGCCTAATATGCATCATATGGGACGAGCCCTTCATGTCCCACAGACACAACGAGCAGATTATCACAGTTAAGGTTTCCATATAACCCATTGTATTCAGTAAGGTTCATATTATATTGTATCATAACAATTGATTCAACTACCACGTCAGCAGCTGCCAGCTGTCACTCTCTCTAAAAACCATGAAAAAACAAACGTGCATTTTGTTTTTAAATGAAATCGTGTATGCTGCAACAAATATAAAAACGCCTCATATTGTAAAAGGAGAAAGAGTGGTGTCCAGTGTGGGCTGGTTAAAATGATTGAAGCCTTCTCAGCCTACATCTCAAGGTGAACAACGTTGCCTGCCTTCTCCTGCTCGTCCTATTGTCTCGGTTTGATACGGGCGTTTTTCTGCTTCCATAACTTCCATCCAGCTCTCATTACACACCACATGTTCACATTCTGCACTACAGTGATCGTATATATAAGCTCACAAAAATCACCTAAATATACAATATGTTGCACTATCTACAAAATGGCTTATTTATAATAAAACATTCAATTGAAAAAATGCATAATGCATCGAACAATTTGCACAACGAACCTGTTATTTTTGGTTAAATAGAGTTTATAAACCATCCATAAAGCAAGTCATGATATTCAAATAAGACTATAATTAATATAGCTCTCCATCAGAGATGCATGAACTCCTGAAAGACATGGACCCTCTCTGTGCGTGTGTGTGCACAGTGTGTGTGTGTGTGTGTGTGTGTCTGTGTGTGTGCGCATACAGTGCGTGAGTGTGTGTTTGTGTACGTGTGTGTGCGTGCGCGCGCAGTGCGTGAGTGTGTGTGCATGTGAATAACTGCACTCTCACTGTCTTCATCTGCGTTGACCTATTTCAGGTAATCAAATGGAGTAGTATACATTATATTGGCTAGTCGACAAAAAACCCTAATTTGCAAAAATTAAATGCAATTTCACTGTTAAAATATATGTTAGTCCTAACAGAAATCATCGTTTTTCTGCCTGTGAGTAATTACAAACAAAGCAGGCAAACAGAAGGCCATTGTATAGGTCCAAATGAGTATACGTTTGAAAGAAAATGCAGTTATTCTCAATACAGTAGACTAAGCTATAGCTACTATTATGTATGGTTTTACATTTATTTTTTATTATCTCAATTTGGGGTCCCTACAGGGTTTCGAATTGGTTGCAGGGGGTGTTAAAAAATAAAAATAAATGAGTGGTTTTACCATAAATAGGCTATAATTAATTATAACAAATATATATAGGCTAAAGTGTGTAAGAATGGCATATTTGTTTAAATACATGCTATTTTACTTTAAGCACTATTATCTCCACATGTAGCCAGTTACAGCCGAGCCTCCAATTCAGTGCCACATCAACAACAATAAAATCCTTCCATACGGAGCTGCCCGAGACCAAATCTCCTCCACTGAGGCTTCCTGAGCTAATGTGCTGCATGCATGTAGGTCCTTTAACGTGAACACTTTTAAGAAGCCTTGCTGTTGCCTGCATGAAGGCTGAATCTTCACTTTGAGGACTGTGTAGAGATCCAAGGTGAATGGCCGCCCGTCAGCAGGACTGTCTTTGTTTCCACACTGAGACAGTGCTTTGCAGTCAGCCATTACCTTCCCCCTCGCCATGCTGTTGAATTCAGCCCCCTCTGTATGTCCACTAACATCCTCACGAAAAAAACATTTAACATTTACCAGGCTGTGAAGAGACCGCTGTTTTGTAAATGTTCGAAGGGTAGCCTACAATCATATGAATTAAATATCGGCAGCGTAAAAACAAACGGAGGTTTCTCCCAGCCTCCACTGTGCAAATATCCTCACAAATATACGCTTTAATTTGTTTTAACCGTTCAAATGATCGACGCCCCTAATGTAATTCATTAAGCAGCTGTCAATTGCATTTACAGAACCCAATCGAAAGCAGAAACGCAGATAATAAATCAAATTACGCTGTATAGGTCGGACTCGCGCTGAGAGGCAGGCGGCCCTCCGTGACTGAGCTGGCCGGCAGGGAGTGCACCTCTGCCGGGTCGGGTAGAAACACGTCTTCCGCTCAACAAATGCAAGTTACACGCTAATAGTTTATTGCAATATAAATAAAACAATAGTCAGTCCCCCACTGACCGGTTCACAAAAATGTCTACATTATTTTAAACAATTTGTAAATGCTCGAACTCGCCTATTGATAAAAAAAAAAGACAGCCTTGCACCATTGTAATAGCATAATTCAAAATAAAACAACATGCAAATAAATCCAATCAATAGTCCGATTTTTTTAATAATTACGAACATGCTTCCAATGCCAACATATATTGAAACCATTTAAATTGTTAGAAATGCTCATATTATATATGGACCACCTAATATTAATAAAACTAGGCTATAATATGTTATAATAGAAACTATTCAGGGGGATGTATTTTGTGTCAGCTCAATACATTAAATGATCGATTTATTTCTCATAGGATACACCTCATACATCCTGTTGTGTTATTTTGTAAATTATAGCACTGCACCTGGTAAAATAAAATGCATGTCATAGCGTGTTGGACTAAATTACAACCTCTGTCATCTTTAAACGAGGAAACAGGCCTTAATAAATTGTATTCAATACAAAAATTGAATATAAAAATGACTACTTACTGGTATGTTAAATCCTTGCATAACAATAAATTATAAAATCACAAAACACAGGGTGGAAAGGAGTAAGGCCAAGTGCGACGCCCATTTAAAATCAAAATCTGAATAAACCATGTGGCTAGAGTGAAATCCTACAATATTTCCATCTGAGGCTGTGCTGTAGCCTGCTGGTTCAGTCTATGGAAGCTGTGGAACTAGGGCTTCCGGCCTGGCTGGATCGCGGCTCGGATCTCCGAGCAGCGGTTTCTCTCCCGGTGCAACTGCGTACCTCGCGTCTCGGGGCAGGGTAAACACGCCCTCCATTGGTCGGATACCTGCATGTTAATTAGCTCGTGCCGCCCGCCCGGAGATACAGAAGGTTCTGATTGGCCGGTAGCACAGGCCAATAGTGTGATGACTGGCAATGCTAAACAGAGAGAAAAGCGCCAGATTTAAAGCATGGGATGGTCTGAATCATTCACAACTCAGAGCAGCCTGGGAACAGCTTAAAATGTAGATAATAAAAAAGTCTACAGCCCCTAATGAAAAAGTAAATACATTCAATCAGAATGTGCAATTCTATTCATGCTTTCAAGAAAACCCCAAACTTACATTACAATGGATAATGCAACAAATATATTAGAACCGAACAATTAGGCTAAATTACCTTGCCTTTATTACATTTAGCAGGCTCTAGCCTAGAACCCTGAACACATCTCAAAAGGTCATAGTAATATAAATAGCCTAATTAGATGCAAACATACTGACAAACAAAAATATATTTTTTTAAAGGTGAAGTTTTACGTACATGTGCTTTGAAAAAGACCCAAATGAATGACTTTGATCAATCAAAAAGATTGATACCACATTTAAAATTGTTTTGAATGTTTACATCCCTTCCTTTACTGTGACTTGTTGCTTAATAGTCCTCAACTATTTATGGTGCTGAATAATAAAACTACAAAATATATTAAAACAAATATCTAATCATTAATGTTTAAATACCACACTGATTTTAAAGCTGACCAAATCTAAATACAACTTAATTGAAATGAAGTACAGCTGACTTTTTGCAATATAAAACTGAACTAGCTCTGTTTAAGATTTATGTTTGTGTTTCATCTGAAAACACCTTTTTGAAAAACACTTTTGCTAACAATTTAAGGCATTTATGACATTTACAGTCTAATTTCTCCTTCTTTAAAACCACTAGAGGCGTTTTGACGAGTGCTTTTAAAGCCACTTTCTTGAAACTCTACACTGAATCATGCAGACAAGACTGTAATTGTAATATTTCCATCATGTTATTACTATGGACTTGGTTATTACATTATGCTAAATGTTTACAAATGAATCCCTCCCTGTATGTACGCTTCTGATTGGCTGGCGCTGTGCCAGAGCATTGTCAGTCACAAAGTGTAAACAAGACTCTGATTGGCTGTTGGCCAGTCCGCATTGGGCTGACTGAAAAAAAAAAAGAGGCAATAACTGGCCCTGCGGTTTCAAGGCGTCCCTGGTTAGATGATGAAAGGGGATAAGAAGAGTGGGTTTCAAGGCACCCCAAAGGCGGACCCCCATTGGCCCTGAAGCCATATGAGTCAAGCGTGAATCAAAGGGAACACTGCAGAGAGAGGGAAATTATATGTTGGATATTTAAAATAATCGAGGTTAGTTTTGGGATAAATGCGAACCAGCGAATGGCTAATTATTATGAAAAGTTATGTAAACAAGTGACACGAGCCTCCAAACAATATCAGGTTATATGCTGCGCGTGAGGGTGAGAGGAGGGAGAGAAACAGAGCTCCGGTTGTGGATCGTCCTGCTGAAAACCGCTTTAATGAAGAAAATCTGCATGGAGTCTTTTCACCCTTTAAAATTTTGGCTGCATGAGGTTTGTCGTCGTGGGGTTAGTGTGGTGGAAATTAAAATAAAACGTCTTAAAAACAGTAATTTCTTTCATATCACTTATGGCTTTGGCTCATTCGCATAGCATGCTGTTTTTAGGCTAGTCGTTGTGGCTCTAGTCGGTAAATTCAGAATTGCGTGTAAAATATTTTCATGGAGCCAGGGGAGGCAGTGGATATGAAGACGATGTAGAAATAATCATAAATGTGTTGCAGCCAAAAATATTTGACATGGTTTATACCACGCAGCCATTTTATTTTGTTTTATAGTTGTTTTTTCTGGAAATACTTATTGGAGGCTCCCTAATAGCTGCCACTTACAATATATTTATGTTATGTTTGTTTTTATAATAATAAATAAAGAAGATCATATTCCTAATTTACGTCTAATTTGGTTATTTCTTTACATAACGTGCATTTAACGAGGCCCAATATTTTATGCAAAATAATATATATGCAAGGCTATTAATGCCCTTGACATAAAAATGGTTAAATGGCCACATTTCCTCCTGTATTAATGAGCCCTGTTATACGTAAGATTTTTTTTTTGACATAGTACTCTTCAGTAATTGGTGTTTATATATTTTTTTGAGGGGTATAATATTTATATATGACACGATTTCTCTCCCTCAAATAGGCCAATACAAAATAAATTCGAAATATTTCTAAAGCTTGCACACAATAACGTCAAGCCAAATTTAATGGATTTTATTGCGTCCACTCAGTGTGACCATAATCATTTGCCACAGCTGACACTATTTTCACTGTGCACTGCCCTGCTGTGTGAGATTGTACAAAAGGTCGGCTGCTTTGCTTGAATACTAACTTGTATTTTAGCAGAAGGTGTTGGAATTTCATCTCAGTGGGCTCCTCTTGAGTGAGTGCATGCAATGTGAAATAGTCAAAGAGGTTTCAAAGAGGTTAGCTCTACGTGCATGAACACACACACACCTACACGCACACACACACACATGCACACACAGACGAGAGATAATTAATGCGGAGTGAGTGATTTCTTAAGAAAAATACCAGTTTTACGACGAGGATTGTCCTTGGTCAATGGAGCGTTGATGATTGACAGTGTGTGCCTCCCACCCACGTCTACGAGAAAGGGCCCTTGGACATTAAGGATGGACAAACTGATTGTCTTAACGCTTTTATTTCCCCACATAAAATACAATAAAAGCACATTGGATCAAATGGAAATTTAGACACAGAATTACTTCTCTGAAAATATTTTTTTAGGGTAAATTCAAAACAACAACGCTTTAATTTACCTCGAGATTAAAGTTGTATGGTCATCTTAAAATAGATGGTCTTCCTAATATAGCCACTTAAATGAAAATCTCACTGCAAGAACTGTTTAAAAATGAATTGAATCATCCCAAATAAGTGAACAGGCCTAAATGACTTGGGATCGTTTTTTATGCGTTTCATTTGGTCATGTTACAAGTCATGCAACCGAAATAATTTGGGGTGAGTTGACAACCAATAGCCTTTGACCTGTGTGTGTGTGTGTGTGTGTGTGTGTGTGTGTGTGTGTGTGTGTGTGTGTGTGCGTGTGTGTGTGTCTGTGTGTGTGCGTGTGTGTGTGTTTGGCTTTGTGTGAGTATAGGAGCAGTCGCGCGTGCCTGTATGTGTATCTGATTGGATATCAGTCAATATATTAATTAGGATGACATTAATCTCACATGGACAGGTTTATTTAAAGCTCATAACATTTTGCAACTGCTCGAATATCGAGAGCAGTACTGAAAATATAAATCAGGATAAATTAAATAAAAATAGGCAATTGTTTAATGTTTATCATAGGTGACGTGGCATACTCAAGGTGGAAATAGGCACATCATCTAAATGTGTGTGTGTCTGTGTATGTGTGTGTGTCCATTGATCCCAAAACGCTTTAAAGGGGGAACCCCAATTTCACAGTAATTATTAATGTGTATTGGTTCGTATTTATTTTTTTTAGCAAAAGGCCAATCAATTTTAAACCAGATCTCGTTCATTCAGACTTCCTCTGACTGACAACCAAAGATCATTGGAGGAATGAGTGCGTAAGACGGTAAACAGCCAATGCAAAACAACTGCTTATAGTATAGAGCACAAAACAAAATAAATAAAACATCTATATAATTATATAATGAATATAATTATATTTATTTATTCAAAAATGCACATGTCCATGATTGTTTATGCCAAATGTCTATTTTCTTAAATAAATAAAAAAGTATCCTTTCCACACAGTGATTTTGATAATGACACATGCATTGTATTTGTCTATACAAATGGAAGATCTAGACAATAGCACTAGTCTACAACTCTGTGACATCCCCTTCTTTACATTTAAGTTCATCAACCCAGGGAACCTGACATTGTATTTTGAACCCCGTCCCCCCATTAGTTGGGATTAGATGAGGCCAGGACTGTTCCCCTGCAGCCCTGCGGGCCCTCAGTGGAAAATAAAACATTGCAAAGTTCATCACCAGTTGGAGGCTGCAAGTGCAATTCCATGCTAACAGCAATACACTTTTCAGAATAAAACCCATAAATGTGCTATTAAACCTCACACTTACAGATATAAATACTTTTATTAATCAATTTGTATTTTGTCTGTATGGGATGTGGACATCAGCATATGTGTATACTTTCAAATACCACTGCACTGACAATATAATATTTAATATGAATATAAATTGAATTAGTTGACTCTTTGTTTCAATAATCTCATTGATAATTTCTTCAGAATGTCCCGCACAATATGTCATCATGTTCCTTGACCAGTTCTTGTGATCATGGATATCTAAAACAGCTGTTTAGGGCTTAACAACGCACAAGAGCAACATTGTGCCTCCATTATTAAACTCACCAGCCATGTTGTTACCCAACATCTGCAGTGAAGGGTGCTGGTGGACACTGGGGGGATGCATGATGCTCCCATGGTCATGTGACCAAGATGGCTGTTGTCACTAAAAAGCTCTTGTCTGAGAGAAGAAAAGGGGGTTTGTGGTGTGATTGATTCTCCCCCAGCTGCAGGTTGGTGGAGGCATCACATGGCTAAACTAGGCAGAGATCAGTTCAAGTTCCCAGACATAGGCCTGGTATCTCCCACTCCCAGGTTTTCTTTCTTTTTCATTTAGAGATCCCCCAGCATTCATTTTACATACTTAATGCTCCCTTTCTCTGTTTCTGCTACGACCCCCTTAATGCTTGTTAAGGCTGATTTATTAAGATATTCTGATTTCTCTTGCCAGTTTGATAAAGAAACACCACATGAATTCTGTTAAGATTGATATGGTGCAAATCAAGGCTATGTCCTGCTTATGCTATAGGGATATTAGAGAGATTGTGTTATGCAGAAGCGCCTGCTTCAAGTTGACTTGTAACAAACTGATAAAAATCCTCTGGAGACTGATGTGTGAATCACAGCTAAAATTCCCTTAAATTTGTATAATGGATTTTTGCCTACAAAGTCATATTACTAGATAATTTTTGCAAAGCATATTACATGTCCACATATCTCTTGGAATGAAATGGAGACATAAACTGTAATCAGCTATTAAAGCTCGGTGTACACTTGACCAAACATTGCTAACATTTGAACTTTTTCACCACACTTTTGCAATGTGACCAAGACATGTAACAATCACTAATGTGAACCTCAGAGTAGGAAAACTTGACAGCAAGGCAACCAGAAAATGAACCCAGGGTAAAGCCATGACAGCAGTATCCAATCATCCACCTCTCTGTTAACTGAATCAAGAAGGGGCTGAGACCAGGCCCACCAGTTACTGATGAATGATCAATAGGGGTTCAGTGATTCAGGCCTTGCAGCACAGCAGGCAACAGCCTCTGAATGTTATCTGCTGTAACAAAAACAACAAAAACAGACATGTACTGAAGTTAGAGTATGTTATAATGGCTTCTGATAACGAGCAACTAAACTAAACCAAGCATTCTTCACAGTTATCTGATGTGCATTGATGGAAGTAATAGCTAAACTGTACAGCTGTCTGCTTCCATGCCATGCTTTTTATTCTCTCTCTGCCTCTCCCTGTGTCTGTGCCTGCTGCCATAAATCCAGCTCAGTCATCATCATACCAACAAATCAGTTTATATGACATGTATATGCTTTTTACATGAAGCGTCCAATTAAATATGTCCTCTGCAAGGCCTAAACCCGTTTTCCTGCCTGCCATTGTGCCCCCCCCTATAGCAGATGGCCCCCCTGTCATATTAATTTCACTTCCCAATGGCTGATTGTGGTTCTGACATAAAAGTGATGAGCTGTATTTCAGTGTCCTGGCTGATACGACTCCCAAAGATGGAAGGCCTTTTTATGGATCTTCAAATATGCAGTTATCGCTCTGGCTTGCCCACCTGACAAGCCTGCAACGTGTGCCAAAGATAAAGTTTAACAATGCCAGATAATTGCAACAATGTCAAAGTGGAGAAAAGAAGAAATGGCAGTGAGCAGTCTGGGTTCAATGAGCAACATGTGCTCTAAAACGCTACAGGTAGAAGAGGTGGGAATATGCACTAGGGAACATTCAACCATTAACTAACAGAAAAACGTTCGTTAACAGTAATATCTGAAAATGTAAGAACAAAAGAAAGATACATCTTTTTTGATAGTGCACACTGCAATTCGGACTCCCTCAGGTCAGACAGCAGTAGGTTGTCACATTTGATTAAGGATCAATTTAGCTACATTTAAGAGTTGTCTTATTACCCTGTGCCTTCAGTGTACATGCAAATATATATTTTCCATGTCCTTTCTTTTTTACACAAGATTCTTTCCAAAAATAATAATATAATCTTTGTTGTCCAAAATGAAGGTAAGCAAGTTTCTGCGCGTACAGTACATGTGTGGACATGCAACAATTGACACAGATTTTGCCAAAGATATGAGTTAATATTATTGTTTTAGAGAATAAGACCAGAGAAACATGTTCTTTAGTTCTTAGGAGGACATGACACATGGCCTGGGCCAGAGGATAGAATAATGTGTGGCAGAGTGAATGGCTGCACATGCTCATTAGTATCATTAATCACCGGGGACAGTGATTCCTAATGATAGAGAGAGGAGGGACTTCACAGAGAAAGGAGGGGGAAGGATATGACATAGATGAAGGATTCCTCTAGAATATTAACATTTGGAAATATATGTTGCTTTCAAATTCATTTAAATGTATCTATTTTGGGCACCCCTGGGTCTGGCAACATCGCAGGGATGCCCGAAACAAAAGGAACATTGTAATTAATATCAGGCTTAATTGTCACTCTAAATTGTCTTATAATTCTAATTTAATGTGACATTCTCACTCAGTGTGAGGGAAAATTAGGCATAGCCAGTTTCCCTTGTGGGGAAAAAAGGATCTCTGTGGGGATCAAATGGGTGTGTGACATTTTCTCACAGACCTTTGATTGTGAATTGAAGGATTCCTCTTATGGGGCTGCTTAGTTGCCGGTTGCCCACCATAGCATGCAGCTAATGGGCGAAGCTGAGCCTTGAACCAGAACTTAGGGCGGAGAGTGTTGGGTGGAGCTCCCCGACTTCTCTGCAGCCTGTTCGGTGGGAGCAAGAGGCCCTGAGCTTGGCCGTCCCTCTGCAGCAGCGGAGGCTCCAGGGATAGTCGTGCATGGCGAGGGCAGGCTGTTTGATCAGCACATATTTTTAATTGGCTTCGGGCACCCTGGAGTGTAAGCATTGCCACGGAGTAGACTCCTATTGCACCTTTCCTAATTAAAATCATTACAAATTCCAGGCGCATCATAAAGGATTAAATTAGACTGTGTGTGTGTGTGTGTGTGTGTGTGTGTGTGTGTGTGTGTGTGTGTGTGTGTGTGTGTGTGTGTGTTGTATCCATTGGTGTGCCTGTGAACGGGTGCCTTGTCTCCTTGATAGCTAACACGTATAGCTTAATTGTTTATCTTCTCAGTAATAGTAAATTAGGGAGGGCTGGCTGAAATCCTGGTCCACTAATCAAATTACATGAAAGAGAATCTGTAAATATGCAAGAATAAGTCTCTATATGTCTTTCGGGGTAACTGAAATTAAATATGAGCACCCAAAACGTCTACTTGGTGAAGTGTTTAACTTGCTATATTAGGTATTTTATTGAATATTCACATCTGTCCTGCTGTGTGAAGAGGGCCCAACAAGAGCTGTTTGTCTTATTTGAAATAATTGATGTCAGACAAACTGTGTAACTCCTTGGAGAATTACTTTGGAGGCATGAAAACAAATGGTCTCAAGAAAACTTGTATTTAAATGTAGTGTATGTTTTATTCATCATTTCTTTGAAGGAAACAAAGATTTCGGGGTCTTATATCAGTTTATAGATGATGAAGATCTTTGATTAAAGCAGCGCTCTTGCTCCTATACTGCTTTAGGGTTCTTGGGAAGGAGTGGCTTCAGTACCCTAAACAAAGGAGGCCTAAATCCCTTAAAAATCTACCAGTGCCACTTTGCCCTGAGGGAGCATTGAAACAAGGGAGTGTTTCTTTGGTCTGATATTGGAAGCTAGAGTTCATGAAGGCAAAATGTAAGCGATGACTATAAGGATTTTAAGCGCTAGCTCAGTTGGAAAATATGCGCCTAAAGCCTCGAGACACACCCTGACACACATTAAAATCATATGACATAGGCTATGACAGAGAAAATTACTACAATTTATAAAGGTAATAACCATGTCTGATGAAAGCTAACAACAAATATCTCATTCATGAGCCATTATGAGAAACTCTACAGCGTTTAGGGACTGTGTTGGACCAATGCCTTGCTTAGAACGTAAATTGTAACCAATAGTTTTGGCGATCAAGATTGATTATGTCTCTGAAGGAACACAGTGGGACTTCTGTTCCCATCAACAACCAGAAAAACCACAGCAACTCATATAATAGTTAATGGACAGCATTGTCCACAAGTGAATGGACATGTTATGGGTAGGCAGACACAACAATGGACAGTATAAAGACGTCACAAAGTTTACTGTAACTCTTGTGGTTGCAGATGTGAGGACTAAATTAGTCACAGATTGAATTGTGTAAACAGCGATAACCTACAATGTTTTTAATTGTCAAAACTGGAAGAAAAAGTGGGACGCAGATGTAAGAAATGTGAAAATTACAAGTCTATATAAATGTTCTTTTTGTCTGGCGAAAGTTTCTTCAGTACTTCAGTTCCACAACATTGTTCAAAACCCAAAACCAAACCAAAACGTTGGTTATTCAAAGCCAATGTTAGAACTCAACTTTCTTAAGAAAATGAAAAACACAACCACATATTTTGGAGGGCTCTATTTGTGGAATATGAACGCTTAGTTCCTATTGACTCAAGAGGGACAGACAACAGAGAGACGTGACAGTGGAAAGAAAGTGAAAAATGGATCGGAAAGATGAGTGAGGGTGGGGTGTCTCTTCAACCATCGCCGCTTCCTGTCCGGAAAAGTCCATTCATCATTTTCACGTCTTTGTGTCATGGCTTACTTTGGCAATAGCCAGAAGTGTGGCAATGATGACACAGAGGATTGATGAGGTGCAGGCGGGGGTGGCTGGCAGGGGTCTGGGGGGGAGATGGTCAAACCAGATGTGTTTTGAGGTGGGGCTTGAATGGACCACGGGGGGAGATCTGATGAAGGTCATGATGTTACCCACTGCCCCCATTAACCATATTTGCAAAAACACATGAATGTAGGCCATGTTTAAAGCCTGGACTATTCGTGTGTATATTCAAATAAATCCTCCAAAACACAATTTTCCATATGTCAGAACCAACCGGTGTATAGTAATATTGTGGTCACCCAAATGCAAGAATGAATGACACTACCAGCTGGTTAGTTTATCTCAGCAGAAGACTAGAAAAGGTGCAACATCTGACCTGTCCAAAAGGGAAAAGAATCTGCCTACCAGCCCTTTAGAGCTCATTGCTAACACATTATTTAGTTTGTTTTATCCATATAAAACGGGGTGGTAAAAGTCTTGGTCTTAAGCTAGCTACTTGGCTGCTTGCTTTAGCCTGTTTATTAAACATACATGATTATGGTCACTGTTAAACTAACATCTTCCTCAGCAAGAAATAAAGCAAGCACCTCTTTAAATGTCAAACTATTTCTTTTACGACCTGTAACGTTCAAATAAGCACATTGTCTGGCATACAATTAGATGTCATGCTAAACATGCTAATGAAAACTTATAAGCAACAGAGTTATCAATTTATATTGTTCATTCTCGTTGTTCGTTTGTACTGATTTATTTTATATTAAAAAAATTATAAAACACCTGCAGTCTGACATCAGATAATTTTGATAATTTTTAGCCCTTTTTTAATTATCAGGTGCCATGCTTTGCTTTGAAAACCTAAAACAGCTCACTGTCAAATCTTATTCACTGACAGATGTGTCTTATTACCCTTTAAACTAACTCCCACACCTTTGTAAAGGCATGTCAAATGCTTATTAATGAATAATTCTGGCCCAGATGTCACACTCTACATTAAGTTTTTGTTCAATGTAATGAAAACCGTAACATTTTAAACTTAACTCAGCTCTTCTCTGTTGTACAGCATATGAATGCTCACAGGTCCACATTAGCAGACACAGTGACACATGAGAGGGTTTAGTTGGACTCCCCCTAGTGGTTAAATATTACACTACTGGAAAAAGACCACAATCTGCCAGACAGATAGGAATAAATGGAAATGTGAAGAGGTAACCGAACTCAAGCTGAATTAAATTAAAGCCAGGAGAATTATCAAAAGGTGTTCTCTCTTCCTCCCCTCTCTCTGACTTCACTGTTGTATCCCCTGCTGGCATCAGGCGCACTCCGCAGAGCGTGGTTCTCCCAACTCAGTAGCTGATCAGAACCAGGTGGGAAGGCCTCCATGTGCTTTCCATTTGTGCAGGATGTAAATGGATTCAATTAGATCCAAATGCACAACCTGTCAGCCAGGGGGAAGTGGCAGACTTTCAAAGGCCATTAGATTATGGACAGGATTTGGAATAAAAACTTCACTGGCCCGGGATTGTGCCATTAAATTGGTTGATGTTAAACTATTGAAGTGATTTGAGCTCGCATGCTGACTGTGCGCTATTCATGTGGGTGCATATTCTGTCACACACCCCCTCCCAAATTATCATTAACACCCTTACCCGTCTTTCACTCTCCATATTTCCTTCATGCACATACAAATGAAAACACACAAACGGCATACATAAAAGCTATAGTATAACCTCAGACATATTGGCAGTGGCCTCACAAACTTTCCTGTATTCCAAACAGTAGCTCTTAAAGTAAAATGCCTCCATCAGTCATGGCTGTTAAGAAGCCCAGCAATAAAAATTAAATACTTCCAGCAAACTGACCGACTGTAACACGTCTCCTATGTTTTGGTTGGCTGGAAAAATGAGATGTCTAATCTTAACATTCGGTTTCACTCACCAGTCTCTGTAAACATGTAAAATATGTCAGGATTTAAACCTGTTCAAGGAAAAAACTAGTCATTGATGTATCCTTTACACTGTGATGCATTTTCACACTGTTAAGGAAACTTTGCGTAAATGTTTATCACCAGTCCAAGCAGATGTGTCAACTAAAGACCAGTCTCAATCATCATGATTTGAAACGGGGGGAGGGGCCTTTGAGTTGATACCAAACGACTAGATTTAGGGGATAGTCAGGAACGAGGGTTCAGTTGACCTATGAGTTTATTGCAGAGTGCCTTTACCTTACAGGCCTGATATAGAAGTGAATCAATGGGACATTTCTAAGCCATTATTATCAATCACCATTGCTTAAGACACCCTAATGAGCTCATTAGATAAGATGAACAGCAGATTGATTGCAAGATGGGGCAAGTAAAAAGTAAGATGTAGAAGGTGATGGAAGAGAAAGGAAATGGTCTCATGGATCTCCAGAAAGAAGGATGGGAGAGTGAAATTAAATGAGTAAGAGACAGGCCATGTGTCTTTGGCTGTATTTCAAATTAAACATTTCAAAATGTGTGCTTTCCAATCTTTTGTGCCACCTGCACAGGCCCTATAAAGGTACATCTGTTACGATGCAAAGGTGGTTTTTGAAGGCAAGGTGTCATCAGAAAAGTGGTCAACAAAATGACCCCAAACCCTCGCAGCTGTAGCAACGATGCGTCTCCCACAAACACAGATCTTAGCGGTCTGTTGTCCGCAGAACAAAGCAGTTCAAGGTGATTCACCAGCTGCTTTGATCATATGTTGACATGAGATCGAGGGAGAAGGAAAAGCAGAGAATGAGTAAAGAAGTGAAAGAACAAAGGACAAAAAATTGCAGAAGCAAGAGGAAAAATAAGGAGGTATGGTGTGTGTGTGAGTGTAAACGATGTGATTTGGGAAGACATTTGTTCCCATTGGGCGAGCATAATAGCCCATCCTGTCTGAATTGGGGGAAGAGAACCCCCCTGCTATTGGTTTTTGGCCACCATGTGGTTCAAAATAGTGAAAAAATATCTAAAGGAAGGGCAGTATTAAAGCAGCAGTAACCCTCTCTGTTTCCACCTAGGATGGAACAGATGTGCTTACAACTCCAGCTGTCGCCAGATGTGGATAGGACCATCTGCATGAGCTGTTACTTTGTGTGTGTATGTGTGACTGTGTGCGTTTTCTTTTTTTTCTTTTAAAGCAGGCATGGAAAGCTGCAGCTCACATGAGTCAAATTGACTAACGTAACTATTTTTGATGTTTTGATTCTTACACCTACCTCTCCAATTACCCCCCCATCAGGATTATTGTAGATCCTGATAGCCTCAAGGTGAAGGTTGGCTGTTTTATGGGAGGAAAAACTGCTAAACGTTTAATTACTGGAACATAGTTTGGAGAGTGTACAAAGACTTTCAGCATCTTGTCACACTCCTTTACTAAAAAAAGATGATAATAAAATGTTGCTGCACCAACACACTTTCATCTCATGTGTGGGCAATTATACACACACACACGCGCACGCAGGCACACACACACACACACACACACACACACACACACACACACACACACACAGCAGAAAGTGATTAAATATATAAGAACTAAAAAGCATGATGGTGACCGAAAAGCCAAGAAGACCAAGAGAATAAAAATAAGAAGGAAAGTCATTTCTTTGTATGATCCTAGAATATTAAACCTGATGAGACATATAAAGCTATAAAGTATTACGAGACCCCAGGAGATGGCAGATTAAAATGTGCAAGGGTGATTTCCACCAATAAAGGTGGAGACAGCGGCTGCTCCACCGCTGTGCTCTGCTCGGCAGGCAAAGAGAACGGTCTGAATGGATTTCAGCAACCTTCATAAAGCAAGGACTAAAGCCACTTCACAAAAGGGAATAGAAACCAAGCCAATCAATTAATGCCCCCAAACAATGACGAGCATAGACAGGGAGAAATGCTTTCAGACCTGATGTACGTTTGAAACTTGCTGTGTTTCAACTTCCTGTGTGCCTTTAACATGAGAGTCAGGGTCTACTCGCTGCATGTTCGCGGCTGCTTTCTTTGTGTGTGTGCATGCATGTGTGTTCTAATGTGTTTGTGTGTGCGTGTGTGTGTTGAAAAGCTCGCCATTGAATGAGTACATTCAACAGAGCACTGAGCTCTTTAAATGCCAATGAAAATAAAGAGAGGGAAATTGTAGGCACTCTCAAGCAACAGGGAAAAAACCAACAGAGCGAGACAGAGAAAGCAAAACCTTACAGCGCCAAGAGAGACTTCATAAGGTTTAGCAGCCCTCCACTCAAATATATGGAGGCCATAAATCCTCCACTTAATGTCCTTTGGGCTTCACTTTTTATAGGTAGTGACAATGACAGTGAGAGAGTTCTTTAAAAAAAAATGTTAATCAACACAGCAAATTTCAACAAGGCTGCCTGGGTAAACTCCAAGGTTTACTTTTTCCAAAAAACCCGTTCCGGTAATGAAAGTCGACATAACGCTCTGTTGCACTAGACAAGACATTCAAAGGGATGTAAAATATTATGTTTCCACTGAAGTTTGGTGGAGTAAATCATTAAATAGAATGCAGACAGCCCTATATTACACTGCACTTTTGTGTTTTCAGCCCTAAAAATGTCATTTGCAGTGTCAATGCAGATAAAACATGACCAAAGAAATTATTAAGGGTAACATTATCTATACAGGTATCAAGTAACAGCACTCTTTGTGATGAATAGTCACTTTCAGAGGGGTGAAATGTTAATATACAGATGTAAGGAGTATTTTTAAGTAGTTCGTCAAACTGTTTTATACATCCTTGGGTAATATGAACTGCCACAATGCATCATGTAATCATATCATTTCCCAGACAGCGATATGGTTGTTTGACAAAGTGGTTAACTTACCAATATCTCCAAATGTCACTAAATAATATGTTTTCTTTAACCTGTAACATCAATTCAATGTTTGACCCCCTGCTGTTTCACACAATGTTATTTTTTAACTATTATTGGCTTTGAGTGTCCAGGCAAACGGCTGAGTTACCATTCCTGGCAAATAAATTGTCTGACACATAATCAATAAAATGGCAAACATTTGTATTGTTGCGATAGAGAACGATTCGAAAAAAATGGGGATTTAAAACTTAATGTTTCAAATCAGTTGAGTGGCCCATTAAAGGTACAATATTTTTCTTTGACAAAACATGAGCCCAGTAATATTTGAGTAAATACACTTAGGTCGAAACCACTTAAAACAAACAAATCCAACAAATGATCAGCCCTTTTGTGCCATGTAAGATGCCTTAAGCACCTTGTGTCTTCTTTTTGTATGGTGTGCACTGTTAAAGCTCAACCATCTAGGCTCTGTGGATGAAAAGGCTTGTCTCTGTGTATATTGTTCATGGGAACCTGCTTACCCTCTGGTTTGATGATTACTCGTGTTTTTACACCACTCACTTTGTAACTGGTCCAGCATAGACAAGTGAGCACCATCATTCACTGTGGCATCGAGGTGTTTCAACAATCATGTGCATGCCCAAACAATACTCTGTCAAGGATTAGTCACTGTTTTCTTTGGAGAGTCAGTATGTTTTTTCTATGTTGTCCATATATCCATGGCTCCATATACCCGAGCTCTGTGATGTCAGCCTTTTCTCTCCGTGCTCCCAGGTTGTTCACAGTTGATCTTGATGGCTAATCAAGTTGTCATGGCCTTCCAGCTTTAACAGCATTCCTTTCTTTATGTCCTGAGCATACTGTGCTGTAAAATAAACCCAAGAGCAAACCAACCACTTTCAGGTGCACTCAAGGCCATGTACGTTATGTTGATATGGAGGAGTTCCACCTTTTCTCAGAGACTGATGTCACTTTAGGCTCGGCCTTCCATTCGGAGGAACAGTAGGAGGTTGAAAGTCTTGCTTGGGTTATGTATGTGTGAAAACAAATGGATTTGTGCTCCATGATAGAAAGCTTTATGGGAGAGAAAAAGAGAAGGAGGGGAAGTTTTGTCACCATGGCCTTGGTTGCATGTTTAACAGAAGAGTGATCAACAATGGTGAGAGGAGGAGGAGGAAGGGATGGTAACTCAGTGACTACAAGCCCAAGATACATGATAGATGTCTTTAATAACCCCTGGCTGCTTTTTTAGTGTCCTCTAGGATTTGTTATTATTAAGATCTAGGCCTTATTATTATACCACCCGTTTTCTCAACTCCCACATCACGCTGGGCGTCCGTCCAGACAGTCAAAATAAACACAAAGTCAAAAACCCCCCTGTTCTTGTGCTGATCTGGCACTTGTTGGTGGTGCCAGCATGTCTAAGTCCTGACCAAGGAAAATGTGGCTTCACAACAGTCAGCAGTGAGGAGAAAACAAAACATCCTGCTCGGTGATCACCTGTTGAATCATCAAGAATCTGCACCTCAAAGCTGTGTGGCCTCCGATCTAACATCCCTGTGTTCGAGGGTTGCAAAAGCATGTTTAGGTAAATGACGTTTTATGTTTTTAATAAGTGTTTCCATTACGAAAAGGAAGAACTGGCGAGTTGGGAATACACATAGGACCTGGAGAGCCATAAGGACTCATCACCGCTGAAAAAGAAAATGAAAACATTTTATTGTGCTTCCATTCCTTTTGAAAATAACAATCACAAACACTCAGTCCTTTAGTGTGTCTAAGTAGCTTCAAGCTTTATCTCAAGCACAGATTTGGAGAGGGCCCATGTTTTATTAATTTGCAGATGAGCTCAGCTATTGATGGCGTTGGCCGCCCGTGGGTTCAATTAGGATAATACAGGGAGAGGGGCAGATTATGGGCAGCTATTTAAGTGAGGGTATATCTCTTCCTGACAGTTATAGTCCAAATGCAACAAATTGCACCTTGGTGACTGTGAACGGCGCCATATCAGTCTTCTGGATATGAAACATGTCTGTGTGGTAGGTCAGCCGTGTGCACACGACACCAGGCTGTGTGAGCCATGTAGCCTGTCCTCTCTGAGCTAACAGCACAGGCCTGAGTGCAGCCTATTCCCATTCAGTTAATAGGGGCCATTTAGAAAACAGCGGTATATATTGTGGTGCGCTGAGTGCATGCTCTACCCAACCAATCCTAAACAGTCCCACTTAGCACGACTCTCTCTAAACTATTGCACTTCTTCCCTCCTGCACACTCTGGGTTGAAGGCCTGCAAGTGTTGACAGCTGAACAGGGCAAAACTGAAAATTGTAAACATTTTACAAATATAAGCCAGGGTGTGTGAATATCCTCACAAGCGACCACAAAACGAGGAACACTGGTGGCCTGCATGTGGGACAAAAAACTGCTCAAAGCCTTTCTATCTGTGTACTGGGGTGAACATTTATTATGATTGATCAAGGCCATGACTGTAACTTTGCTGTGCTGTGAAAACAGTCTACTGTACATTGTCTCTCGAGCGCATTGTGTGAAATTGAATAGGGAGGCCATAAAGTGGAACCGGAGACACAGACCCAAGCATGCCGAGCCTGTCGGTCATCCTACTTTTCTGTTCAGTCCGTTCAAAGCTTTAAAACTGCAGACAGCTCTAAAGAGTGTGGCTGGACGGTTTTCTTTCTTTTTCTTAGGGAAATGACGACTGTTTCTCAGCTGCATCGAGGCTGCATGTTTAGGCTGCAGTCAGTGAGATAACCCAGCCCTCCTCTCCACACCCTGACAGCAACAGTTGGGGAAAGAGTGAGCCTTCACAGCAGCAGCGTCGGCTGACTCACTGAGGATAAGGAAGAAGATCCTCCTCTGTTTTCGTTGTTTCTCAAGAGCAGGTCGTTTCAGTTTGAGTGCTTTGCCTTCTAGTCATAGATTTGTATTTTAACAAACTCCTTCCTCAACTTGAGTACACCACTAGGGTAAGTTGCAAAAATAGAGAGTAATACTGTGCTTTCACTGAAACCCTTAACATCTATCAGAGAACCAGAATTGCAAACAATAACATGCTATGAAATCAAATTTCTCATCTGTGAACGTGACTGTAAAATGAATGCTAAAGGCGCATTGCAGGATGAAAAGGGATTTGCATGAATGCAGTAAACATCACAATATTACTTGAATAGTTCTATCCATCTCGATTCCTGACCTGCGAAGTACTTCATCATCCCGACCCACTAACCCTTCCCTCTCCTTGTTTCTCTGCCACAGCTTTCCTTATTCCCTGCTCCAGCCAGGCCGGGGCAATAGGGCACCGCTAATGTGCTTGGTGGGTCATTAATTCTTCGGATGGCCATGGGGGCAGTAGAGCGGGCGAGCTTTGTTGTTTGATGTTGGGTGAAAATAGTTGTGGGGAGGTAAAGCAGATGTTTGTGTTGGCTGGTGAGGGTAAGCTGCATGGTTGATGCCAACCCAATCACCAGATCATGCTAGGCAACAGCTGCCCAAACACATATCAGGCAAAGTCTGGCAAAGACAGCTAAGGGTGGCAAGGTCAGCTTTAGCTTACTTTTCCTTTTTCTGCTCTTGTTCTTTTAGGTCTGACATGATTCATATTTTGAATATACCAATGCCACTTCAAAGACTGTCCTGTAACCAGTTTGTCTTTTCCTTTTCTAAAATAAGATTGTTGAGATTATTCTAGTGTTGAAGCTGAAGGTGAACCAGACACTGATAAATCTAAAACATACAGTAGTTTGGCTGTAGCTGATTACTTAGTGTGCTTTTGCCTTTGAGGAGAGATAGGAATCTTAGCAGAGGACACAAAAGAAAACAAACCAAAGACTAACCCAGATTTTTTTTTCCGCTGGCCACGGTCAAAATATAACAATGTATGCGCATACATAGACCCCAGAACAAGGACAGTTCATTTAACTCTCTCCTGCCTCTCCACTCAGCTGATATGAGCCATTCATCACCACCCACCTTCATATCTGTGCGCTGCCCAGAAAGGACAGTGTGTATGATGTGTTTGTGTATTTGTGTGTGAAAACAGATTAAAGATAAATATCTTCCGCGTAGCCCACACTTTTTGACCCTGTTGTAGAATACCCCATCTTTTATATGATGCAGTCTGCGAGGACTTCAGCAGCTAACACTCAGAGTGTGCTGCCCTCTGCTGATCATTTCATAAACATCTGGACTCAGAACATCTGCTGTCAGAAAGAACACTAGTGACATTTTACTCTTGGTCATTTAAGGATAAAACGTTTTAGTTATTTAGTTTATCTACTTAACCATTCACCCTGAATGATATTATCGCTGTTGTTAATGTTCTTCATAATAATAATATTACAACAACAATATTAATACTACCTCCCCCAGAAATGTTACCATTTTAAACAGCGTGTGCAAAAGAATATACGTTTTACACTGAATTCAACTTTCTATATATTTACTGCTATGTCTCATCCATCCAGTAGGCTGTTTTTAAAATATATATTAACGCTGATCTCTACTGCAGTTAAAGGATATTTTAACTTAACAATACCAAAAAATAGGGCCAATAGAGGCTTGATTATATGTACATTTTCGGGTAAATTATTTATTCAACATGCAATAAAGTTTTTCGTAAACAGGAATTTGATTTTTAACAAAATAAATATTTATCCAAGATGGTGCTAATTGCATTTTTGCCAGCTTAATTACACAGCATTTGCCTGGCTCTAATGGGATGTTTGCTTCACAATACAAAAGGCTGGTTAAAACAGGGAATACCTCAGATGATGCTAAAATGTAACGTTCATTTACAACTCACTAATTGTCCCTCTCTGTATAGTGCTGCATTTCAGGATGAGAAGGCATGCACCTGAGAAAAAAAGAGCTACATGCAGGCAGATTGCTAATCCTGAATTATCATTGGTTCATTCGTCATCTCTAATTTAGTACGGATAGGTGAAGCGAGGGAATCAAAAGAAGGCGAGTAATGAGGACCCACAGTGGCCTGCAAGGTAACCGTGGTAACGTGTGGTGCATTAATGTATGTAATCTGTTACTGTGTCTGTGACAAGACAAGGACATGTAGTGTGCTAATTAAAGAAACCTTTCCCTGCTCCTCGCTTAGACACAGGTCATCTCTCATTAATGATGCTCTCAATGCATGGGGAGTCATTCATTACTGGCTATTTGGAGGAAAAAGGGAGGATGTGGGGATGGCGGGAATTCCTGTCAGCAAAACCTAATAGCTATATTCTCAAAAAGAGGAACAGTATGAATAGAACCAGATCACCCAGCATCAACATGTAGGAGATGTATTCAATCATTTTGAAAAGGGCAAAATGCAGCTTAATACAAAATAAGTAAACAATGCCTTTTTCAAAAACATTAATTTTTATTTTGGAAATGAAGGGGTATTTACAAGAAAAAAAGTCAATGGCAGGCTAATGTCATGTACATCACTAAATACAAAAAATATTTCATTGAAAAAAATAAACCACATCTTCAAAATGCTTTAACTTCTGACACACCAGTCTGAAAATAAAATCAAAACAGCTATGCTTACTCCTGCAATGAGGCTTTAGCAATAAAACCAATCTAATGCTCAGAGAAGAGACGCACAGCCTCGTGGTCAGTGCTTGTACCTGGATGTTCAGTGCACAAGGACACACACACAGCAACCATCCAATGTTAGTGCACAGGCAGAAAGGCTTGTCTGCGATTTAGAAACAGCATTTCAGTGGTCACATCGCAAACAAAGCCCAGGGAATGTCTTTTTGTTCCTAAAGGCTGTGATGTAAACCCCTCTGGACAGACACAACTACTTTTTCCTACATGCTCAAACGCTTCCATACAATCCAAAACAATTTGAAAAGACTAAAAGGAGTATGGAAAGTTGTATGGAGTTTGCGGTTTGAACACCATTGTCTTGTTTGCTTTTTGTGGTCCTGATAAAACAAAGCTGGTAATGTTGTGATCACTAAATGTTCCCATGATCACAAGAAAACATAAGAAACCTTAACCGCCTACTTATCAGACCTAATCCTATAAAAATGATTCCAAGTTATTTTTTCGTGGTAAGCTTCCTATCATGATCAGTTTTGACATGAATCAACTTGTATTCAGAGAATCATTACAAAAGATATGCTCAATGTTGTATTTACCTATAAACGTCTGATGTAAAATATGAGAATTGGAATTTAATTGAAGTTGATTAGTCCTATGCGATCCACAGAGTAATTATTGAATAATCAAGACTTTATAGTGGTCACAAGAAAAACAAGGGATGTTTCATTTCCTTAAATAACGAGAAGGAAACACGCGGAGCACAGACCTCTGCCAAGGCTGTTTCCATGAGTAAAAGATAACGTTTGTATCTGACCGATGATCCAGGTACAACATTGAATGGGTTCTCCTTTGACCCATGCTTACATTTTCCACTGAGTTTCATGAAAACCAGGCCAATAGTTTTTTTAATTTTCCTGCTGACAAATTAATGGTCTAAAAGTCTGTACCATGATCAGGAGAAAATGAAACATTAAAGATGTCAGTAAGCAACACCTGGTTTAGCAATCAATGGTTTTTGAAATTGTTATCAGCATCAGGACCGTCAAACATACTGTACTTTGTTAAGTATTGAAAAATGTCCTACAAGTAAGAGCAGATGTGGATGGACAATAGGTGGAAGTGTTCAAAATGCCTCATCGTGCAGTGTTCTAAGTCCTAAAAAAAACTGCAAACCACACTAAAACCAAATCACCTAACGCATAAGATGGCTCTCCACTGAATTTAACTGAACTCTAAATAATCTATAAACTAACAGAATAGGGACAGAAAGCATAACCTCCTTGGCAAAGTTACCACCCATGGTTCTACAGGTCCCTGTAGAGGGTTGCCCGTCTGAATATGAAAGCAAATGAGCAGTCCAAGACAAGTGCAAATCCTCCCTGAGACTGGTCCATGTTCTTACACAGACATCAGATTCAGTACAACTTACGTACCCTACTATGAGACTAAACGAGTCACACTGACCGGCATAAAATCGTGTTTGGTGCCATTTTCTGCAGCTCCAGTAGCACTGTTTTCATACAACATTTAAGACAAAACACAGGGATCTGTCATCTTCAATCAGTCCCGTCAGAGCAGCATGTAAACCAGACTGGTCAGAAAATAAGTGGATCACAAAAAATGTGTTTAAGTTGATCACACAGTTATTATTGCTAAAATGATTATCACTTTTGATTTATTTGAATGATGAATCCCCTCCAGATACCTGACCAAGTGCTGATCGCTTCATCCACAGGTATGTTAGAGCTGTGGGAGATCACAGTAACTGGAGATGGGTGGGAAGAGCTGAATGAAGTGAATCAGCATGTGGGGCTCCGGCATGCCTCAGGGACTCGCTCCTCTGGTGGCACACAGAGAGAGACATGGGGTCGTCATGTGTCTCTGATTGGACATCGGCTCTGCAGGCTCTGGAAGTGGGCGTGCTTCAGGATGCGGTTGATCTGCAGGTAGGTCACCAGGCTTGTGGCGCAACCGGCCATTTCTGTAGAGTCCCCGGAGCCGACCGGACTGCTGGGGCCCACAACACACTGACTGCCACAGCTCCCAGCCGCATGCTCCGGACTGCTGATGCTGCTGCTGCTCTCACTGTTGGAGGACTGAAATGCAGATGTCACATTAGCAGTGCGTAAACTTGATATGAATGTCAACATTAAGGGTGGTTTTCTCTGGATACATTAAAAGCCTTTAACCAGGCTTGCTGCTCAGGGCCCCCATGAGGTTCATGCCCTAAGCACTTGGGTATCAGTTTGCCCAGTAGAGAGTGATGTTAGCATGAAATCAAAATCTAAACTACTGTTATATCCATAGCTTGACAGTGGGACCTAATATATAATCCATCTCCTATGTAAACACTGAAAGTCAGATTGTTTGATAACAATGACAGTACTAAAGGTAGTGTATTCCAACAGCATGTGAGTTTAGGGAATTTACAAATCAGACCATGCAAAGTAGCTACAACAGATAGGGCAACACATTTTATCCCAGTTCTCCCCATTTATCACATTAAGGGTGGTTTTCTCTAGATAAACTAAAAGCCTTTAACCAGGCTTGCTACTCAGGGCATTTGCCTCCATGAGGTTCATGCCCTAAACACTCGGGTATCAGTTTAACCAGTAGAGAGTGATGTTAGGATGAAATCTAAATCTAATTTACTATTATTCTATCCATAGCTTGACGGTGGGACCTAATATATAATCCATCTCCTATGTAAACTCTGAAGGTCAGATTGTTTGGTAACAATGACAGTACTAAAGGTGGTGTATTCCATGTGAGTTTGAGGATTTTACAAATCAGACAATGAAAAGTAGATAAAACAGATAGGGTAACGTATTTTATCCCAGTTCTCCCCATGTGTCACTTTTAATGCACCCGAGATACAGTGGCAGTCACTAATACGTCTCATATTTACCCCTGCTTTTCGGGCTCATTGTGATCACTAACGGAGAGGAGAATGCTGAGGAAACTTCTCAACATTCTGGACAACGAGTCTCACCCCCTGCATGCCACACTGGTTTCCTACCGGAGCACTTTAAGCTGTAGACTGAGACCACCACGGAGCGCACAGGAGGTCTTTCCTCCCAGTGGCCATCAAACTCTATAACTCTTCACCCTTCAGTAAAGGGAACTGAGAACTTCCTCACCACCACTATGTGCAATATAAATATCATTACAAAACACTTTCTGCTATATAACATGTGCAATATTATTATTATTATTATTATTAATAATAATGTTCTATAATAACGTGCAATTACGTATCTGCCACTACGTTTTTTTGCACTACTAAATACTGCTTGTCACTGTACAGTACTTTACATTAATTATGTGTCTATGTTTCCTGTAGATCTACATTGAATTGCTCTTTGTATTTTTGTAACTCTGGCAAAACAATTTACTTCGGGATAAATAAAGTCCTATCTTATCTTATCTTAACTCAAAAGGTGACAAATAATTTATTTTTTCAGTTTTTTGGTTCTTTGTTTAGACAAATTGAACTTAACTACATTTGCTGACATCTGCTGCTACAGAACATTTAGTGAAAGAAGACAACTGTATGCCCAGCTTCTTCAGTATTACTATAGTAGGCCTCATGACAGTGTTATGTACCTCAGAGTCCCACGCATCCCGGCCCGGCTCAGGAGAGAGCGGGTGAGATCTGCTCTGCCTCTTGGCCTGAGGCACCAGGTGGCCACTCTCCTCATCACCGCCGCTGCGCTGACGTTTCCTGTTTGGGTTTCAAGCACATCCACACACGCATTTTAAACACATATAGCCTAACATATATATGTTTGCTGTGACACATGAACGATCAAATGCAGCTCGCATGTTTCATCACCAACCCCATAATCACAATTATTTGTAAATGGCTGATGCAGGTGGTTGATATAGGCCACATCAACGAAACTAAAACATTTCTTTCGAGCAATATCTCATCAGTTAGCGTCATATTATGTATTGTACGCCTCCCTTACCTGTTTTCAGTCAACATATGATGACACTAAATCAATCTCGGTGAGTTCCCGTTGTTTTTGTTCTGATCAGTACCGAGGACCCTAACAGTTGACGTTATCGACTTGTTAGCTTGATTCCTTTCAGTCGATGGCCTATCGCCTGAGTTAGCAAAATAGCCTTGCCAAGCTAGCTAATTATGGTAAATATTAATGTGAAACTATAAGACATTTTGGCAACACCGAAAGGATTATCGTGTATAATTAACTACTCAAAATTGTAAATAATTGGTAATTAAAAATTGCATAGTAACCGGGTGTTACCAAAATAGCATTAAGCTAGCTAGGACAGTTAAAAAAGCCAGTCACAAACGCTAGGTTAAAAGCTAACGCACTGCTAGCTAATCTTCGAAGCTGATGCTCTTAAATAGCTGACAAAGGCACATACTGCAGAAAAAAAGTAAAGTTTCCTTGTCAAAAATCTAACGATCTCAGTGCCAAAGCCCGAGTATAACAGCTATTTTTGTTCAACCTATCTAGCTAAAACAGCCAGAACCACAACCAACCGCGACAGTTGTGTTTACATGGCACTGCGCCTGCGCGAAAACCAGCAGTGTTGCTTTTAAGGGCTGTAAGGAAAAATAAACTATAATGTGCTAGTAGGACATTCAAATCAGAGTTTAATTGGAATCAGATATGTGAAGTCTAATAGGCACGAAAATTATGATAACAATTATGATGAGGCAAATGATGAATATCATTTACACGTATGCAATGAGGGTAACATCGTTTTGCAAAAAAAAAACAAGGGACTTACGAGTAGCACTAAAATGCAGCATGTCATAACACTGGTGCACATTTTGCAGTGCACGATAAAGCGTTTGATTTAATTGAGTAATTCATTTGAATTAAACTTTACAATTCGTTTTTTTAAAACAAGATTCTTCTGTAAAAAGTAAGTGGTCTTATTAATCAGACACACCAATTGAATAACATGTCATAAGGCTCTGACAAAAATGGTACATTCCCCAAAATATGTCGCTGTTTTAAACCTAATACTACAACACATTGTAGACGATGTAAATATTACTTTAAGGGTTGGAATAAAAAAACTGCTTCTTCAATAAATTAGATCTACATGTAACAGAAAGTGGGCGTCTTCCCGTAAAATCAGTATGGTTATTTTATAATATGGAAACATTTCCCCCTAAGGAAAAATAAATAAATCAAAGTCTTTAGGCTGTATAGCAGTTTAAAATGCTAGAAACAAAACAATCCAATCTGACTCAATTGTTGACATCTTCCCAACCCGGAAGTTACACCCTGCAGCAGGTCCAGCCAGCCAATAGAGTGAAAAAAACGCCTCCGCCAATGACTCGAGCGAAGGACGGAGGTGAGATTAACAGGGATCCTCAGCAGCAGCGGCCCTGTTAGTATAAAGGGAAATAATCGCAATGGGCAGCACCGACTCAAAACTGAACTTCAGGAAAGCAGTGATCCAGCTGACAACAAAAACACAGGTAAATGCGCTTCCAATACAGCTGAACAAAGGGTACAATTGATAGATATTGTGCCGATGAGCGCGCTGGAGAGCATCACCGAGGAGATGACGCGTATGATGGGGTAGCGATAGGAAAACAGTCTCATGTTGCATGCAATATCTCAATATTTATTTTCCATTACCTAAGTGTTCCTAAGGTCGATGTTAAAATCACTGTTGTCCAAATATGTCGTATTTGTCATGGATTCATTTATGGTTTATTCTACGATGCAAATCACAAGATGTGTTCATGTTTTGGTATGTTATGGAGGAAAAAACGATGGCTTTGCTAAATCAAAGCTGATGACGTAGTCTGGCGTTTGCAGATGCGGCAGGTGGACAGTGCTTAGACCAGGATGCCATATCATGTTTCCTCACTGCTGCTGCTAGAATAGAGCTTGTGTTTACATTGCTATTAGGTCGGCCATGGATGGGCTATGTAGACAAAAGAAGGTGCATTCTGAATAAAAAGGGCTATATTATATTATTATAAATGCACTTTAAGATTATTAGGGCTATTGTTTTTTAAAATCTCCCTGAAATGAAATGCTCCATTTGACTCATATGGGAATTAAAAAGTAAACATGTTTACAGCCAGTGGAAGCCACAGACGATGCCTTCTGGGACCAGTTCTGGGCAGATACCACCACCACGGTCCAGGATGTTTTTGCACTGGTGCCAGCGGCCGAGATAAGAGCTGTTCGAGAAGAGTCCCCCTCCAATTTAGCAACCCTCTGCTATAAGGTACACACTGAAGAAACTGTTAATGCATCTGTGTAACACAAACTTGTTTATAATGTTAGATTGCATAGGGATACTCCTTGTTTTGAGGCTACATCGAGGAATAGTGTTGTCTGTTAGAGCCCAGCAGAGGAGTCTGTCAGCAAAGCACTGCCTCGTGCTTTCAGATGAGGGAATAAGTGAGTCAACTCTCCCTTCCTTTCCCTTCACTTCCTGTCTCTTGGTACCAGTTTCCGTTTGAAGTCGCCTATCAAAAACAAAACAGGCATACTTGGTACTTAGAGCCTAATTAAATAAAGAGGAGGAGACGAGAGCCCTTGAAGCTGCTAATTCAAAGGGGTTTCTTATATATTTTGAACACAGCCAGCAACATGCTGGTGATTGAATTTAGATCAAGAATTATTTTCAAGTAAATATGTGTTGAAGGCCTATAACAAAAACACATGTCCCCATATCTTTCAAACAATGTACCTCCCAGTGTAATCAAAACACATATATTTTAACAATCAATTTATTAAGTGCTGCAGGTTTTTTTGTCTTTGTTTTCCAAAAATAAAATCAATATTGTCCAGTTGATATGATACTATTAACCTTATAATACTCTTATAATAAAAGTATTATAAGGGTCTGCTCACTCTAAAAGGCTTTCTCAACCACATACAATTATTATAATTAACAAAGAAGGTTGTGCTAAAAAAAATGGCCATAATCTTTTTTATGGAACAAGATGCCTCAGAAATGATGGTGTTTATTATTGTACTGAGCATGTTGGCTGGGTAATTATTAACCGACTGAGACCAAACCGTGAAAAAAAATAAGAGCATGTTGTTCAGCACATCACTAAATGCTTCAATACCACACATCTCATTCCTCTGTTGTCCTCAGGCCGTGGAGAAGCTGGTGCAGGGTGCAGAGTCTGGTTGCCCCACAGAGAGGGAGAAGCAGGTGGTCCTGAACTGCACTCGCATCCTCAGCCGCATCCTTCCCTACATTTTTGAGGACCAGGACTGGAGAGGATTCTTCTGGTCCACTGTGCCCGGGGCTGGGCGGGCTGGGGTGAGTGGGAACAGGAATCAATCAGAGTCAGAAATGCTTTGTTTATTCCTGGGGGAGACAATCAAAACAAGTCTTTTAATTATTCTTAACAATACTTTCACAGCACTCACTCTTAAATGTTGTTATAAGTAAGTGTTGACGACATCTTACTTTGAAAACCTGATGTTGTTCAGGTAACAACAAATATAACAAACAATATAACATTATGATAATGCTTCTCAGATGCTAACTTACTTTGAACATACGATACAGTGTTTATAGCATTACAAGTTATCAGCCTGGTCTTTTTATATGTAAACCTCTTTTATTTAAGTTAAAGTTGTTTCCCATTCCAGTAGTATTGAGGTGTTTTTGACTTTTTACCTGTAGAGACGAATAACTCAGCTGTACTGAGACATTTCTGACAAGCCTTTGCAACAACTTTGACCATTTACACAATACCTTTCAATGAAGGATACAGAATAATGCTGATCATCTGGATCTAGTCTCATACATGTGTCCATCTTTTCCAGACTGATGAGCTGGATGATGATGATGGAGCCCGACCCCTGGCCGAGTCTCTGCTCCTGGCCATCGCTGACCTCCTCTTCTGCCCTGACTTCACTGTGCACAGCCATAGGAGAGGCCCTGTGAGTACCCATTTTGTTATATTGCCGTGTCAAATCCATCCAGCATTAATCATTAATGATAGGTTTTTTAAAAAGCTGGGAATGGTTAACATGTATTTTGATTGTTAAAGATACTTTTTTTTAGCATTGTTTCCTACTTCCTCAGTCTTATGTTGCCCAACTAACCTGTACTCTAGTTTCTGAAAATACTTTGCATAGAAAAAGATCACAATTGTCATTCTCACCAGGAAGAATTCCTCAACTCTCATGAGCAAGAAAGGAATTTTCCGTCAAACCACAACTCTGTTAACAGTAAATGCTCTTAAGGGGTTTAAACTTCCTTGGTAACCTTTTATTCTATGCTAATTATTTAATCACTTCTACATTTCCACAAGCCACACCATGGAAACATTTATTATTAATTAATTTGCTAATCTTTTTTTTATATATATATATATGATTTATTTGTGACATTAATTTGCTAATCTTAAACTAATTTGAATCTGGATATTTTTTGTGACCTCATCCAGGACTCAGTAGAGAACATGCAGTCTATAGACAGCTGTGAATACATCTGGGAGGCAGGGGTGGGCTTTGCACAGTCGCCCCCTCTCAATTACATCCATGATCTAAATAGGTGAGTCAGCCGGCTTGACAGGATCTGTGACACGTACAGGTTTTACTCTCTTATTTTTACATGGGTGACTTTTTTCTGTCAACCTCTAAGCTCTTTTTACTGATCCTCTTCAGGGCAGAGCTGCTGAGATTGTTACTAACGTGCTTCTCTGAGGCCATGTATCTGCCTTCCTCTACGGATAACAGCGTCCTCAACCCTTGGGTGACATTCTTCTGTTCCACAGAAAACAGGTAATAAGCAGATTTAAGCAAGTTCACAAATGTATGGACAAACACATGCAATGATGCCCAGCAAACCGTTATGTAAATGTTTACCCTTTCATTTTAAATGCCAGAGGAAGTAAAACCTTGATTAGATGACGTTACATTATTGTGAATACATGGACTATCTTTAACCAGAATTAAGCCATGGCAGATAATCAAAGAGTTACAGTTTTAACCAAAACAATCTAGTCCAAAACCTTTCAGAGCTTTCAAACGCACTTCATGATTAACATCACAAGTTGATCTGCTCATTATCATGGAGATTGCTTGAAGCTTAGTTGTCATTTAGATGAGGAAAACATTTCTTATATGCAGCTCTCTTAGATCTTTCTTTACAGTCGAACTATTATTTCCAAAGTCTTGAATTGTGTTGCTGAATGGTCTTTCATGCTTACACATTTTTTATATAACTAGATATTATGCATGAAGGCATTCTGATTGTCTTGTGAACTACTTACTTTCTGCATTGACTTAAATAGGGGAATTAATTACAAAATAGAGTATATAAAATTCTTCCTTAAGAAAAATGGTATGGGTAAATTCTAGCACATCATTCTGTAACCTGGTCTTCTACCTGTCCTTTTCCATAGACATGCTCTGCCTCTGTTCACCTCTCTGCTGAATGTGGTGTGTGCCTATGATCCAGTGGGCTATGGCATCCCGTACAACCACCTGCTCTTCTCCGACTACCGGGAGCAGCTGGTGGAGCAGGCTGTACAGATCCTCATTGTGACGCTGGAGCATGACGGAGGGGTTCCACATCGACCTCCCTCCCCATCCAGCATTGAGGAACAAGAGGTACGAGACCAATACATACTCAAAGAAATCCATTTGATCACTGAATGAAAGTCCCCTAAACTAGCAAGCCACATGAATGTCTGGGAGAAAATTAATTTTATCTGCTACACAATTATGGTCAGGAGCCGTTACATTTTCGGAATATTGGGTTGCAGATTGGGTTCGTTTAGCATGAAACACTTGAAATAACTAAAGGATAAGTTAAAAAAGAAAGTAGAAAGAAACTGAGGTCAAAGAAAACTATTTCTGCTAAAAAGTTAGCAATGATTTAGAGTCAGACCTAAACATTTCAGATGTGTGTATCTCACACTACACTGTCATTTGTATTCATGTACCTTTGTTATTCATGTTTTATTATCTTCGCTTTTAAATTAGTGTTTTTAAATGCCATTTTATAATATGTTTCTTAATGTCTTTCATTTTTGTAAAGCACTTTGAATTGTCTTGTGTTGAAAGGTGCTATATAAATAAACTTGCCTTGCCTTGAATGGCATTGTTTAATGTCTTTTTAAATCATCTTTTTATCTTGGTGCAGACTGCAGGCCCTGAAAACCTTTTTGTGAATTATCTGTCAAGGATCCACAGAGAAGAGGTAGGCTGATTGTCATTTCTATTAAAAAACATCAAGATTTTCCCTATAAAAATGTCAAAAGCACATCTTCTCCTTCTCTGTTGGCAGGACTTTGACTTTGTGCTGAAGGGCCTAGCTCGTCTGCTGACCAACCCTTTGACTCAGACTTACCTGCCTAACTCTACAAAGAAGATCCAGTTCCACCAAGAGCTGTTGGTGCTTTTCTGGAAGCTTTGTGACTTTAACAAGGTTAGAACAAATAACTAAAAATGAAATGTTTGTTTGATTAGGAGCTTTGTTTTATTCAACAACATCTCTTGTGTGCTCCCATGACAGAAGTTCCTGTTTTTTGTCCTGAAGAGTAGTGATGTGCTGGATATTTTGGTTCCTATACTCTTCTACCTGAATGATGCCAGGGCTGACCAGTGTGAGTTTCATCCCAGTGTTTTCAGATTGTCCTTGCACCCAAGAAATCTCTAATAAACATTTAGTTAAAGGTATCAATATATTATAGTTCTCAGAGATATACAAAACATGTCTCTGAAGTGTTTGGTTCGAAATACCAAACAGATCATGCATTGTAGCATCCCATAAACCCCTCTGTTTCAGCCCTGTTTCAAAAGTGCTGATTCTCTGTCTGTTACTTTAGATGAAAATAAGGAGCCACCCCCCACGCCCCTCTGCCAGATATTTGGTTAAAAAGAACACAATGGTGCTCTAGGAGGAGATTCAGGTGATAAGGTGGGGGGTGTTACCTTGGTTGGTGATTGGCTAATGGTTACACAACCCAAAAAATCGTTATGACATCATAAAGGGCCAAAATCTGATCGGCTCATTTTCAGACAGGTTTTTATATAAATGGATCAGGACAAAAAGAGAGAGAATCTTTTTTCCTGAAACTTTCAGAATCTCTTTCCACAGAGGGGACACATGTTTATGTATGAAAGAAATGAAAAAGTGGATTTTGCATAATCGGTGACCTTTAATTATATTCTGATGTGTTTTATGGCTGCAGCCCGTGTTGGACTCATGCACATTGGTGTGTTCATTTTACTGCTACTGAGTGGAGAGAGAAACTTTGGCGTGCGTTTGAATAAGCCCTACTCCGTCCATGTGCCTATGGACATCCCTGTGTTCACGGGGACTCATGCCGACCTGCTTATAGTGGTGAGTGGCGACTACAGATTCTGAAATGGTCTTAATTCCTGCCAAATATAGTTACAGTTAATGCTCACAGCTGTCACTGTCTTTGTTTTGTAGGTGTTTCACAAGATTATCACCACAGGCCACCAGCGTCTCCAGCCTCTGTTTGACTGCCTACTCACCATTGTTGTAAACGGTGAATTGCTCTGGCGCCATCTGTCTGGCAACACACACCTTTTATTTGCAGCATCAATTACTTAAACATTTTATCATCTCATAAGAAATAGATGCCACTTAATCAAATAAAAATGATTATAGTTTTCCTTATTTAATGACATTTCTCATCCTGCAGTGTCTCCCTATTTGAAGAGCCTTTCCATGGTGGCAGCCAATAAACTGCTCCACCTGCTGGAGGCCTTCTCCACCACCTGGTTCTTGTTCTCTGTAGCCCAGAACCATCACCTTGTGTTCTTTCTTCTCGAGGCTTTCAACAATATTATCCAGTACCAGTTTGATGGTAAGGAAAAGCTGACATGTAACATAATGCTGTATATAATTCTCTTGTAAGGATTTTAAATGCCTTTTTGCTTTTGTGGTCAAGATCAATGTGTGCAGAATAAACTTAGTAAGACATTTTGTAACATAATAAATCCTTCCCTCTTTCCATCACTTCAAGGAAACTGCAACCTGGTGTACGCCATCATCCGCAAACGCAACGTCTTCCACCAGTTGGCCAACCTGCCCTCTGATTCTGCCTGCATCCAGAAGGGTTTGCAGAGGAAGAGGAAGACTCCGGATGTCATCTCCCGCACCAGCTCTCAGGAGACTGTATCCATGGAGGGCTCGCACCCTGCTGTGCCAGCAGAGCCTGGCACACTGAAGACCAGCCTGGTTGCTATACCAGGTACTGACATATTATCTCTTATTGTGTTATTGAAGGGTTAAATTGGATCATAGGTCAACTTGATATGTTAAGATATTGACTACTGACTAACCTTTGACTGTAGGGTGGTTGTTTGTCCTATGTACAATCTTACATATTAGCAATCAGTAAATGAAGCACAATAATAAGCTTATTGTCCTACCTAATAAGAGGACAAACAAACATTTACTTAAATTTGATAAAAAATAGTTACCCAAACAGATGTAAATAGTGTATCTTTTTAAAAGTTTTGCAGTAGCAACTATTAACAGCAGAAAGAAATTGTAGAGTCGACTGAAAATAAACTTTAGTACCAATGTTTATCGTAAAAATTAATCAGTTACACTGGGGAAATGGCCAATTGTGTTTTTATTGGCTGTTGGACAAAAACTGGAGCTCTGTGGTACAGAAGAATACACTACAGTGTATGAGGTTTTGGATACACAGACAATACTTATACATTTTGGTTTTGGTGTTTTCATGGGTTTGTTTGACAATTAGAAAAATAAATGAAATCACCAGACGTATCTTGCAAATAATGATTGGTTTTCTGTGTTTTCGCAGCTATAGATAAACTGACTGAAAAGTCCCAGGTGTCAGAGGATGGCACCATGGTGTCAGTCCAAAAGACAGGCGCCTCACAAGCAGCCCCCTCAGAGCAAAGTGCAGTCGCTGGGACCAGTGACACAGAGTCCAACTCAGGCAGAGACAACGAAGTAAGTGTGTGCATTTGTGTGCACATCTCTGTTTAAAAGAATAGCATAGTTCATCTTTTACTTTACATTATTAGGATGTTTTCTACACTGAAGCAGAAATGGAGAGAAGGCGTTTTTCAATAGCGTCTTCAACATCTTCTTGGGCTCCAACACCAGAATGGGTTAGTATCTGATTTTGCTTTCAGCCTCTCCTATTTTAGATGTGGCAGAATGTGTAACTGATCTGAATTTACCTTTTTTGTCCCAGGTCCTCTCCTGGAAGAGTAAACTTCCCCTGCAGACTATAATGCGACTTCTACAGGTGCTGGTTCCCCAGGTGGAGAAGATCTGCATCGACAAGTACATAAACGATTTCTCTTTAATCGCCATTTAGTATCTTTTGAAATGTTACCTTGTTTTAATGTGTGCTCACTTGTCTCACTGCAGGGGTCTGACAGATGAATCAGAGATCCTGAAGTTTCTCCAGCATGGCACATTAGTCGGCCTGCTGCCAGTTCCTCACCCTATCCTCATCAGAAAGTATCAGGCCAACGCGGGCACTGCCATGTGGTTTCGCACCTACATGTGGGGGGTTGTTTATTTGCGGTAAGTCAACCACAAGAGCTGAGAATTATGCAAGTCTATTCACACTGACTAAACACCTACATCTGATTTTGATTTTCCAGCAATGTGGACCCTCCTATCTGGTATGACACTGATGTCCGCCTTTTTGAGATTCAGAAGATGTAAGCAGAAGACCAAAAATGGGACTGTTCAACTCCAGGGTTTCTCCTCCCTTCATTATCCGCTTGGCTCCTGATAAACCTCACTGTGTTTAACTTGCCTCCCTATCATCATCATCAACATTTATTCACTACCAACTTTGGTAGGCAAGTCATTCGTAAGGGGTAGAGATAGGCTACCTTTCAGATAATGGGAGATGATTGAATTATCAAAATTGCCCATGAACTACTGTGTTTGTACATTTCTCAAGACCATAGAATGTCTGGAGCATTTACTGAAGGCCGAGGCTCTTTTCTTGGCAGCATACCAGTCAAAGATTAAATATTGGTAAACTTTGCCGTCAGCTCTTACTATAGAATACATTATCATTTCCAAGAGAGGCTTGTAAAATATCCTGGAGGGCACACTATTGGTGTTTCACGTTATTTGTTGTAATTGCCATGCTTTAAGTGCACTCTCAACTGGTTGTCTAATCAAATGGATGTAGTTTGTGACAATTTACACTACAGGATTTTGGAGACAATTATACAGATTGTATGTTTTTATGTATATGACCAGGTTTTTGTTTGGATCTGGTCGGCTATGCTTACAATGCTTGATGTTGAAAATTGTATTTTACGTAAATTATCCTGAAAATATATATTGATATGCATCTGTGAATGTTGGGTTGGTTGCATTCTTGAACTCTGTGCTTTAATGGGAAAGACGTGAAACTACTGGGTCACACTTTAGACTTTATCAACAGTGTAGAGTCTCATCAATACTGAAAGAACTTAAATTCTCACTGAATCATAACTGCTAAATTATTAATTGTTTAAAGTGAAAAATACATATTTTGGACCATAACCACTATAGAAGGCACTATTGCCCCTTTCCAGCAAGCAACCAGTAAAATTATATTTTCTTGTGAAATACTGAGTACCCCTTGAAGCCTCTAAAAAAGATCAAATCAATACATAATCAATATGCGATTATATTATCTATACCCAAAACAAACCTGTTACACGCAGTTAGTACTTTAAAAAGGGTAAAAGTCATAAGGGTTGAAACCATTTGTAATGTTTACAGTCCAGACAGTTTCTTTTGATCCATTAAATAAAAACCTCTCCCCGTTGCTAAATTGACCGTGTGCCTTTGAGGAAAAATACAAAATCCTGGTCATAAATAATACATTTAAATGCTAGTGCCTGTAAAGTGCAGCACATTATGAAAGGCATATCCATCTTAAATACAAATTAATATTGTTATTTAAATGTTGGCCAACAAGTTATACATGACATGTATTTTATGTTTCAATAATTTTTATTAATATAACTAGGTCAATGTATACATTTGATAAATAAAAATGGACATTAAATACATACGTTTATAAAATTACTCTGCATTCCCAAACACAAGTCCATCTACGAGATTACGTACACCTCAAAGAGACTGGCGACAGAGTGCATACGGTAGAAGATTCCAAAAGGAAGTCCAATATTCACAATGGCCGTCCACATTGAGACTTTGTAGAATTTTATCTCTATGGGATGATCAAACTGGGGACGAGCACCAAAGGCGGGCATGATCCACAGCTGCAGAGTAAGAAAATAAGGACACATTTAAAAACAGAAACATTATTGATCATTGGTTTGTTTCAATATAATCAATGAAAGAAAATAAGCTTAAACTTACAATAATGTTGGCAAGCAGTAGAAAGGCACAGACTTCCTTTAGTACTCTTCTCTTCCAACTAGGCTTATCACGGCTTGAAGTCAGGAAGTAGCTGGACTTATGGCTTTCCTGAACAATGATAATCTCTGGATGTTCCTGGAAAGCATGAGAGTTTGTGTGCAGAGCCGCTTCCTGCATCACATGGAAGGGCTCCCGATGGAGGCCTTCGATGATGAAGTAATTCTGCAGGCCGAGCTGTAGCACTGTCAGCAAGGCCCAGGTCAGGTTGAGGGCGTTCAGATATCCTCTGGCTTCTGTCGCCACCACTGCCACGATAGTGAAATAGCTGATGATGAACTGCCCCAGTGAGGCTCCCACCAGCAGCCCCACATCCAGGCTGCGGGTTGGATTCTTCTCAGATACGTGCTCCCTGTAGTCCAACCTGTAGATGATGCAGCCAATCACAGTGGAGAGGGACATCATGCTCACTATCACTATATTCATGATGAAATGGATCAGCAGAGCCTTGTCTGTTTTCTTCACATCCCCTGTTTCTATGTCCACCTCGTACACTATGAATGTTGCAAGTCCTGCCACCACCAGGAGGACGCCGGTCAAAGGTCCCAAACACGCATCCTTTATGCGGAACTTGACCTTGTGATGGCTGTGATCGTCCACAAGCCGACCAACGTTTTTCCACATGACGTAGGCCATAGCCGAAGCAAAGAGACTGTATTCTATGTTGAAGGGATACAGGTAGTAGGAGGCCTCTTTGAAGGTGTAGCATGCAGAGTAACTGCAATTACACTTCTTATTGACAAAGCTGGCTGAAATGGAAGATTTCAAGTTATTTTTCTCTTATTGATGCTGAAAATAAATCTGAAAGAGTTGAAAATAAACCATCTCGAAATACCTCTGTACATCTTTTGTGAGACATTGTAGTTTAGATCAGGAATGTCAGTCTGGTGAAGAGATTCCTCAGTGACGGCTGCCATCCATACCACCAGGTTAGTTGAAAGCGTAAGAGTAAGCCCACATCTAGAAGAATGAAAACATGAGTGTGCGGCAAGAATAGGTATATTTTCTGATGAATAAAGAAAATAATTTACCGTGTAAAATTTGTGTGTAGCTGCACACAGTCCTTCACATGAATCCACAGGAAATATGTCTAAAAAGCCGACAGGGTTTTGTTCAGTTTTCCCAACTCATCAACAGATTGCATGTTCTTGCAATGCATTAACATAACGTTTTTAAAATAAAAACAACCTGGACAAATAGAAACACAGCTTGGACGACAGGAAATGCAACTTTAACAGCAGAGTCACAGTGAAGGTAGCCCACAGCGGTGGCAATCTTGAAGATGTCCATAATGAGACTGAGAAGCCCAAACAGTAGAAGTCCAGCTGGAACAAAAACATTAAAGTGATTAAATCTTGAAATTACATTCACCTAAAACCTAAAACCAAGAATGAACTGACCTCGGAGCCATGCAGGCCCCGCATGGCCATCTTTGAACGAAACAGCCTCATCCTTTCGTGAGGTGAAGACTGTGTAAAACAGCATCCACGACATTGTAAGGAGTAGGAGAATGATGAGGAAGATTTGCCTGTGTACAGCAGTAATGGCCACACTGTTGAAGGCACTTCCACTGACCAGAGCGCAGCCCAGGATCAGGATGTTGATGCAGATAATGCCAGACAGGAGCCATCCACCACCATGGTGGGCCCTCTCCATCACTGCCTCCATATGGTGAATGCTGTCCCTAACACTGGTATTATGGGAAGGACTGGTCAAATGTTGGATGTTGTCTATCTGTGCTGCTGTCTCTATGATGGATGGATGGGCCTCCACAACATCATTAAGAGTTTTTCTACAAAGAAAACAATTTTTTTTTTTTTTTTTAAAAAGAACAGTTACAGTACCAGCTGACAACAAAATACAATTTATGAGCCTTCACTGACATATTTTCAGCCTCAATATTTCTAAGATTGAAGGTTTATTTTTCAAAAAGAAAGTTAAATTATATTTTTAAAATGGCCCCCACTCCTTCTTCATTAAAATACACAGAATCTCTAAACATGCAAATAATTTCCACTTATAAATTAAACTATTGGACTCATCCTCCAAGTTTATACAATCGTCGTCTTTACAAACAAAAGGGCATAAGAATATCCAATACACATTTCAATATTAAATCAAGTCCAGTAGGGTATAACATGAGTCAGACCAGAATAATAAACATATTACACTAATCTGACAGTGTCAAAAGAAAAAGTTATAATATTCCTTTATGTAGAATGTGGATTGATCAGATGATGTATTGGATTGCATTTAAATTGTAATTCGTGTACCAGAAAGAGTGTCCAGGGCCTGCAATTTACAAGTTAACTTAACATTTAAAGCAATAGTTATATTAACGTTGGACCCCAGACTGATATGATGTTAAAACATTTCAGGGATAGTCCTCTGAACCTATACTCTGCCCAGTTTAATATAAAAAGTAGGAAAGTACATCCCTCCCCCACAAACTTACCTAGAGAAAAGTTTGTTGCAGGTCCGGAACATTTGTCGAGCTACAGTTTTCATGATGTCTGTCCGACCAAACTGGGCCTGTACGCCACTAAAAAAGTCAGGAAAAGGTCTCAGGACACCCGGACCTGTTTATATCAGTTCAACGATGAAATGCATATGGTTTGAGAAAACACACTGGGCGTTGGAATTCATGAAATAAGTGTTATTCTCCCTGCTGGTGGAGTGCACAGAAAGCTCGCTCACCACCAGCAGCAGTAACCTAAATGAACAGGTGTAATGAGTTTCAGCTGATTACTTATTGTCTCGCGCCGCCGAACGCACAGTGCAGCCCAAACAAATATTTATCATGGGAAGTTCCGATCGTCACTACCAAGTCAACAGCCGTCTGGAAAAGTACTTTATTGTTATTTTATGTAAACAAAAAAAGCATGTCTTTCTTATGTGTACAAGTAAGGGATTGTGTCGCAAGTGCAGACATCTTGCGGTGACGTTCATGTTCAATGAGGGTGCGTTCAATGTTTATTTTTGTTCATGCATGATCCTGGTACCTCTATGAGAAAGCAGGATGAATGCTTTTTTTGCAGATTGAACCTATTTTTGCTGAATCAGATATGGACAACTCCAATACAGTTTAAATCACAAAAAAAGCTGTTTTCTGTCTTAATATATTAAGCTGATGCAAAAGCAATAATAAAAATCTACACATTTTTATCATCATTATAAACCAATATCATTAATAAACTTCCACGTCATGATAGGCTATTTCAATGGACTACACGCAAGTCAAAGAAAAATACACTTAGCACTTTTATTATGACTGCCATTTAGTCGCTTTTTGACTTTAAAGGTGGGGTAGGTAATTTTGGAGAAACCAGCTCGAGTGCGCTAAAATTTGAAAATACACAGCCGGAAAAAATCTGCCACTTCCTTACAGAGCCCCTCCTCCAACACACACGAACGCGCACATGACCAATGAGGGCACGAGATAAGTTTGTGCACAGATGGAAGGCTGACAGGCAGGTAGGCCATCCAGTTATTTAAGCCGGGCCGGCTAAAATGATTGGTCGTGCTTTTTACAGTACTACGGCTTCCACAGATGACATTTTTTAATGGATTTTTTGTCAAAGCACTTAAGATATTCATTGCTATCGGGATGTTAAGAGCATTCCATGGAATAT
Source organism: Dissostichus eleginoides (assembly GCA_031216635.1). NCBI lineage: Eukaryota > Metazoa > Chordata > Actinopteri > Perciformes > Nototheniidae > Dissostichus > Dissostichus eleginoides. The sequence continues at coordinate 17,458,916 of CM062277.1, forward strand.
AACAAAAAGTGTATCTCGAGCCGGTTTCTCAAACTTACCTACCCTTTAAGATGCAATTTTTTCGTGTATTGTGTATTTATGTTGTGCTGTGTATGGTGAGTGCTGTTTTACTAGTGCCAAAGACAAAGGACCATCTCATGTAAATGTAGAAATCTGAATCTGAAGGGCGTGGCTCAGGCTAAAATGTAGGCCTCCTCGAGGAAAATAATGATGTTTGGGACAATCTTGAAAGAAATCCTAAAGAAATGTAAAGTTGTAAAACTTATTTTTTCCTTCAGCTTTATGTCTGTAATTTAGTTGGATAAGAGTGAAATATTTATCCTTTGTTTGTTTCATTTATGGGCCTCAGCATGTCTGCACTCATCCTAAATACAAGTGGGAGATTTTGACGTTTAGTTTGAAAGCAAATATGTATTGAACAGTTCTCAATGAAAACCTCAGCAAAGTCAACTTGGGGGTAAAATGGGCGGAGAGGACAGTTCAGAAGTTGTTTATGGAAATGTTTTTCAAAAAATCAAAGTATTTGTTAATAATTCATTCATTTTTGTGATATTGTGATAAAAGACACACTAAGCAAAGGATAAAGGATGAATCAGGGCTGTTGCTGCAGTAAAAGTAAATAGTTTACAGGTCAGCTGCTTCAACAGGTTGATGTAGTTCAGAGCTCACCAACCTCACTGTTTATTGGTGTGCACTCATGTGTCAGTCACAAGGTTAGAAACAAAGTTCACCGAATGTTCTCTCAGCCCGTCACAAACATTCAGGATGCTGAAAACAACAGACATGCTTCTTCTCCTCTTCTGTCTTGTCGGGACATCGGATTCCCTGTACAAACAGTGGATTCCTGACACCAACTATGAGAACAAGACCAACTGGGACAAAGAATCTGTTCCATGTGGCAACGACATAGTTCAGTTTCCAGTCCAGAGAAAAGTGTCCGTGTTTGTGGAGACCACACATGCTGTGCAGGAGATGAGGCTGCCAGTGGATGGAGAGTTCATCCTGAATTCAGGAGCTGGATTTTATGTTGTGAGTGGACAGGATCCGGGCTGCGGAGCGGGTGTTACGACAAAGTTCAAAGATTCTGAGTCTCTTCAATGGTTAAACCCAGCTCTGTGGCAGGGGTCTGCAACCCTGGATGACCTGCAGCGTGGAAACTTCTTGTTCTCAGTCCACGAGGAGAGTGTCCCTTGCCAGTACGACGATGTGGTTTTTAAAGCCAGCTCTTCATTCAGGGTGGACACCAGCACCAGTCAGTCTTCTGTTCCTGTCAAATCTGTGTCTGTGCTGGGGAAGAAGTATGAAAGCACCTCTGAGTTCATCCAATATCTCAGCTCACGTTCAGGCCGGCTGCAGTTTCACGGGTCCTCTGCTGTCACTGTTGGGAACCAAGAGTGTGGAGATCCTTCTGGCTGCGCCTGTGGGAATTCTGTAAACCATAAGCATATCTGTAGCACTGTTCAATGTGCCTCTCTGGGCTGTAAGAAGCCTCTCCTCCCTGTCGGACACTGCTGTGAAGTTTGTGGTGCCATTGTCACAATCCATTTTGCCACTGGTTTCAACCTGCAAACTTACAGGCAACGAATCCATCACCTATTTCTAGTTTTGCCAAAATACAAATCCATTCAGCTGGGCATGTCTAAAATCTTCAAGTCACAGCAGTTGATGGGGATCATCCCTTTTGGTACCTCACCTGAGATCCAGGTGGTTATTGTGGATGAAGAGAAGGGAACACAGTCAGAGGGTCTGGCCAGGGACATATTGAAGGATGCACGCTCTCATGGCTCAAGCCTGGGTATCACTGAGGCTGAATTTCAAGCCTCCTCCGGGAACAGCAGCGATCAGACTGGAGGCAGTGCTGGGATGGTGGTTGGAACTGTGTTTGGAGTTTTGATTGGGATTTCAATCATAATCACTTTGGTCTTTCTGATTCGTAGAGGGGTTATCCAAATGCCATCATCGCTGCCTTCGCTGCCATCCCTGCCATCTCTGAGCAGCTTTAGGAGAAGCAGAGATGAGGAAGACCTCAATGGGCCTATTGATCACGGTTATGATAATCCAATTTTTGACAAGCCAAACTTGATGCCTGAAGTTCCTGGACTGTATGTGACTGAAACAAAAAATTCAATCTCCATGACTCAGTCAGGTGTGCACTTTGTAAATCCGGTTTATGATGATAATGAAACTGATTTTAATGCCTGAAGGTGAACAAGTAAACTTTTAAGATGTAAATGATTTAAAAAAATGACTTAATGGTATTAACTTGATGATTTTACAGACACTTCATAGACAAAAAAAATCCTCTTAAAGCTTTATTGCTTTTTTTTCAGCAAGTGTATATGAAAGGCAAATAAAATAAATGCTGGCAGACATTGTGTACTTTTCTTTCCACCATCTGTTTTAAATTCAAGAGCAGTAAAGCTGCAGTAAAATCCTAACACACCTACTGCTGCGCAGGTCTCTTAGGTCATGTTGCAGAGTTGCCACTAGATGGTAGTAAATGTAACCTTAACTGACATGTATGTGAAAAAATCCTCCATATGAACCATACAATTAGATAACTTGTTATGTAACCTCAATAAACATTTATAAGGCACTCTATACTCTTTAACAAGCTTACAGTGAAGGCAGCTGAACATTTAGCTTAAACAAGAGAAATGACATTGTCTTTCTTTGACAGCCAGGCTATAACATATAAGGGCTCTATAAAATCAACCATGTACTTGTGTAGCAGCTGCATATGACCTGTTACATCAAAGAAAGACAGAGAGCCCCTTTCAAAATCTACATATAAGCCAATTCTTGTGATATCAGTGCCACCCAAAGGCGTCTCCACACCAGTATGGCAGGCAAAGAAGCCTCGGCTGTTCCTTCCCATGCACCAGGAAAAGTCGTTCTCACTGATGCAGCTGGTGCTTTGCTCTCCCTTCCGATCGATGCTCTTGTACGTGACTCCTACATGTGCTCCCTCCCCACTTAGCTCTGCTTCCATATAGTGCCTCCCCAAGTAAAGGCTGTCCGAAGTCATTGCTTGACGCCAATAATCAAAGCGAGCAATGTGTTCTGGGTAGCTGTGCTGCCAGGGGCTGGTGTTGGTCAGCTTTCTGTTGCCATCCGTTGCACGGAGAAAATGATGGACGGTGTCTGGGTCAAAGGTCAAACTCCTTGTGTCTACAATATAGGGGATATATAGCTGGTGAATCATTCTAAATTAAACATTCAAAGTCAACAAATGGTAAACACAGATATAATATATATAAAAAGTGTATTTACATTTTAAAAAGTCCTCTCGGGTCTCAGGATCAGGCAATGCTGAAGGTTCGGATTCTTGCACCAGGGATTTAGTACCTAGTTTATATTATGCAGAAAGATTGTTGGGTTTTTTGTAAGACAAGAAGATGTGTAAATAGAGGTTTACAAAATAATGCTGAGCAAAGAAAGATGAAAAAGCATAAAATATCTACTACACAGCAGTCGTAGTGGCCTTGTGAGGCAGTGGTACTGGGATGGCTAAACGCATGTCTAAACAGAGGAAGGTGCACTCTTCACCAGGTTTGTGGCCTTCTCCTTTTCAAAATGAAGAGTTTAATCCTACACAATTGTCCTAATAGCTTCTTTAAAGTCACATGGATTTTTAGAAATTAACAAAAGAAATGTACTCATCTTGTAACAACAACAACAACAACAACAACAACACACCCATGCTTACATATGGTGCACTGACCTCTAAGAGGGACAAGCTATACAGATCTATTTTTATTATTTCTATTTAAAGGAATATATTGTTCATCATTTTAAAATCTGGACTAGCCTAGTTATTCAAATGTAATCTTCATTCACTTTTCAGCTGCCTTTTGTGAGTTGATAAAAAGTACAACTGATTGTATTAAAAGGGCTTTTGATATTGTCTCAAAATGATTACGTAAAGCACCTAAATCGAATTAAAGTCAAAATCAAATCGTGGCAGACATTGTGATATCAGCAAATGTATTGTAGCAGTCGTATGTTTGAACTGATATAAGAGCAATTCTGATCACATTTCACTCCTAGTTACAAGGTACACCGAAGAAAGGAAGTCTCAATCCGTTTTGTCCATGGTAAGCAAAAATACTTAAGATAGGAATTTATATTGATAGAGTATGATCTACACTCACCACTTTTACATTTCAGTCTTTCTGTGCAGGACGAGAGTATCAGGTCACACAGCTCCTTGGTAGTATCTGTCACAACTTGGACATAGGAAGTTAGATGGTTCATGCGGTTGATGCAGGGGCTAGGCAGACATACATCTGCCACTCCTTTCTTCCACTCCGAGTACTCCTGGAACAAGCAAAACAAAAGTGACATCTATTAGTGTGTGAAACGAGACGCTTTTTCCCTGATCTCTGCAAAATAACAGACTAAGTGAAATGCCTGTTCTGTATATACTGTCAACACACAGTCGTCCAAAGTAAACTCCTTGTCTCAGAGAACTTCCTGTGCTTATCCCAGATCAACTGAGACAAAAGACTTATTTGTTTTTATCTGAAATATTTGAGATATTTTGTACCTGCAGGAAGTCAACATCTGACTTGGTCCTGGAGAGTTTATTCATTTGAGCCAAAGTTTCTGCAGCTCTGTTCTCTTCTGCTCCAGATGTGCCTGGATGCCCTCAGCCTGTCTCAGGGCCTGTCTCTGCTCTCCCTCCAGCACCTCTTTCACCCCTTTCCTGGCCTCCTCCACAGTTGTCTGCAGCCTGGAAAACTGCTGTTCAACAATAACACAAACCTCCTGCACTGAAGACTGAAGAGCAAGAGAAAAAAGAAAAAAAACATAATTCAAACCAGACCAATGTGCATTAAATGAATCGACGGAAAATGTGTTTTGGTGTATGTTTGCCTATAACATACCTTTATTAAGTCATTGTTGTCCTGGAGCTTTCCAATGGCTTTCTCAGCTGCTGAGGAGCTCTGACCGATCTCTTCTTGTTTATTCTGCATCTCAGTCTAGAGGACAAACAATTGTAACTAACACATAAAAAACAGTCGCTACAAAGATATCAGGCCATTACATATGACATAAGTACTTAATATGACGTAATATTCAGTCCTTTTGATATGAAAGGGTTGTTTTTTTTAGCAGTCGAAGCCACCTTAAGAAATGGCACAAATAGCAAAGATAACCATTACAACATGACCTGTCTGTGTTGAATAAATTGTTGTGTTGTGTTGTGTTGTTAAGACCTCAATCTGTGTCCGTGCCTCCCCCACAGATGCAGTCGTGTGCCCCTCGTGCTCCTGGTTCTCACACTCCAGACACAAACAGCAGCCGTCCATCAGACAGAAGCGCTCGAGAGGAAGCTGATGAACCTCACAAGTCCGACAGTCGATGTCGTGCAGAGGATCCACAAGCCGGTGGTTTTTAAATTTCGTGTTTTCCAGATGGGGTCTGAGATGGGCTTCGCAGTAAGAAACCAGACAGGTCAGGCAGGATTTTAGGGCCTTGTTAGGGCTGTCGATGCAGGAATCACATACCACATCTTGTGGGAGCAGCATCTCGGTGGTAGGATCCCTCACTTCCTTATTTAAGTCTGTGTTGTTTTGAATATCCTTCAAGTTTTCCTCATTATTGCTGCTGCGCGTGGCCATCTTTGACAGTTTTCCTTCGTCACCTAAAGCTGTTTTGGTTGAGTTTTAGGCGGTAACCACAACACAGACTACTTTTTGCTGCTCGTTTCTGAAATCTAAAGATCGCCAGAGTGCATGAGGAAAACATTTAAAACCACGCCTGAAGTATTTCAGCCAGCTGAACATTTCTCAATGTTCACCCCTCCCCTGTTTAACTCTTCTCTGTGTTCTGTATCCCCACTCGCTAAGCTTAGGATACAGCATATACGCAGATGAGAGGAGGAAATTACGAGTTCATCATGACTAAGCCAGGGAGGGAATAAACATCCTTTCCTTCATTCTGTTAATGACCTGGCTTATTTACTGATTTTACTTTCCCTGGTAAAGTTGGGTTTAAAGGTTTATTTCAACAATAATGGTTACACAAAAACCGGTAGTGTCTGGTTCCTACTGCCAATAAGAAAACAAGTTGAAAATCATCTCTAAAGTCTATGTATGGTTTAGCTTTTGGTTACTGAATGTGGCTAAAGGACTCAAGAGTCGGACTGTGTTTCCTTCTGATAACATTGTTATGTCCGAGGCATGGAGCTTCCAGGCAACACCACTTATCTGCAGAACAACTTCCTGATTTCGGGTCATGGAGTACAGAGGCAACAGTGACGCTTGTCTTTTGTGTGTGAACAGCATGTGAGGATTTTGGCTGAAGATGCCAAAACAAGAATGTTCCACTCTCTGTGTCTCTTCGTCTTCCACACACACACAAACAATTAGTGTAGATAATTCTGGTGGTAGCACTACATTTTTGTAATTTTGATAAAAGTGGAAAAGTTATAAAGAACCACAATTTTGACATTTTGACAAAATCCCGAATTGTGCCACATTTTATTAAGCTTGAACCAATAATTATCCCAAAAAGGCACGTCTTAAAATGTGAGCAGCTTATAATTTATGGATTTATTTGTTAGCAATTTTAAACAAGTAGTTAACAGTAACGAGTGCAATACATTATTTAAAACTACTCGGTATAAAACAGTTGGAGAACTGTTAAATTGTCAACACTAACATTAGTTATTTACAAAAGTTAATCAATCTATATGCAAAATATAGAACAGAATGATGTTATATTAAGAATTATAAAATGATCTAAAGACACTGTTTTCACATTCTAAAGAAATCAGAATCTCCATGAACAATTGGCCTGTATTAACAGTGAGCCACAATACGACTGTCTTTCTGTAAACACTCACAGAGAAGGAAACAGTGGCTGTGGGTGGACATTTTGCCCAGAATGTTGTGATTGAAAGAGTTAATAATAAATTAACAATGAATTTAATGTCAAAAGTATTTATGAAAAAGACACCTTTAAGCAAATGCACAGGCACAAGCAATGCAGGCACATGAGGTGGTAAGATTTACCCCACAGGGGCAAACATTTTCAGGGGACACTGGCCCCACAATCAGTTCTCTGTTAACAGTCTCACATGGAATGCACAGGACTGCACTCTGAAAATTGTCTTTCAGTTTGTTAAACCATGCAGTGCAGGCGACTCCCACCATCCAACATACAACAAATATTTGCAGTGACTCTCCTGAGGCTAACAAGACACTGAAACCTACAGAACCCTATGAGGAATTTGTCTCACAATCACCTATTCTTGCTTGACACATTCATCTTCACAATGTCTTTTCTTCTTTGTTACCACTATCATTATGTCTTCCCTGTCCAAATCTTCACTCCACAATGCTCCCCTGAACTTTAAGCATGGATGAGCCCACATCATGAGGAGCCATATACAACAACTTTCATTATCTGCAGGACAGAATTAAGTGAAGAGACAGTGGGTTACCGAAGACAATCCATGCTGGATTTCAAAGACACCATAACAAATATCTGCATATTTCCTCACTACGCTCTACAACAGAAATTCCCATCAGTCACAGTTGTGTGTCCTCTATGTAGTCTGGGTCTTCTATGGTCTCCATCCGTCTCTTACAGGCCTCTAAGATCTTTTTCCTTGGTCCTAAGGGGATGTGGATACTCTTGAGGTCATGGTCAGAGCACAGCAACAGAGCTTCAAGGTCAATCTTCTCCCTCTTAAAAATGGAGATAAAGTCACCCATGCTCTGGGTGGCAAGGAACACCTCCAAAGGGCTTGTGTCAGCCTCGTCATCGTCATCCAACCCTAATTCGACGTCTTCCCAGGGCAGCTCCTCCACGTTCCTCTCCTGAAGGCTGCGTGCACTGCCGATGCTGTCTTCATCTGCACTCGGGTAATGCTGCAGCCGACTGCGTAAACGCACATTATTGCCTGACTGGTCCACACTGTCCTTATCTCGACCGCCAAGGTCAAACATTCCCCCACTGACATAGTTCCTTCTAAACACCATCGTTCCCAGACCAGGCCTGTTGAACAGGGAATCATGTCCTGAGTCAGTGCTGATCTCAGAGTACTCCACATCGGGCCCGTGGAGGTCCGGCTCGCTCATGGCACGTGAAATGGCATCGTAATTGTCTCTGGGGAACATGTCACGAACGTTGGGACGCCCACGGTCCTTAGGGTTGACGTAAGTCCCCTGTTTGACAAACATGACATCATTGCCCAGCTGAAGTCCAGAGAGAGAGCGAACACTCTTCCTCCCCTCCTCATAGATTTTAAATGTTCCATCTCCTTGTTTCCTCTTCTCCAGCTTCCTCTGTATCTTGGTCTTCCCGCGGTTTGTGGCATGAAGAGTAGCCTAATACGACATAAATAAAAACAGTAATTAGTCACAATAACTAATTAAAGATTCAAATTTTCCAAACATTACTTATGACCAATTTAAATAATTACACAGGACATGTCAATGGTCCACAAAATAATATAAATCAATATTGTGGTTTATGACCAAATACTTTTAAGACTAGTAATTGAATAATCAGTTGTAACATCTGTTAACATAGCTCTTTAGCATTGTCACTGTGACGATGTTAGAATTTAGCTTAGTCTCTTCATGTCATGCACTAAAGAGGAGGGATTCAAAACTCTTGTCTAGTTGGCAACCTGAACAATGCAAACATGCCAAACAAAACAAACTCTACCCTTTAAGAATACAAAATAAGAACTCCTGACCTGAGAATATGGCACGCTGACTGTGGCTGAATTTAATTTGTGCAACTTGTGGCTAAGAGAGCTGCTGCTGTAACTGGAAAAGCTCATAACGTCTGATGCGGAGGCCTCAGAAGTCTCCTTTTGAAACCGCCGCTCCATGCGTTTGTGGTGTTTCTTCTGCATCTTCACGCACTCCTTTATTCGCCGCTCAGCATCGCGAAACGCCCTGTCCCTCATCTTGCTGACCAGCTTCGTGTTGAGGCCTGTCTGCTTGGTGGCGATGTTATCCAGGTAGCGGACGCAATCCATGTGACTCTTTGTGGCTGCCATGTCCAATGGCGTGTGGTAGTCGTTGTCCAGGCACCAAATGTTGGCACCAAAAGACACCAAGAAGAAAAGGCAGTTGAGGTGACCATTGGCGGCTGCCAGGTGGAGCGGCGTGTTCCCCCATATGTCACACTTGTCAGGGTTTCCTCTGTGGGTCATAAGAAAGATATTAGATACAGAATTTGAACTTTCTTTAAGATTGACTAAAATATTTTCAGCTCTTGTTTAGACTGTCATGGATACCGGTTGTCTCCTTGGCCTTTTGTTTAGATGACATACTCATGAGTAAGCATGTGATTTTTTGATTATGTTTTCAACACTGACCTGCCAACCACGGATTGTTAATGGGGCCTTACTTAATAATGTATCATCTAAACACCAAATTGCCCTTTCAGAAAGCCAAGCACAGATCTTTTGTAAAACAAATACTTTTTAAAAGGCTTTGACCAATTTGCAAACAGTATGTCTTGATTAAAATTAAAAGAATTAGACTATTATCCATAACTGCAACTAAGCAACATTTACCCTTGTCTGACAGTCCGCGACCTTAGGGTTACCTCTATGTGTGCCTGTTGCTGTCTTGTCTGTAATATGACCACAGGCTGGCCAACAACACTGCTACACTACCTGTATCTAGTTTCAGGGGAGGCCATATAGGTTGCTCCTGACTCAAAAAGCACATTTGTGCATAGCTGGTGATGTCATGCTGAATTCCTTCAGAACAAAACATACAGTATTACAGTTGGCTGTCTGCAGAGTACAGCTAAAAAGCAAAATATTGAACTCAATATTTGCATTTTCACATTTTTAGTTTCCATTTAGGATCTTACTGATATTAACATTCCAAGAAAAACAGGATTTATTTGTGATATACTGTATAGAGCATGTTTTTGGCCGCAACAATATGATATTTGTTAAACAATCTTACCCTTAAATTATTTGCATTTATATTTTTGAATTTGGAGACATCTCGTTGGTGTCACACCCAATGCAGCCACATACAGACTGCTGAATATTTGATACGGTAGACGTGAAGCTACTGTCGAAAGGCGAATGTATTATTGATGGATTGTGTTGTAAGGTTTTCACAGGGAATGTGTGTCAGATCGGCGAGACCCAACCTGGGCAGCAATAAGCAAAGTCCCACTCTGATTTCAGCCCCCTTGCTCTTTTCTTTCTGGACAGGATTTGGTTTCAAAAGGAAACGGCAGCTTCAGGATCAGGGGTTGTTGAAGTTCAACTTAAGGGAAATGGTTGTCAACCGAGTGCATGACAGACAATATTTTGCAAACACACCAGAAAGAGACAATAAAACAATGGTCCAACAAAGGAACTGTTAACCCTGCGCTGAATACATATAGGAACATAAAAAGCCATAAACTAATTTCAAGAGATAAACAAAATTTAGCCATGATCAATTTCTATTTTGAGATGAAATATTTATCACCCTCATATTATATACAGTATGCTTGTTGTAGGTGGAGAATGTATCTAAAAAGATAGCTTAATCTGACATAATTTATGTCTGTCCCAGTAAAATGCTGAGTGCAGCAGTGATAGTTCTACCTACTTATTTATCCCCTGTTATTTATTGCATTATAGGTTGTTTGCTTCTTCACTTCCTATGACAGCTTGATGTTATTGCAGGTCACGCAGTGCAATATACTTGCCAAATATAGCGCTGCATGGCAACTTTCCCATGAAATTGTCAAGCGGTATTAAACTTCTCTTCATTATATCCCCGGGTCTCACTAGTTTGCTGCCTCTGTGAAACATTATGGCAGCTATTAATGTTTAATTTTAGTACCTCATGTCAATCAGGGGGTTTATATGTTTTGTGCTATCAATAGAGGAATATTATGTCCTTGTCAGATGAATGCTTCTAGGGCCTTGATGGTACTTATTCCGTGGGAAATAGTGAATTTAGTTTAGCATCAGGACTGGAAGCCTTTCACCCTTTGTTGCCTGTGTGTTTACAGAAAAAAGCAAATATAAACGGCCTAAAATCTGATATTTCGCATGATGAATAATCTTCATCGTCTCACTTTTACAGAAAGCCTCTCACAAACTTTACTCATTAAACTGCTTCATAATGGGCCCTTTTTTGTGGCTGACGTGCTAACCAGGTCAGCCAGAAAAAATTAGGAATGGGCTGTCCATGACTCCTCATCATCACATTAGCTCACTTTGTTGAAGTAAGGCCAGCATTTATACAATGAAGCAGCCTTCTAACATGTTAACTGATATACATTTGATTTAAAAGATATATGTTGCTGGTGATAATGTGCAATTGGTTGTTATGATTGTTGGGGAAATATTTTCTAGGCCCACACCTTTGACCCAGTTTACCTGCAACCTTCGGCTGCTGTGCTCTCAGTGTTTTGTCTTCCTGTTCCTGCCTGTTGGCATCAGCTGATAGAGGTGTTATGGTTTTATCTTGTTATGCACAATGTTGAATTCTCCGGTCGAAGCTCCAAATAAACTGTCAGTGTTTGCCATCAAAGTTCCTGCTCTCCCCGTGTCTCTCTGAGTCCTGTCTCCATTACTTCAGAAGTTTCCATCAAAGTGATAATCATCAACAATAACGGATTTAAACAAAGTATTGACATTTCTTATTTTACATATAGTTATTTTAATCGGCCAACATGTTCTGGCTTTTATACAGTTAAAATTCACTGAATGTAGGACTGCAGAACATGATGAACTAATATCGCTATGAGTTATATATGTGCTCTCCTGAGAGGTGTCCCTGCCATCAATTGACCTTAATCAGTGTCATCATGATAAATGCCATGAATGTGTTCAATTTTACACAGTCAAATATCCTATATGGCTTCACAAAGTATCCCCCGCTGTAAAATATTCGTAATAGTCTTTCAGAGGATGATTCTAAAGTGTGGAAAGTATCTGGGGAACGTTTAACTGATCAATGTTAAAGCATTAACTTCAACTTTAGCTCAAAAAGATCCCTAGAGCATGTTCAAATGTAAATGCAGAAAAAAAAAACCCTGTGCCTTGGTGGTTATCTATGCAGACATGTTTTGTAATCTTGTTGGGCAAGACACTCTCTTATCAGTATTTTCAGACATGGCCAAATAGTAGGTTGTTTGGTCAAAGTGTTCTTCTAGCCAAGAACAAAGCCTGAGGTTATTGTGTTGAATAATTGTAGATCAGGGCCTGCGGTACTGAACCCTGTCAAATATGAAATGTAGTTTTTTCCAAGATATGGCAATATATATTTATGTTTAACTTACTATGTCAAGAAAGTAAAACATATCCCATCATCCCATGAAAACTGTATTTGCTTTTTTAGAGATAATGGCAGATCAACTTGATGTCTTAAATGTAATAGTTATCATGGTAAAACTGAGTGAATGCAATGTTCTGAAGAGACCTACATTGTTAGTGGAGTACTGATGCTTTAGTAGCTGAACATTGTATGGTTAAACTGCACTGCAAAAAAAATATGCCTTTACATAGCCCTACTTCTAGCATAGAAATACATTTTGTTCTTATAATAATTTCCAATAAAGAAGATAATTTGTTATGGGTTGCCTTATGCACAATCTGACACTGCACACCTTTGTAATAAGAAAAGGAACCTGTGAAATACTTCACTTTTCTCAAAAATAGTTTTAATACCCAATACAAATGATTGAAGATTGGAAAAGTAGTGCTCACACGTCCTGATAAGTTATAGCTTATATTTCATTTTTTCATTTAATCGTTTATTTGAACCGGGACAGAGCACATTGATGAACACTTTAAAATAAAATAATGATGATAATATATCTTCCAATTCTTTGTACCCACCCCCTCCCGACGATCAGCCGCAAAGCCTCCAGGTTGCCGTGATAAGCAGCCCATAACGTCGGCGTCATGCCATCCTCATCCGGGGCGTTCAGATCCTTCCTTGTTGCCTCCTTCAGCAGGTCCAGGTAGCCGTCCCGGGCCGCTCGGTGGTACCTGTCATTCATGGTGAAGAGTTAATCCACCATGCTCGACACCATTGCGTTTCATCAACTCCACCACCACCACCACCTTCATCGTCGTCGTCTTGCGGCGATGTAGTGGTAGGAGACCGGCCGAAGTGCCATGTTTGTCCCGCAGTTCTCCCAAGCCAGCCGTTCCTGATGAGTGGCGCAGGGCGTCAGTCGGTGCACACACACTGTGTGGGTAACAGTGCTCCCGGTGGCCGAGGTCAAAACACACAATTACATCCCCCAGAAGGACCCTCTAAGTAAAATACACAGAAGTGGAAGAAGTACTCAAATGTTGCTTAAGTAAAAGTAGAAATACCAGAGTGTAGGAAAACTCTGTTGTAAGTAAAAGTCCTTCAATCAAAATGTTACTCAATTAAAGACAGTAGAAGAATTAGCATCAACATATACGAAAAGTAAAAGTACTCATCATTCAGATCTGCCCATTCCAGAATAGTATATATTATATATTTGTATTATACATATTGATGCATTAGAGTGTTATCAAAAGTGGTAAAGGTGCAGTTCATTTTCATTTAGTGGGAATGCTGATACAGCATTCCAACTATCTGTTATTCGACGCACGAAATTCTTTATTATTCCTCCGGGTTATTTTGCGCCTCTTCTTCTCCCACATTCCACATCGCAGAAACTCCGTTCAAACATCAAAACGTTCAGCTCGGTCGGGAATCGACGGCTATTACTTTTTCATTCATAACTTTCATAATTCCAGAGATACATCCCATAATTCATCAAATGTTTAACATTGAAGTCAATGGAGAAACTCTTCAGACTTGAAAAATCTTCATGCGACTTCAACTGCTAACTGTTCCTTCATACTTTCACTCAGAAACCTCATTCCAACTTTAAAATGTTACACATCTTTCTGACATTATTCATGTTAAACAACTTTTAAATCTGATTCATACTTTTAGAAATATTAAACATTGTTCAGACCTTGGTAAAGAGTCCTTCTTCAGATTTTAACATTAGTGTGTATGAGCAGCTCGTTAAGGTGTGTGATCTCAAAGCTAGAGTGGAGGACAGCTTGAAATTCGCCTTCATATTTTTTTTTAAACCTGCCATAATTCCCAAACCCTACATTCCTGAGACATAGTTTTTCATGAGAAACATAGGAAAACATCTCGTAGCTTGAAAAAATAAAACAAAATTAAGCAAAATAATTAAACAAAATGCCTCTTGAGGGCATGAAGTGACAAAAACTTTCAACATGTCTCCATTAAACCCCATTGTAAGTTCAGCCTCATCTTTCCCCACCACAGCAGCCGCACACCTTTAGTTAATCTGCCAAAAAGGCCACATTATTAACCCGAAAGTACACAAAAAGTACACTTCAGATGCTCAAGTTCCTTGACATGCTTCACGCTTTGAAATTTCACCGATATCTGTTACGGTTCTTCAACAAAACGTTCACATGTAAGAGGTTTATCTCTCATTCAGAACAATGAAAATGCTCTCCTCTCACTGATTACTGCGCCATGGAAACCTTTGATCTCTGGACACGTCGTTAGCTCAAATATAAACACCTGTGTCATGGAACACGATGATGTCATAACTCCAACTGACATGCTCAGAGCAGCAGACTTCAGATAATGGTTAATGGTCCTGCCCTCAACAGCTCTACGTCAATTATGGGGTGTCATCATATGCCGTTTTCATTGAAACGCATCCCTCGTCATAAAACACGATGTCGCTGTAACTCCAATGGACACGGTCCGATCGTCCCCCAAACTTCACTTGTATATCACCGGTCCATGCCTCAACAGCTTTACGCCAAATCTGAGATCTCACCATAGGCTGTTGCCATGGAAACCATCCCTCGCCATAAAACACGATGTCGCTGTAGCTCCAATGGACACGGTCCGGTCGTCCCACAATCTTCACCTGTATATCACCTCTCCATGCCTCAACAGCTCTACGTCAAATCGACATCTCACCATATGCCGTTTCCATGGAAACGCATCCCTCGCCATAAAACACGATGTTGTCGTAACGCCTATGAAAAGGGTCAAAACAGCACCACTTCAGATAATGGTTAACGGTCCAGCCCTCAACAGCTCTACGTAATTATGGGGTCATATGCCGTTTCCATGGAAACGCATCCCTCGCCATAAAAGACGATGTCGCTATAACTCCTATGAAAATGTTCAAAAAGTGCTCAAACTTCACATGTGTGCTAACAGTCCAGCCGTGAAGACATCTACGGGACAGTTTTGAGATTTCTTCAAATGCCGTTGCCATGGCAACACAATGCTCACCATGAAACACGGTTTTCTCATAACTTCAGTGAAAATGCTCCAAACGGCCCAAAACTTCACAGGTTTGGTAACGATGCCGCCATCAACGCATCTAAGCGTATTATGGGATGTCATCAAATGCCGTTGGCATGGCGACAGATCATTCGCCATCAAGTTAGTTCAAAAGTTTGCAGTTCAAATATTCTGCTCTGCACGGTCATTTAAATAGAGCCCATCCCAAACAACTCTCAGGAGCAGCTGGAATTGTCAATATTCAGTTGTCATTTGTGCACTTCGAGCGATCTTCCTACGGAGAGGGATTATTTTCTACACATTGGAACTCATTTTAAGAGTCATGAGACTGTTCCTTGTATGTTTGTGGGTTGCAGTTTTGAAACAAATATATACGCAACATTTCACTCTCACAAAAACAGGAAACACAAACCGCATACGTTGAAAGATTTCAAGCCAGGTGTAGTTAGAACCACTCTAGTTGCACAAGAATCCTCTGATAATCCTGAGGAATACGTACATAATCAAGATGACTCTGCAGTTGAAGTACACAGTGCTTGTTCAAGTAGTGATGTGGATGTAAATCAGAACTCTTCCAAAGTAATTGAGAAAAACTTTGCTGCATCGTTGCTCAAGTTAGAGCATTTTGCACATGTGCCGGGTACAAACATTGATGAGTTTTTGGAAGAACTGCACTACTTAAGTTCAGCAACATTGCCCCTCTCCATTAACATTCTTGAAGGTGTATTTCAGAAACATAGTCCCACAACTGATAAGTCTGTGATAACAGAAGTAGCCACTGCTCTCTGCGCATCAAACCCCTTGCTCAAAGCCATAGGGAAGGGTGGTCCCTAAGGACATCTTATCTCCGCAATCAGTATTACAAAGACAGCTTTAATGTTGTAGAACCCATTGAGTACATACTCGATGCCAAGGAAAAAGGAGTTTTCAGTATGTGCCTGTACTCAAGTCTTTGCAGCAGCTCTTTCAGAGGAAAGATGTTGAAACCAGAGAGTGCAGCAGAGTAATAGGGGGGCTGGTGAACAACAGACTTACAAATCTTCCCAGGATGGTTCACACTTCAAAAAACGGTTTTCTATCAGGGGATGACTTAAGAATTTTGTTGACATTGACTAAGACATATTTCAATCTTGAAACCCTCAACAAATCTATCCTGCAGTTCCCTTATAAGTGGGCAGACAAAACAAACAGGCCACATGTGATCCCACACACATTTTCTAAAAGAAAAACAATAGGTGGGAATGCCCATGAAAATTGGGCTCTGTTGAGACTACTCCCATTCATAATTGTGCATCTGGTGCCTGAGGGTGAAATTGCATGGCAAATACTGTTGGACTTAAAAGACATTGCAGAGCTTGTGGTTGCTCCAACACAAACAGATGAGTCAATTGCCTATCTTGAGGGCAAGATTTCAGAGCACAGACAAAAGAAGAACTCTTCCCTGATGTGCGACTGCTACCAAAGCATCATTATCTGGAGCACTATCCACAACTGATCAGGATGTTTGGTCCTCTTGTGGGCCTCTGGACCATGCGTTTTGAGGCCAAGCACAGTTTTTTTAAGCAGATTGCGTGACACACCAATTGCTTTAAAAATGTGCCCCTCTCGCTAGCTACTAAGCATCAGCTAATGATTTCCTATCAACTGGTATCATCCAGTTTTGATGAAGCTTCCCTGGAAATCACAAAGGCCTCAACAGTGCCTTTGGATGTATTGAAACAAGAAATAGCTCAGACTATTGCCCAGAACTTCCCTGGTACAACTGAAGTTCACTTAACAAAGTGTGTGTCAAGCAAAGGGGTAACATTCAGAAATGGGATGATAGTTGCTCATGGGTCTACAAGTGGACTTCCTGACTTTGGAGAGATTCTTCAGATTTGCATTGTACAGGAGAGACTATGTTTCATGGTGAGAAGGCTTTATGGGTGGTATAGGGAGCATTTCAGAGCCTTTGAGCTGAGTCCAGCAAGAGAAACTGTTTTGATTGAGCTTGGGGAACTGGCAGATGACTATCCTTTGGCAGACTACTTTGTTGGACCTCTCAGAATGTTGACATTAAAAAGACACATAGACATATGAGGTAACCGACAGATTTAACGTTGAATGGTTATTTTTATTTATTCCTCTCATTGCTCTGTTGAATTTAAGATTAACCCTTTTGCATCCCTTGAAAAAAAAGTTCTGTATAACATGTAGGCACATTTTCTCATCCCTCTTTCACAGACGGCCGTGGCATGGCTACTCCAGTGAAGCTCAGAATCATTTTAGGAGAAAACAGTTCCCAGAGATTGATCCTTCCAGATGGGATTCCAGAGTCTGTCACTGAACTCACACAGCAAATTAAGAGGCAGTGTGGAATATAAGAATACTAACTAGGTAACATAAGATAAGAATAAACAAGTTTAAATGATGTTTGGATTATTGAAAGTATACAGCTCCCTTTCATATGAGTGTTGAGAGCTGTATCCATAAATTCATTTTGTGCTCAAAGTGCATCAGATTGATGCATTTAACTTCAACATTTAAAAAAACATCTTCCCGGGGGTGCATGCCCCCGGACCCCCCTTGGGGATGTGAGGTCCACCCCGAAATAAAGCAGGTTAAAATAATTAAATTGCATACATGTTCTTTTAGTAAACACTGCAAACGGGTCCCACAGACCCAAACAGCACACAAAGGTTAAAGGTCAGCATATCATAATGTTAAAATGTGCCAAATATATACACTGCAAAAAACAAAAAAAGGAGTAAAAGTAGCTCACGACTTGTTTTATTTTTTGAAAGTAGCTCTCATCCTAAAAAAGGTTGGAGACCCCTGTCTTAAACGGACTGAACTGCTAAATCAAACCTATGACATCAAAATAGCCAATCTGAGTTTTGTTGGTTTTGTTTTTTTGTTGTAGGTGAATGCAGAATTTAAGAGAATCACAACAATTAATTTGCAATCCAAGTTCTTCTCTTCGCTGGATTCTACAAGCCTGATCGACGTGTATACCAAGAAAGGTGGAGTTCAAGGGAAGAAGATCAAAAGCATCATGCTTCCCATAACCCAGGTATGAAAACAATGTAAAGGTGACAAAGAAACTAGGAGCTGTACAAAGTCCAGGATGTTCCGTGAATAGCATAACATCCAGAGCATTATGTTTTCGATATTTTTTTGACACTTAGCACCACATCCATTCCCCCAGTGGGGGTCATTGTTTCAGAGAGCGGCATACTATTATGAAGGCCTAAAATAACGCACTACAAAGCTGTCCCTGACAGCACTCTTTCATGGAAATGGCAGATGTTCCTACCCCAATGGTCACTGAGTGTACTGTAGGGCTGCAGCTATCAATTATTTTAGTAATCGAGTATTCTATCAATTATTCCATTGATTAATCGAGTAATTGGAAACAGATTACCTTTTTAAAGCAAAAGTATTTCTTCAATAAAAAGCCATTTTAAATATTCCAAATAAGACAGGTCTCCTCAAATGAACAACTAATTGTTTTCCTTTTTTAGAAAAATGTATTGCTTAAATTGCAGAGTATATTATCTGTCCAAACTAAACCTATTTAATTAAAGTGCAATATTACATTCAGGGTTTTAAAGAAAACATTTGTGAAACAGTGAAACCCAGTCTGCTTGTTGTTCTTAATGGGCTTTTTTTATTGCATGTTCTCTGATCTGCATACTTAGACTGACAGCATTGACGTGAGACGCGAATGCATCCTCAAAGGTCTTTGTGTCTACGCCAACGAAGATCCAGAGAAGCTGGTGAAGGAATACATGGTATGTTGATGTACCTTTGTTATCTTCACAAAGAGGAGGATGATCATAGTTGGAATGGATTGTGTTTCCTCTAAAACTAACCCTTAGGGAAATGTTGCCTTTACATTTTGATGATTTTGGATGTGTTAATGCTTTTTGGAAACAGTGTTTTTTGTTCAATTTGGAAAACCCAAACTACATAAAGCTCAATATGACACATTATAGAAATGGGATGTAATGCACATCAGTGAAAATCACTCTCCTTCTTATTTTTTTTTTCACAGAGCATCGACAACAGCAGTCAAACGGCAATGGCAGAGACGGTCTTCGGAATATTTGTCATTCGACACGAAGGTGCAGAGCCTGGGGATGACCCCGAGAACGTTGGGATCATTCTGGAGGGGGTCGAAGTGCTGGATGAGTTGGGAAACGTATCTTTTGCGGTGGCGATGATGTTTGCTCTCGTGTATGCTCTAAACTTGAGCTACCCTCCAGAGCTGAAGTTTACATTTGAAGCACTGCAGAAAATAATGATGGAGCTAGATGGAAACAGACTATCCACAAAAGGACAAGTCCTCAAAACATTGCTTTCCCGTGCCTAATGTCACTGTTTGGGATCGCCTCATGTTCCAAACACGCAGCCATCAGAGATTCGGTGACTCACCTCTTTGACAGAAATGTTGATTATATGCAAGAAGTATAAAAGTAAGCATTCAAAGTTGGCTGTAGCATGGTTACGTGGACCTCACTGAGCAGAGGGCTGTGCGAGGAGGCAGATGTTACCATGTTGCCTTATTTGGTCTACTGTTGAAACTCAAGTTTGTTATACTGTTCACCCTAAAGTTGAAACATTTTAATATTTGGGAAGAAACTTTATTTTTTCAAGCATCTGTCAGCGTAAAGCATTGTTTATCTTTGCCTATTTTGTGAAATATATATTCACTGTTATATTTAATAACATCTGTCAGCGTAAAGCATTGTTTATCTTTGCCTATTTTGTGAAATACAATTTTATTTCAACATCTCGCGTTTGTGTTATGTTTCCACCCTTGAAGCTCACTAGACTGTAGACTGTTGAAATTCTGTTTCTGTTACTGTTCACTCTAAATGTTTTAAATGTGTAAACACTCAAAAGTTATTCTTTGAATTAACTTGATTAAATCATGGACAGTATTTCCACATGATGAAATGGCTTTCTTTCAGCTTTAAGCAATTACGTTGACCCAACCCAAGTAAATTAAGTTGGTAACAAACCTTATAAATAAGTAGTATCAATCCTAATAGATTACGTTGACCCAACCCAAGTAAATCAAGTTGTGCCAATCAAATTGCTTAATCTTGAAAGAAAGTGATTTAATCATGTGGAAATATTGTCCATGATTTAATTACGTTCATTCAAAGAGTTATTTTTTTGAGTGTATGGTCCTGCATAAAGTATAAAGAATGCCAGCCAGCGTCAGCACATTACGCAGCAGACTCTACGCAGTGTTTACTACGTAAGGAAGCAGAAATTGCAGGACGCAGAGCGCACGTAGCACAGAGCGGACAGCAGATAACAGAGCAGATTACTTTGACTTTTGTCAAATAATGGCTCGCAGGAAAGAGACTTTTAATACTTTACAGGCAGTGGACATTCTGACTAGCGATGCAGATATGTTACCTGTTGATTCTGAGTCAGACGACGAGGATCTCCTGCAGCCAGAACGGGACCCGGACCGTTGTGACTCTGATTATGAACTTCCACCACGGGAAAGGTATGTAATCTCTCTGTTTTTATCTATTACTTATTTATTTGGTGTACGATTATTCATATAGTAAATAAAAGCGTCTGCTAAATGAAATGTAATGTAAATTCAAAAAAAAATTCACACGCTCAAAATGGAATGTTTTTACAAGGAATTCGAGGGATTATTTACAAAAATACCAAATAGTGTTTCTTGTCTGTTACATTTACTAAAGTATAGGCCAGTGGTCATCTATAGTCACTAAATGTATTGCATTCACATGCTCAAAATGGCATGTTTACAAGGAATTCGAGGGATTATTTACAAAACAGGAATTACAGGAATTAATCTAATCTCTTTGTTTTTCCACATTTGTTTTCATAGTGATGGAGATGAGGATGAAATGGCTTCTGGACCCCCACCATTGTCTACTTTCACCCAGCCCACACCTGCCTCACCCTCACATTCCTCAACTAGAAAGAGATCTGCACCAGTATTGGCCACTCAGCCTGCATCCAAAAAGCTACCATCATCTGCTTTCTACCAGCTTTCTGCTGCTCCCCCTCCTCAGCCAGGAAAAGGAAAAGCGTCAGATACATCTGTAAAACCCAGGAAGCGTGGCCAGAGGCGCGGGAAGGTAATTTGGGTGGGGGTGCTGAGGTGCCGTCCGATGTGCTAATCACGCACCAACGGGGGGGGGGGCAAAACCACACACACACAGCATAACAATGGACTCCAGTGAACACTATTACAGGCACAGAGCATGCACAAATGCACTAGCACACACACTACAAAGATGTAAAATATTATTTTACCAACAATGTGGAATTTATTGGCTACATATTACCAGTGGCGGCTCCAGAGTATTTTTGTTTTGGGTAATCTATGGTAGGGCTAACCCATACAGTGGTGGGGCTCAAGTCAGTATTTGCAATGTAATTACATACACGCTATATCGCCCCCATTGACAGTGAAACGCCACGCGTGAGGTTTAGATTATTTCCCTGTCTCAATCCAAATTGAACTGTATGAAATAAAACGGCACATTTGTCTTGTAGTAAATAAAAAGGGCGACCTGGAGCCAATCCTGCAATTTCCCCACAGGTGAAAGAGTTGACATGCTGAAAACCCAACCCCTGCAGGGGGGTCTGGGGAGATTTTTTGAAATACTAACATAAAATACACATTCTGGTACTCTCTTGAGAAGAAAAATAAATAAATCTATTACTACACATTTAAAAAAATGAATGCCATTTTAGTTTTTTGTTACTTTGTTCTGAAAGCTGAACCTGCTGCTCCTCACAGAGAAAAGAGGGAAGAGGCTGTGTGAATTACTTTACATTGTGGATAAGGGTGGATAGCCCCCATTGTTCTGTGTGTCAAAATGAAAGACAGCCCACACACCTATCAATCATCAAACCGTGGGGACTTATTTCATTACGTGTTGATTTCTATCAAAATTCCGAGATACGTTTTTGCGCCATGTCAGTTACTTGTGTTCTTGTGCGTCACGTTAAAAGTAGCCGACTAAAAACTAACAAAAAACTTTTTGTTCCACATCTTTTTTATTTTTCTTCCCTGAAGCAAAATCATTTATTATATAGTTTTAAATTATCATTTGAATAATAACATATAATATAAAATATAATCTCAGGCAAAATGAAATTAAATACATATATATAAAATAAAAATAAAATACATTTCCTGACAGGGGAGCTCCGCACCCCTGTACACGGACATCGTTGCTGCCTGCAAAGCACATTTCCAGCCCTATCAGACGGTTCAATAGATGAGAGGATGGTGGCCTCAAAGGCCCGCATCAGCATGAAGCAGTACATGAAGGATAAACCAACGAAGTGGGGATACAAACTGTTTGTGCTGGCGGATTCTTCCACGGCATACACATGGAACTTATTTGTGTACACAGGGAAGAGTACGTTCCTCTCAGGCCAGGGACTCAGCTACACCTCCGTGACCGACCTCCTGCCTTTCCCTCTGCTCGGTGCGGGCTACACACTCTTTGTGGACAACTTCTACACTAGTTTTTGGGGATTTGTCGACCTATTTGGGGATTTGTCGACAAAAAACATTGGCTGTTGTGGGACCATTCTAAAAAATCGAGTTGGTTTCCCACAGACGGAGTTGAACGGCCTACCAAAAAAGGCTGAAAGGGGAGATCTGCGGTGGATAAGGAAAGGCAAACTCCTTTTCATAAAGTGGATGGACAGCCGTGAAGTGACCATGTGCTCCACAGTGCATGCAGCCTTCAGCGGTCAGACGGTCCAGCGGAAAGTGAAACAGGCTGGTGTGTGGCAGACTAAGACTGTTCCCGATGCTGTGTTGGACTACAACCGAAGCATGGGCGGCGTGGATGTGTCTGACGCTTTGATCGGGTACTACAGCGTTCTCCACAAAACCATGAAATGGTACAAGACTTTTTTTTACCATTTTATGGACATTGCAGTGGTGAACAGCTTCCTTCTCCACAAGGAGCTGTACAAGATGAGGGGTGACCCCAGCAGGACAAAGCCACACACACAGAAGACTTTCAGGGAGCAGCTTGCTGCAGAAATGTTGGAATATGCTGAAGGCTCTGCAACTCCACCCCCCACCACTCCCCACCCCACCACTCACATGCGGGCCCATGTTATATGGGGAAGATCCTAGTATCAGGAAGTACTGCAGAAACTGCCATGATGCTGGCAAAAAGAGGGTGAAGACACCTTGGCACTGCGTGAAGTGCCAGGTCCCTCTGTGCTTGACTGTCAAAAAGAATTGTTACCAGCAGTGGCATGCCAAAATATTGTAACATTGTAAATGTTTAAAATAAATCTGCTCCAGTTGGAGTCAAACTTCATTTTTATGTTTTTTTTTTTTACAACAGTTGTATTGGGATGTAATGAATACTTATAGTGAAAATTCAAAGTAATAAAATGATTTTTACAGTGAAAAAGGTCAAATGGAACTGATGGTTCCCAAATTATCCAGAGGTGAGTCCGCCTGGACTTTATTTTTCTAAACCGCTCTAAAAAGGTCAAATGTCACTTGTTTTGCATCAATCTTGATACAGGGTACTTATTATATGTTATAGTTTGGATTCCTAAAGCTTTTAGTCTACTAACCCATCATTCAAGGCTGGTTTTCACTATAAGTAATGTTTTTTTTTTTTAGGCGGAGATTAGAATTTACATGTTTTTACTATGTTCCATCTGAATTTACTTTAAAATAAAAACATCTATATTGATTCTGACTCTTCTACATCCAACTCACAGATGTAACCTTGCTTTGAGAAAAAAGATTATTAATTTACCCCTTTTAGAAGTGAAGATATATCATTTGTTGTGTTAGTGGCATTTTCGAGCCTGAAACCTGAAAAACAGGCTCAGGGTTTAAGAGGTTATACTGCAGGGTAGCTTTTGGATTTTGTTTCTTATTTAATTCAAATTTTCTTTACATTTTGAAAAAAACGTTTTGAATATTGATAATTGAAAAGCAGAAAATCGCCATGTGTGTGCGCCGTGTGTGCGCACCACGCTTTATTTGGGCCCTCTTGCCCAAATAAAGTGCCCTGATACAACTAATAAAGAGGTTACAAATACCTAATAGAATGTACACACACACACACACACACACACACACACACACACACACACACACACACACACACACACACACACACACACACACACACACACACACACACACACACACACACACACACACACACACACACACACACACACCCACCCACCCCCTAAGAGACGAGCTACAGAGACAGAATTATTAATTGAGCTATGCTTAGCATTGAAGAACTCAAAGTATTGCCTTCAAGCAGGGAATCAATAAGATAAGAGAGTAACACATGCTACGCCTACATAAATATTTTAAGATCATGTTTAGATTGTGAGCTGCATGCAGTCTGAAAAAAGGGAATCAGGTAGAACCAAGTAACACAACTAATAAAAGACTCCAGCCAAAAGTATTCATAAATGCAAAAACGATAATGAAAAAAAAGGTTATTAATAACTATTGACATATAAAGTTGAGTTTTTCCTTTTCCTATAACATTAAGATTGTGCATGCTTTGTGAAGGCTTTTACAAGAAATACCTGGAATTTCCAGTGTATTGTATAATACCAAAAACATTTGTTTATCCAAAAATAAACCGGTTTCTTGTATTTTGGTAATCGTGAGAAAAGGTTATTCCAGGAAACATCTTTTGAACTTTGCCTTTATATTTTGTGCAAAACATGCTGTGTTTGGTAATAATATGGTGTTCAAAACAGATAACTGACATTTATGACTGTACAGAGAACCACAGTGTTTTTTTAAAGGCATATAAAAGGCATGACCGCTCAGACTGCCTCACAGGATCCCTCTGCATCAGGTAGGCTTACAGGTACCCTGAAACCTCTTGTTGGATATTAGGTCAATGCAATCCAACAATCCAATCTTTGTTGGATTGTTATATGATCTACATTTTGGTAATTGTCAAGAGCGACTTTTAAATATATTTCACTTGTCCTAATGTTATTCCTACTTTTATTATTGATACAAAGAGGGTAGATTAAAATAAAAAAATGGATGTAAACATGTTTGTGAATTCTCACTCAATACCGCACCAGTCACATGCATTGTTGGCAAATGGAGCCTGGAGAGGGAGAAATTAAATCCCATTTGTTGATTTGAAACTACTCTTTTGTGTAGCACCATCAGGGTGACAATTATGCTGATTTTGTGCCAGTGAAAAGGTTTCGCTTGGGCGGGATCTGTCTTTACAGGGATCCGATGAGTGGGTGTAGCTGTTAAACCTGTAATGTCTCATATAAAACAAGATGCAGAAAACCGCTGATTTGTGAGCAGACCTTAAAGAAAGAAGGATGTGTTTGAACACTGGCTATCCATGTGACTGTTTGACCGATGGCAATCCCTGTGAACCATGCAGGATGACCATCAAAGACAGGGAGAGGGAGGAGGCCCACCTTTCCAACGACATCAATGTACCGAGTCAATCCGGGAGCACATGTGAAGCAGAGCTGAACATCCCTTCAAATGGGGTCCTTAACGAGCGTGGTCGACACTTCGGATTGATGCTATCTGTGATCATTTGTTTAAACATTTTGATCCTGGGATGTGCCTTGGTCAGCGGCAGTGCTTACAAAGATGTTAATATCAGCAACTCGGACCTGCAGATTTTCCTCATCGTCCTCCTCCTCCTCACCTCCATCTGGATGGTTTATTATGTCGCCTTCACGGCCAGGACAGAAAATGCTATTGAATACAAAGATTGCCATGCAGGACCTGTTTGGCTCAGGGGTAAGTAATTTATTAGAATTACGTTTTTGTTATATAATAATCATTTTGAAACAGTTTTATGATTCTGTTTATTGCCCCTTTAGGAGGACTTGTGCTGTTTGGACTGCTTACTATCATCATGGACATTTTCAAGATAGCCAGCTATGTGGGCTACATCCACTGCGATTCAGCTGTTAAGGTTGCATTTCCTGTGGTGCAACTTGTCTTCGTTCTTGTGCAGGTAAAATGACCCATTACAAGAAATGAAGCTCAATTAATGTACTCATTCTTCATTATTGCAAAAATATTGATGCAATTGTGCAATCTCTTTGCAGACATACTTTTTGTGGATCCACGCCATGGACTGTGTGGAGCTCCAAAGAAACATAACACGGTACGTGATTATTGAATTTCCTTTTTATTTTTCCATCATTCACTGTCTTTGTTAACAGGCTATTCCTGAGGGTATCTATGTCATACCTAAAAATGAACCCTGCTAAACCCATCTTTTGTTCTATGAGACAATTGATAGTAACCTTGACAATTGAGAGTTTTTGTGTTGTGTAGTTGCTGCCACAGTAGTGATCAATTGCCATCAATAAATCATTTGGATTATAAATGTCAGAGGACGTTTAATGATGCTTAACACAACTTCCCAGAGGCCAAGTTGACGTCTTTTACAGTCAAAAACGCAATGTTGTTCAGTTAACAATAATATAGAACTAAGAAACCCAGCAAATATATATATGATATTTAATATAATATTACACTGGAAACAGCATCTTTTTGTATTCTTTCTGTCCATTGACCTAAAGACTTGTGCTCCTGCAATTCTATATGGTTTGAAAATCCTATTGAATTAACGTAAGACTTCTTTTACTTGGTGGAAACTGAATTTTAATGTTGCACTAAAGTCACTAAAAGTTATTTTGTAACTGTTTTTGTCTCTGATCATTATTCTCTCTTGTCTTATTATTTAGCTGTGGGCTGATGCTAACCCTCTCCACAAATCTAGTTGTGTGGATGACTGCAGTCACTGAAGAGTCCCTTCATCAAACAACAGTTCCTGAATATCAAGCAACACCACTAAATTCTCTGGACGAAACCTATACAACAGAGGTAATTATAGCATTAAAGCACTTAAAACAAATTTAGAAATGATTAAAGTACCATGGCATAACATTTCTGTGCCCTGTTATGTCCTACAGCGGGTTATGGTGACGATACCTGCAAGTGCAGCCACACTTCATGCAGCCTCTTCAAGGAGGCCTACTACTACTTGTATCCCTTCAACATCGAGTTCAGTCTATTTGCCTCGGCCATGACCTACATCATGTGGAAAAATGTGGGAAGAGTAACAGAAGAACATGGACACCAAAAAATCAAATTCCGCCCGACTGAGGTTTTTCTTGGTCCTGTGGCAGGAGTTCTCTTAGTGGTGGCAGGTCTGGCAACATTTATCGTGTACGAGATGGAAATACTTAAGTACAATAGGGATGAAGACAAGAAAGACAAAGTAGTAATGATCCACTTTGTCATGAATATAGTGATAGTGACACTAATGTCTGTTTCAACTCTGATCGGCTGTGCCATCTACCAGGTAGACCACAGGCAGCATGTATCAGACAAAAACCCCACCCGCAGCCTGGATGTGGGGCTGCTGGTGGGAGCCTCACTGGGGCAGTTCATCATCAGCTATTTCAGCATCGTCGCGATGGCTGGCACTGGAGCCAAAGGCTACCTAAACGGGCTCAACTTGGCATGGGCTATCCTGATGGTGATCCAACTCGGCCTGCAGAACTATTTCATCATTGAAGGTCTACATCGGGAGCCCTTCCATGAGGTGCAACCAATCAGTGTGTTGGCAAATCCATATGTGCTGCAGCCAGGCAAAGATATGAGCATCCTTGAAGAATCAGACATGGGCACAAAGCCCGGCCCGGTACTCACAGCAGACAGCCTGCACAACCACACAGTCGCGCACAGGCCTAAACTGTTATGGAAGAGATGGGTATTGAAGGAGGTTTGTGCGTTTCTGCTGCTGGGCAACGTCATCGTGAGTAGTATTTTCCTTCACATTCTCAAAGTTACTGTATTAAAATTCAACAAATACTCAACCTGTTCTCAACTCTTTTTTTTTTGGACAGCTGTGGATAATGCCAGCATTCGGTGCTCGTCCCCAGTTTGACCACGCCACTGAAACTGAGTTCTACCAATTCAACATGTGGGCTGCAGTTGTAAATGTTGGACTTCCATTTGGCATCTTTTACCGCATGCATTCAGTTGCTAGTCTGTTTGAGGTTTTTCTGACATCATAACACTGCGGATCACATGATGTGTACAGACAAATGTTTTGACAATAGAAAGCTGTTTTGTATAAATTCTAGTTTGTTTGATGAATCTTTGTTATTTCTTTATAAATGTGTGAAGTAGTTGTTCACTGACAAATATCATCACTTTGTATACAAGTATATGTGTCAAAGTAAATGTATTCAAAACTTTATTTTCAGAAGTCAATAATAATGGATTGCAAAGCTGATCTTGTATGACCTTATTTTTGTTTTAACCTATGTACACACAAAATAAAGGCAATATATGCAATTGGTTGAGTAAGAGAATGATTGTGTCAACAATTATTATGATTATAGGGATTATTGTTGTAATTATTTTAACACAGGTGTAGTTAGCCAGCCCAATACAAAAGCTATAGTACAAACAGCCTATTTTGAAAGAGCTTTGTAGTCGAAAACCAGTTTTTTTTAGATCAGACTTTAGCCGATTGGGTGATTGAAGATATCGGAAAGAAAAGGAATCAACATTTTAGTACATTTTTAAGAAAATTACGGAACATTTGTATAGTTTCAGCCTAAATTGTGCTTTTTACAGATGCACAGAGTCAGTTGACTGAACGCACCCAACAAATGCTCTCTTAAAGAATGTTAGGAGCTGGAAATAAAAGCCTTACCCTTTTGAGCGGATATGTTAGGTTTACCTTTGAGTCAGGCATATTAAAAGCCACACCTCCCTCCTTTGGGTCCTTAGCACACGGACTTGTTTACTACACGTCACCAGGAAATACATCCCGGAGAATCAACATGCTAAGACAGGTGATCCATCCTAATGTAGTTTTTCGGGATAACTTAATAACTATATTTATTTTTGAGTATGATATACCATTAGTTGACATGTTATACCTTAACATGCATGTATTTTTGGATTGAAATTACAATTGAACGAAATGAAAACGTTATACATGTATTTTACAAATTAGCATTAGCGTTAACCTACTAATGTTTTCTCATGTTTTCAGGACTCCCAAGACGCTCCGCTTTTTGGTGAAGATGACGGTAACACGTTGGTTAGAAAGTCCAACATAAGGTGCTTCTTTTTGTGGTTATAGCTTAAATTAACTATCCTGTTTTGATCATTGTTTTTAAAGAAACAAATCTGTGTTTCAGACATCCGGTGGTCTCTTTCTTTCATCTCTTCTTCCGAACAAGTGCCATCTTGGTTTACTTACTGTGTGACATGTTCAGCAGTCGGTTCATTGCCTGTATGGTCACCATCATCCTCCTGCTGTCATGTGACTTCTGGACCGTCAAGGTGAGCAGGTCAGGTGACATAGGATTAGGATCATTTATATACTATGGACTTGCATGAAACTATGTCATGTTTTTGTTTCCTACACAACACCTTGTTTGCGGCACATTTAGGGCTGCAGACATTGTTTTCAGTTCCAAATATTTTGCAAGAATATTTCCTCGATTCATCAATGAATCATTTAGTTGAGAAGTTCCTGTTCTTCAATTCATCATCACATGAAAACAAGTATTACATCCCTACAATAAATCAGCTGTGAGGAGCATGTTTGGCTTTTTTCTTAAAAATTATATAAAAACAATTCATTTGATTTTTCAAATTGTTGCACATTTTTTCAACACACAATGGAAGTTACATACTTATTATTTTTTGTTTAGTTGTGTCCCATGTTAAAGCTGGGGGTTGTTTTTTGAAAATCTGCGTGTGTTATGTCTAATCAAATCAAAGTACCAGGCTTTCATTAACAGATGGATCCCCTTTTCTTCCAGAATGTATCTGGCAGATTGTTGGTGGGCCTGCGGTGGTGGAATCAAGTGGATGAAGATGGAAAGAGCCACTGGGTATTTGAGTCACGCAAGGTAAGCGGATACATTTCTAGAATGCCTTGCAGGAATATGCACTGGGCTTTTTTTCAGCTCAAGAAGAAGAATTACCTTTTCCAAAGAAAGGTTTTTCTTCTGAAAGACAGACAGACAGACACATTTATAAAAAACTAATCCCTTGTGAGCCAAACGGTCTCATCATGTTTCTTTTTTATTAGAACCAAAGTCCCTAGAAAGTAATAAATATCTGAGTATGAGGATCTTCACACAAAGTTCACAGGCAAGCTAAATAAACCTTACAGCATGTTCTAAGTATCAGTGTAACATTGCACTCCTTTTTAACGGTATAATGTAGCTGCATGACCTTATTGAACAATCAAACAGTGTAACGTAGAAGTGAAGACGAATGTCACAATGGGGACATCGGACACGATTTTTGTAAGACTATGACGGTTTTGTGTCTTGGAGTTCATGACACAAAGTCTTGTTTATCTTTATCGATAGACACAAAGTCTGAACACAACAAGCGGTGCTGAGTCACGGATCTTCTGGCTCGGACTCATCGTGTGCCCTCTCTTTTGGATCGTTTTCGTTTTCAGCACCATTTTCTCTCTCAAGATTAAATGGCTGGTCAGTTCAGTGTTGTTTTTAAAGTTAATGTTGATTTAAATTGCATCTTATTTATTGTGGCGGGATATCTCATTCCTCTTTGTGCCCCACAGGCTGTGGTAATCATGGGCTTGGTTTTACAAGGGGCCAACCTGTACGGCTATGTCAGATGCAAGGTGGGCGGGAAGTCCAACCTGAGAAACATGGCAAAGAACTATTTCACCGTTGAGATTTTTAAACAGGTATGTGAAAAGTAATCATACTTCCCTTCATACAGTTTTGCCTTAATGACATGATAACTTTTCACATTTTTTTCACTAAAGGCAATGAAGAAAACAGAGGGACCTTGAAGTTGAACAGAATGAGTGACAACCCGTCTGCAAAAGGATGAACGCATAAATACTTGATTCTTGTTGGTCTTTTTTGAGGTTATATGGGTTTTTATAATTTCTTTCAAGTTTTTGATAAAGCAGATTTTGTATGTGTTGTTTCCTCCAAGTGCATTGATCGATTCTGGAATAATTGCCAAACGTTTTCTAAAGAAATCCAATAGTTGCTTTTGAGAATACATTCATACAGTACGTTTATACAGAGATCAGAAGTGTTATAACTTTTATTGAGGTAATGTAATTGTGAAATTGAAGCACTAGCATCACTGGCACAATCCTGAATAAGCTTTATTTTATTTTTAGAGAAGTTAAGAAGATTGTGTTTAAATAATTATTCCTGAGAGGATTTGGAACGAAGCAATACTTAAGGTATTTGTTATCTAAAACTGGATTTTGGGGCTAAAGGTTATTTAACTGCTATATGTTGTTTCAAGAAGCTTTATTTTGTTAAGGCTGCTATATTGTGGTGGATGATGGGGAGAAGTTTATAAAGTTTTGGTCTGATTTTGTACAAACCTTTCTGGGAAACTTGTACTTTACAATACATAAATAAATACATATTATACTAAAAATATCTCTGGATGGAAATGTAATTAACTAATGGATCACTATTCCTGTCATCAGGCATTCAACAATTCTGTATGTGTAATTCTTAATGAAATGAATAGAGGTTAAAATGTCAACAGGTCCAAGTAGGAAAACCTCAGCAGATACAAAGTGCAGTGCCCCCTGCCCACCTGCAGTGACTGCTTTAACCAGTAGGTGGCAACAAAGGACCATTTCCTTTATCTTTAATTTGCATTTAACATATTTGTATAGAAAGGCATTATACTACAACCACTTTATTCCAATACCAAATAATGCCACATGTCTTAATATCATCATTGAGAAACCCTAGTGTAAAATCTCCTGTTTATGAGGGCTGAAGGACATGGTCTTGTCATGTGTGCAGATGTTAGTTTTATATATAATTCCATACACTGACTCAAAATGATTGAGGAGTGAAGCATGACATTCCTTTATTTGTATGATTTTCAGAAATATGTTCACACACATCTTTATAATTGAGAGTATACATCTGCAGTATTTGACATATAGTGAGCTAAACAAGTTTTATAAATGTAAGCTGAGATTGGCATCAATCGTTGCCTTTATATCCTGAACTTTGTGCGCTCAGTTAAGCTGTTTGTTATAGTATCAACATGCATTTCATTAATACCAGAATTCAAAATGGTTAACCACACATCTATACTTTACCATAACAATTATCATGGCAATAAAGTACATAGTTGCGCCTATTGAATAGAACCAGAAAAATGTTTTGTCTAAATTGTTGGCAAACTTCAAATCTCTGTCCTTTTTCAGTGTGTCTGCGTCAACAGCCTCCAGGAAGTTGACCACCCTTTTCAGCATTCCACCATCCTCCTCTGGGCTGCTAATCTGAACCACACTAACGTCAGCTTTGACTTCTGTAGGGAGTGAAGCCACAATGAGAGCAGGTTATATAGTGTTTCATCAAAAATAAGGACTTTGTAAGCGTCAAAATCCCCTACAAAACAGAGAAGTCATTTAAAGGCCAGGTCATTCTCACCCTCATCCTCTTTTTGGCCCTTACCTGTGTTGTCTGGGACTGTCCCTTTGGAGCCGCAGCAGAATATGAGACTACCGTCTTTGGCCAAGCGTGTCAGCACCAGGGACACCAGCATGCTGAACACCAGGAACACCAGACAAATGCAGAAGTGGGTTCCTGCAGCAAAGACGAGGTTGTTAGTGACTCAAATGATGATGCTGGTGTGTATCTATTTGGTTTTTGTCTGCGTGTGAGCTGACTGACGGATGATGGGGCTGCAAGAGCTGTCTCCAGGAAGTACATCGTTGAGGATGTTGAGGAACACGGTGAAGCTGAGCACCAGCGTGACCTTGAAACAGTTGCGTTCACCACCTCCCAGCGGCAGAGCGAAGCTGACAATATCAGCCAAGAGGATCAGAATACTGGGCATCAGTAATGTTATAAAGGGGTTGGTAGGTTTGATACTTAAATTCACCTGAGGAACATGGCAGACAAAATGTCACATTACAATAGAGAAAGGCTATTACCACTTTTGCACCAATAAGGTGAATTCTTACCTATGAAAAGTCTAAATGACCATGCTACACGTTCATGAACTTACCCAGATGTATTGACGGCTTTCACTTTTATTCTGAAGTTCCACAGATTCAGTTTGCCAATCTCCGTGGCTACCATCAGCACTAAAAACGTCCTTTATTACCAGGTTAGAACCACAACCTGAAAGAAAGAAAAGGGTACTCAACTGATTTCAACCCTATACCGCTGACAGATTCATGATATGCAGTTTAAAAAAAAGATCAAAATCAGTGCAGCAGAACCAGAGATATAGTCCTTTTTATCCCATCTCTAATTCTGGCAAAACCTGGCGCCTACATTACCCACATCTAAATCTGAGTAAATTAATGTTGCCTAATTGTACAATGTATAAAAGAAAATTATGAAGATGCCTTCATAACTGGAAATTCATCAAGATAAGACCCAAAAAAACAAACAGCGCAGTCACTTGAGACACATTTTTTTATCAAAATCTTCTTCAGAACGATCACAGATATGTTGATTGATGAGTAAAATAGGTGCTTACCATCGAGTTTGTGATACAAAAAAAAGTATAATATATGTTTTCATGACATACCGGAATCGGACCACGATTGTATGGCGACTGGACAAGAATCAAAAGCGAATGGATAGTTGAAGAGGTTGACTTCACAGTTCACCTCTGCGTTTATGACCACAGAGTGCCTCAGTGTGCCATCACTCAGTACCAGCAGATCCTTGGAGTTGTGCTTCATAGTTGATTCTATTCTGCACAGGTTAAAGACAACAGATATGAATATCAAGAGGTCCATTAATTACATTTGTTGGAATTGTGTCATGAACCTTACCCATTTGTTACAAGGATCTCTGGGGTCCAGACTTTTCCAACTGGCAGGACCACGTCTTCATAATCGTAAACTGATGTGTTCCATTTCAACTCAGGATCCGACCATTCCTGTAGTTTCAAATCAAATTGAATGTGATTAAAACATTTATTTATTTTGTATCCATCTGTAAATATCTACAAACTTACAAGTCTGGCTTGCAGACGACTGATGAGGCGCAAATTCTTTGTGTCCTGTAAAAAAAAAGTCAAAATCATTGGATGCTGATGGAAATTAGACCTGTGTGCTTGTGTCTCAAATTATCGCTGAGATTAATAACAGTTTGTAATGTATGTACTTTTTACCTGATCAAATTACATTTTCAACAAATATTCAGCAGGTACAGCAACATCACACGATAAATTAGTATTTCTCTTTATGTTAACAGGTCTAAAAAGAGAAACAAGGTTCTCAGATAGCGGCACAAAACAGATACTCACAACTGCCAGAGTCTGGTACTCAATGAACGGCACTTTGATCACATGGGCGCAGTTCTCAGTCTGTGGCTGTGATAGAAGGCCTTTTTTGATCAACATTTCAGCCAGACATCGGCGACTTGTGCAGACTGCATCTCCACATCCTAAAGTAGAAAGAAAAATGAAGCATTAAATATACATGAATACTGCCTTTAGTGTACTACCAATATAAACCCTTCATTTAAGTTACACTTACCTACTGTTAGTAAACTCAGTAAGAAGAGAGCTTTCCACTTTCTCAGGAATCTTAACATTTCTGAAAAGAAGACTTCACATATGACTGATAACTGCAGACTGACTGATGGCTGTTTGTCACCCTGACATGAGACTTAAATAGGCTGGACTGTGAAGTTTTACAACTTATTGGCACCACTGTGTAAGCAGGACAATATGGTCGTCTCATGTTCAGCGCATCCCGCAGTGATCCTGTGTAAATAGACAGAACACAAGTGCAATTACACTCCAGCTGCTTTTTGTCATTATATCGTGCCATCCTGTATTTCAATGGGACTGTATATTTAACGTGGAGTCCACCACCCGTGGGACAAAGACAGGTTTCAGTGTATTCCAGGAAGATCATTACACAGAATGGCTTTTGTTTTGACAGCTGCTGATGAATTCAGGTTTAGTCTCCCTTACTTTTGACTATACGAAACACATAATCACTAGGATATTATGAGGTTAATTAGGGCCCGAGGAAGATGTGCTAGGACCCAACGGCGTCCTAGCACGAAGTGCGAGGAAACCTATTGTTATTGGTGGAATTCTTCTTCTTCTTCTTCTTCTTCTTATTATAGTGCTGGCGTTTCCTGTTTTTGAGGGCTTTAGGACGCTCACAAAGTTGTATAATTTTGCACGGACGCCAGGACCGGTGAAAAATTCAACATTCTGGAGTCAATGGGTTAAATATTCCAAAGTGCTCGCTAGCGCCACCTATCAAAATCTCATTTCGGAATACATTTACAAAGTCGCACCGTAACTCCAAATGACCTGAAATTTTGCACACATATCCGGGTGGACCTGCTCTACAAATAATCCTCTTGGAACCCTAAGCTCCGCCTACATTTTTTTTTTTAATTAGCATAATGTTCAAAACAGTGAAATATTCACTTAAATTTCATTTTTCAGCTTTCCAACACCAAACTTTGTATACAGCATCGGCGGAGGGTCAGACACATTACCGTAGAAAATGAGCATGTTAACACGATAAATATTGCCGCCATGAATCAAAACGTACTAGCACAAATGCGGGGCTTAAAAAGAAATGGTCATAACTCATCAACAATGTATCCATATATCACAGATTTTGGTGGATAGCTTCAATCTGTCTTGGGTAATAGGCACACCAAAGCATTTTCATTTTGGACTATAGGGGGCGCCAAAAACACCACCAATTTATAACTCAAGAACGGATGGACGAATAATATATATTTTTTTTTACACATACTCTCGGGGTGACTACGAACTGAGATTTAAAGTGTCGCAACAAATGCAGAATGTGGGCGTGGCCTATACATTTTTTTTAAATTGCGATAGCATAAAATGAGCTTCGGACGCAAAACTTGGGACACACGTCAGAGACCACGACCTTTTCGACAATTTAAAAAAAAAACGTAATTTTTCAAAAAAACTGCTCACTAGCGCCCCCTATTGTGTGGTAGTCACATATAGTTTCTCAGAACTTCACGAATTTTGGCACAGACATTCCTCATGGAATTGCGGACATATTTGTAAATAGCTTCCATTAGCCCCGCCCCCGACAAAGTCGGCCATTTTGAAAAGTGTGCGTTTTTCATGCATTTTAAGCACATTCTTGCGAACTCCTCCTAGGGAAATGATCGGAAAAATTCCAGTCCAGGACAAGTTCAGCCCATATCCAATGTGATGCTAAATTGCAAAGGAATAGTTGATCGCTCAAACGAGGAGCTCGTAAGCCAACGGAGAATTTTCCATTTTTGACCATTTACATGTCACAAATGACTCCAAACTACTCCAAACTACTATACAGTTATTCCAATATTCACGAAACGCTGTAGACACTTTGCTCTTATGATTGCGGACATATTTCAAATTGGCTTTCATTAGCCCCGCCCCCCAGGAAGTTGGCGATATTGAAGAATGTGCGTTTTTCATGCATTTTAAGCACATTCTTGCGAACTCCTCCTAGGAAAATGATCGGAAATATTCCAATCCAGGACAAGTTCAGCCCATATCCAATCTGATGCTAAATTGCGAAGGAATAGTCGATCGCTCAAATGAGGACCTCGTAAGCCAACGGAGAATTTCCCATTTTTGACGATTTACATGTCACAAATTACTCCAAACTACTGGCATATAGTTTTTCCGATATTCACGAAACGCTGTATACACATTGCTATTATGATTGCACACATTTTTCAAATTACTTTTCATTAGCCCCGCCCCCCAGAAAGTCGGCCATTTTTTTAAATGTGCGTTTTTCATGCATTTTAAGCACAATTTTTCATAATTCCTCATAGGGAAATGATCGGAAAAATTCCAATCTAGGACAACTTAAGCGCATATCCAATGTGATGCTACATTGCAAAGGAAAAGTCATTTGCTCGAACAGGGAGCTCGTAAGCTAACGGAGAATGTACAATTTTTGACAAATACATTAATCCAAACTACTACATTTCCATTATGGAAACATTTACAAAGTCGCACCGTTAACTCCGAATGACCTGAAATTTTGCACACTTATTCGGGTGTACCTACTCTACATATTATCTCCATGAACCCCTAAGCTCCGCCTACTTCATTTTTTTTAATTAGCATAATGTTAAACACAGTAAAATATTACCTTAAATTTCAATTTTTGTTTTTCAACGCCACACTTAGTATACAGCATCGGTGGAGGGTCAGACACATTACCGTAGAAAATGAGCATGTTCAGTCGATAAATATGGCCATCATTAATCTAAACCTGTTTGCAAAAAGTCGGGGCTTACAAAGAAATGCTCATAACTGGTTAGGGTTAGGGTTAGGGTTTAGGGTTAGGGTTAGCCCTAACCCCTAACCCACACACACACACACCGCCTCTGCTGGCGGCAAATTAAATTACAACAGACACCTACTCACTGTACAACACACACATACAGCTCCTAAAGCATATCATGTATATCAGGCTACAGCCCTTGTATATTTTATTATGTGAACACTATATGGTTTCATGAATAATATCTACTCTTTACTTGTAGATATCTACTAAAGCATACAAATAAAGTGTGCAATGTAGGCCTGTTACATATGTTATTGCTGTTCTCACTGTAAACATCGCGTCTGAATGAAAGCAGTTGGATTAAAAAAAAATAGCCTAACATCCAGGCGAGATGTGATTAGTGAGTAAACAAACGGTAAAGGGCAGAAAGTCTGATGCACATTTGATCCTCTTAAATAACTTATAATCACAACGGGAACAGTTTGCAGAGCTTTGCTTCCTTGACATAAGTCCAGCCATGCGTCACGCCTCTTTTAAACATCACTGTTGGCTGAAATCGACTCCGGAGGATACATCAGTGTACCCTCGGTTATAGCTCCTCCAGAGACTCTCTCCTCCTCCTCCTCTCTCCTCTCTCTCTCCTCTCTCCTCTCTCCTCTAAATCAGTGTATCCTCGGTTACGGCTCCTCCAGACAGCCTCCTCGATAATCCATCCTCGACGAGCCTTTAGAGAAATTTGTTTTCCTTCCAGACGGCGCGCCGACATCCGTTTCCGGGTCGCTGCCAGAGGACCTGGGAGCCTGGGACACGGAAAATGAGAGTAATGACAAACGGCTCATTTCGGAGGACTCGCGCGCGTCTGCTTGACGCCGGGACGACCGGCCGCCCTCCCCGACAGGCGCACGGACGCGAGGGCCCGCTCATCACTGCGCGCACTCTGCGACCGCAGTTTTAATTAGAATCTTTATTACAAAAAACTGCACTGCCACAACATTTATTTATGTCTTACATGATGAGGTTGTCATCTGCAATAATATACGATTTAACATATTTATGAAACAGTGTTATTCTTTAAATGAAAGTTACAATTTCATAGTAGTTGGAGGATAATATTTTGTTATTAATCTAATTTGTATTACAACATTAAATAAGTATGATGATTTAAAGTGCTAAAATAAGGGTCGGTACACAGTGTCTCTTAAAATGTATCTCATATTTTTAGGCATGCTCTTTTAATAAAAAGCCCAAAAAGGTTTATCACATGACTGTATTACTGTCTTATTTCTTATGTGTTTCTGCTTTATTTCTGTGTATAAATAGTATTTCTCAAAATCGTATTACCAAACGATTTTTTTCTACATTTTAATGGCCATGTGTATAAAAACAGAGTAGGGCATACATATATTAAACCTTTCATACAAGTTTTATGAATGTGATTTTATTTAAATGATTGGACCACTTGACAAACAGGTGCTTTATCTTGAATATTTTACATTTGTGTCATATCAGATTGATCTGATCAATATCAGTCAACGCGGAGGTTATCACCGCCTGGTCTCGAATACGTGCCTCCCAGGGTCATGCTGCGTGTTGGACTTGCATTGTTCTGATTGTCTCTTATTCAGGTTTTACTGAGAAAATACAGCAGCCTCTCGTCTCTCTTTGTCTGGCACACAGGTTCAAAACACATTCTTTGAATTCTTGACTCCTATCTTTAAATCAGTGTCCTTTCATCACACAAAGCCCTCTACCATAAAACTAAGCTCACTCTGTCCCCGCCAACACGTTGTTGCTTTTTAATTATGGTAATTCATTGAAATGATGGCTGTTTTTATTTACATTTTTTGACATGTCGTAGCGTGTATTGTTTATAATACGACTAATTTAGTGATTTATCTTATATCCAATAAGTTCATATATACCTCATGAGTCAATTTTGACTCATGAGGGATATATATCATGTAAAACACATATTTTGTGTCTTTAAATTGTGTCAGTTTATTTGGTACACCTCTGCAATTGTGAGTTAACACACCTGTCTAATAGGCCAATCTGGGGTCAAAAACCTAATGCATTTAGACATGTGGACATGGTGATCTGCTGAAGTCTAAACCAAGCATCAGAATGGAGGAGAAACTTGTTTAGGTTTCCTGAATGTAGCATAGTTGGTAGTGCCAGACAGGCTGGTTTGAAGTTTTTAACAGTTTTATTTTTCATGCATACAGTCTCAAGAATTAGCAGAGAATGGCCTTATAAAAGAAAATATATAGTGAGATCACATTGGCTGGTAAGAGATTTGCTTTAAAGGGCCTTCTTGCCCAAATAAAGTGCCCTGATACAACTAATAAAGAGGTTACAAATACCTAATAGAATGTCTGCACACACACACACACACACACACACACACAACACACACACACACACACACACACACACACACACACACACACACACACAAACACACACACACACGCGCACTGTTATTTTTGCATTATCGGTTGTGCCCCATGTAATCATGGTCGTGACCCACTTATTTAAATACAAAATTAAACAAATTGAAATGTTGGATAATGTTGTAATTTCTCGTAAGAAGTCACATGGTGTGGACAGTTAAATCAATTGGACATCAATATACTGTACTGTTTCACAGTTTATGGTTTTGTTATGTACTGCGCTAAAGGAAGTGAAATGATCTTAGTGTGAACTGCTCTTTCCAGGTTATCTCTCAGAGGAATGTCTCTTATCTCTGTCTTCACACATCATCTTAAACAACCAATATGTAAGGAATCAGGTAGGTTTCAAAGGACAGCCTAGTTTTGTTTTTAAAAGTAAAACATGACCCCTATGCTCTATATTTAAAACCACAACACGGTTGTTTGGGTGTTGTAGACCTCTGTCCATCGTCAGATTATGACTGCAATAAATGTGGTGAAGGTTAGTGTTTCCTGGCGGCTCAGGTGTGATCTCTCTGGTCTTATCAGAAATGCATGTCCAGCTGATGAAGCAAAGGTTAACTTTCTGTCTAATGAATCATAGAAATTACTCAAATTTTACAAATCATCAATATGTGCCTTCAATATTTTGTAAAGATTATAACGCAATACCAATTGCCACATCTAAAGACCGTTAAAGGGCATTTATGTTTTTTTCCTGAGGAACCTCTAAAATATTCCATAGACCATAAATTCTTTCAGATTGTCCAATAAGGTTTCAGAGGGAAGGGATTGCTGTGATATCAGAACTAAATGGGACTTTGCCACAGAGCCAGCCCACAAACATTGGTAACAGACAGACCCTGCAGGTTAATTTCACTGTGGCAACACATCGCTTATACCTCGACTGATGGGCTTTTGTGGCACCGGACAACTCTGATTTCTACTTTGCAAGTAAGATGACTTTTACAATTTACCTTGTGTGCTTTAACAAAAACTATCTATAAAGAATTATGACATGAATGCAATTTACTAGTGTCTATGCTGAGGAAAAAGTGCATTTTGTTTCTTAAAGCACTTTCAGAATTCTTGTTGTAAGAATACTCAAATATTTGTAAAATGGTTTAAATTGTCACAAATGCAGCTGCATAGGTGCACAAATTCCACAGACTAATATTTCATAATATTAGCAACAGCTAAGCTAGATAGAAGGGAAATAATTAACTACAAGTTGTAAAAGTTAAACATTATAACTCATTTAAAACAAATATAACAACAATTATTAAGTATTGCCAAGCCAACCTAATGTTTGTGAATTCCTGTTAAATACGCGGAAACATCAACATGTGTTGTTATATAAACTGCATTGATTGGAAGTTGTTTGAGGATTAACCCTCATAACACAAGCTATTTCCAATACGGTGAGAGTTATTCAAGAAAACATGAGGTGTTCTTTAGGAACTAAGACATTTCATTCAGGTTTGAGATTCAAGCTTAGGTACAGATTGCTCTCATATAGGCTACCAAAGACTGCAGTGTCAACATCTCTCAGTGTGATCACAGAATGGCTCACAAAAGGGTTTGAAAGGTGAAAGAAAAAGGTTAAATTGATAGAAAAAAGGCAGTGAAATATGTAAAAAGAGGTTGAGAAATTGAGACTAACAAAAGCACACAGCAAGGCTACCGGAAATCTTCAGAAAAATATATATATTTGGAACCACCATACCTTAATAACATAGGCTTGCCTTATAACCTACACTTGTCCTTCTCCACGGACTGCTTGGCTGCTGTGTAGAAATCAGCAGTCTGTAACTGTGACACTGCTGCTTATTCACCTGCTTACAAATGCGTGGTAACCATATACCATCACCACCTGCGACAAAAGCATTGTGACACAACAATGTATGACAAGGTTAAATATATCTGTAGTCTAATTATAGTTATATGCTTTATTGAAACACTAAAGTGTTGTCACTATGTTTGTTTTCTTCTTCAATTATTTCTTAAGAGAGTGGAAAACAGCAAAATCTTATTTAGATTAACATTTGCCTGACCGAAAGTAAGGATGTGTTGTATGTGTTGTAAGCCATTTATCATAAA
This sequence comes from Dissostichus eleginoides, assembly GCA_031216635.1. Classification (NCBI taxonomy): domain Eukaryota; kingdom Metazoa; phylum Chordata; class Actinopteri; order Perciformes; family Nototheniidae; genus Dissostichus; species Dissostichus eleginoides. The sequence continues at coordinate 17,501,075 of CM062277.1, forward strand.
CTGAGATAAAGACCAGCTACATGTTCTCAACTGAGTCAATTAAGCAGTAAACTTTCTAAATGAAAGTCGAACCGACTTCTTGGAAGGAACAATATCTCTTTAAAAACACATTGATCTGTGAGTGTTACCTGTACTGTAAGCTGAAACTTGATAGCGTGCCTTTCATCAGTGACAACTCAAGCAAATGTCCGATTACAAGTCTTGAAGTAGAGTATACGGTATAAGAAAGTGATAACAATGTACTGACAACAATACAACATAATGTGTGTTTTATGTTCTATCGAGTAAAATAGGGGTGTGGTTAAAGTCTGACATCTGAGGAAGCATTTGGAGGTGATAGCTATTAGAGGTGGTTGGAGGATAATAATTGACCCCCCTTAGGACATAAATAGAGGTGACATTTTGCTTAATTAACCAAGACACACTTTCTTGGAATTAGATTACTTGAGCACTTCATGACAATTGTGCATGCATGTTTGGCAAAAAAACATAACAAGCTTTTTTTACTCACACAAAGTCCCATTACTTTTTAGATTTTTCTTAAATTAGTCAGTTTAAGACTTTATTTAAAAGGTTGCACCTGTCTCCTTTGCCAATATGTTTTGGGTCACAAACAAAGAGATAAGCGAAACCCATTAAAAGAGGTAACTCTCTGTGGTAAATAGATTTCCCCCGACCAAAAGCCAGTAAATATTGGATGGTCATGACCAAATCTATATATGTAAAAGAGTGTCTAAAAGAAAACGAAATTATTGTTCTTTTGTATGTTTAAGTCAACAAAAAAACACAAAACAATATACATAGTGTATAGAAATCAAAATCAACACTTATTGTCATTCATTTAATATTTCATTTTAATAATTTAGTTTAAGCTCTAACTTATATATATATATATATATATATATAAAAAAAAAAATTGAATAGGTTTTTTTGGATAATTGAAAATGCTTATTTTATGTTCAAATTGATTATTTTAAAAATTATTTTAACAAGCTGAATAAAAACAAAACCTCTGCATGGTAACATGTGGTCCTAATGCAGACATTAAAGTGTTTATGAGCAGCTTGCAGTCTTGACAATATCCAGGCCGTAATGGAACATGTGGTAAATAATCAACCAGTAAAGAAATGTTGATCTTGAAGTACATTTTTCACACCCTGAGCTGGGCACTGCTCAAGTCGTTTGCTTCTGACAGCCCGAGGCACGGAGTGACCTCGGCTGCTCACTCAATCATGAAGGATTCAGCTGAACAAACAAATCTGTGAAAATGTACCATTTAAGTCACATGTAATGGGTAAAATGCATTCACTCCAGCTCCTTTGTCATCCTAACATGCATTTTCTCATTTCATTTTTCTTCATACAGGAGTCTGAGAGGCAGTTTTATTCACAATGAGCACAGAGAGGAGTGAGCAAGTCATCATTGATACCAACTTCACCACAATCCACACACTGGGCAAGAAAAAGGAGGGCAGGCGGCTGCGCTACATGCAGAAAGATGGCAGGTTCCCAGTGGTTTTCCAGAAGGCCCCTGGATACTGGACCCCATACCTCATGGACATCTTCACCACCCTTGTGGAGATCCGCTGGAGGGTGACGCTCCTGGGTTTCTCTCTGTCTTACATTCTATCTTGGCTTTTTTTTGGTCTCTGTTATTGGCTCATTGCGAAAGTACACGGTGACATTGACGATGTATCTAACAGTCCCTGCGTGGACAACGTGCGTGGCTTCACTGGAGCCTTTATGTTCTCAATGGAGACCCAGGCGACGATTGGCTACGGCTTTAGGGGGATGACTGAGAACTGTATGGTGGCCATTATTTTGGTGACGGTTCAAGATGTATTCAGCTGCCTCCTGGACACCATCGTCATTGGTATTGTTGTTGCTAAAATGGCCTCCGCTCGTAAGAGAGCTCAGACGGTTGGTTTCAGCAGCTGTGCGGTGGTCAACCTGCGGGACGGGGTTCTGTGTCTGTCATGGCGACTTGGGGACTTCAGGGGAAATCACATCCTGGAGGGTGTCGTCAAGGCCATGTTAGTCCGCTATATGAAACAGCCAGGGGGATCTGTTGTGATGTCATACCAGGACGTGCACATCCAGGATCGAGACATTGTCCTCGCCACTCCAGCCACCATTGTCCACAAGCTGGAGCCTGGCAGTCCCCTCTACAGCATGGGCCCTGACGACCTGCTGGGGGAAGACTTTGAGCTGGTGGTGTCTTTCACCTACAACGGTGACTCTACGGGGATGCTCCACCAGTCTCGAACCTCCTACACACCAGCCGACATCCGCTGGGGCCAGCGCTTCCAGGACATGCTGAAACTGGGCAAGAAGCACTACAAGGTGGACTACGCTCTGTTCAATGTGACCACGTGGGTTCCTGTGCCACTGCTCAGTGCAGAGGAGTTGGACAGGAGGGGACGTCCTGTAGAGGGCAGTCTGTCCCGCGGTACTCTCGTTGCATTGGGCAAGAGGAACACTTGCAGAAGGAATCCTCACAACACTGGAGAGGTGATGCAGCAAACCTGTTTGTGATTAAAAATAGGATGATTGGTGATGGACAGTGTGATAAGGTGTGCTCTTGTAAATATATTTATATGTGAATTTATAGACATTGGTTATAATCTGTTTTGAATGGTTGAGATGAATAAAATTCATTACCACAAATGTAATTTGTTGACATTCATAAAAAATGTTCTGGTTGAGTAAATACGTTCTCAATGCCTGACTTTCCAACAACACAAAAAATACAAAATTAACGTATGATACCATAGTATAATAATTTATAATAACAATAAATACACGAATAATCAGTAAGTCAGCTTTATACTTCAACAAAAAAAATATCCAATCTTTCAAATAATATGGAACACAAATAAAAGCTGCCTTTTAAACTCAGAAACATGAATTATAATAATAATGTCACCACATTATGTGATGCCAGCCCTTGGTTGTCCTATTTGCAGATATACATCGCCACCCTGTGTTCACCAAGTGCACTCAAAAGCACTCCAGCAGTGATGCTTATTTTGGAAAGTCACAGATTTCACATATAGGATTTACTCCACAATGACCAACATATTTTCCTATTCTCAGACAGTAGGCCTATAGGACAAAAACTAATTATCAAGTTAATACTTTGAATACTTTCACCACTCACATACAGTGTGTTTTTTAGCGGCTCTGGAGATGCCCTGTTCTCAATCTGACGTTTGTTTCCTGTTAAATCAACGTCATGGTTTTAGAGAAAAGTGGGTTTGACTCTCCCTGTCATACACTCAGACCGATAGTGTAAACCCACCATGAGGGCTCAGACCCTCAAACAGGCGCTGCACATTTTAATTGGTCGCTACAGTGATAGGGGCGGGGATAGGCACACGTGTTTTTAAAGTATGTCTATGCAACGAGAAACATCTACTTCAGTATTGCTGGAGAGGGTTATGGCAGAATTTGCATCGCCAGACGGGAAGCTAAGTGAACCTAATAAAAGAACAGCAAGAATAAAAGGGACGCAGTGTGCATGTGTGGAACATATGGGACTCATAACAACAAGGACGCGGACAATTTGCAACGCAATGACCAACAGGTAGGTGTAATAGGCAGGGAATATGTATAATTAACTCATAAAGTGAAAATAAATCTGCTCTCTGCATAACTTATGTGAAGCCTCACTTCAAAAGTAAAAGTACATTGATGTCCTGTAATAAGATTAATTTCAATTACGGGGAAATACAGTTATTTATTATTAACAATATCTGCATGTATTATCATTATTATTATTGGTTATTAAATATTTGTTTTGCTTATTCTGCTATTGGAGATTGGAGGATGTAGATGACGTGATCTGTATCGCTGACTTCCTTTGATTTAACTAAAGTATATAATACTATACTGATCTTGTTGTTGTGTACAACAAATCTAAATATGACTTTAAGGTAGATATGTAAAATGACAGCAAACAATTAAATAGTATTCTCTCATAAAAGTATTAGTGTTGTAAAGGTTTAAAACAAAAAATGCTGTCTGTTGAAAGATTGGTCATAGTTATTGATTGGTGTAATAAAAAATGGAGCAGCTTTATGTAACCAGTTTCCATCTGCCTCAGCTGTTGGCTCTAATTGAGAACACACGCAAAACAAACAATCACAGGTTTTGCCTCCTCTGGCCTTGAACTATCATAAGTACCAACCTGCAGTAACAAGGGATGTTATATAGTGAGCACATAATGAGATTAGTGACCAAAAAGCCATTTGCATTGAGAGGAGAGGAGAGTGACCTAAGTGCGTGTAGTGTGAGTTCAGTGTCAGTGCATCAACACCACGAAAGGTAGAGATTGATTTGCAATGGGGGTCAGCTGTGTTTAAAATGTGTCCACTGTTTAATCCAGGCTGCTTAAAATATGAATCACACACTTTTGAAGGATCTTTAGCATTGTAGCCTAAACTGTGTGCATCATAGACTTTCGTTAAGTCTGCCTTGTTCCAGTAATATAATACAAAATACTGAAACAAAACAAAAAGGTCACTAAATAGAAAGTATGCTCATTATTGAAACTGGATATCGTCCTTCTAATAAGGACATCATTTATTTCATTACTGGGGAAAGCATTTCATAATAAGTAATTAAAAACATGCAGAAATAAGATATGGTACCTACATGTTCTATTATACAATTACTGTATGAATGGTGCCTCGTATTCCCAATAGTGTGCATGTGACAGGTTGCTATTTGTAGTCGACCCAGCAGTGACATCATTACTTGAGAAAAACAAAGATGTTGCAGGGGGATTTAGCACCAACCCTGCAAATCTTATCCTACATGACTTCTGATCACTTTCAGAGTCATTCACTAAATGAAATGATTGAAAAGAAAAAATAAACAAACTGTTCCTGTGTTGACACCTGAACTCTATACTATAACATTAAATCAGGGATAATTTATTAAGAATATCTACTGAAAAGTTCCTGTAGACTAAATGGATCTTTTCACTTTGACACAACAGTGACTCTTCGATGAGACAGTGTCAAAGTGGAGTTATTTTGGCACTAGCAGAGCATGTCTGGCTGACCATGGCCTTTTGTAGCCTGTGGTGGTGCATTTTAATGGACCTCTCACAACACACAAACCAAGTCAATAGCTTTTGTAATTTAGTTGTCCTTGTGGCTCTATTACATATGATGCAAGGTTACTGTCGCTTTCGGAGAAATAGACCCATCCTCTCTGAAATGCAGCAAGGATCATTAAATCTCCTCCATGATTTAGTGGTGCAAACTGTAGTTGAATAAACAGTGGCTATGTGTGTTCTTCTCGTGTTGCTTTCTCACTTCTTTGGTACAGAGTTTTGAGACACATCTGCAAAGAGCTACAACATGTCTTTGTTTCAGTGGCTCAATAGATTAACATGAACTTGGTCTGTAATTTGATTCAGCTCCCCATGGTCTGAGCTGCCTACTTAATACTTACGTTTAGCAAGGAACACATCCTATCCTTCTTTGGCAGCTATCAAAGTGCTTGAATAATATAGTTAATCTACTTGTAATGCACTACGCATTCCCTGTGCTTTCTGACTGCACCACACACATTTGTATATCGTCAGTGTAGGTAAGAATAGCACAGATAACTATGAGTGTGCACTGCATTATTTAGACGGCAGGTAACCAAACACCCACATACACTGATCTTTGCTCTGGTTCCTGCTGATTACTTTAAAGCGTTTTTTCTCTCTTGTTAATTTCCGCAGCCCACTTCACTGATGAGGTCCAAAGCAGCCATCAGATAGGAGTGACCTGCCCTCACCAAAGGTGCACAACCCGCCTGCAGCAGCACGGACCCGCCCTCCATTGGTCCCCTTAGGGTCTAGTCCTGTTGTCCACATTTCCTTCTTGAGTTTGTCCCCAGGATCATTCAAAACTGTTTCTCCAACGCTTCTACCAAAAACTTAGACTGTTTTCCAAAGCAGATTCGGCCCAGCCCTCCCAGGCGGAAGTCATGGGGAGTGTGCGAAGCCACCGTTACAGCATCGTCTCCTCTGAGGAAGACGGCATGAAGCTGGCCACTATTGCCGTACCAAATGGCTATGGAAACGGAAATGTCAAAAAGGTGCACACAGCGCACCACCAACAGAGCCGCTTTGTCAGGAAGGATGGCCACTGCAATGTGCAGTTTATCAATATGAGTGAGAAAGGCCAGCGGTACCTGGCAGATATCTTCACTACCTGCGTGGACGTCCGCTGGCGCTGGATGGTGCTCATATTCTGCCTTTCTTTCCTGCTGTCGTGGTTGTTCTTTGGCTTTATCTTCTGGTTAGTGGCCCTCTGTTACGGGGATTTAAACAATTCGACTCAGATGTGTGTTTCCAATGTGGACAGCTTTACCGCTGCCTTCTTGTTCTCAGTGGAGACCCAAACCACTATTGGCTATGGATATCGCTATGTGACGGAGGAGTGCCCCATTGCGGTCTTTATGGTCGTCTTCCAAAGCATTGTGGGATGCATCATCGACGCTTTCATCATTGGCGCTGTCATGGCCAAGATGGCCAAACCCAAAAAGAGGAATGAAACCCTGGTGTTCAGCCATTATGCTACAGTGGCCATGAGGGATGGTAAACCTTGCTTGATGTGGCGCGTGGCGAACCTTAGGAAGAGTCACCTGGTGGAGGCCCATGTCAGGGCCCAGCTGCTCAAGTCCCGCACCACCGCAGAGGGAGAGTTCATCCCTCTGGATCAGGTAGACATTGACATAGGCTTCGATAGTGGCATTGACAGAATCTTCCTGGTATCTCCAATCACCATTGTTCATGAGATTGATGAGGACAGCCCATTCTATGATATGAGCAAACAGGAGTTGGAGACGTCAGAGTTTGAGATTGTGGTGATTCTGGAGGGCATGGTAGAGGCTACAGCCATGACCACTCAGTGTCGGAGCTCTTACTTGGCCAGCGAGATCCTCTGGGGCTATCGCTTTGAGCCAGTGCTCTTCGAAGAAAAGAACTACTACAAAGTGGACTACTCTCGATTTGAAAACACGTATGAGGTGCCCAGCACACCCCACTGTAGTGCAAGAGAACTAGCCGAGAGGAAATCCAGTGCCTCCAACTCGACGAGGAACTCCTTTTGCTACGAGAACGAGGTGGCTCTCGAAAAAGTTGAGATGGAGGAGGAGTTCGAGGAGGAGGATGAAATCAGGGAGATAAAGGCTGTTGAGGTATGTGCACTTGATGACACAAATACAGATGTGGTGTCAGACTCTGAGTGCAATCTGGACTCTTTGCCCTTAGAATCAAGGCCTTTGACAGCAGAATCTGAAATATGACTGCAGGGATAAAGAACGGTTAAAAACTACCACATGGTATTTTAAAACTTTTACATTTTACCCTGATGGCTGTTGTTTGTTATGCATGACGGTTTGTTAAAGACTGTGTCTTGGGTAAAAAAGTTCTCTATGCAGAAGCTCACGGACACAACACCATGGGAATCCAGAGATGGTATATTGTTTATGATGAAACTGGTGATAAATGACCTGCTTGGATGGATCTAAAGGGATGAAATGGGTTAGATGCCTTCAGTGACACACTGTGCAGTGTGCCCTTCTTAAAGAGGTTCAGTAAAATAGCCAGTTGCTCATATAAAATTACCACAATTTAATGGAAAATACAGTTCATAATTCTAAAGGCCATATTTTTCCTGGGTATAATAGATATTATTAGTAGCCTAAACGTCACACAAGGTTGTGACTTCATAAACAAAAATATAGATCAAAATTAACATTTGAACCTGAAACGTTGACACTTAAATGACAACCTTCCTCCATATTTGATTTTGTCATTTCACTTAAATAATCTTGTTTCAATGGCTACTAAAAATATGTTGACCCATTAAACCACCTGCACAAAGGCCGCTGTTTGTTAATGGGCTGGTCTCTTAGCAAAGTATAATAACAGTTCTCTTCCATGTGGTCTTGCATGACGTTACTCTCATTGCGTGACGCAGGAAAGAGATGTGAAAAACAAATAGCTCACACATGGCAAGTCTCCAAGTTCACTTATTTATTTCACCTAAGGAGCCCTGTCCTGTGCAAGCTATTTATTCGTTTTTCATTGTGTCCTCACCCTCAACTCATCACCTACCCTGTTAAGTTTCGATGTGCAAGTACACTCCTATTTGCAGGAAAGAGCACACTCTTCTCCTCAGCCCATCACATTGTCTAAGTATAGCATCTCTTGCAACGTGTGCCTTAACAAAAGTCTCAGTCCTGGTGGAGGCACACACTGCAATAGATGTCACAGGAAGAATAGGCATTAAGAAGAGATTCACTGTGAAATGTAATGCCACTCCTTAAGGTCTTTGCAGGACTTCATGTTCTTATGTGCAATACAGGTCGTGGAAGAGCATTACAGGAAGCTCAATCGTGAGCTGAGGTTATGAATGTTGATGATAAGTGCTGCTAAGTTACATATTGTGTTTGGATGGAAATCTAGGAGCCAAAATGTATTATTTGTAATTTAAAGTATCGGTTTTGAAGATTGCAGATGCAGCCTATAATGTTATTGCTAGATGTAGACGAGCATGATTCTGTCAGTGTGTTTTCCAAAGCTTTAGTGCATTTTTATTCCTGACCAGAGAATTCCCCCAACTTCAGCAGAAATTGTTTTAATACCCAAAGCCAAATGTGTACATACATATATGAGACAACAACCGTAAAATAATCTGTTAGTGGATGCTGACCTAAAAACTGTAGCTTTTGCTTATCTAACAGTGGTTGGTCGTTGAAACATTGCATTAATTGAGATGATGCTGACATAGTCTGCTTTATTTAAAATCAATGTGTTTGGTGTGGAAGTGGTCCAGAATTTGGACACATAGTAGTTTCCCCTCACACCTAACCACCGCAGGTCTTGTGAAGTTATTTGTCTGAATGGACCTTTGCTGATAAATGGTAGCCTACAGTCAAAAATAATGCAGCACACTTGACTTCCGTCTTACAGGAGATTGAGCTACAATGCTTGAACTCTTATTGTGACACATTCATGCTTGGATTACATTTCCACCTCTATGTTAAGGAAATCATTCAATTAAAAAATGTGATCTGATCTCACATTGACACCTCTCCTGTCTTAGGTCTTTATTTTTCTACCAAGGTCCTACTACCTTCCTGCACAAACCAGAGACTGTACAGACTTTTTTTTATCTTTTGTAAATTATAATGCAAACACTGTATAATTATATTGCAGTTGGTGAAAACAGTTTATGTCCTTTTTTCAATAAAAATGTGAAAAAAATCATTAAAAATTGTGAATTAATTGTTAAAAAAGTACGATTCAGTGGATGAAACTTTGTGTATGACCTGTACATGTATTATTAATGATTAGACTCCCTTAAAGGTGGGGTAGGTAAGTTTGAGAAACCGGCTCGAGATACATTTTTTGTTATATTCCATGGAATGCTCTTAACATCCCGATAGCAATGAATATCTTAAGTGCTTGACAAAAAATCCATAAAAAATGTTCATCTGTGGAAGCCGTAGTACTGTAAAAAGCACGACCAATCATTTTAGCCGGCCCGGCTAAAATAACTGGATGGCCTACCTGCCTGTCAGCTTTCCATCTGTGCACAAACTTATCTCGTCCCTCATTGGTCATGTGCGCGTTCGTGTGTGTTGGAGGAGGGGCTCTGTAAGGAAGTGGCAGATTTGTTCCGGCTGTGTATTTTCAATTCTAGCGCACTCGAGCTGGTTTCTCCAAAATACCTACCCCACCTTTAAGCAATGCATCTAATTTTGTCCCAAAATCTGTGACATCTGGAGGCTGGCTCGACTGTTTTAGATGTGCTCCTCTAATTGTTGTTATCTGTCAGAGCTCACCCCATCATTAGCTCTATTTCACCAAAATGAATCACTCCATTTCTGTGAAGGCCCATCGAAAACCCCTAGTATATCAGTCGGCTACGCTGGAAGTATTTTCTTTTTGTAATGGCAATGAAAATAATGCCTCATTCACTCCATTTTTGTAAACTGTAGAAAATAAATGATTTCTAAACTAAAGAGACATTTAGAAATAAGCGTGGGTTTATATTGTAGAACTAATATTTTTCAAAGCCACAATAAACAATAGGAGTCATCATCCTGTCCTGAACATGTATTTGTTAATTCAATGTATTATATTTCTTTCTTAGATTTCCAAAATAGATGAAAAAAAGGGGATCTCTCTACCACATGGACACACATATTGCGTAATACACAACAGGACCCAGCCAGCATTGTAAGGTCCATCACTTTTGGAATTCAGCATAAATATGCACAAAATGGGATCAACATAGTTGTATCAGAAGTGATGGTTGGGTTTGCTCTATGACACATCTGTCAGCAAATTTAGTTAGTTTCCATCCACGGCTGCATTATGCCAGCATGAGACGTAGTCGAGGGATCTATTGATCAGACACGTCCGCAGGGAGGCAGTGAGCCGATTTGATTTGGTTCTACATAGGAAGTGGGAGCTGCCTCCGGGCTTTTTCCACATTAGCCAATGAAATGAAAGCTCCGGCTTGGGGTGAAAATTAGGACTGTCCCTTTTCTGTTTAGAAATCTTGGAACCTCTGAAATTATGTTTTACTCAACATTTCACTGTGTGTCCTGTTTGTGCCCGGTGCCCTGTTCCAAAGAAATTGACAGCTAGCGTTGGCCAGAGAGATCCTGTCAATGATGCTGATCACGCCTCTCTGACAAAATCCCCCATCTATTAACAACAGGCTAATCAACTTGACCTTCAGATCAGAGGAATGAATAAACATAAACAATGCGACAGCAGAGCAAAGAAACATAAGGTCAGGATCCGGAAGGAAAACAGGTATAGGCAAGAATATATGATCTCAACAAAGATAAAACGAATAAAAGTAAAAGTGTAGCATTTGTCTTACCCTTTGTAAAAACTCAGAAACACCCCTGGTTTATCTCAGGGACTGACACTTAGAGAAAGTTTGTACACATAATTTTAGAAGTGTTAAAACACACAGTCATATATATTGCTCAGGAGGAAGTGTGTGTAGTCTGGACAAAGTCTTTCCTGTACATATTTAGAAAGGGTATTATATCAGAAAAAAAATATCTGGGACACATTCACAGACTGCAACCGTATAAATAGCTGGAACTGTATGGGCTTGGCCTAAATGCATGTCTAGTGCTGTGTTCAGAAAAAAACATGTGTCAAATGAAAGAGTGTAATGAAGGTTTTCAGTCATTTAAGTTATACAATTTGGTGTATAAGTAAGTGAACGTTTTTAACATGACTGAGCTGCAGCATACACAGCTTTATCCTATCATCACAGACTTGGTTCCCAACCGTTATAGATGTGATGTCTCTGTTACTCAGCCTCTGCATTTTTTGTTACTTCCGTGAAAGCAGTGTGATGATTTTGACGGTGAAGGAGAGCTGCGGTGACATTCACAAATTGTAACCATTCAGTCAAAATGACTTATTGCCTAATCAGTCTGGAAGTGGGACAGAACCTGCAGATGGCAAACTTTTCTCAGAGCAATGCAAGTCTGAGGGATGTGCTTGACCTTGCATATGACAAGCATATAAATCCTGCAACATGTTCTTTTCATGGCGAGGTCATAACTAACTGCCTGCTGAAGACTAATCTGAAACAGTGTGCACAGATATATTTAATAATGCTTTGTGAGTTATCATTATTGGTTTTCAGCATCCAAAGGTTTGCCACCCACTGGCATGAAGTGAAAAGAATTATGGAATTATATAATCCTAATGACGAGGCTATTGCGTAAGGCCCCTGGTGGGTCTGACGGTGCAGCGGAGACCTGCTGTCCAAAACTATCAACCATTTACTCAATGATAGCAGATGAGGACTTGTTGTACAGGCGGAACAAGGCACAATTTTCCCCTGCTGCTTTTAAATTGCAGCGATATCATATTGCGATACATCCTAAAGTGCATTCTGAATTCACCAGTTGCGTGTAAGCCAACAAGCACTAAGTAGTGCTAATGGATGCAAGCACCCAAAAGAGTAGGTTTTGACCGTAAACTGACTTCAAATTGAAAACATCACACCTTTCCCATTGCCTGTCTGTTCTACTATGAACCTTTGTTGTATAGCTAGCTAAGCTAGATAGCTAAACAACAAAAATAAGCTAGCTAGCTGTACAGCTAACTATACAAAGTTAGCTCATCATTGTCGGTACGGACATCGTGGTATAGGCAAAGACACCTGATTGTAAGTTTGAGGAAAAAGGTAATAATAAATAGAGAGAGTAATTGAGCAAGAGGTCAGGCAAGAGTAAATCTCCGACTGGCTTTTGGCTGTTAGCGAAATTCACTTTAACGGCAGACCAAACAGCCAATAGCTTACACACTTACCTGCACCTTCTATATGTGTGAAAATGGGATTTCCGGCTAGTGAAAATAAAACTGATGCAGTGATCAACAGCACAATCGTACTGATGGCCATGTGGAGTTTACTGGTTTAATGGGTTTCATTTAATAGTTTTTCTTACTTTTGTCACTTAGATTTGAGTACTTTTCTTTGACAACAAAAGTTCTGAGTAGCTAAAAATTATTATAAAAAAGAATAGATACAGATACTTTTCTATAAAAATATAATAAATAATATAATATCTTCAAAACGACTTTGCTTGTTGGTATTCAATAATCATAATTTATTCTTGAACTACAATAACCCACATGCAAACAAACAAACAAACACACACCCACACCCGTCCACCCACAATCACACACACACTCCGCACACACACACATACACAAACACCTGCTGACACTCGTTTTGGCTCTATCTTTGACAGCTGAGTCTCATGACACTGAGGGGAGGAATAGGAGCATCCAGCAGGTACAATATGTTGGACAAGATTCAGGTTTTTTCCATTACCCACGCCTTTATGAAGGCAATATTCATTCACAGAGGGTGTGTTTGGTCACATTAGAAGCCACAAAATAATTTTGCACGTTGCTGCCACATGTAATCGTGTGTGTTTGTTTAAATGTGCATTTTTAGTTTATTGCTTTAATAACTGTTCATGCTTCATGCTAATATATCTGAGTTTGTGCCTGAGATTTCCTGACATTATCATAGGGGCAGAATACATTTACAGTTTTGCAATCTCCTCCCTGTCAGTAACTGGTTGTCTATTCGTGCCGCTGACTTTTGTCCTTCTGGCTCAGGCTCCTCTGACCTTGACAAATGCATCCAGAGCCAGGAAACAAAAGTGATACCTACTTTATGCTCATTGTTGGCTCTTGACCAGCGGCACCTTGTACTGAGAGGACTTGGCTCTGTGTGGTGTGGTGTTGCACAGTGTTGCCTATAATGGAGGTTCATCAGCCAAAAACAAAGCCTCCCAACCTTCCATTTATGATGCCTCTATCCGTCATAACAAAGCCCTGCTGACAATGTGGATCCACTAATACTCAGAAACAGTGCAAATACCTGTGCTTTTCTTCTGTCGCTTTCTCTTTCTAAATGTTTACTTTTCACTCTGCCTTGACCTCCTGAATTTTTTTTTCTTTCTGTCTGTGGTTATTCTGCTGCAGGATCTCTGCCAAGACTCCTCTCAAATTACACAAATTCACTGAGTGAAGCCTGGAAAGTAATGATAAAATAAGAACATAGTCAAACATCAAATCATGCGCAATTTCAAGAATGGAGAATTTGAAGGACAGGGGATACTTGAGATGGGCTTGTTTATGAAGACAGCTGAGGAGAGACGGATACCTCTGAACTATGTCACGCCCTTTGGTGATAAAGGTTACCACCAAGCTGGTCTTGCCAGCCAGTTAACTACACTGAGGTACAACAACTGTAAATCTACGACAGTCCATTGCTTACTGATATCTGTAGATGTCTGCCAAACAACATAGAACACCATGTTTCACTTGTACAGTAACACACATTAACACCTGGGAGTTTGGATGCTGATGTGATCATGTCCTACCCACCCTATTTCCTCCCTTCCTTCTAGGATTACTTTTGACCACAAGCCTGTTTCTGTAACCTGCTCCGCTGCTGGCTCCATGTTCAACAAAACTAATTGCATACTAAATGTTGATAACCTGTTTTTGTGATTGGAGCTGACTTCTTTCCACTGAACGTGTGGCACATCTGCCCCCTGAGGACCAAGCAGCTTCCGCACCTAAAAGAGCCAAGAAAGGCCCACAGCTAGGGTTACTATAACGATATCGGGGCAACCAGCAACGTCATCTCCAGTGTTGATCCCTCTGGAAGAGAGAGACAATTGGAATCAAACTCTTGTTGTTTGTTCAGTGTCCAAATGATAGTATGGCATGTTTGATTATTTTAAGTGATCATAATGGCAAGCAAGTAGGAAATGCACTCTCCATGCTCCTTCATGTCTGTTACTCCCTTTAACTGTTACAGCTTTTCTTTTATTATTTTGTTATGAATCAAGCATGATATAAGATATGAAATGCATTGTATCAGAGAAAATTAGGAGCTGATTTTCATTTGCAGATCAACGTCGAATTGGGGACAAATTTCAATCCCTTTTCATTCATTTTGCATTTGATTGCGCCACCATCATTGTTTACATTCATTTGATATATTTAATTTCTTGTTAAACACATATGTTATTTAGAGTCATGCTTCCTTGATGCATTTATTTGCTTCATTTTTCATCATCAAAACGCTAATGACTTTCGTGTTTTATCTTACATTTTTCAAGACTTTTCAGCATGGGGTTTTAACATATATTTATCATATATTTCAGAGAACATTTTTGTTTGTGTGCCTTGATTTTGAATGCACCCTAATGAGCTGCATTTTAATTACGTAACACACACACACAAACACACACACACACGCACACACACACACACGCACGCCACACACACACACACACACACAATTGGGCACAAAGCAAAGTAAATGCGATGATCCTTCTACCCACTTTAGATTTAATTCACACAGAGCAAGATTAGAGGACCCAATCAGTGGTGACATTGAGCTGAGCACCCGGCGGAATGGGACACCAGGGAGGCCTCATCATCCCCACAGCTCCGCTCTGCTGCCGCAAGCCAATCAAATCCCCTCCAGACCAAGCAGATGGTCGATATCATCTTCTCCTCTTTCTACATGAGATTATCTCCTCAGCCCTTAAGGGTGGCGACATTGGCCTTTCTGCCATCCGTCAGTGGGATGCTGATGCTGAACTTCCCATGGTGTCAAACTATCTGACAACCAAAATGTACAGGCGCGCAGGGGATTCATGATGGTCCCGGTGTGTGGTTGACACCTTGTGCTGTATAAATGACCTTCAAAACACAACAAACAGGAAGATGCAGAATGTTTATTTAAATAAGGTAAAAAAGGTTATTTGTCAAGGACATAGACAAGCTACATCATTCTAAAAATAACAAGTTATTTCTTCAGGCTGCTCAGAATGCAATTCCACCCAACAAGAAGATTATTTCTTACGTCACAACATAATTTTACTTCCTTTCCTGAGATTACAGAGGTGGCTTATGCTTGGTTTAAGCAGGTCTGGTGAAATGGAAACAATGCAGCAAAAGCTGTGCATGAAACGAAATGTGATCTCTGATTAGACAGGGAGAGGGACACTGATCGAAATCAAACTCAGGTGTTTATGTCAAGCATCTTATATCATCAGCATTATATTCCTTAAGGCAATCTGATGGCTTGGCGATATACAGAAAAAAAAGTGCCCGATAAAGCATTTATTGTCATTTAAAACAATAAAACATGTTTGTGCACATGTAATGCACCTCTGGAGCTTCAGCAACTCTCCTGGTACAATTGCCAAAGAAAGGTCAGGTTCTGCTGTGTGGTCTAATTAATGCGATGAACAAGAACCACAAGTGTAATGGAAGCCATCTCTAGTCTATAGAGCACTGAAAACATAGCAAGTTTTCCATGTACACTGAGAGGAACAGGTAATGGGAGAAGAGCGGTGTGCCACTTAAGGACATACTCCTGCCACACTGAGGGCTCAGTGTTACACCTGTGGGCTCAGGTCATCAATGTTGTATTCTGAACTCTTGACTTCCTTCATTACTCACAACCGAAGACAAGCCGCACAGTGACCTGCCAATTAAAAGTCAAGCTGCTGATGATGAAAAACCCAAGTGTCAGGCCTGCATTTGGGTGGAAATCCTGCTCTAGTCTGCTTGTGATGCTCTGTGCTTCTTTGTCAATTTGAAAGATTACTTTGAAAAGGAGACACAGCATACGACACCATCCCTTTTACGGAAGGCAGGACTATTTATGTCCTTTAGACATTCGCAGATTTAAAAAATAATCTGGACAAAAAGTCAAATGCTTTGCCAAGTCTATTTCTGGAACAATACATGATCCCATTCATGATGGGACAATCTATCGCTTATAAAAAACCAAAAAAAACAGTGAATTGGGGCAAGTTCTAATCACTTCGCGTAGATCCTGTAAGACCTCGGGAAGATTACCTGCTTGTTGGCTTTATTCCTGCAAGTAAGTCATAGGATTGTAAAGACAGAGCTTTCACTTTTCCAGGATGGAACTTAATCCTAAAGATTCTTACATACCTACGATATTTGCCTTTATTACTGGGACACTTTATAGTCAGCCTCAAACAAGCTAGGCACACTTTTAATATTCTTTTGGTTCCTCTATAGTGCAGATGTCTTTTCTTACCCAGTCCCAGTGGAATCCCAGCGGACCGGGGGCCCCAGAAGGTTCGTCTCCTGAAGTTGCTTACACTGTACTTACAGCAAATTAGTCTACTGATAGCGGGAGGACAACACCAAAATGATGGTAATTTTAAAGTTTCTTCCAAATGTATTTAATCTAAAAAACAAACTAAAAAAAACAGAACACAATATCACATCTTTGACATAACATCCAAACTGTTACTTTATCAGATTCTGTTTGAAATGTATGTTCATTGTTTAACTTCTGTGAAAAACAATTCTGGCCATTACTTATACATTGCCATTTAGAAAAATGTAATCACTGGTTGACATGACTGCACAATTTCAACATGTCACGCTACAGTATGATGCAAAGGTATTGTAAGAGCAGCTGTAAAATAAGACAGAATCCTCAGAGGAACAAAGTGATAGCAACAGATAAGGCTTCATCCCATTCAGAAAGCTGGGAGAGGTTTATATATAAAATGGAGCCCCATCAGTCAGAAGCTTTTTTCGTCTGGGTTGTTGTGCGTAAACAGGCACAGACTTGCAGAGACGCAGCCTTGATGAGAAGCATCTCTCTACACTCTCTCTCACTAGGGACGACCATGTTTCCATTAGACCAGCTGAGCTCTGAACGCATCAGCTCTCCTTCAGGAAAACAGCCCGGGTCAGAGGGGCACTGCTCTGTGCTTATCCTCTCCTCTGCTAGAGCTTAAACTCCCTACCATCAGAAGGCAGAAGCTGGCAACAAAGAAAAACACACTAATTTGATGACCTCACTCCAGTGTCAACAGTAACAGGTGTGCAGAGGCTGAAGAAATACTGTTTACATTGACTGCAATCTGTCCTGGAGCAGGATCTCTCCAAAATGGGAAGTTATGGCAGATCCATTACAGTATGCTGAATGACTAGGCCTAATGTGTTTCTGAAACATTTCCAGAAATCAGTTCACCTTTTTATTTTGGCCTCTGCACTAGTAGTTTAATGTTTTTGTTTTGCTGTAGCACTTTAGAACGTTTTTCAGTTGCTGAATACAGACAAGTCGGCCAACTGAACAAGTCAGCAAGTATCAATTTTTACTCACATTTTAAGAGACTGAGTCCAACACACTCTTTGTTGAAATAAGTCACTGTGTCAGATTATAGGTAGGTATATTCCAAACCTATAGGGGGGACAAGGCACCTTGTCACACAGGTAAGTAGACACACTGGTTATCCTCATCACCAGACGGCGTTATCAAACAATTGCCCCTGAAACTCACTGTTCTGAAGATGCTTTAGACATTCAATTTCACCGTAAAAAGTGTATTTTGACACCTAAACCACAGTTCTCTACTTAAGCTAGCTTGTGGTGTAGCTGCATTAGCACATGTCACGCAAATGTATTGTGTTTCATCTTATCATCTTAGTTTAGCAAATGACCATGCTCAGCCTCTATTTGCTAGCCCAAGAAACGTGTAGTTGAGACAGCTGACAATGCATGTTGCTGTTTAGCAGGTAGGCCTATATATTGTTTTACTATGCTCCTCATCTTAATGTATCATGTTTGTTACAAGTGCAGTGTGGGCTTGGCCTATTAGGGCTTAAACCGAAGTATCGAGTTAATTGAAAATCTGGCCTGAGATGGAACTAGACCAAGTCAGGTCAGGGTATCACAAATTCATTGGATTGAATGTGTGTAGGCAAGTGGGCAACCACATGCAATCCATCCAATAATTATTAAAATATGTTAGTCTGAGCTAAAGTGACCGACAAACTAACATTGCCGTCTCATGAGCCACAGAACTATGATGGTTCAAAAGTTAAAAAAGTTGTCTCTGTACAATGCCGCAGGCTAGCAAAAGAACTGATGCATTCATTTGTGTTGACAATATTCTAGAAGGCCTACTTTCAATAGTAGTCTAGTGATGTGCAGCAGTGTGAGTAGTCTCTCTGCTCATTTACCCACAACAAAACGGATGGATCAATAGATACTTGTCACCAATGCTGGAGGTCATCAATGCAAACACGGTACATTTATGTAATCAGGCAAATGGGAAATGTGGTGTAAAAATGTTTACATTTTTTTCTTCTTTAGATCTGGCTAAAAACTGAACCATGCGGCATAAAATAGACTTCAATCGAATTCCAGTGAGGAGAAACAAACTGACTTGTCCTAGAAGATACTCATCAATGATGATATCTGAACAGATTTGGAAAGTGAAGGCTTGGCTTTCAGCTGTGGTTTGACAGGAGAGAGTGCCTTTCCTTGCTGCAGCTGTTCCACTTGTTGACATCGCCCCACTGCACTTCTTCTCTGGCAATGATATTACATTTCACCTTCTTTGGCTTTCCCAAGTTTTAAAATAGTCCCAACTTTTCCAAATCATGCAGTAAACAACACCTCCTTGTTCAGCCTGCAGTATTCCCTGAATGTAATCCTTCATAGCAACAATCTTATTATTGATGTATATATATATATGGTCTCTATTAATATTTCATACTGGGTAGCTTAGCAATGTATTTCCTTTCAGGGGTCCTCATTTGATCACCCAACTGAACATAAAGTCAGGAGGCTTTTATTTGCTAAGTAGTGCAGAACACTGCCACACTGCCTCTCACACACCGACACAGACAGGACACAATCTTCCTTCTACCACCCACACACATGCGTTTTGTATCATAGGAGTCCAGTTTGAAGCCTTATCTGGCGCAATAAATATAGCTTGAAAGATTGTTGTTGAAATCTTCCCATTCAGCAGTTGCATCTGTGAATTTTTATATAGAGGACTGATCAGAAATATTCGCCTTTATTTACACAGTCATGCACATGAAGACAGACACATGCGTCATCAGTCTGCTTATATTAAACACACCGAGGGGCTTTCAGATATCCTCTCAGGCTTTGCATTGTGACTTGTGATTGATGCCTCGTGGGTTAAAACTACAAATTGTTTTTTTAATCCAAGCTCTCAAATCTGTTCAGGTATCACCTTCAACTCAAGAGGAAAGAGCATGATTGTTGGGTGTAATAAGAGTGCTGTATTTCCACTGAGTTCAGACTACTCTAAAGTTTGGGGATATCAATTTAAAGCACACTCTCAAGATACCAAGATTAAGGAATCTCTCTCTTTAAGGTGATTAAAGATGTCCTTTACTGCTTCCATCAAATGAAATCCAGCTTTGACTGCTTTTGTAACTGATGCCAAGTAGGAGCTGTATCATGACTGTACCACGCGTTGCCAACTGGGTTAAGAAGTCTAAAAAAAAATCAACAGTACACATTCCCAGGCCACTTTTTATTCCCCAAGATGTCACTAAATTGTTATTATGTAATTACCTCATTCTGTATAAGTTGCTCTGAGACATTTCCTTTTCTGCAACAGATGTATTCATGGACTACTGCTTTGTCACCCAACCCTTTGAATCCAGAGAGCACAGCACTGCCCTGAAGGCTTTGGATAGAAGGAAGGAAGTTTACGCCCAACATTGCAGAAGTACACTTTAAGTTACACTAGCATCAGCATTATAGCACCAGCCGTGTATTAAAACATGCTAATCCAACCTGTTCATTATGTTAAGCAGCTGCCCTTCAAGAAACACTTAAATTACCTCCTTTGTCATATTGATCCAATCTCAATATCTATCAATTCCAGACATATTTTCTAAATGAAATATGTAGAATTTCATCCAATTTATCAGAAATAAAAAAACGTACTTCCTAAACATCTTGCAGTAAAAAACAAACTGAAAGTACATATTTTACTTAAATATGATAATTTCTTAAAAGTAGCAAAACAGTTACTTTGTTACAAGTAAATGTTCTGCTTTCAAAGTCTTACATAAGTACATAAGTATACGCATCATTATAATCATTTTGTGGATTGACCAATGTCAGAATACTATCCCTGGATTACAATGGGTGATGCATCAATGTGTAAGCATTAGTTATGTTGCAGTTGGAAAAGGTAAAAGCTTTTTTTTATATAAACTTTGTAACATTGTTGATTAGCTGGATCTGTCGAAATATCCTGAAAAATATGCATGTTTGTGTATATACAGTCTATGTTGTGTATATTTACTTGGGACGCAGTTTGAGTAAACAGACAGCTGTAATGAGACAACTCCAAGTCAATTCCACTGCCACTCCCACACCAAGAATGACAGAGCAATAGGAAGCCCATCTATAGTTAAGCATGTTGCATAATGTTGTGCAGTGTCAGCCGAGGTCCTTATGGGGTAAATGCTCTTTTACCCTCTTCAGAAAAAGGGACCCCATTCTAACTTTCCAACACAGCCCACCCTGAAGAAGAGCAACTTATATGTTGCTATCTGCTGCTTGTAAGTCTGCCATCTAAGGGCATGGTGAGGGTCATGTTTTCCTTGGCAAGTAACAGAAAGAGAGAGGGGAAAGGGATTCACAATCATGGAAGGTTGATGAGGGACGATGTACACGTAGGCTACTACTTCTAGTACGAGTTGCCCCACAACATACTCATTTAAAAAGCGCACAATTATTAAAATTGAGACATTGTATTCATCAGCGGGATGATTGTCTGAAACATTGTGTGGCACCCTAATGAGCTGCAAAAGCTTCCCCTTAATTTCCATCTCCAGGACGTAAGCAGGTCAGGAGATCGTGAGATTTGGCAAAACACTAAGGAAACAATTCCAAAATGGAGTGCACATATTTACCATGTCTTGTCTGGCACTCATCTGTCAATTTGTGGGTCCCTTGGGGTAAGAACTGACGGAGTTCCCAAACTTAACTGAGAAAAAATAAGCACAAATGTAATCACTTGTACTCTCTTGCTAGATCAGACCTGCCTGAGAAAAAAGAATACAGTCAAGGCCGAGCGGAAAAGACGAAACAGCCCTGGCTTGCTTCACCCTTCCCTTAAATCAAAGAAGAAGGTTAAAATCAAAAGCGTGTGATAACTTGCGACAGTATCATATATATTTCTAATATGCACCTTAAGGCGAAAGCAGGCTGCTGTCATGCTGGTGTTGCAAGCTTGGAATAATTGGGGTCCAATGGGATTTCACATTTTGGCTGTTAAAAATATGGAATACATAAATCCACTGTGTATTTTAGTTAATTGTATATTATTTAATTTAAAGCATTAACGTGTAACTAGCATTGTACTGCTGGGCTGCAAGACTAATTTCAAATATTTTCTATAATGTCAAGTAATTTAATTTGATTTTGTAAGCTAATGAATAAAGATGTATCTCCTGTTGTGTAAGGTATGTTATAATTTGGAATAAATCAAGTAAAATGAAAGGTCCTTAAGTTTGAGTACCACTGATAAGTACATTTCTTGCGTTTTGACCATTCTTTGTAATGTACAAAATAAGGCACAATTACCCAACCATTTCACTGCTACACTGTCAAGTTGCTAAAATGTGCAGTTTAGAGAGGTTTGATTCACTTCTGCATCACAGTCCACATTGAATTGAGCCAGGACAGTAATTCAACTGCCTACTCTTTCGACTCACACGCCAATCTTTTGAGCGGCATTATGCAAGTCGTTATCATCGAAGGCCTCCTTTCCTAAAAAGAGTCTTTCATTCGGCTGCACAAAACACGGGACCTACTGCCTGCAGTCTACATGGCATTGAGTTTTCTCATCCTGGCATGAAGTCATCGGTCTTTGACAAACACTCAGAGCGGAGTAATGAGCTTTTGTTAACCCCTGTTGTTAACATTCACAGCAGAAAAGCACTCAGAAAGAGCCATCAAAATAAGAGTCTTCTTTCTATTCATCACACATCCTGAAGAATCACGACATGCAATAAAATATGTGTTCACTTCTCTGTGCTTACATAAGGATGTCTACGCAGATGGAAACTGTAATATAACAGGCAAAATATTATATAAAAGCAAGGTCATTTTTTGTTTTGAAAATGGAGTTCAGGTTTTAAAACTGCAGAAGGATTAGGTGATGAATCCACAAAGCATGAGAGGTTATTTACCAGACATGTGTTATGAATCCACATGTACCATTTCCACCTTAGTAGCTTGAATCACACTTTTATTGCACGATACATTTTTCACACTATATGCATGTGAGAGGATGAAAAACATGTTCTTGCAGACCGGTGTGCGAGTAGGAAAGTCAGTTTGAGACTGCTTGGCCGCCTTTTATCAGCTGGATCAGTCAGCTCCAGTGTGTCTCTCTTGTTGATCAAAGGAACGAGAGCCTTAAATGGAACTGTTAGTGACAGGGAAGTAGGAATTAAGTGGGTCAACCGTAAAACTCATGCTATGGACAATCTTGCACTATGTACATTCCCTAAGATATTGAAGTGACTGTTATTTTGTATATATTGAGTGTTGTGTTTTATCTTAATGTGTGCAAATGTGTAAATGTGTCTGTTGATTGTATATGTGTATATGTATGTGTGTATATATATATATATATATATATATTATACATATTTGTATTAGGGATTGTTGGAAACGTTATTTCGATCTCTCTGTCTGTACAAACACACAGAATAATTGAAATTAAAGTTGACTTTGAAAAGAGACCAATTATGCTGAACACCTCTTTCAAATTTGAGACAACATTTTAACTGAGGATAAAATTCAGATTTTAGCTTTGTTTTTTTTGTTTAATACAATTAAAATGTGCTTCATTGCAGAAAGCAATTTTCTCTTAAAATGTTTTGACAGCTACAAGAATCGTAAAAAGGTTGAATTAGTTAGCGCTATTCGTGTTTGGATAACAAAAGAGCTTTGCCCTGCCAGATTTTAAACAAGTTCTGAGTGTTACAAAATAAAACTTCAGCTGTGAACTGTAAAGTTAATGGCACAAGTAACTAAAACAGCAGTGATTTGTGAATTTAGAATATTTCGAAGTGCAAAAACCATCCTGCATTTTACCAAAGCATTGGGGATAGTCAGTGGGAGCATGTTGCTTCAGGTTCTAGAGAAATTATGAAATATAATTCAATATGTTCACTTTAAGAAGTAGCTAAATGAGTTAGAAAGAATGATCAGATGTCAAAACACTGCATTTATAAGACTTGGATAGGATTGTACATTTCTCATATACAATATATAGTTAGTTTTGGTATTTTCATGACAAAAATAAAGATATAGAAATGTTTGCCAGCCTCATTCTCTAAATGTTGACAGGGTTGTGATCTCTGCATTTGTCACGTGAGTGACTTCTGTCATTGCTAAACAAGCATCAATCATGAAAGGAAAGCTTTAAAACGAGCATACTGAACAATAAAGCCTTTATTTTTTGTCTTTCCATATAGTTCAAGTTTGTCAGTCCCACCCAATGACAAGGTGGCAAATAGAGTGAAGGAGGAAGAGGTAGAGCAAGTGTTCCATTCTCATTGTGACCAGCGTAAAAACACAACTTTTACACACCAAGGGAATGGCCATCCAAAGAAGGCAGACTAAAAAGAAAAACAAAATGGGGAAAAAAGAAATAAAATAGCAGCTTCTTTGTGGTGTTGCTAGCTTTCCCTTATTATTCACAATCATAAATACTCCTAGCTCACTGACTTTTGATAAAGGTTGCACTACAGTGTAAACCAGAGGCAATGAGTGCTAGCCACGACCGTCATCATCATCACTTTCACCGCCATCATCACCATCACAGTCTCTGAACACTTGAAGTGGGGAAACTGCCACATGACAAGGGCCTCTTGCAGTGAATCCGAGGTGAAGAAGCTCTGCATAGTATGGTCAGACAAAACAGAAAATGGCTGCCCACCTTGGACTGAAAAGAGGCTCTGGAGTACGACCTGGGGAAAAAGAAAATGGAGTCATCTCCGCATGAAGGAGGAAACCTGAGCGGTATAGCCTGACAGCACATCAGTCCAAAATCGGTGTATAATAGTCAGCTGGCCGAGTACAAATATGTGTTTGTGTGTGTGTGTGTGTGTGTGTGTGTGTGTGTGTGTCACACTGCATTAAAACTGACTACTACCAACCACTCCTCATCTGCACTGCCAGGTAAGGACAGTGCCATGTTACATTAAAAAAGGAAATAGTATTTACATCTTCAACACATAAATTATTCCCCTAACATACTGTCTGTGTAATGCATAATAATATCTCTGAAAAAAGAAAACGTAAGTGCCTCATATGAAAAGACTATGCCGACTCCAGAATTAAGAACAGTAGGCAAAGGGATGCGTTTAAATGCTGCTGAAATCAAATCTAAACGCAAGACCAGAACAAAGAGGAAAAACACAGTTAATGCAGTAATTCATGAGAACGATTTACAAAATGGCACAGAGAGAAAGAGATGAAGCTGTGAGCTTGGTTAGGCAACCCCTGAATACTTTCAGGTAGAAACGATCGCAGCAGTGAAGGCGACTCGTTAATACCCAAAAAAAAGACGAGTACGGAGGGGGGGGGGGGGGTTACTGCATGAAGGGCCTCAGCCCGGATCACGTGTTACGGGACGCTTTGCATTCCCGCCTCACGTTGTAATAGATCTAGAAATGATATGAAATGCCTCCCGTCCAGAATGTGACCGTTGACATTTCTTACATGTTTGTCTCAGCTCAGGAGCATGGCGCTGCCGTGACAGCAGCCCCTGCACTGACCAATCAGGACAGACCCCGGTCGTACGGTTCAGCTGATGCGATATGACAATAAGGCCCTAGTCCGGTAAAATTCACACTTGTCGGTGATATACAGTATCAAAAGTCTGTATAATGAGAAACATACAAACGCATATGCAAATATAGCTTTCAATACACAACAACATACACATTAACTGTTGGTTTTTTGCAGATGAAATTCAAAGTATTCATACAATGTGTCACAAAGAAATTATGGCTGGCTCTGAAGAGAGAGATAAAAATGGGCAGTGGGGCAAAAAAAAAAAATCTGGTTCAGTTCCTATTTGCCAAGTTGAATAATTGCACACACAGGAAGCTTGGAGGAGCGAATCCAGTTGGATTTAACTGTACGAGTTCATATTACCACCACTCTTTCTCTTTCTCTTTCTCTTTCTCTCTCCCTCTCTTTCTCTCTCTCTCTCTCCAGTGCTGCTGGGCTGCTGTCAGTCTTTGGGTCGCCCGCCTGTTGTGTGTGAGAGTCATTCCAGTGAGTTTTTAAAAAAGAAAAAGAGAAAAGGTAGGCCATTGGTTTGGTTGCTAAGAGGTCCCGCCTAGCCTGATGGGCCGGGGCCTGGAGGGGGCCCTCAGTCTTTGAGGATGACCTTGACAAAACTGGCCACGTCTGTGTCTTTGGAGTCATGCAGGGTGAGAAATGGATGTTGCTGCAACAAAAAAAGAAAGACAACACTTGGGGATTAGTCTTAAATGAGAACAAATTATCTAATGATGTTATTAACTTTGGAAATTAACACATAATCGTGGGTTAACTAGCTAATGCTGGCCTCTTGTGGAAAAATGCAAGAACCAGAGCCCACTGATCAGAGAGGGACTTTGACAGTGGAACCATTACACATTTTTGTTGTCGTTTGACGGTAAGAAAAAAAGTCATCTTAGAACTACTTACCATTAATTCTGTATAAGCTGGTCTCTCATTTGGCTTCTTTCTTAAGCTGTAAAACAAAGAGAAACATGCTAAAGTGAGAAAAAACTGAAAACAATATCATATATATTTATAACAACTTTATAAAAACCACATCTAAAAATAGTCAAGTGATAAGAACTCTACAGATACTGTGCTGGGGCCACCTCTTTCAGTAAACACAAAGCAAACACTGACCCCTGCTGGGCCTCTGCCTCACACACAGCGAGGTGAATGAGGAGCATGAAGTGAGGAAGGTCCGCACATCTGACATGGAGGTGCGAGACTCACCACTGGGAGATGAAGTCCACCATCTCTGGGGAGAAACGGTCGGCAGGCAGCTGTGGGGACGGCTCGTCCACCACCTGTTTGAGCTGCTGGAACGGGGTTCCCCATGAGTCGTAGGGGAATTTCAATATGGCCAGTTCAATCTGTGAGACAGAGAAAGGGTGGTTTACAAAGGATTGTACACGATAGAGCTAAACTACATGACTGCAGTAGATTTTATAAATCTGCTTGTGATACGGACTATCAACAGCAAATTCATCGATTTCAAAAAATCTGAAAGAAAGTTGTACAATAGGTTTGAATTGTGTACTCTCAACGGTCATCATGACTCAGCATTATTGCTGTTGGAAATAGGAGTTACCTGTGGGATCTCTTTGACATTTCTTTATCGTTTTAATCATCAAATAGAAATTATCACGCTGACAAAATATACTTTGGTTGGGAATGCACACCAACATGGTGTTGTACTGCTTGAGCTTTATTATGAATTTAACAAACAAACAAGATGCTCATCACAGACTAATTCACAGAAGGCAGAATAAATAACAGTTCAAACTTTACTGCTTAACACACTGATGCATTTCGTACAATAACTTGTATATTATATTGGAGTATAGAGTAATGAAATAATACATTCAACCAAGGTAGAATAATAATTTTGTTTTTTGTAGTCGTGTAAGCGATATATGAAATAATCACGTAGCATTTTTTTTTTTTTTTTAGAGTATTTAAATTGTATGCTTCTTTGTACTTCTACCCCACTACAATTCAGAGGTAAATCGTGTACTTTTACTCCACTACATTTATTTCGTAGCTTTATTTACTTAGATCTTTTATAATAAATGTGAAATATAATCAACACCTAAAAAGAACGTTATTTAAACCTGGAGTAACATTCACAAGCTACCCTGCAGTGTACAAAGTCATTAAAACTAGCTGCACCTTTAACAGCTTTGATACCACTTTAATGCATCAATCATTATAATCAAAACATATAATATATATATTATTCTGAAATAGACCAATTTGCCTAATGAGTACTTTTTACTAGTATATTTTGATGCCAATACTTTTGTACTTTTACTTGAGTAACATTTTGAATGCAGGACTTTTACTTGTAACAGAGTATTCCTACACTCTGGTACTTCTATTTTTACTAGAAGTACAAGATCTGAGAACTTCTCCCACCTCTGTTTAAAGTGAATAAAAAACATGGATTATTTTGCCTAAAATGTATCACAAAGGGCATCAAGTTTCACATATTCAAACCAAACTCTACTCACCATGGTGATACCAAGACTCCATATGTCTGACTTGACACTGTAGCCTTTCTGGTTGAGGTCGGGGTTGATCCGCTCAGGCTGAAAGAGATCATTAACAACAGATTAAGTACCAATAATATACGAGAACGATTTGAACAAAAAACATAGATGGTTATACTGCATCTTTAAGGAAAGCTTGACTTTTTTTGTTGCATTTACTTAAAATATATAAACAGGAAAATACATAATTATAATGAATATTTACAGATGAAAGCTATTAAGAATTAAACCCCGTCAAGAATGAAAAAAGGCATGCAAATAAGATTATAAACCTTCATTCATACAGTTGAGATGTTGAAGCGAAGAGGACTGAATAATATCCTCCTGGACTGTTAATATCTCTTTTTTTCAGACATTTTAAAAAGCAATTCCCCAGTTGATAAAAAAAAATTCAACAATCCGCACTTACCGCCATGTAGGGCTTGCAGCCTGCGTCCATTGTTTTGGCCACCGAGTCGACCAGGTGGCCACTGATGCCGAAGTCACACATTTTCACTTGGCCCTGAGTGTTGATCAGAACATTGGAGGGCTTCACATCTGGGAAAAGACATGTCGGGAAAATGATGACGGAGAACATAGTATAGCAACAATGAGCAACATTGAGGGAAAGCTAAAAACTGCATACACTGACAATTGAATTACCTCTGTGTATCACTGACAGGTTACTGTGCAGATGCTCTAATGCCTTGACAATCTGTGGAGAACATTAAAGAAAAGGAGAAATGATTAAATAATATTATCCAGAAATGTAGATGAAGATGATTTCTCAGTACAATGAGTGTTTTACGTGCACATACATGATACAATATTTATGTTTTATAAACTTTTAAATTGTTTTTTTCCCCAGGAGTCACTCATATTTTATAAAGCGCCACATATCTAAGTAACTGAATGCGGCCAAAGCTGTAAAAAAAAAAAAGGACACAACTTGCTCTCGACGAAAAGTCAACATGTTGGGACCGATCCTGTAATAATGTAAAGCATGTGAGTTGGGTGTAATAATATTACATTTGTCGGTAACGGAGTAATGTAACGTGTTACTGTTATAAATTCAGTAATCACACTATAGTTAGGCTACTAACATTGCGCGAAAAACTGACTAGATTCTCCCTTTGACAGACTAGTAGTTTCTACATTATTCAGAAGTTTACAGTAACTTTGGATAATAACACGGCGGGTTTAATAAACGGAGCCTCTCTTTTCCTCTCCCTCTCCTGACAGCCCGTCTGTGTCTCATGCAGCTCGCTGATCCAGTGAATGAGTGAACCGACACGACAGTAAATAATAAACATTTATAATTAGTTTAGCTAGTTCCAGGGGTAGATAAGATAGGTCTAACTTTTAACAATTTTAAATATTTCAAGTCACTAGAGGGATTTCCGCCGCAGGGTTATATTTTCATAACATTTGCGCGACTTGTCCACATGCAGCTGTCACAGGGGTTGAGCTGCAGAGACATCAACAGCTATAACTTTCGAGGGGTGGAGGTATGCCCATTATTTTTAATTTGTCAGAAGAATGGGTGCCGACTCCGAACAAGCAGCAAAAACTAGAATTTTCACCGTTATTAACTTGTGTTATGTCTTCCTTATTGCAATAGTAATTGTTTAATGTGTGCACATGTAGGCCTACGTTTTAAGTTTTGGCTATAGGCTGTTGCTGAGTAACGCAAAAGTAATGTAAAGAGTAACGAAGTAAAGTAATATATTACTTTTATTTAAAGTAATGAGTAATATGTAATATATTACTTTTTTTGAGTAACAACCCCATCACTGGTGACACTAATAGTGAAACATATGGGACAGGACGTACTGCTACTGTGATCTTGCCCAGGATGTCCTCTGGGAAGTCTTTGCCTTTCTCGATAACTTTCTTATAGAACTTATCCAGAGACGTGTCCATCAGCTCCATGCAGATCCAGACATCCCCCTG
Organism: Dissostichus eleginoides; assembly: GCA_031216635.1. Taxonomy (NCBI): domain Eukaryota; kingdom Metazoa; phylum Chordata; class Actinopteri; order Perciformes; family Nototheniidae; genus Dissostichus; species Dissostichus eleginoides. The sequence continues at coordinate 17,530,774 of CM062277.1, forward strand.
AAAGAAAAAAAGATGTCACCCAACAATTTAAAACAGGATGATCACACACACACTCAACGCAACACCTGCAGGAGTCCATGACAGTCCTTGTGTGCTCACCTCTCTGAAGAGGGCACCGTAGAATGTGACGGTGTGGAAGCAGTCCACTGTCCTCATAGAAATGTCCAAGTCCATCAGAAGCCTCTTCTGCTCCAGCGTGTTGACGGTGGCACGAATCCTCTGGGGACGCAAACATTACACATTAATAATAATACATTAGATTTTTTGGCTGCTTTTCCTAATGCTCAAAGATGCTTAGTTAGACGTCATCAGAGGGCAGAACATCTTGAAAATCAAACTGTGTCCCCCCCTCCCCACTATAGCATATTATGGATCGGATAGATCTCATCCAAATGTTTACAAGTTGAGCTCATATGTTGAATACATCAATGACCCATGGTACTATTTTAAAAAGCACGGTGCGTTAACAGATCAGGTAACCCGAGAAGCGGCCCCCCAGCCCACCTTGACAGCCATGATAACACCGCTGGGCACATGTTTCATCTTGTCGACCACGCCGTACGCCCCCCTGCCCAGCTCTCCAATCTGCTCCAAGTCATCTGCCTTCACCACAAAGTTCTAGAGGAAAGAGGCAGAAGTTGTATTAATGTACGTGTTCAGGAGAGAAAGGCATAATCGCATGTGTCAGGGAAACCATAGCCAATCTTACCTGGTCTCCAATTGTGACGCAAGCTTTCGAATCAAGATCTCGAGGGGGCCTGCAGGGAGAGAGCAAGGTTAAGACAGGAAGAACATGTTATAATGCTCAGTAATGAATATTCACACTGTAAGATAAATTGTGCATGTTTATTTATTTATTATGAGATAAAGTTGAAGCAATAAGTAATTAAAGTCAGTGTTAAATGTCTGCATTTCTTTCTTTTTGGCCAACATGTACATGGATAGAGATAAGATAAGATTTACTTTTATTGATCCCAGTTTGGGAATTTCTTTTGTCACAGCAGCATGTAGACGAGCATTGCACATGAAATAAAAATTAAATAGAATACAACAAATGTATAAAACAGTAAAAATAAATAAACGGAACATATGCACATAGCAACAGTGAAAGATGTTTACCCAAAGTATCTCTATTAGATGCAATAAGTAAATACCAGGCTGAAGCCATTTCAATGTTCTTGCTCTAACCCATTGTAAAAAGAAGCCTTACGCTGCTGCTGCTGGGGGGGGCTGTGCAAACACTTCTTTGGCCAGCTTCAGCCCAGGGTTCTTCTTCTTCCCTTGGAGACAAGAAATTAGAAAACCATTACCATCTCAGCGTCGTGATAGTCATACGATGATCGATATTTAGGAGCAACAGAGTAGCATAATTAGCTAAGTTTTGTAAAGGACTAAGGCAAATGGTCACACCACTTGTGCCTGAGTGTGGAGAGGAGGCTTGCTTTACATTTTAATTTAGGCTATTAAGTGCAAAATGAACTTGTTTTCACACCATCCATGTCTATTGATGGGGAATTTTATTCTATTCTGGTAGTAATAGGTTTTTCAAGGTTTCAATAAAGTTGCCTCATTTGTCATAACCTGCAGCAGGTGATCGGTTATCAGGAGATTAGGTGTACTCAAAGCTGAGGCCCTGCAATAAGGTGGACTAAATGACTAATCGACATTGGTACGATGACTCAAATGGAAAAAAGGCAGGCGCAGGGGAAGATTTTTGTACAGATACTATAATTCTTATCAAACCACCCATCAATGTTTTTTTTCCATAGTTTAGTTTTAAATGTCTTGATTATAGTGCGGTAAACTGCACTTCCTGGACCTTTTCTGTGTTGAATCAGTGACAGCAGTCCATTCATAAACACAATTTACCAGAAGCCTCTGGGACTTCCCACAAGAGGCTGCAAGTCCCTGCCAGAATGACACAGCTACCGGGCCTACGAGTATCAACAAAGCAAAAACAACTCAACTTTTCTTGACACGGACACTTGTGTTCAGCATGTGAGCTCTTGTCGCAAGGTCAACAGGAAAAATAGAACCCTTTTCTTGACCTTTACCTCTGTGTGCTTAAATGTTCCCACCCACAGGGATATGATGAGAAACATTTCAGTCCTGGCTGTTTATTTCCTGTTCTGGTACAGCTCAATGCTCAGGACAGGCTGTGCAATTATTCTACTCCAGTTCAGAGAAACTGGTTTCATGCACAAACACCTTCACTTTAGAACAAATGCAACAGCTCTTATTCACTCTGTTGGGTTGTGTTTGCCATAGAGTGAGTCACAATACTCCAGTGTGGAGGAAGTAAGTTGGGTAAACCCCTCCTTGCTAGATTAAGCTGGAAGGGAAGTGAAGTTTAACAAAGATTTTAGATTTTATGGCCAACCACTGAAACATCTGACAGGTCCATTTTGTGCTGCAGCCTTAAAATAGGCCTCCAGTGTCTGGACAGACTACGGCAGTCTCATGTGGTAGGGAGAGATTGAAGTGTGATTTACTCACACATGCTCAGTCAGAAATAGATTTTGCGTTTCCTCTGCGTGGGATAAAGTACGAGCACTCAAAGATTTCTGATGACCTGACAAATAAGACAGTCTTTTGTTCATGGACCAAAATTAGTTAGAATGCGAACATCGCAGTGAAGTACAAAAACAGTTTTTAAGCTATTTGAGATATCTGCCAAACTATCTTTCACTTGTTTTGTTTCAATTAAGTCATAGTTACTGCAAGACTTATTTACTGTGAAATATTAATGGATTTGAAATACTCATAACTCCATTCAGGTAGCATTATGTGAAGGCAAGCTGCAAGTGTTTGCTGGAATATGACTCACAGCCAGACTGGACACATCCACCTAAAAAACAACTGTCAGGACCTTTTGGGAAATATGATGTCACTTCACTTGGCCTGCTTGCTTCCCGCTGCTCGCTGTCCCCAATAGGGCCAACCGAGGCCAGCTTCAGAAAGCTTTCGGCTGCAACTGGCCCTCGCACTAAGCTTGACAGGACACAGAGCCTCAGCTGCAGTCAAGAGTATATCACGTTAACAAATGCCATTTCCCAGAGATTGCTCTTTATTCACGGCATAGTTAGTTGTATACAATGAACAATAATGTTAATATCAATGTGTGCAATGAAGCCAAGTCGCATTCTAACATCTCCACAACCTGTATTTGTCTTTACATAGGAAAGGTTTTCTTAAGCTACAGTGTTTTAATTGCATGTATTGATCATTGTGTCTATCTTGTTCTACTGATGCTGTGTTGGAGTTATCAGTATCATCTACTTGTGAGAGAAGCAGTGGTGTGGTGCGCTTCGACAGGAAATGCAGCAATTCTTAGAAAACCAAAAGATGTTCAGTGGAAACTATCCACGGTGCAGTGCGTAATGTGAACAAGAATTCCAGGATCGTGCATGAGATCAAAATGTCAATAGCTGTGTGGCTAGTCACCATCAGGAAGCTCCCGCCTCAGAGTGGGTCCATATACAGAAAAAGGAGGACTCATGCCCATATAATCTTCCACACAACCCTATCAGTGCCGTTAGGGGGAACCCAATCTCCAAACATGCCTCAGCAATACCATGGAAAGCCCTTCAATGCACTCAGGCCCGCTCCTCCCTTGACCACGGAAGGCACAATCATGTAGTGGCCAGAGAGAGAGAACAAAAAACACTTTCACAAAGACCTATCAGTGCACACAGTAATTACAGCACAGAACCAGTGTAGCAGCTATAGAGAATCTGCTTGCAGCCAGTGAACTGTCAACAAAGAGAGGCTGCACAAGGTATTGGTGCTGCAAGTCAAAACATGCCATGGTAGGCCAAAGGCTGTGATTGCCTGAGCAGAAGCACCAATCTACACAGCCCTCTGAAAACAGTGTGTACTCCCGACCATGGTAACGCTAGTATGATTGTGTAACAGCACAAGCGGTGAACTTGAAATGTAAATTGACATCATCATAATGTGTGTGTGTGTGTGTGTGTGTGTGGGGGTGCCTGTGTGCGTGTGTGTTTGACGTAGAGGAAGGACCTTGATTTTCCAAGGTGTGTGTTTTATTCAACAGTGTACGCTGATTACACAGACTCAATGACTGACTGGCGGAAGTGTGTGATAGCGCCATGGTTTCTTAGCTTCGCCGCCTGTTTTAAAATAAAACAACAATTTCCACCGACGGAAAAAAAAATGCATTTAGTTGGTCACAGTGCTAAAAATATTTGTGCGCCAACACACTTGCCAAAGCAAAATAACTTCACCCCAAACGAGCAGTCATGAGTCAGGAGGTCGGAAAATATTAACACCTGTGGTCCCACTTTATCGTAGGCGAGAAACTAATCCCGGCGGCGCGGTGATTCCCAGCTGAGGGGCAGGTTGGTTCTGAATTACAGCTTGGCAAAAGTCCTTTATTGTCGTGAAAACGGTGTTAGCTTATCACAACACGGGAACTTAAACGAGGACGCGAGTGAAGCATTTAGCTAAAATATTAATAGTACAAACTATAAGTTAGCACAATATCAGTAAGTCTACGATGAATACCTTCAGACAGCAGTGTGTCCAGAGACTTCGCATAATGATAGAAAGCAGGAAAGACATGCTGGCTAGCTTATTTTTCTCCCCTCATACATGCAGCTTTCCACCTGGCAAGGTTACATTTCTGAAACATAGCTAGCTAAATTACTTCCACACAAACTACACGTCTTAATTTAGTATATGCAGTTACTTTTTTAAAAAGAGTGGAAAAACACCACTTACCTCCTTTAGACAGAGACATTTCCCCTTTGCTTTGATGAGGGGGAAGGGAAGCACAAAGACTTTTGCCTTTTTTTACTCCCTCCCTCCCTGCATCTAGCCTTACACCCGCTCAGGATCGCTGGCTTGTGCAAAAACTAGCAGCGATTAAAGCTAAACAGTTCGTCTTCGTGCAATCTCAGTGCTACAATCACCAGCTGGCGCGTTCAAAGATCAATCCGCAGATGGATGCACAACTTTAAATAAAGTCTGCGCGGGTTGAACAGTTCGAGTTAGTTTGCTAACAAAACCTCCACTTTTAGGGTGGCCAAAGTCTGACAGCTGAAGGTTCCAACGACGTAATGACGTATTTCCTGTTTCGTGCTAAGCATCATGGGATAAGTAGTTTGTATTGTGTGAGCCCTTTCTCTGTAAATAAAGCGAGATTTTTCTCCAACAATAGCAGTAACTTACCAACAAATATGACACTAACTACGATCTCGTAGATTTTATATTTGAAGGGCAAACCACTCAACACAGAAATACTCTTTTTAAATTGTTTTTATTTTATTTTTTGGAGGATGAACATCAAATACTGGTGCAGTTTATTAAAAGTAAGACAAAATGCATTATGTATCAATAGGTAATAAAAAAACAATAGAATACTAAAGAACTCACTGTCTTGCAATAGTCAACTACAGTAAAGGAACACCAATAAAGGGATTTAAGTTTAATCAACACATGTCGGTATGGAAAGTAGGCTATATAAGGGTATGTCATAGGATAAGTGCATTTAACTCACATCTATATTTGGTTGCTGAGAAGTCGAATGAGAAAAAATAAAAGCAATACATCTTATTTTAAAGCAAAACCTCTCTAGTACCTATGAAAAAACATTAACCATCACGTGGATTTAAGTAATTCAAGGGAAACAACTGCTGGACTACAATACTTTGAACAAATACAGTACATGAAATGTTTTTTTCTTAGTATGCATGAAATACTAAAAACCACTATTGTTATGGTGATAGTTAAGCTGTAATAGTTTTGTATGTTACAAAAAAAAACCTTCTTACCAAATATAGATGTCACAGACCTGATGCATAAACATGTGCTGTGATATGAGTTTACTTTGGAATATGTGAATGTGATTGTGTGGGTGAATGGTGGCTAACGTATGGTAAGGCCACACACATCACTGCTTTTATTTCCTGGCAACAAGGAGGGTATGGTAGAGAGGTTTTATTACAATGTGCAGATAGAGGGAGCTATCAATCAGGTACTCTGATGCACGGCGCTGCAGGTCAGCATCCACCAAGAAATCCCCAGCCTCCTCAGTGCTCTGGTGGAAGTTGTAGACGTGGCGAACCACAATTTTTCCTTGTTGTCTTGCCATCACGATCACTGTCTTTTGGAAACTAACACCAGCAAAGTCTGGGCTGGAAGTGGCTGGTGTTACAATAATGCGAGGTCGACCACCATCTGTGCGTGTAGGCTGCATGGCACCCAGCTCAGTGTAGGTTGACCTGGCACTGAGTGGGAGCCAGCGAGGGGAGAAGAGGGCGTTCCAGGTCACTCGCTTACTGGAGTCATGGCCGCTGGGCCCGAGCTGGGTCTGGAAGCTGAAACTGCGGTCATCACGGGTGGGATTATTGATAACCCAAGGGGAACCCCAGGATGTGGACAGGTAGTTACGGGGAGTGAAAATACTGCAGTTAACATCAAAGAACTTTGCCAGTTGGATAGGTGAGGCGGAGTGAAATTGGAAAGCTAAGTAGAGTAGATCTCGGATAGACTCGTAATGCTTCTGCATGAGGGGGGATTGCTTCTGAAGACGGAATAGGTGATGAGGGGGGATCATGCCGTATCGAACAGCCTTTAGGGCACTTTCCACTGTTGAACTGACAGGCTGGTTCTGGCTGAGCCAGGCCTCCAGGGCCTCGTAGAGCTCCAGCTCACTCTGCAGAATGAGGTCAGAGCGCTGGAGCAAGGAAAAGAGCAGGTCTTCACTTATGGAGCTCCATTCTGCGCTCTGAAATACAGAGGACAGGTTCCAGGACAGATACTGCAGGCAGCTGTCCCGCAGGACCATGTCCCCCATTTGTAATGCATAGTTGTACCAGCCAATCACATGGCCTGTGGGTGAATCACTAGACAGATGTTGGGTCATAAACTGAGTTAGACCCTGTTGAAGGCCCCACACTCGATACTTGCTGGCCAGCTTATGCAGAGAAACAGCCTGATCTAGCCGCACTGAGATGTCACCGCAGTACAGATACCTAGAAGAGAAAAACAAAGCTGCAATAGTCATCAATAGATATTTTTGAAAGACTAAAAATAGTATATCTTTCAATAAGGAATTCATCTTTGTTTCCCTTCTCACATCTGAGTCACTGAATAAACCCACACTTTCCGTTTTCAACCGTGAGCCTCAAACAGCAGGTGTAATTTTAGAATATTTCACAAGATGGAGTATCTCACTTCTCCAACGGAGAGACAAAATGGTGAGTGAAGATCAAAACTGTACATTGTTAAAGCATCTACAAGTAGCTGCAGAGATTATATAATGGTTTTAATAAGTTTAACCTAATTAAACCTAATTAAATCTGAACAAATGATTACACCTCACCCTCACCTGATAAACTTGTCAAAGACAGCTGCACAATCAGGCGTTTCCCTCAAAAGCAAATAGCTGTTGTTGCGGCTAAGCAGCAGTTCCTCAAACACCACACTCTGCAGCGTGAGAACCAGGCTGTGGGCCTGGATCACCTTCACCTCGTCCGTGTTGATGGTCTGCACCCGGAGAGTGACATCACTGCTGTTCCCTAGGGCCAGCAGGCTCTCCATTCGCTGCACCATACTCATGGAGTGATTCAGCACCGTGGCCCCACTGTCCAATGGTACCTCCTGCTTCAGGGCAGCTGTGGAAATAAAGTGCAAGATGATGGACTAGCAGCACTTAACAGGAAAACAACCATGAATATTCAAAGCCAGAGGAAATCTGATGTGTTAGCATTAAAAAGAATATAAACAATTTTTCTGAAATTACAAGATTGTTTTCAATCATTAGCGCCTGCATTATTTCTTATTTTGTTAAATGTAATTTGCATCAGCCTGACTTTGCATTTCAAGAATTCACAGCCGAGTTCATGATCAACAGCTTAAATCAGATTTGAGACAGCAAGCGCTCCGTAACACATCGACAAAACCACAACTGAAAATATGTATCTGGGAAAAGACAGATTTGCACGTCCATCTATTTTTCTGGCTTCAATTGATGAGAACAAGCCAAGTCACTGAGTCAGAAAAACTTAGGGAAACAGTTTTTTTATTTCAGATTTTTCAAATATCTGAGAGAAAAATTCAAAAAGGACAAACAAGTTATGAATAAAGGCTTTTTCAGTGTCCTTTTCACTGAAGCTGAAAATAAAAATACACAGTTCCTAAATATAAGATGAAATGAGTCTGTGCCCATGAGGAATCTCAAATGAAATCTTATCTGACAGCACAGAAATGTGGCCTTCAATAGCTTTGGTCAAAATCGGTAAAGTCTGATCTTCTTCAGGAAGCAAGAAAAGCATCACCTCGGAGCTTATACTGTACCGTTTTACTGAGCCGGCACAAAGCCAGGCAGCAAATGGACTTGTCTTTCTTTCTCTGCACCTGGCAGACAGAGCTGAGGACAGAATAAGTAGACTAGATAAATAATACTCAACCCCTGCCCTGAGGCTGAGCACAAGCCACTCTTCATGCCGTGCCTACTACCCACAGACAATATGAGGGAAGCTGAACTGAAATAGAACAAAACAGCTTCTCTTAAACTGTAAGGCACTAAAAAAAGGATGTGAAGTTGATATAACTCTGTAAAAGCAAACAATTGGAAGTACTCATGCTATTTCTTATCTTACCTCCTCTGACTGTGACAGAGTGGATTAAGAAGAGCAGGGTGCCCACAGCGACCCAGGCAGGGATCCCTTGTTCACAGGAGCGCACCATATCTTCTCAGTTACTCTCTTCCTCTCTTTTTCCTTTCCCCTAGTCTTCCTTACCCTGTGCCCCTCTTCTCCTGACTTTTCTTCTTGCTGCTGTGCCTTTGTCGTGTGAGTGCAGAAAGGTGTGTTGCCCCGAGTGTGCCGCCCGGCTCCCTGTCCCGCACTCTTTATGTAGGACGCTGGCCTTTCCCTGGCGCATCTCACAACCCAACAGACTCCATTGATTGGTGGAATCTGGCAGGGGCGTTGCTATAGCGACAGCTTTGATTTTGAAAATCTCCTTTTTGGATGTTACATGGCATTGATCAGTGGCACAGGGCCAGCCAAAATCTCAGCTTAATGGTTTTCATTTATTTATTTTTGTCTAAAAGTCAGGGAGGTTAGGCCACTATTAACAATCAATATCAACTCAGTTTCATGTTTTAATGGCACTCAGGATGCCCCAAATATCTGGACTGCAAAATGTTGTTTATGACTTCTAAGTAGCTATAATCAGGGTCGTATAATTTGTCAATTACAGTAGGTTGCCACTGAGCCTGTCAAAGGTAATTTAGGTTCTAATATGTGTGACGAGCTGCAGTCAGTCATCCATTTAGCTGGACTTTTTTTCAGCAAAGAGCAATTATTCCTGTGATGGCATGTTAATCTCGCTAATGAGAGGGATATACTTGGTGCTGGATCTGATCATCAATTTAAGGCAATGACTGTTTGTCGAAATCAACTGCCATTCATTACTTTATATAGTCCAAAAAAAATGCAGTACAGTGTCTGCATCACAAATGTTAAAAAGGCCAATGGGTTTATTTAGATTCAAATTCCAGCTGGATATGCAGCTAACTGTCTGCTGCTTGCAGGGAACATACTAACCTCAGAGTGATGATAATCAATATGAAATGCTACTGAAAGTGAGCCAAATGACATGAGAGAACTACACATCCTAGCAAAATACAGTACAACAAAGGTTTCACTGTAAAATGGCAGCATTGACAACAACAGACCCCCTGGTCATCAGGGCTCATAAAGATGTAGCCAGAGCCATTTGTATAGGCCGTGATCTATCCCTCAGTTAGCATTGATCTGTCATTTAGAGAAGGGTCAGTCAATACTGAGATCCTGGTTAAAACCTTCTCAAAAAGAGCTTAGTATGGATCTGATATTTGTTTTAAAAAAATCTTTATCTGACTAGGCCATTAGTCCAATCACAATATTTATACTAACATGCTGCAATGTGACAGATGTGTTTAAAATAGCTCCAAATCTACCATGCCCACTGCATAGAGACAGACAAGAAGAGAAATGTTCCAGAGTGAATTAGGTTGTGTTGATGCCCCGGGGGCTGGCAGGCTGCAGTAAAAATGCAGAAGAGACGTCCTAGACCCCACCCTGAGCCACTGCTATGAATAACCTGACAGGTTCTCAGAGGAGAGCGCTGCGGCTGAGGTGCCATAATGAAGCCTGCTGCAAGAAACCTCACTAAACAAATGACAAAGCATCATATTATTTGTATGGTAGCATCTCCTGTTTGTTTTACTTTCAGGAAAATAATACAGATAAACAAAAGAAGATTCATGAGATTTATATGAATGCTATGAGTCTTTAGGGATATGATACTGAACATATTGCTGAACATCATCTCTCTATATCTCTTTCTCTGTCTACATATATAGGGAAATTAAATCAGTGCCTGTCACCTATACAAAGTAAATGTTGGCTATGGCGGGGCCAATTTTCAGCTCACCTGCCACCACATACTGTATCTTCCCTTTTATAAGGAATTGTATTTTTTAAAGAAATCCTGAATACAAATAGTAAGTAATTTAATTAATTATGATATATGTCATTCAACTCCCTTACACCACTGACTCAGTCTTTACAATTCTAAAGTCCTCTAAATAGATTTCAGAGTTAGCAGAGACACTTTGCAGTTCCTCATAGAAATATTCAGTGACCTGCCACAGTGGTAGGTGACAAAATAATTGTAATTTGAATGTAAACACACACATTTAGTGGGCTTAGATCAGTTTAGAGCACAAAGTAAAGCTATATACACAATTAGGCAACTGTTGTTAAGCTACACAATAAAAACAGAATCAATCCAAAGCTCTATTATTGTGTGCTTCTGAAAAGGGCATGCCCTTCATGAAGGTCACATTGCTTTCTCCTTTGATCAGATGCTATTAAGAACATGCTATGCAAAGGCATGGATTGACGAGCTGCCGGGTCTGTGAGAGAACCCCTCGGGACGGGATCCATTGAGGGATCGATGCACCACAGGGGGCTCCATCATGCAGTATAAACAGTACGTTTAGTACAGGCTAAATGCCAGAGAGTGTTTTAGTAAGGTGTCCTCGGTGACCTTACTCTTGTGCTGATCACGGAGGGGATGCACTAAATAACCAGGTCTTCAAAATGTGACACATATGGCTTCTGATATAAACACACATTTCACAAAATTCCGTTTGGTCTAATTAATATAAAAAATGTCATTGTATATGCCAAACTGCACTTTTATTATTAGGCCTATTTCTGTGTGGTCACTGTTTTTCACAACTGCAGGAATGAGGAAGATATGAGTGAAGTTTTGTGAATTTTAATATCTGAAAAGTTGGGAAGAACAAGCAAACAGTTAAAATAAGACAGAATGAATGTAAAAATATATAAAAAGTACTGTGGGTTGCCTTTGGTGATTACAATGTGACATACAAGAGCAACCAATACTGAATCATTCAGTTTCTAGGCACAATACCAAAGAGTATGATTCTCTCAGACTCCCAGAGTTTCACATTACAGGGCTATTTCTTAATTTGATTTCAATGTCATCGGTCATGGTCCGTTCTTATCTGGTTATTAAGTGGAATGGCCTAAAAAAGTTCCCTAACCGAAGCTGATTCGTTGTGCTCTCTGAATTGAGATGTAGCACAGGAGTCCATCTGTCCTGTAAACATATTTTCCACCAGGTGGCTCTGCAAAACTGTAGGCTCAGCCTCCCATCTGATGATGCTGAAGTGTATCCTTAAAAAGGGAAAGTACAGTCAAGTAGAGATTTCTCAATATGCATGATTTATGTTTAAAGTAATACTGTAGCCTAACTGACATCCCATACAATAACCAGGGAGAGTACCTTGTGTTTTTATGCCCATGTGGAACTCACTGCCTCTGGATATGAGACTGGTGGCTTATTTAGTATTTCTAAACTAAAATCAAGTTTTTTTTTAATTTAGCTGTTAATGTGGAACAATGTTATAGGCTTGGTTGTAAAGGTTACTTCATTGTGTTTTTTTATTGTCAGTTTCATCCCTTGTGCCTATTTTTCTTCATTGATTTTATTGACTGTATTTATATTAACATTTTTGTTTTATTGAACAACTGTATGTGGGCCTATTCCCTCTATACAACTGAAAGTATAGGCTGCTGCAGCTTTATGTGCTATAGATGATGAATCAAAAGAAAACCAATCATATAACTGATCTAATTACCAAACGAATGATAATACATTATTAATCATTGAAATCAAAGTGTGTTCAATTCATGTCAAACAGGTCACAGCTCAGACCATGTCGAACATGCTGTATACAGGTGGAAATGTCTCACTTGAGAGATGAGTGGTCCCTTTGTTTGGGTGTAAACGGCCTGAAATAAAATAAGTAGGCCGGGTGCTAATCTCACAGAATATGCAAAGCTGCAAGCACCAAAGAGGCTGGACGAACAGGCATAGTTTGAGCAGAGTGTATTCAATAATAACCTACCTTACAACTACTCTAATGCCGCTGACTGTGCCGGTGAGTTCATTATAACATGGTTCAATAACAATTCAGAAGGAGTGGGCAGGTGGAGGACTGTCCATGATTCTTACCGGAAAGAAACGTGGATCCATGAATGAACATTTAAACGCTACGAAATTGGTTGTAACATCTCCCAAGAGCCTGAAAACACCCGAGGGGAAAAACTCTTTTTTTCGGGTTTGGTTATTCTTACCTGCAGCTCGAGAGGAACTGCTCTCTTTCTTCAGTCCAGGTAAGAAGCCCCTGACGGATAGCAATATCCGCCTCATCCAATACTTCCTAAATTGTGTTACCGAATATGATTGTTATCAAAAATAATTGTAGCATTTTTATTGCGCCATTTTAAAAATATTTAAACGTGAACATTGTTCAGACTGTTAACTTTCCATGAGCTTATTGTGATAATTCAATTGATATGCTTTATTTATCATATGCACGGGAGTATAGTGCGCGTAAAGGCCTGTGTTAAGCGTTAAGACTAAATCACTACATTTGGAAATGAGCGGTATAACCTGACACTGTCCTTCGATCAGTTTTACGCTATTTTCATAGTTTTCTGAAATACATTGCGCCTATAATGTTAAAATTATACTGCTGAAAATTGGAAAGCTAGACTGAGAATATGTTATGAAACACTATTTTCTGTATATTTTAGGATTCTCCAGAGACTCAAATTAATTAATTTGTCAGCAATTAGGTATAAAAGTAAGACTACCACAACTGGCTCAGTATAGTCAAGAACCTTTACTGCGCCATGACATAGTAATATTAATGGGAACAATTTGTTTTGATGGATGTATGAAAGTCAGTAGTTTGTCTTTCCATACTAATCATGGATGCAAATACTAGCCAATGAATTCCATTGAATAATTGTTTTGCATATCAAAAATATAAATGTTTGCATGTTTAATATTTATTCTGTTGCAGCACCTTTTAAACATTAAAGCCATGGAACCGACCAGTGCTCCAAAGGGATGTGGCTCAAGTATCAGCTCCATATATTACAACCTGTGTGACCTGACCACAGTGTGGGGGGTCGTGGTGGAGGCTGTTGCTGCTGCTGGTATAGTGACTTCTTTCATTCTCTTGGTCATCCTCATGGCCAGCATACCGTTTGTGACAGACAAGAAGAGGAAGGGTATGGTGGCCCTGCAGGCTGGCATTATAGTCTTCACTTTGGGACTCTTTGGACTCACTTTTGCCTTTATTGTGGGTCAGTACTCCATCAACTGTGCTGCACGGAGGTTTCTCTTTGGAGTGCTGTTTTCAGGCTGTCTAGCCTGCCTGGTGATGCATGGGTTATGGCTCGCCCTGTTGAAGCGTAGCGACAGGGGTCCCAGGAGCTGGATGTTATGCCTGGGAGCCCTGGGTCTGTGGATGGTCGAGGTCATCATCAACACTGAGTGGCTTATCATCACTGTTTTGTGGAGCCCACCTGGACCTAGAGGTGTCATGACCCCGATGTGTCCTGTAACATTGCTAACCAGGACTTTGTGAGCGCACTTGTCTATGTGATGGTTCTGGTAATAGCTGCGGTGCTGATGGCCGTGCCCTCACTGACACACAAGCACAAGCAGTGGCGCCGAGACGGAGCCTTCATCCTAGTCACCGGGATCTTCACCTTGGCTATCTGGGTAACTTGGATTGTCATGTACATCCATGGGAACAGGGTCGTCGGGAATCCCAGCTGGGATGATCCTACTCTGGCCATAGCTGTAGTGTCAAATGCATGGGTGTTCCTTTTCCTCTATGCCATCCCAGAAATCTGCCTACTGACCCAGGAGGACCCAGACCAGGAGCTGCCAGTCGATGGAGATCATGTTTATCCTGCCAGAAGCCTGGTTTATGACAACATCCTGAAAGAGCCGGAGACACCCCACCAGAATGTGTACATGGAGAATAAAGCCTTCACAATGGACGAGCCTCCAGCAGGTAAAGCATGACACATTATGGACGCCATTAGTCCAATACATTTGAATGGGGGCAGAATCTTTCAAAAAACTAAAAAAACATCAAGACAGCAATCCAATTAAATGGTTTAAACTTGCACATAAGGGCAGCCCCCTTTCTTCAGCTTGCAGCAGTTATACAACCAAACACAAGTAAAAAATTAACATAATAAAGCGCAACCGTGTAGATAATGTTAAAGTGTTAATCTGCTACTGCCTCTAGTAAGAGGAAAAGACGCAATTAATTGTAATGTTGTAATTCCTATTTCGCAAGAACAGCTAAGGGCAGCAATAGTTTTGCTGTGTACTGTAGCTGTCAAATGTGTTCCTAAAGGGTGGTTATGGCCTTCCATGCAAATGTTTTATTGATATAAAAGCTGTATTGTGACATGCCTTGTTCTCTCTTGCATTGACCTGCATGAGACTTCAGGCCCGCTGACATGTGTTAGTGTTTGCCACCGCAAATAGAAAACTACTTATAGGATCAAATAAAAAAGTGCCATTCAGGAAGCATACCCCAATTTTTAGGACAAAAGTCTAATCCTACTTATTGAGGGTTGTGTCATTGGCCAACATTACGAGGCACACCAACATAACAGTTACATATTCTTTCAAATGTCATGTATTTGCATAGCTTGGAGGTCTTACATTGGCATACAATCATTTACTACTTTTTATACATCACCATACTAAACACTACTCAGATGAGGTTCAATACCGCTTGCAGAGCATGAGCCAAACAGAAACTAGATAGGAAGAGTATAGGGTTAGAAAACAAGGAAAACTGTTCGAGCATGACACACTCACATATTTAAAGTAGAGTGTGCATTTAAGGTTTTACAATATCAAATGTGTGCAAGGCTTCCCATTTATCCTAAGAGGCAGCAAATATTGATTCAATTAGCTGGCCAGTTTGAGTGATGTGTGTTGCTTCAGAGACTGTAATGTTTAAACAATGTCTTAAAAGTATTTGACATGTTTTAATGTGGAGATCATTAAGTCTAAAACTATTAAGTAATGGACTAGAAGACCATCACAACAACCTATTATATTTATATCCTCATCCATCTTTCTTTTTTTTAACAGTACCCACAAAACCAGTGTCTCCATATGGTGCTTATAATGGTCAGCTACGAAGTTGTGTGTACCAGCCTACTGAAATTGCCCTGATTGCCAAGGGTCTGACTAAGGTGAGTCAATCGACATTTACACCACTAGACTTTCTTTGTCACGTGTGCTGAAATGATCCATTATCTGTTTCTATAGATGGACCAAGGCACGATGATGCCTCGAGCCAGAGCCCCCTCTCTGAATCGGGGAGGTGGAAGCTCTCTGCCATGTTCAGCTGATTCCTTGCCATCTTAAGGACGGTCACATGACGTCAGCGTGAATCCATGGCAGTGCACCTACACGCTCAGAAGTTACTGCTGGGAAATCTACACTTTGTTCTCTCCTCAGGATTCCTTGTATCAGATGTATCTTACTTTCTCTTCCTTAGTAAAAGGCTTGAAGCAATTACACTGTGATAAATACCCATCATTATAGTGCTGCTGGAATGAGTCCTTAAACCTGGAAATGAATTCCCTCGTCTTAAAGTCAATGGTTACCTTGCTAAACAAAACGTGAAGGTATCATTAAGTTTTGTTAGTCACAGTTCTTCTTTTCTGCGACGATCCCAAAAACGATTGAAAACCATTAACCAGGGCAATGCTTACTTCTGGGATAGCCTTAAAAAAGTTATCCCTGTAGCACTATGGAATTTGCAGTTATGTGACCCAGCTCCTCTCATAGATCTGTTTTTTTTGTCTGGAGGTCGTGCCAGGAGCCTTCAGTTTTTTTGTACCTTGTGCCTTAGAACTTCTCACTGTCAACCAAAGCTTTGCTCACTTGTATCTTTACTCCAAAACACAATCAAGAGAAAGAGTGGCATGCATGTTTCTGTACAGAGAAGCAATGACTTTGCCTTCTAGCTGAAAGAGATACCAAAACATTCTGGCTACTTTTCTTTTACATTTCTTTGAAGTCCAAATTCCAAAGTGAAATGTATCTTTTGATGACAACTGACAGATTAATGATGGTTGGTTAATGATAAGCAAGGATTGAGTGTAGATAGTTTATAGCCGAGGTAGGGTTTATAATTTAACACTGAATGTTTCCTTTGTGTTTGCACTATAAACTAATGCTTTCCCCGTTTCATAAATCTGACTGGAATGTGGTAATCTGTTGCGAAACATACTTTGTTTAATTGTGAAATTAAGTTGTGTAACATATCCTCTGAAAGCAATTTGATTTTGTAGTTGGATTTATAAAACTATAATTGTATGTAAATGTATTAAACCTGTTTATGGTAACTTACATACTTTGTAGCTGTTGGATCCTTTCATAACAGGATAAACATTTGCGAGGAGGTTGGATAATGTAACAGGAAATGACAAAAAGATCACCATGTACAGAAGTTATTTGCATGTGTTTGTTGATAAGCTTTAACAGCTTTACCCAAAACAAAGTGCATTTTTTTTTAACAAAAACGACACTGACAGCAGAACTGGCGAAAGGAGCCTCTTTGTATAGTTTGTATAGGACTGCCTGCTACTAATAAACACACTGTGAGCATCAACAAATCGTCAAGGGACAAATTAACATGGACAACTGCTTTGACCTAAGATGAGTTGTTTTTTTCTAGACAGAGATGAACAATTATTTGTCACACACACACGTTAAGAGCTCCAGAGTGAGCTGTGGCTGCCTAGCAGCAGCTGAGAAGGCTCTCTCCCAATTACTCCCACCATTCTGTTCTGTCAGCAGCCATGATACACTTGCTCAGGAAGGAAATTGCTCAAACTGGAAATCAGACAGTCAGAGATGTACAACAGAACACAAACAGATATTACTATGCAACGCCTCCTGTCTGCCCGCTACGAACCCCTACACACAGATTTAGAACAGATGCAAAGAGCTGCAAAAAAAAAATGATGCAGTGATGTCCACCTGATGGTGCACTCTGCAAGAAAAATGTACCCAAATGTATCCAAATACCTTTCAGACATTTGATAGTGTTTCCTTTGCATTTTCAACATTTTACTACACTGACCTGGTTTACTCTAGAATCTTGTCCTACAGCTTGTCCAACTCATCTCATAAAAAGGGGTTACTGGTAAGCTGTACCTCTACAGGACGTTAAATAAACCCACACATAACTCTTGACTTATTCCCGAGCATTGACTTGAGCTAAAACCCACAGCATCTTTCTCTGACAGGCAGCAACTGGAAAGCACTTGATAATATGAAAAGCTGTCGTGTGCACATGGACGCAGGTGAGCACATGACCGATGGTGTTTGAGCTCAGCTCAACGGAGTCAGCACCACCAATCAGTAACAGCTGCCCCCACTTAATGCCTTTTCTTGTCACTGTGACAACCCTCTGTGGACAAACACAGACGGAGGATAAAAAGCTGATCAAACTGCAATGACTATGAACCAACAGAGCACACAACAGGGCTTCAGTAATAACAACCACTACCATCTGGTGATACTATTCTGTAGGTCACTATCGCTCTTTAAGATCTAGGACGCTTTGAAAGATGAAGTTGTTAAACACACATCTCACTATACGCACAGCTAGTCCAAGAGTCCACTGTTTCAGACAAAGGCCTGTTCATGGGGGGGGGGGGGGGTAAACCTTTTACGGGATACAAATGTAAATGGCTATGCTAGGGTCTAATAATTGTTCGACATTTACAAAGGCTGATGTGATTTATTTATCCATCTCATAAGTCAAGACCCTTGGAGTTACAAAACCTTTCATTATGCATGTTGGGTCAGCTCTCTATTCAAACAATACCAGCTTCCTGCATGAAGCCTGACATCTAGTGGGACCACAGCAAACCACTGGAGGTTTATCTTTACCTGGGCATTATCCAAACTATTTTATGGTCCACCAACGCTACACATGATGTCATAGAGGCTTAGTTCATATGCAAATACTAAAACAGGGTGAAACAGCTGGACATCTGACAGTTACTAACAGTGGTGGAAATCAAGAAAAGTCACCTTACTGGATGAATTTATTTAGGTTTTATCAGCTTGTCCTTTTTATAGGAAATTATACAGACATTAACAATCTGAAAATCTGGTTCTTTTTTTAGCTAAATATAGGACACTGAAAGAGGCAGTTGAGCGTTGATCACTACTTACCTCCTGCTGTGGGCAGCAGATGCAAATGTGTGCTTGTTTCCCTGACAGTTACTGTAGCTACACTGTGGTGAGCTCCATAACTGCCAGTTGCAGAGTTACATAACACATACGGTCTGCTGATTTTCAGTCTCTGAGATTCACGGCTGACTGAAGTCAGGGTCTTTTAAAATCTTTGACATGAAACATCACTTAGGGTTCCTGAGTTTTTCCAGATTGGCATCCCTGTCCTTAAACTGCTGCTGTCTCTGTTTCTTAAGAAGACGGTAGGCCTCCACTGCTCGCACCCGCTCCTCCTCCATGATTCGCTGTCGGGCCATGGAGGGCTTGCCCGTTGTGACCGCCGTGTGGCCGAGGAGAGAGTTGAGGAGCAGCTGCTTTGGTGCCTCCTGGAATGATGTTGGTAGAGGGGAAATAAACACAGTCAACATCTTACTCAACCATAAAGATCCCCGACATGACATATAAATATATCCAGAGACTTTGACAACTCATACAAAACAATGATACACACAGGAATAAAGAATAAAAACAAAATATGTATATCTATATTTAAAATAAAGCACCCAGCAGCAAAGCATAGTCTAGCCACCAGAGAAGAGAGCAGTGATGCATTGTGCTACAGGTGTGATGCAAATGTAGGGTGAATGTAAAGTAGCTAAATAGAAAATAGTAAAAGCAGTACAAGAATAATGTTTACTAATGATCAATACAAATGTATGTCATATTTAAAACACATACAAATGAAGATTGTGCAAATGATAACATAGCCTAGCCAGTAACTGAACTAGAGAAACTATGAAAGAAAAAGGGTTTCTGTGAACTGAACACCCTACAAAAAGCAGATACAAATGTATGAATACAAATGTAAATTGTGCATAAGGCCATGTAATAACTGCATAGCGGGTTACCTGAGGTTTGATAGGAGCTTTCCTGGGTTTGGCGCTGAAAGATGGCGGGCACATAGAAACTTCCCCAAAGGGAACATGATCTACAAAATAAAGCTTTCATTAATATCAATATACAATGTTCTGCTTTGACAATTCTAATAAAACCAGCATTAATGGATGTTTCTTTCGAATAAGTTGTAAAACAAAGCACTGACATGCCTTAGTAATTGTCATGGCTATAAACAAATCCAGGCACAACATTAGTGTGAGAAGAATTGTTGGCTACAAAATTGAAACAATGATTAAAAATAGACAACTTAAAGCTTAGTAGAGCTGGGTTAAGTCTGTAAAGAGTGGTAATCGTTTAAAGTGCGCTTAAAAAAAAAAACTTCCCTTTAAGTTTGATTTAAAAAAGTAAATAATTAGTTATCCATGCAAAACTTCCAAAATAGGATGCTTCCTTTCCAGCAGAGTGGAATATTGCCGGCGTCTTGACTTTCCCAAAATGACTATAGGACAATTCAGCAAATTCAAAATGTCTGACTTCAAAGTGACTGACTGACACGCTTGAGAATATATCTTTCTGTCTCAGCAAGATATTACTGAAAAACGTAGGTACAATAAACTTTTCTGATTAACATGCAGAATCTAAAGCAATAGGTTTTAGGAAACACGCCACTAAAAACCCAGTGAAGCAGAGCAGATGTGGATCCTGATGATGTTGAATGCACCTCAAACTGGGTCAGTGCATGCTTGTTGGGAATTACAGAAGATAAACTGCTCCCTCAGATTCTTCTTACCAACGAACATCTCTTTTTCCATCCTGTCCACTTGTTTATCCAACTTTCTGTTCTGTAGCCTCTGTAATCTGACCGTATCATGTCTGGAGCACAGAAGATCACATACATTAGACATGTATCACTCATGAATTAAAATCACTTTTAAATGCAGAGTAAGTCCATTTAATTGCAATTTACTGTTATCATTTTCATTTCAGTTAAGGTTTGTAACAATTATGAATTTTAACTTAGATAATGCAAATATATTACACTTGTACAGTAAATAAAACTGCAACACAATACATAAGTATGTTGAGCCAGGGGTGCATTTGTGTTGCACTTGAAATATTAGATACACAAAATCAAAGAAGACATAACCTCAAGGAGGATAGGGTTTAATCAACTCAGTTGGCTTTACCCTTCATTATTTAATGTCCAATATCAGCACAGAAAATATATATAATCTACTTAATTTATTACAAATCAAAATGTACTCACTCCTTCTTTTTCTCAGACTTGCCCCCGTCTGCGGGCCTCTCTTGTTTGTTGGCAGCCAGCTCAGGCTTTCTGTCGACTTGGTTCTTGGTGAGGAAGAGGACATGTTTGGTCTCAGTCTCCATGCGCCGCACATAGGCTTTCACACTCTCACACTTCCCCCTCTTGAAATGTGGGACAGGTATGTCTCCACTTTTGGGATCCTCTGGTTTACCTTTAGGGTAGATCAGAATCCGAATCAAGTTTATTGCCAGGTACAGTTACACATTCAAGGAATTTCCTTTGGTGTCTGGTGGTGCAAGATAGATAGATAGATAGATAGGTAGATAGGTAGATAGGTAGATAGATAGATAGATAGATAGATAGATAGATAGGTAGGAACTTTATTGATCCCAATTTGGGAAATGTTTGTGTTGCAGCAGCATAAAAAAACACAAGGTAATGTACATAAGAGAAATTAAGACACAAGAAATAAACAGTCCAAAATATTTCAGAAATAGAAATAAAATAGCATTAAAAATGTAAAAAGTTAAAGAATTAAAACAAACAAACAAACAATCTAAGAAAATAAGTTGTAAATGGTCAAAAATATAACGAAAATAAAAAGAAACTATTTAGCATTGAGAACATTTGTATTTAAATATACAAAAGAACCTTAAAAGCTAAATTACTTAGGAAAATGAATATATGAACACATATGGTAAACTACTATGTATTATATATAAAAGTGGAGGGCTGTGCAGACATGTGTGCAGAAATGTGCAAAAGAAAGATGGAAAAAAAACAAAATACATTGTTCACTAGTTATAAATATAAATATGAGTAATGTTAACGTATGTATAACAGAATATGAAGCTTGTAACTCACTCTCTTTGGGCTTTTTGGCCTTCAATTTCCCCGTTTTCATTATCTGCTTGTTTTTCATGATCTCCCGGAGCTTAAAGGGGATGTGCTCGATGTGGTCTCGTTTGATTTTCTTAGGTTTGCCATCTCGTTTGAGCTTATTATCACTGTTATAACACGTTACAGTCCAGGGTATCATGTAGGAAAAGAAACAAATAAAAGTCAACATCTGCAAGCCATACACAACGCAGGTACGTGTCCTCAAATGAATACGAGAATGATGTTGACAAGTTGAATCTCGTAGACAGCTAGCTAATGTAGCTAGCTAGCATTGTTTCTGTAACACAACAGCCATTTCTACGTTACCTTGAATGTTTTTCGGCCTTTCCCACTTGCTTTCCTGACTCGTTAGTTGTGTTCTTCTTATTTTTCCCCATGATAATGCACTTTGTTTCAAAGCATTACGAAGTATCTTCACAAAACAATAACACGTGTGGAAGAGCGTGTGTTAACCTTTAACCTACGAACCTCGACTTCAGGCGACAGGAAGTAAAAGAGCTCCCACTCCGTACACGTTTCCCGATACCTTGGTCGTTTCCTTCTCTGCAATACGAAAAATATAAAAACGCTTCCCTCCCGTGAATTGATATGTTCCTTTCACTGTTATTGAGGTTTTGTTGTTGTTGGTTTTTTTAGGGTTTTTATAATAGAGGAGCACATTCCATTTATTTTTTTCACCTACACCGATACCTGACGTTTTGCCGGTATGATGGATTTTCTTAAATGTCGTTAAATTACTTATTAAACTCTGTTGAGGTTAAGACATCTAATACAAAAAGACACCGGACATTTCCACATCAATTTAACAGATAAGACAGCTCATTCCAGCCTAGTGAAATACATTTATCTTGGAGGCAAGCACTAACAAATAAACGATCTTTGCGGGAAAAGTCATCCTGGTTAATATGTCAGCTGGATTCAGTCTGTCAGCACTAGATGGCGTCGTTGTTCTATTTTGTCCACATAATACTACAAAGACCGCTACTATAACTTGGCATAAAATGAAAATACTTAAGTAAGTAATACTTAGCTCAGACTCACTTTAGTACAGTACTTAAGCAAATGCCCTGAGTTGCTCTCTAGATGTCACCTTTGGGTTTTGGGGATAGCGTATACCTACTTATAGTTTTATATTTGATAGATTCCATTAATCAAGAACAACCATTAACCAACTGTAAATTATGATAATTGAACATGATGATCAAATATCATTAGTTGAAGCAGTCAGCTGTTTGTTCTGCACGTTGTAGCTCATTTGATTTTGTCCCTGAGCATTGATCAAACGTGGCAAACAGGGAGCCATTCATGTTTTCCAGCAGCATAAGCACTCCTGAGCTTATACATGGTTTTCAGTATAAAGTATGTGGAGGATTACCGTATACAACATTTAGGAAACACCTTTTAAGATGTTTAAGTCAGCTTAATGTAAATCCCCTTTAATTATGACCTCGGTATTAAACATATCAAAGGATTTCTGACGACTCAAAAACCTGAACATCATATCATTTGTAAAGGTAGAATTTACGACAGAGCATTGTATTAAGTTGCAAATTCAGCATGTCCTCACAGTAATGTGATTATGAAGCTGCTGTTAAACCCAAAGGTATCATGGAGACAGTTGTGGGATTATATAAATCTTCATCGTCTGTACAAAAGTCTGTGTTCCTACGGATAATAAGTGTGTTTGTAAGCACAGTAGGAATGTTCATTTTATATCAGTTTCTCTAATGGCACAGCTAAATACAGAGCTGTGGAAGGGGATATTTGTCTTGAATGTATTTCAATTTGGCCACAGTAAAAAAACAAACTTGATATTTTCAACAAAAGTATGAATTTGAAAGTGGACAATCCTGAATTGAAGAATGGCAGCCTAGCCCAAAGAGCAGAGGGTAAGCGTCATTGGGTATAGGCCTACAGTGCATTTTCACTAGCACTATCTAAAAAGTGTTTCTTTTGTAAAACTCCCCACAATTAAACTTGTGATTCACTTAATCATCACTTAATTTTGCTGACTCGCGATTTGTCCTTCCTTAGATTTCACCATACTCTGCCCATGGGAAGCATACAGCCATCTTGACCTACAGGAACTGGCTCAATATGGTATAGTCTCTTCATTGAGAATTTATTTCTTATATATTTACCCTTCTAGATCATCAAATTAGCTGTTTTAATGTAAACCACAAACTAAATGAACATGTTAAAGATGTCTACATATTTAAGATACTGTTCTCTGCCTAAGTGTTTTTTTATGTTAAAGTACATTTTATTTTTAGACTCTTAAACTGCCATTTTAATTTCTGATGCTGAATGTGTCTCACTACAAAGCTTGGATTAAAAAAAGTACATTTTTTAAATGTATTTCTTTGCCTCCATCTAAATGTAATAATAAACAATGCTGTTTTGTCAGCATGACATGATTGGGTTTAATTGAATGTTGTGCTGTTCCTGTGAATTCACCACAATAGTTTGGAATAGTTTGGCATTTTTGGTCGTATGCAGCAAGATAGATTAGCACAAAATAATTGCAGGGGTAAACAGGTTTTAAACGTGTACTTTTCTAATGCAGTACATGGCTGTTTAGCAGAGAGGGAACCTTCTGTAAATATAGCAGCTTGTGTTCAAGTCTTACCGTTCCCTTATCCTGTGATATCTTTAAGTGTATATCTTAAAATGTATTTCAACTTGATAAATAACTGTATAATTTAGTTTTCACAACAACAGTAAATGAAATCCTGAGACATTACATTACATGTCACTTGTTACACGCTTTTATCCAAAGCGACTTACATACTCAATACTGTGGACAATCCCCACAGGAGGAATTTGGGGTGAAGTTCCTCTAAAGTTGTCTGACAACTATTGAAATCAAGAGGGCCTCTCTGTGAAGCTTTGCAACACGTTTTTGGGGTCCCGACACTCAGATTTCGGAACCAGTGGTTTCGGGGATAGAGTATATTTACTACAAATGAGAAACAAAGTGGAGATCCAAAAGCAGGACACATAAAAAAAGCACACAATACAGTTATCATATTACATGTACATTTTATGCCACTGGATACTTTCTAACAGTCGTGTAGAGATAAACAGAGTCAGAATCTGGACTCCTAGTACAACTATTCCAACTGTTCCTATCAGGCCCTCGTGCTGCTCAATCCAGCGCGACATTCCCCCCAGACAGCCGCCCAGAAAGATCACACTCTGAGCACTGAACTCATCCAGCAGCTGGGCTCCTAAACCACACTGAGAGTTCCACACTGTGCCATTCTCCAAAGGATCCACACAGCATGTCGCAGGGACGCCACAGGCCAGCACTCCTGGAGCTGAGCAGTTGTAATATCTGAGGAAAAGTCAAAATGTCCAATTATTTTCAAAGCATACTAATATCAGGACAAAACAGTTCATGCCTTCCTTTCCTAATGAACTTGTTTCCCCAAGTTAGTCACCCTCTACTCACATGTTGAGTTCCCAGTCACGGTAGTTATCTGCCCCACAGCATTGAAGATTTGTCTGAATCTCGTCCGCGATGAACCTCAGATCCAGGTCATCCTGGTAGTGCACCATGGCAGCTAACATCCCTGAGCGCAGGTAGCTTCCGACCTGATCTTGTAGACTGTAGGCGACAATGCCAGCCAGCACCTGGGCTGTGATGAGTGCCAGCACCGTGGCAGAAAACAGCTTCAGTAATGAGCAGTTCTCTCTCAAGGCGCCCACACAGCCTGACAGGCAGAGCAGGGTCAGCACAAAGCCGAAAGACACAAGAATCAGCATTGGGTCAGTGCCGATACTGCCGATCTTCTCCTGAGCAAACGACTGTTTGCTGATGAGGCCCCACATCCCCAGGCCAAGAACCACCAGACCCAGAACTGTGAACACCAGATTACATAGGAACAGGAAATATTTGAGGAAATAGTCCGTACAAGAATATCTGTAGTGGGGTTGGTTTCTTACTAATACACGGCTGTCGTCCTGTCGATTGTCTGGTCCAACTTGGTGACTTTCAGTGGTAACATTGTCACGCTCCTCGTCGTCCTCTTTTGCAGAGCTTGCCTTTGAACAAACAGGCAAATAAATATAATACCATTTTTTTTGAGGATAATGCTGCCTCAAGCCTTTATCTACATATCAAGGTACTCAATATTCAGAAAGGAACTAATGTAAGTGACTCCTTACCTTTGGTATAAGTGGACTGGACTCATTCTGCGTGGTGTCCCTCCTCGACCACGGCAAAAAAATCCTTTTTAGCCCCAAATATCTCCTCATGTTAGAGATGATTCTCCCTGTGCTTTTAGCTGGTCAGAAATGCTAAAGTTGAGCATTTGGGGGAGAATTCACTACAGTATGAACAGAGGAGCATGTGAGCTGAGGTGGAGAAACCATGCAGTGTTTAGCCTCTGGCTGCTAGCTGTGGGATTTCTTCATCATGTGAGAGTCACAGTGAGGGGATTAGACGGTTATTAAAGCATGTGTGAGGGACTCACACACACACGTGTGGGTCCAGAACAAGAGACTTTTGATGTGAGGTTTACTCACACAAACCACACAAATGGCAAGGTGTTATGTAATTTTTATATTTTTCTATCAGCATCTGGATGTATCAAATTACGGAGCCCCCAAGGGGACATGGAGAAGAAAAAAAAAAAAATTTGAACAAAAAAAAAAAAAAAAATGTTTTGCGAGATATCGCAAAACCTTTGCGAGATCTCGCAAAACTTTTCATTTAGCTCAATGTCCTTCCTGGTCAGTTCGGCAACACAGAAACCACAATGGAGCGGTTCATCGATTTTACTTTGAGCTTGGCCTTAAATATAAAGATATAACATCAGTGCTTGGCAATAGGCACGGGTTTCACATAAGTGAAAGACACCTCAAGAGAACACTCAGAGCGAGGGGACATGCACATCGCAAAGCATACTCTGAGCTGAGTTATTGACAGATTCGAATTTCGCGGATCAATAACTCATGAACATAATGTTGTAAAAATACAAACAACATGACTTTACAATCATAGCAAGGTAGACAACGAGCTACAGAGACATTTTTATCAGAACAGTTCGATACGCACGCATAGCTAAACTTCAAGAATTGGTCACAATCTGCAGCTGGAGGAGGGAGAGGTACGGAGCCCCCAAGGGGACATGGAGAAGAAAAAAAAAAAAATTTGAACAAAAAAAAAAAAGAAGTGTTTTGCGAGATATCGCAAAACCTTTGCGAGATCTCGCAAAACCCCTTTGCGAGATCTCGCGATATCTCGCAAAACATTTTTTTTTTTTTTGTTCAAATAATTATTTTTTTCTTCTCCATGTCCCCTAGGGGGCTCCGTATCAAATACATTCAGAAGCTGATAGAAAAATGTAAAAAATATAGATCTGCAATGTAGATTAAAAAAACCCCACTAAGAATTAGCATAAACAAACAAAACACACACTTGAATGAATCATATTTAAGAACTGCGAGCAAAGAATCTTTGTTATTGTCTTTGCATTTACACATTTTAACCAACTTTGCAACCATTAATACCACTAAAGTGCAGATCTAGATTGATTAATTACATTTATTTTTCTAACCATTCATATATTCCTTATTTTTCTCATGTGTGCAAATTTGGTCAAAGGTTTTCGCTTACAAAAGCATATTAATGAATGTGTAGGGTTCCACTAAATAGCTCAGCAGAGTGAAAAGAACCCAGATTGTTCTGCATTCAATCAAAAGGAAAGAAAAACAGCAGAAAGCTATACCAAAACAGAGATGTGCTATTACGAGTATTAAACTTTTCTCAGCACAGCTCATGGCTGCAGTTTTGCTTTTAAACAGCTCCTTTCTTTTATGAGAGAAAGTGATTCAGGTTATTTAAAACAGGTATTGTCAGTACTGATGTAAATGTGATTATTTTCTGATAATCATTTTAATAATCATTTGCACATGCTGATTTTGAAACCATTTATACTGATAATTAAAATGCTGTTAATCACAAATGTAATGTTATAGTTACTCACTGTGACCACTACAAGCCAATGCACATCTTAGAGTGACTGAAGGCAATCAGGCCAACTGTCAACTACACAAGGGCTCATGGCAGATACATAACATACATCTATATGAGGGGAGATCTTTAAAAACAATAAAAAGAAACAGCAGCAAAAGGATAATTTTTCACAAGTAAAATGAGGTAACAACTGCCTACAGCACAGATTTGTCCTCTGCTTTACCCCTTAGATACCTGCAGTCACGTGACTCACTAAGGCACATCAAGGTAAACATCCTTGTGGTACACCTTCTGTATTGCATCAGCCTTTGAATATAAGTGCAGATACAGTTCAACCACCCTCAGATAAAGTCGTTTTGAAATGATATGCTACTGTGAGTCAATAACAAGCTGCAAGAGAAAATCTGAAGTGAGTTAAAAAACAGAAATTGGGAGGCCTGGTTATCTCACTATCTGGCTCCACAGGTCAGCTGCTGTCATTCTTTCCTCTGGCTGTGCTGGACTGAGCTGCACAGAGCTGGAAGGAGGTCAGCTGCTGCAGAGGGAGCCTGACTTGTGACGAAGTCCAGATGGGGCTCGAAGGCTAATAAAAATGGACATTAGTGCTGCTGTTTCCATATAAATGTGCAAAAACGGAAAAACAATCTGAGCTTCCAGATAACTTAGTGGATAGTTTGTAAAACTTTACACCCAAGGAGTTTACAAGAGTTTTGCCTTCTTGACATTTCAGACTAATGTGTATGTTGGTGGGTCTGCAGATACATATCAAAGTCAAAGTCAACTTTATTGTCAACTTTCAGTTTGTGTTTGTACAGACAGAGAGATAAAAAATACCGTTTCCCACAATCCTGAATATAAAAATACAAATATGTATAAAGATATGTATAAAATATGTATATCCTATATATACACAATCAACAGACACATTTGTACACGTGCACACATTGAAATAAAAAAAACCACAACAATAAATACAAAATAACAGTCACTTCAATATCTTTGGAAATGTACATTAGTGCAAGATTGTCCATAGCCATATATCACCTGTAATCAATGATTTACAGATACACCGGTGGAAAACTATGTCCATTTACTCTAGATATTTGTAATACTACATTTTATGGTACTGTATGCTTCTAGTTCATTCGATATCTTAGGCAAATATGCTATTCTATAACATGTATCTGACAGCTGTAGTTGAACAGTTTTACAGTCATTCATGAACATGTACAATCAAAACTATGGGTTATTGTCAAACATTATCTACCCAACCTATTCAACATTAATGGGTGTCGTTTTCGTGTTCTGTATAAACTCTAAACCCCTTGAGATAAATGTAACATTTGAAAAATTGGGCTACCGTATATAAATAAGCTTCGATTGATTGATAATGCTACACTGCGTGGTTAATCTGCACACATTTCTCTCTGCTTGTACACATTTTAATATATTGTAGAAGAAAATCAATGAGAATTGGCAATCAAAACATAAACATTACTAGCATATTGTAGATATACTGAAATGACAATTATTTTTTTACTAAATCTCAATGTATTGTTACTTGCTGAGAGAATGGATTATCAGTTGAGTATCAGATGTCTTTAACAAATCTCACAAATCTTGTTACACTGTTTATAAATCGTTTGGGGTGAAAGGATTCAAAGGGCATTTAGTTCCCACACTTTGAATGAAATCCAACTCATTCTGTAATATTGTCAGCACTGCAGATACATGGATGATATTTATCCTATTGACAGCAGGCAGTGAAGTATTTTTACTCTGTGGGATTAAACTTGGTGCAGATGGCAGGGACCATTGCCCAGTCAGATTCCTTTCTAGCCATGATTTGCTCGACTCTTTTCACAGTAAATCAATACTGACTGTACACATCAGCACAGGATGCAAGAGCATTATCCATCTTTTTAATGGAAATACGAGCTGATCTGGAGTGGATCAGAGTAGAAGTTCTTGTGACAAAATTCCTTTCAGACCAGATGTTGAGCAGATTGTATTACAGTAGGCAGTAAGAATGCTATATTGGAGACGTACAGCTACATCAAACACTTCCTCAGGATTAGAGTTTAAGGAGTGCAGTTGCCCTAAACCACACACAGCAGCTACAAGACATGCAGAGGATAAAGGAAGCATAGATAGGAGATTATCAGGACCCCCCCATTCAGGGTCTATGGGTTATTTATCATTGTAGCACATCCAGAGGTCTGCAAGACACATCGGAAAAGTGTAAACACGTGTGTCTTCTTTGCTCCACTGAAGTGGGTGGGAGCAGGTGGGGGAACGGCTCTGGAAGACGAGTGAGGCCGTTATAAGTGAACGCTACCCAGGTCATGTTCTCTCCCTGTTGAAGGACTGTAGCACAGAGTGTGATCTCCTGCTGTTATTTGCTGTTGACTGGAAAAGACCCCTGCACTACTTCACAGAAAGGTATAGTAAAACCCAAACAAGAGACATTCTAAGTGTAAGTCGATCAAAGTAGAATTATTTTTCTCAAATGATGCTCAGAATATGTATGGACAAACACTTTTCTTTTCTTCTAGGATTAAAAAAAAATAGGTTGATCATTTGCAGATTCAGCTCAATATGTTATTAGTACAAGTCACTTTTTATCTCACCAGGAGTGAGAGATTCTTTTGAAATGTGTATTACATCAATTTTCTGGGGTGGAAGATGTGCTCAGATAGTTAAAAGTAGAAAAATAAAGTTGTAGAATACTCCATTAATGTCACTCAAAATAAAAGTACTTATAATGCAGAAGTGTAATATTATTGTGTATTGAGTATTGTGCGTGGGTATTTATGATTATTTATAGCTCAGGGTAGAGTACAAGTTCAGTGCTGCAGATTATACAAGCATTTCCAGTGTTTCTTTAGTTTTTTTATAAAATGTAACATATAACTATAAATGGTAAACACATAAAAGTGGATGCACATAGTTGGATTCCACCACTGCTTTCCTATATACCTGTTACGTTGTATTTTTTTTATTTGATTTTTTTTATAGGTGATGATGAAGAGGATTGTGGTAATGCTCTGCATGATCTTAACATGCGGAGCTCAGAAATGGAAGCAGGAAACCTCACGTTGGGACTCTAAAGGTCAGGGGAAATCTGTGGTCAATTTCGATTTTCCTCAATTTGTGAATCCTAAATAAAGTATTGTTTAAAAAAAAGAACACTCAAATTAAGATTCTGTTTGGAAAGATCAGGATGAATATTATCTCCTCCTCTACATTTCTGTCTTCAGCAGGACACGACAATGGCAAGACTTGCTCAAATTTGACCCAGGTACTGGACAACTGGAAATATGCCATTTTAACCCAAGTGAAAGATCTGCTGATCAATGACCACGCTTCAGTCCTGCCTGAATACAACAGGTGGGACACAACGGCTTCTCACTTTAAATTGTATTGCTGGTATGCTCAAACAAGATCAAGAAGAGAACATGTTGAGTAAGAGTGAGAATAACCACAGTCAGTGATGTCAGTGTGCTTTTAATGGTTTGCAATTGTGGGTAATAATAAATTATATAACTTGCTTTGCTCTGCGCATGACAACTGAACTATCAGAGCAAGTAAGTGATCCCATCCACACAAAGCCAACTCAACTTTGTAAATGACCTCACTATGGAGAATGTGCCAATGGGAAATGTTTCAGCTGAAAATGTTCTGTGTATTGTGTAATATTGTGTTCTGATAAGTTCAGCGTTTTGGCTCTGGGACATGATACTAACAACTAGTAATGGACATTCCTGATCAACCATATCAGATGCAGTGCTTACTGCACGTGTCCTTTCCTAAACTATATTTTCAGATTCTTTAAAAGGGACTTCCGTTCTTTATGTCTGCTATCCTGATGTTTCTGCATGTGGTGGGGCTGCTCCTGCTTAACAACATGTTGTGACTTTATGTTCATGAGCTCTTGTCTTGGTTATGTATTGCAAGTAAACAATGTTCCTATTTCATGTCAGCTCAAAACATTGCCAAAGCTCATTCAAATAATGAAATCATTTGCTCTCTTGTACTTTCCTGAATGTCTCTACATGTGTCCAGGATCCAGCCTCTGTCCGAGGCCCTGGGAGACCTCTACAGGCAGTTCAACTCTCTGAAAGACGAGCTGGGTACACTCACCTCAAAGTTTGACAGTGTGGAGGGTTTTGTGGAAGAACTCAAGCAGGGCAGGTTTGCTCTGCCTCAGCGTCCCGTACAGAGGGTTCCCCCCGGTGTCGGACTGAGATCTCCACTGCGAGCACAGAGGAGGCCTCCTACAGGGGGACGGTCCAGGAGCCCACCCTTGTCAGAGCGAGGAGAAGAGGGCCACAGAGACCATAGACCCTTCAGTGTGGATGTTTCACAAGAATTCATATATTTTATATATTCTTCACATAAGGAGATGATACGTTTGTATAATATAAAGTCTTGCTCTTGTGATGTATGTGCAGAAAAAAGATTTTTAAATTAATTAAATGTATGACCTTTCCCGACAAAGTCACTTTTAACCACAAGATGGCAGCATTCACTCACATTATATTAGCTGTCATTATTGTATTAATAACTGGACATAAAGAACATGACGCCTAGAAATGTAATCTAAAGTTGTGATATAATACTGTATAATCGCGTACGAATAATTATTTGATTATGATTGTTTGTATTTACCCACATTTATATTAAAAATAGATTAATTTGCAACATGTATTGACTTGACTTGATACATTGTAAAAGGACATAAAGACTTATTTAGCGTTTACATTTTCCTCTTTGACTTTAGTTGTATAAAGCATTGTGTCATGTATTCACACTCTCAGTCCAGTGTTGTGGAAGTTGCCATGCAAGATGCCATCCCAACCTCTGGAAATCATTTGTTCTTTATCAGTTTTAAGGCCACATGTTGCGCTGAAGAGATGTGTGCCGGGGTCGTGTCAGCTGTAGCCAATATAAAGTTCCTGAAAGTCAGGCCATATGGCTTTGATCTGTTTTCCTCTCTGCCTGTTTATCCTACCTATTCTAAAATGAGTTCTAAATGGACCAAAGTATCATCAAGATTCAAGGTTATTTCTGACAAGATGATGACCTTTGAAGAGCAAAACAGTTCCTCTGTTCATCGTTACTTTGAACTTCTCTTTTCAAAGGCAGTGTTGAAAATATTAAGTTCAGGTATTTTTTACATCATTTAGATTTGTCTTTTATTTTGGATGCTGCAAGAATGTACAGATGAACACTGAGAGCTAATTACAATCCATTATGAAGATTTCATAACAAAACCTCTAGTTTTAGCCAGACTGTTTTATTTTTAATTAAAAAGGTAACTTAATGCAAAACTTTACAGATCTGATAAAATCAGCTACTGAGTTTTCATGCTCCGTCAGTCAAGCATCACCTCTCTGCTACTCCCTCTCTTCCGTCCCAGGATGCACCTGTAGGCCTCGTCTCCTTATTTATAGCTCCATGTAAATGAAGAGGTCAAGAGTCAGCTCTGTGTAAAGTAGTGAAACTTCTCTAACTGAAATACATTGATAGTTTCATTGGTAACATTTGGTTATTCACAGTTTACTTCTAAATGTGCAGTCAGTTTAGTTTAAGATCCTGTAGCAGATGTATGTTGTTGACTCATTATATAAACGTTTAAAATAATGCATAGAACTTTAACATATACATCCCATCTTTATTAACCAATTAAAGACATGTATTTAAACTGTTATTTTTGTAGATTGCGTTAATGTGTGCATATCCCAACATTTGGCCTAAGCTACATTATTGTACTTCGAGATTTCAATATTAATACAATGAATGAATTAAACTATTTTCCTTCCACAAAAGATAAGTGATAAATCAATAGTGAAAACTATACAGATTGGCCCAAAGCTCCTCCTCCTGTCAGCCACTCTCAGTTTCAGTGTTCAAGTATTAAATGGCTCCTCCAGCTCCTCCTCTCCTCATCCTCCAAACCCTCTCCTCTGTCAGCAGTGAGCTCACTTTCTTAGTTCCAAGGCCCTCCTCACACACTGACACCATGCTGGGGACCCTCTGCACTCTCATCACTGCTCTAACATGTAAGGAGGCTGAGTGACTGCAGCTCTGACCTCATGTTGGATTCATCAGTCTGTGTGTTTCTCTTGACTCCATGTCCTCTTGTTGTTTCCAGGTGTGAGTGGTGTGACGGTGGTGACACAGAAGCCTGTAGTGACGGTGAGGAAAGGAGAGACAGCCTCCATGGACTGTAACCTGGGGACTGTTACTGGCAGTGCTGCTCGCTGGTATAAACAGATTCCTGGAGGAGTCCCTCAGTTTGTACTGAGGTTTTATCACGGCAATAGCGCTCCAACCTATGGCTCTGGCTTCTCCTCTCCAAAGTTCACATCTACTCATCAGTCTACATCAGATTATCGTTTGATCATCAAAAATGTGGAGGAAGGAGACTCAGCAGTCTATCACTGTAACACATGGGATGACTCTGCTAAAGAGTACGTATCACAGTGATTTACACCGTGACAAAAACCTCCTCACGAGTACTTCTGCTTTTTCAGTCTTTGACACATCTGATAACAGAGCCATCCAACAACTCAGTGTCTCACACCATATGCAATTCATTGTTTAAAAACATTAAAGGATTTTATTCGATTCATTTACACAATAATTTATAAATATATCCATACCTTTAATACATGCTTTAATTTATTAAAATATGAATACATAAATATGCCATCCAGCATCATCCATAATATCTGAAAAATAATTCAGGCTTTTAATGCTGCTTTGTCTTTCCAAGTAATATTTTATACTAATTTGAAATGTACAGAATCTGGGATTAATACACAAGATACAGTAATAGTGACGGGACTTGAATGAGTCCTGTTTCCTGAGGCCCTGAAGAAACCTGACATACAATATTGAAAAAGTAACATCACTACATTAACATCAGGAAATCTAGATGCAGACAATCAATAAACGTTTTTTGTTTGTAGGGATTAACATTGAAATATTTGAAGATACAATCTTTTTCCATTCTGTTACGTTCACAAATAAACATGAAAGCGAAGATAAATATGAACTTTATATGATTATTAGACAATTAATTAAAATGGAGATCAAATCAGAAACTCCATCTGGTGGAAGTTAATAATACTCATGCAGAGGACATCAAAAGAGGTCCAAACCCCGTGGGCTTAAAACATACCAAATAAATGAGAAATTGCTTCTGTAATTATAAAGTGTAAATCATATCAAATACAACATTTTAGTTTGTCTTTGAATGAAAGCAGTGCTGAGTGTAGAAACTCCTCCTCCTGCACTTCTCCTCTCTCAGTGTGTTTATAAGCTTCAGTCTCTCTTCTCCTCTCACTCTGCTCACCTCTCAGCTGGACAGTAAGGGACGTTTACAGCACACACTGACACCATGCTGGGGACCCTCTGCACTCTCATCACTGCTCTAACATGTAAGATATTCTTATCATTCTTTTTACAGCCCATATTTTCACACATACACCTCTCACTCATGTCTGTTCCTCTGTATGTTGACAGGTGTTGATGCAGTGATAGTGCTGACTCAGACGCCTGCTTCCACACAGTTTCTACAGTACAAGAGGTTGTTCTCAACTGCAACGTGGAGAGAGATTTTAGTAATTATGTTAGTTGGTATAAACAGGTTCCTGGTGAAGCTCCTCAGTATGTCCTCAAATTTCACCATAGTCAGAGTTCACCAGACTTTGGATCAGGATTCTCTTCAAACAGATTCAACTCTAAAGCCTCATCAACAATAGATTATCAGTTCATCATTAAGCAGGCAGAGGCAGGAGACTCTGCTCAGTATTACTGTGC
The DNA here is from genome assembly GCA_031216635.1 of Dissostichus eleginoides. Lineage (NCBI taxonomy): Eukaryota > Metazoa > Chordata > Actinopteri > Perciformes > Nototheniidae > Dissostichus > Dissostichus eleginoides. The sequence goes on from CM062277.1 coordinate 17,566,287, forward strand.
GATGTGGGATGGCTCTGCTTCTGCAGCTGTATCACAGTGATTCACACCGTGACAAAAACCTCAGTGAGAGACTCACTACAGTTTTAATTAATTCTGAGAGCATTTTCATGAATGTTATTCTCTGTCTGATGCTGATATGTGGACGTATATATAAGAAGACTCAGAATGCAGTCCTCAAGTCCAGCAGAGTTTTGGAATATAATCAGCCTGATGAAGTGAAGGAGATGTTGACAGTGAAAGTTGCTCTCAGCAGGATGTTTCAGTTCCACTCCCCTCATCAGTGAGAGTCAGGAGGTTTTTGTACAGCCATGTATACAAACTGAATCACTGTGGTATTCGGACAAGGCACCAAGCTGATTGTGACAAGTAAGTACTTTCTAACTCATTTTAGAACAGGATACATTTGATGTTTCTCTTATGTATGAAGAGCAATAATCATCGTTTATGTTGCTCAATGTTTTAAACCTTAAGCATGTTTTTCATTAAATAACAGACTGGTTTTTAGATCTTCATGCCTAGCTGTGTGTTTGAAGCGAATGAAATGCTCACAATGTTTTACATATTTTCTACAAACATTTTAAAACATTTTGATGGTTGATGAAATGTTACCAGATTTGAACAGTTTTAACATTTATAAATTATGAATTATGAAGGCTCAATAGATGTGCATTGTAAAGTCAATACTGAATGTCTGTTCTTAGTCTGAAGTTTAAGGGTCATTTGAAAAATATTGTGGCTGTATGGGAATGTAATTATTCTCTCTTTGGTGGTTAGATATATTTTAAAAAAAAGCAGAGTTACTACTGATACACCATAATATTTAACAATGACTGAAATTAGTATTTTACAAATGTAAATACAGGATAAGATATATAAAAGGACTTTATGAATTGATTAAAATGATTCTGAATAAATGAAAACAAATGATTGGGTTTGTTTGATAGATTTGTTTAAAAAGGAACAGTACTCATATAAGTTAATGACTTTTATGTTTCTCTTTTGCCAATTTAACATTTATACTTTTTCAGATTGATTGTTATAATATAAACTCATATACTAAATGATTCTGTTTCTGTCTTGCTTTGTATAAATGATTTGATTAGTATTTGATGGAAGCTCTCCATGTGTTTTCAGGCTCCAGCCTCCCTCCTCCTGTCCTCACAGTCTTCCCTCCGTCCAGTGCTGAGCTCCAGGCCAACAAAGCCTCTCTGCTGTGTCTGTCCAGTCAGTCTGTGCCTTTTGCAGATGTGAGCTGGTTGTCTGCTGGGAGTCCAGTGAGCAGTGGGATCTCTAGCAGCACCGCTGTTCAGCAACCCGACAAGACTTTTAAAATCAGCAGCTATCTGTCCGTCCAGACGTCAGACTGGAACATGGATAAGGTTTACACATGTAAAGTGACTCAGGGCTCCCAGACTTCAGAGCAAAACATCAAGAAGTCCGAGTGTCCCGCTGAACAGTAGTAGAGGAGCACAATGACCATTTACTGTCTGCTGCTTTATTGTGTGTGCTGCTTGGTCATTACCAGCTTTACATGTGAGAGAACATGTGTCTGCAGGCTTGTGTTAAAGTTGTGACAGTTACGTGGAGGTGTTGTATCAGCTTTGCTAATGATTTAAATGTTTTTCAACATATTCAATTAAAACGCATTTCATAAAAACATTCTATTGCTTCTGTAGTTTTTTGTTAGTGATCATGGCAGTCGAGAATATCTCATATATATATTATATATATATCTATACATATATATCTCACTTTTAGTTAAATCTTTGTGAAGAAAATGTGCTTAAAATTCTTTCATATGGTATAAACTTATTTAAGAATATGATTTTAAGTGTGATAAAGGATAAAATAGAGAAAAACGTAACTAATATGTATTTTTATGATATTCAAATCAGATACAATCAGCAACTGAAAGGGAGTTTTCATCCTCTGTCAGTCAAGCATCAACTCTCTACTCCTCCGGTCCTTCCTTCCCAGGATGCACCTGCAGCCCTCCTCTTCTTTTCAATAGCTTTATGTAAATGAAGAGTTCAAGTAACAGCTTTCTGTAAAATAACAGTAAACTGTCAGTGACTGGAAACACAGACATTTGACCTTCTATGTGAATTATATACGTCTGCAGAGTATTCAATTTATATCCTTCATGGATTTCTACTGTTTAATACTTAACAAAGAGATGAAAATGATCTTTTCACTAAATTAATTCAATTAAAGAAATACCCCATCAGAAAGAGACTCAGTGTCTGTTGTAATTCTACACTTTAGTTATATCAAGTTAGATTGTCTCATTCATTCAAAGAGCTTTTGGATTTTGAACTCAGCTTTTCTAGTTTGAGAAGGTTAAACTTACATCATGTATTCATTTTCTTCACAACTTGAACATTTTGTCACATGGACTCAACTTGCCTTAGTAAGTTATCAGTTGAAAAATTAAAGAAAATAAAAAGGCGGGAGGTTAGAGAGCTACAGAAAAAAAGATCCGCTTCCGCATTTGAGTTTTAAAAAAACCTCGTCTTTAAACTGAATGCTAGGTTGAAGAGTGGATATGATCAACTTGTTATATCCTGAAGATATGTCATGTTTTAATTCGGACTAGAGTAAAGACACATTTTGATCTAAATTAGAGGATTAGTTCTACATATCTTTGATTTCAGCTGCACTGTAAGGGTTACCAAACTAGGCTGTGATACCATAATGCTATATGATAATGCTCTCTATCATTGTGTCGTAAAATAAAAGCATAAACTTCGATAAGACTTCGCTAAGACTTCCCTAAGTCTGCGCAAAAAATATATATCCGCCACAACTGCCACCACAAGAACGGCATGTAGATGGGCACACACTCGCTGGCCCAGGGGACCCCCTGAATCTAGAAGGTAACGATCAGGAAGCGAATGATGAGGATGACGACAGCGAGGGGGGACATGAACAGACCTGAAGACTCAGACAGGAGGACAAAGAGAGACAAAGAAATGACAGCTGTAAATCGTGAGGGTTCAAATTCAATTATTGGACTTTTCAGTCACAATTACTGTTACAACACTTATGCTACTGTTACAACTAGCAAGCTTTAAATGAACATGTCAATAGAGACAGGTATGACTTGTAAATATAAGTAAAATAACTTCTATTTCTATTCCTGCCAAAAATATTATTATATATATATCAATAATCGCACCAACAGTTGTCTCCTTCTCACCAAGCTGCCTTCTGATGGTCTTGTAGCCAATCCCAGCCTTTTGCAGGTCTACTATCATGTCCCTGAGGTCCTCAGACAGCTCTTTAGTCTTGCCCATGGTGGAGAGGTTGGAATCTTATTGATTGATTATGTGGAAAGTTCAATCAGAGTGAGGAGTGGTTTATCTTGATCCTGGATTCGGAGGGACAGGAGGTGATGAAAGGTGTGGAGGAGGGCTGCGTCGAGTCACCTGAAATGACAGCTGTCAGGAGGGGAGAGAGCAGATTTAAAGGTTTAGCAAAGCGCTAGGATAGGCTTGTGGGAATAGAGGCGAAGTGATAGGTTTAGCTGGGGAGTGAAGCCGCCGATCACTGATTGAGAGGAGAGAGAGTAGTAAAATGGGAATATGTGAATGAATGAGTCTTCCTGGTTGAACTTGCGCTAAGCTTCATGTGTCTTTTATACAGGTAACAAAGTCTATATTATGAGTGCTTTCCTAAAGGAAATGGACTTTTGTAACCGGTCTGTGGGAGCCAGAATTTGTTGTAATGGGATCAAATACTTATTTCAAGCAATAAAATGCAAGTTCATTTATATCTCTTATATGTTGTACATTCCTGGATATTCTTTTTGATATTCTGTCTCTCATTATTAAAATAAACCGAAAAAAATTCATAAAATAAAATTATAGACTGTTAATTTCTTTAAGTGGGTAAACTTAGAAAATCAGCAAGGGGTCAAATAATTATTTCCTTCACTATTTTTATAAATATATACCCCCATTTATACAGTATACAATCATTAAGTTGCAGCCCATTATTTAATTGAAACATTTATCTACTTGGGTACATTCATTCCTTGAAAAATGCATCACATTTAAAGAGATGGAATGTAAACTCTCAAACTACAGCAGTCAGATAAAGGAAGTGGTGTGTCCCTTAAGTACTATGACCTCTAAATTGTACTTTGGAACAGAGATTAAGTAAATGTAGGCTACGTAGTGACCCTCCATCAGAGAAATTGAGTATTCTGACCAACTATTTCCTTTTGGTTTGTGTATTTGATGTTTGACAGAGTGCAGATTAATATGTTACGTGTTACATTGAAATGCATTGACTGCTTCCCTTTTAAAATGTGTTTTGTCCAACTTACAGTCCAAACCTCAAATTCATATTTATAAACTAAAGTGTTCAACTATAATAAGGAAAAATAAAAGGAACATTTAATAAGCTGGAAAAGTAAAATGTTTCACATGAAAAGTCACTGAAGTAATGAACATAGACGCCAAAGAATGTTCTATCAATTAGCTAATTAACACGTAGTTTAAGGTTATGTTTTGTGTGCAAAGATCTTAATGTGTGGAGTAAAATGAACAAAAACGAATCATGTTGTTAGTAGATTCTATTGGCGGAATTGTCAGTAGAATTAGAACACTCGTGTTCTGTTCCATTAAACAGAGGTAGGAATCTAGAAGGAGACAGAGTTCCAGCTCACTTCACAAAACCCACTAAACAGGTAAGACACACTTCCCAGTAGAGCCGAAAACTACTTTTTATTTGAGTTTTTCTGTTTAGGATAACTGTATTGTGTTGGGGGAAGAGTTCATTACCGTTTCCCACATTTCACACTCAAGTAAAATTGTTTTTTCTTTAGTTACATTTGAAATATCAGTACAGTAGGATCTCCTGTTATCAGGACAGGCAAATGCATGTTTTGTCTCACATAAAACTATTTGAACTTGTAAATATTGCACAAGCTCTTGCTTAAATTGTATGTGCACTAAATAGACTGCATTTAAATCTTGTATTTGCACCAGAGACAACTTTATGTAGACTGAGAAGTTTGAAGTGCTTGCAGTTGTGACCTTTTGCCGTTTTCCCGCAGATAACACGTACATTTAAGATTATTTCAGAGACATTTCACACAAGAACACCTTAATCCCTTTAATAAAATGATGCTTCAATTGTTGATCTAAAAAATACTTATTTGCCATGTTACAGAAAAGGCTTCTCTTGAGCTAATCAAAGAAAACATTACTTTCATTTTAGTTTAGTTATGACGTTTGGTTAGGTTACAAAGTAGAAGTTTTGCTGCTTGGATACAAATATTCATATCAGTGATTTAACAGCTGTTTGTCTTTGTGTCTGCAGTTTTACAACGACAGTTTACGAAATACAAAAGAGAACATGTTTGGATCCATCTTTGGACTAAACTTATTTGCGAGAAAGTCTCGAGGGGATATGCCCTCTCCATCGAAGACGTCCAATCAAAGGCTGTGAGACCTTTGCTCTTGAAGACATCATCTTTTCCTCTATCTTGGAGGAGGAAAGACCAAGGGGGGACAGCCCTTCGTGCTCTGAAGACAGAAAACCTGGCGTTGAAAAAGGGGTGAGGCCTTCCTGTTCTGGAGACAACAAGCCCTCCAGCGTCAGCCGAATGTACGGCACAAGTGATGACAGCACTTCCTCTTCTGAGGACGACGAGCCTCCTACCACATGCAGAATGTACGGCACAAGTGATGACAGCACTTCCTCTCCTAAAGACGATGAGCCCTCTACCAGCAGGAAGGCGCTCAAGAAGACAAGAGGAATGTTGAGACGTCAGTCACCTGGAGACATCGTTTCTCAAGAATCTTTTGACCTGCAACTCAAGAGGTCTCCTTCCCCAGGAGTGATCGACCTTCTTATGGTTGAGAAATCCCAGCAGAGTCACAAAAAACCTCCCTCTGTTCAGGATGAGGAGAAAGACAGAAAACAGCAGATAGAAGAGGTAATGGAGAGAGAAAAGAAGGAATGGATGGAGAAACAAATAAGGAAGTTGGAGATGACTTGGGAGAAGAAATGGGAGAAGGAGAGAAAAAGGCGAGTGAAAAAGGCAAATAAAAAGGAGAGGTTGGCTAACAAGGAGAGAGAAAAACAGGAGAAGAAGTGCAGAGAAAATGAGAAAAGAGAGCAGAAGGAAAAACGCAAGGGGCGGATAATGGAGATGGAAAGACTGAGGGATGAGGCGAGAGAGAAAAACAGACAGGAGGGGAGAGAATATATGAACAAATATTTCAAGAAGGAGAGAGAAGAGAGGCAGACGGCGGAGTGGAGGGAGAGAGAAAGACAGAGGTGGGAGGAGATACAAAAGAAGAACAGATGGGCAAAGGAGCTGAGGGAGGAGATGGACAGAAAAAGAAGGAGATGAAAGAGAGAGACAGACAGGATAAGGAGTGCAAAAGAGAGGAGAAAGAGAGACAGAGGAGGAGACAGAAGAGTAGAGAGGAGGAGGCTGAAAGGATTCACAAAGAGAAGAAACAGAGATTTAGACGGGAGTGGTTGAACGTGATGAGACAAAATCAATAAACACTGTTCAGAGCCTCAAAACCGACAGGGACCATATCCTCAAAGCAATACAAGAAAGCTTTGTGATAGAGCTCAAATTCCTCAACTGTGGTAAGAAAGTCAACTTATATTTATACTAAGTTTCATAAACGTTTTGACTGCTATAGACACACTTTTTAAAAAGTGTTAAGATTATTTCCTCGAGGAATACTCTATTACAAGTGAAAGTCATACATTACACTAACTTTGTTAAAAGAAGGTAATAACATATTTCCCCAAAAGTCAAAAAACATTCCTTTACAGTTTATCAAAAAATAACTCACGAAATGTACTTCTTTCAAGAATAATTCTTTTTATTTAAAAATAAAAACGTAAAGGATTTTTAAACTCCCAAGTGTGTCTCATGTTCTGCAAGTTTGTAAAATGGGTTTATTGTCTGGAATCCTGTCAAGGATTTAAGAAACTTTGATAAAGAAATATGTATCTATTGGTTAGTCTGTTAATATGTTCATCTTAAAGTGGCCCTATACACCTTATATGACTGATATAATGATCCTGGCAAACAGTAAATCTACAAAATCAAACATAAAGATAGCTGGCAATCTCACCAATCTCATTGTGTGATATGGCGCCAAGCCAACATGTAATCTGTAACACAAATCATACAACCTGGGCCTGTTGACTCTTTCCTTTCTGGAGAATGGCAGCTTTACATCTGGACTCTAACCTTTTCATGTGCTGTTTGTTTCAGGGAACACCAATCCTAAGAGGGTGCCGGATATACCGGAGATGCGCAAAACAAGGGCACAGCTCATAGAGAGAATAAAGGAACTAGAGCACAAGGTGAAGATTGAGGAAGAGAAGCAAAGCAAGTTGAACAAAATTAAGGAGAAACTGGAGGCAGAGAGGAAACGCTCGGAGGATGGCAGAAACTCATCTACTGCAGGTAAACGCTGGGGAATTTTCAGCGTTTTCAAGCGCATGTAGAGAGATAGAGAAGACGACACCAACTCATTCTCTCCCCACACCGTGCTCCTCCTCCTCCTCCTCCCTTCTGATTTGGACTGACTGTAGCCTCCTCAAACTCCTGCCTCCCCAGAAGAACCTGCAGTTCCTCTAGCCTGCCCAGAACAAGGCTCTACTAAGACCTTCTCAATCTCTTCCCACCGCGTGCTTCTCCTCCTCCCCTGTTGACAAAAGCCTGAAAAAGGACTCTTGCAACTGCAAATATTTCAGCCCCTTTGCTCCGAATTCTCCTCAGAGATAAAGTAAAAATGTTCCCTGACTACCTCAGTGACCACTGCCAGAGACAAAAAGTAATCTGGTCGTTCTAACTCTTCTCTATTTCTGATGTCAAACCAACTCATTCTCTCCCCACACCGAGCTCCTCCTCCTCCCCTCTGATTTGGATTGACTGTAGCCTCCTCAAACTCCTGCCTCCCAAGAAGAACCTGCAGTTCCTCTAGCCCGCCCAAAACCAAGCTCTACTGTGACCTTCTCATTCTCTTCCCACACCGTGCTTCTCCTCCTCCCCTGTTGACAAAAGCCTGAAAAAGGACTCTTGCAACTGCAAATATTTCAGCCCCTTTGCTCCGAATTCTCCTCAGAGATAAAGTAAAAATGTTCCCTGACTACCTCAGTGACCACTGCCAGAGACAAAAAGTAATCTGGTCGTTCTAACTCTTCTCTATTTCTGATGTCAAACCAACTCATTCTCTCCCCACACCGAGCTCCTCCTCCTCCCCTCTGATTTGGATTGACTGTAGCCTCCTCAAACTCCTGCCTCCCCAGAAGAACCTGCAGTTCCTCTAGCCCGCCCAAAACCAAGCTCTACTGTGACCTTCTCATTCTCTTCCCACACCGTGCTTCTCCTCCTCCCCTGTTGACAAAAGCCTGAAAAAGGACTCTTGTTCCTCAGGCACTAACTGTCTGTGGCCTCCTTGCAACTTTAAATACTGCAGCCCCTGTGCTCTAATTCTCCTCAGAGAAAAAGTACAATGTTCCCTGACTACCTCAGTGACCACAAAAAAAGTAATCTGGTCCTTGTGACTCTTCTCTATATCTGATGTCAAATGTATTCTGCTCTGCTAAAACCAGTGTGTGAAAGGCGCTGCCTCCTACTGCTCCTACTAAAAGCCTTCTGTGTCGTAAATAAAACTGTTTCATTGCACTGATTTGTATAGACATTTAATCAATATTTTCATTTAATCCTGAGAGCTGAGAAATTACCTGAGATCTTAATGTAAATACAAGGTGTATTAAAATGTCTGCATAGCAGTGTGGGCGTAGTTACTCAAAGAAAGTAATGCATTACACACTACTAGTTACTTTAAAAAAAGTAATGCTGAAAGTAATTAGTTACACTTCTAGTTACATTACTTTTGAATTACTCTTTAACATCACCAGAGATGCACCATAAATCAAATGAAAAATAACAATATAAAGTTAAACCTCATGTTTGCCCAGATAAGCACACATCCTTAATCTAATAAGGACAACACTGTACACAATACCCAGGGCCCCTCCCTCTACGCAGAACACGCGCAGTGCGTAGGGCCTCATATAGTGCTGGGGCCCTCATCTTATGCGCCAATGCGGCGCAATTATATGGGCCACATTTTCCCCGCCGTGAGGCCGGAGGTCCGAGGGTTTGAGAGTATCATCTGATACCGTCCCACGCATTGCTGCAAATTGTTATGTTCAGTTTTTATACCAATTGTACTCTAGCCAATCAGGTTCATGATAACATTTCTCGTTGGGCCCCAATTTGTTTGAACTTCAGCCATGTTTTCTTTAGCTCGTTTCCATCATAACACTGGTCCAGGTAGCTTGCAGAAGTTTTTCCTGTCTGAGTGATGGCGGCAGTATTTCCTGCTCAATATGTTTCGGAAAGACAGCAATTCCACCGTGGATTCCACGATGTTTGCTGCGACTGTTTATATCTGCTATGAGACTCTTACATTTATGCTACTTCCCTTAATCCATGAAGTCGCGAGTGTTGCGCAAGCGAAAAGGGCCGTTTGATTTGTTTTTCTGTCTGTTATGCGGATAGTCGAAGACCTTAAAAGTAACGCAAGTAATGAGATGATTTCACGGGTAGTACTTTAGATATGTATTACTGCTAAACCAACAGTAACGTGTTACAGACAAATGTAATCTGATTACTGTAACGAGCATTGTTACTCCCAACACTGCTAATTAGTATGTAAAAAATGTAACAATACAAATACAATTATAATCTTTTCAGTATTTGGAGAATCTATGCCAGATGGTGGCTAAACATCTCACTAATGTTCTTTTTTATTGAATGAGTCCCCTATCTTTACACCTCTGCTGCTGGGATGTTGAAGAATAATAACACTCTCAGTAAACAAGAGCCTGTGCAGTAACAAATTGAGTTATAGTAGTAATTCAACTTTTTTTGCATTATTTTATTTTTATTTTTACTTAATGAGTAGGGGCTTTATTACATTACCTTCAAGATTTCAATATAACACCAAAAATGAACTTGCTCCTAAAGTAATTTTACAAAGATGGGGAGTGGAACTGAAACATCCTGCTGAGACCAACTGTCAACATCTCGTTCACTTCATCAGGCTGATTATATTCCAAAACACTGATGGACTAGTGCAGCGGTTCTCAAACTGTGGTCCGCGGACCACTGGTGGTCCGCGAGGGTACTGCAGGTGGTCCGTGGAAAAAAGCTAAATAAAATCCACTTTTTATTATCAAGGATTTTCGGGGACCCGAAGACACATTATGAGTTGTATACACTGTTGGAAAGAGGAGATTCCTAGCTTTCTAATGATATCAGACAGTGGGGTAGTGGTCGTTGGGCTCATCGGACATTTATGAGAGAAAATCTCTAATGTCCGAGTGCAAGTGAATGCACCACAAGACACGAGCCTTGTAACCCCTCCCCCGGCCCTGGCGCGAGCGTGGAAATATGATTGGCGAACAATATTGTGGCTTTCCAAGTTAACATTGATTGATATGACTGCGATTAAATCAGCATATACTTCTGCCAGGGGATGCCACCCCTCAAAATCTCCTGCCACCCTCTTGCCACCCCATGAATATTTTTCTAGATCCACCGCTGAGTAGGCTATATTTTTCGTTTCGTTTATTTAATAAGTTAATTTGTTTTTTGTTTGTTTTGAGATTTAAATAGATTTTGAAAGTGGAGATAGAGAGAGAGAGAGAGAAACAGCGCTGTCTGCTTAGTTGCAATACTGTAGCTCAAGCCTTTATGCAACTTAGGCCTATACATTGTTTATGTTACTTATATGCCTGTGTCCATGGTTTTGTGTGTGTGTGTGTGTGTGTGTGTGTGTGTGTGTGTGTGTGTGTGTGTGTGTGTGTGTGTGTGTGTGTGTGTGTGTTGAGCGCAGCGCCGTCTGCTTTTTGCAGTACAGTAACTAAAGTAGGAGCATACCGGTAGTTATTTGTAGACCTGTCTGCCCGTTTTGTGAGTGCACTGCGCGCGTGCGCACTTGTGGCATTGTTTGTGATGACCTAATTAAAATACCGTCCGCCGTCGAGACACATACACAACGCAGACAGACACCGGTCACAAAAGTATCAAGTAGGCTTCAATTTACTTTTGATTGTCTATAATTAACTATAAAAAAATATCGGCGTTTTAACACTACGTTTATATATGTACTTATTTTTACGGTTTGCATATGAGGTGGTCCGCGAAAATCCTTGACAATAAATAGTGGTCCGCATAAACAAAAAGTTTGAGAACCCCTGGACTAGAGGACTGATTTTAGAGTCTTCTTATATATACGTCCAAATATCAGCATCAGACAGAGAATAAGATTCATGGAAATGCTCTCTCTTGAATCTGCCTGAGGACAATCCTGATCCAAAGGTGGGTGAACATTCATTATGATAAAATCTAAGGACATATCAGGGAGCTTCTCCAGGAACCTGTTTACCAACTGACTGAATTAGTCAAATCTCTCTCCACATTGCAGTTGAGAACAACCTCTTAAAAACGATTTAAGAGTGTCTGCATCTAGATGATCAGATTACATTTGAATGTAGTGTTTTCATTTGGTTTTGTTTTAACTGAACATGAATCTATTTATTTTTGTAGTGTGTATCAGCTGTCTTTGAGGCCTCAGGAAACAGGATTCATGTAGTCAAAGTCCCGTCACTGTTACTGTATTTTGTGAATTAATCCTGCTGTCTGTAAACTTACTTTTAGGGAGATAGTAATGGAAAGATTAAGTAGAATTAAAATCCTGAATTATTGAAACATTCCAGACATTATGGATGATGCTGGAGGGCATTTTTATTAATTCATATTGTGATATATAAAGTATGTATTAAAGGGGACCTATCATGCAAAATGCACATTTCGATGTCTTTTATACATAAATATGTGTGCCCGGTGTGTCAAGGATCTCACAAAGTGTCAGAAAACAATTCCAGTTAGAGAAGTTTCCCTACTTTACACAGAGCTGACACTTGACCTCTTCTTACATGGAGCTATAAATAAGGAGACGAGGCCTACAGGTGCATCCTGGGACGGAAGAGAGGGAGGAGTAGAGAGGTGATGATTGACTGACGGAGGAGGAAAACCCACTTTCAGTTTCTCTTTTGTTCAGATGTCTTCTAAGATCTTAACCGGTGCAAGCAGCTTAAAAACAGCGACCGTAATGTTAATCTCTGTCTTCTGCTTTCATTACAAATAAACTTCTATTAACAATTGTGCATTCTGAATTTTACTAAACATATTTTGATTAATAAACATTTGGAAAGACAGTTCTTTAATCTCAACTCCAATAAAGGTTTTAAGATTTCATTGAAAGGTATGAATAAATACAAACACTTTTTTTTGTTCTCAGATATTTTTTTTATTTGTATTTTTAATAAATGTTGCAAAAAAGAAATGCGCCATTTGCAAAGCTGATACAACACTTCCCTGTTACTGTCAACATTTGTATCACAAGCCTGCAGACACATGTTCTCTCACATGTAAAGCTGGTAATGACCAAGCAGCACACACAATAAAGCAGCAGACAGTAAATGGTCATTGTGCTCCTCTACTACTGTTCAGCGGGACACTCGGACTTCTTGATGTTTTGCTCTGAAGTCTGGGAGCCCTGAGTCACTTTACATGTGTAAACCTTATCCATGTTCCAGTCTGACGTCTGGACGGACAGATAGCTGCTGATTTTAAAAGTCTTGTCGGGTTGCTGAACAGCGGTGCTGCTAGAGATCCCACTGCTCACTGGACTCCCAGCAGACAACCAGCTCACATCTGCAAAAGGCACAGACTGACTGGACAGACACAGCAGAGAGGCTTTGTTGGCCTGGAGCTCAGCACTGGACGGAGGGAAGACTGTGAGGACAGGAGGAGGGAGGCTGGAGCCTGAAAACACATGGAGAGCTTCCATCAAATACTAATCAAATCATTTATACAAAGCAAGACAGAAACAGAATCATTTAGTATACGAGTTTATATTATTATAATCCATCTGAAAAAGTAAAGCATTTTAAATTAGCAAAAGAGAAACATAGAAGTCATTAACTTATATGAGCACTGTTCCTTTTAAAAACAAATCTATCAAACACAAACCAATACGTTTTTTCATTTTTTCAGGATTATTTTAATCAATTCATAAAGTCACTTTATATGACTTATCCCATTTTAAAATGTGTAATATACTAATTTAAGTCAGTGTTCGATGTGAAGGTGTATCAGTAGTAACTGATTTTATTGTGTATATATAACCACCAAAGAGAGAGAAAATTCTAATATAGCCACAAAAATATTTGGGGATATTTAAATGTATTCCTAAACTTAAGACTAATAGTAATTAAACATTATAAACACACACTTTTAGTATTGATATCACAATAAAAATAAAAGAAGTCTTCAAATGAAACACAGTTTTAAGATGTTAAAATTCCCTCAACCATCAAAATGTGTTGAAAATATTTTAAACATTGTGAGCATTTCAGATTGTTAGCTTCAAACACAGCTTGGCATGAAGATCTAAAAACTAATCTGCTTTTTAATGATAAACATGATTAATTTTTTAAACACTTACCAACGCATACATTGGTTGATGTTTCTAAATACAGAAACTTAAAATATATCCTGTTCTAAGATGAGTTAGAAAGTACTTACTTGTCACAATCAGCTTGGTGCCTTGTCCGAATACCACAGTGATTCAGTTTGTATACATGGCTGTACAAAAACCTCCTGACTCTCACTGATGAGGGGAGTGGAACTGAAACATCCTGCTGAGAGCAACTTTCACTGTCAACATCTCCTTCACTTCATCAGGCTGATTATATTCCAAAGCTCTGCTGGACTTGAGGACTGCTTTCATTCAAAGACAAACTACATTGTGTTTTTGATGTGAAACTTTTTTATAATTACAGGAGCAATTTTTTAATTTATTTGTTATGTTTTAAGCAGACGGTGTTTGGCCATCTGTTGATGTCCTCTGCATGAGTATTATTAACTTCCACCAGATGGAGTTTCTGATTTAATCTACATTTTAATTCATCGTCTAATAATCTTATCAACGACACCATCAATGTATAAGTTCATATTTTTCTTCGCTTTAAAGTTTATTTGTGAACGTAACAGCGTGGACAATGTTTGTATCTTCAAATGTTTCAATGTTAATCCCTACAAACAAAAATGTTACCTAATTATACAAACTGATTTAAAATAAATTGAGTTTATTGATTGTCTGCATCTAGATTTCCTGATGTGAATGTAGTGATGTTACTTTTTCAATATTGTATGTCAGGTTTCTTCAGGGCCTCAGGAAACAGGACTCATTGAAGTCCCGTCACTGTTACTGTGTCTTGTGTATTAAACCCAGTTTCTGTACATTTTCTATTAGTATAAGATATTATTTGGCAAGATAAAGTGGCTTTAAAAGCCTGAATTATTTTCAGGTATTATGGATGATTCTGGATGGCATATTTATTTATTCATATTTTCATTATTAAAGCATTTATTAAAGGTATGGATACATTTATAAATTATTGTTAAAATGAATCCAGTAAAATCCTTTAAATGTTTTAAACAGGTTATTTCACATGGTGTGGGACACTGAGTTGTTGGATGGCTCTGTTATCAGATGTGTCAGAGACTGAAAAAGCAGAAGTTCTTGTGAGGAGGTTATTGTCACGGTGTAAATCACTGTGATACGGACTCTTTAGCAGAGTCATCCCATGTGTTACAGTGATAGACTGCTGAGTCTCCCTCCTCCACATTGCTGATAATCAAACGATAATCTGATGTAGACTGATGAGTAGATGTAACTTTGGAGAGGAGAAGCCAGAGCCATAGGTTGGAGAGCTATCGCTGTGATAAAATTTAAAACAAACTGAGGGACTCCTCCAGGAATCTGTTTATACCAGCGAGCAGCACGGACAGTAACAGTCCCCAGGTTACAGTCTATGGAGGCTGTCTCTCCTTTCCTCACCGTCACTACAGGCTTCTGTGTCACCACCGTCACACCACTCACACCTGGGAACAACAAGAGGACATGGATCAAGAGAAACACACAGACTGATGAATCCAACATGAGGTCAGAGCTGCAGTCACTCAGCCTCCTTACATGTTAGAGCAGTGATGAGAGTGCAGAGGGTCCCCAGCATGGTGTCAGTGTGTGAGGAGGGCCTTGGAACTAAGAAAGTGAGCTCACTGCTGACAGAGGAGAGGGTTTGGAGGATGAGGAGAGGAGGAGCTGGAGGAGCCATTTAATACTTGAAAACTGAAACTGAGAGTGGCTGACAGGAGGAGGAGCTTTGGGCCAATCTGCATAGTTTTCACTATTGATTTATCACTTATCTTTTGTGGAGGGGAAATAGTTTAATTCATTCATTGTATAGGATATAAAACTAACCTCACCCCACATTTAGAAGTAAACTGTGAATGACCAAATGTTAACAATGAAACTATCAATGTATTTCAGTTAGAGAAGTTTCACTACTTTACACAGAGCTGACACTTGACCTCTTCATTTGCATGGAGCTATAAATAAGGAGACGAGGCCTACAGGTGCATCCTGGGAAGGAAGAGAGGGAGTATGAAAACTCACTTTCAGTTGCTCAATTTCAGATTTATTTTAGGATCGTAACTATTTCAAGCAGCTAAAAACAACACATGTAATGTTCGTCTCTCTGTTTTGATTCCATTAAATCATTATTTATAGTAAAAATTCTGATGCCTGAATTTTAATGAACATATTTAATTAATAAATATGAGGGAAAACAGGTCTGTAATAAAAAACACAGGTTTCATGGAAATGTATGAATTAATAAGAAAAAAAATGGTATTATGTGAACATTTCAGACAGTATGGTTGATGCTGCATATTTATTTATTCATGTTTTCACTATTAAATGTATTAAAGTTATGGATACATTTCAGCAATTATTGTAAAAAAATCATTTAGGAGCTTTTAAACCAATTATTCTTAACATGCGGAGCTCAGAAATGGAAGCAGGAAACCTCACGTTGGAACTCTAAAGGTCAGGAAAAATCTGTGGTCAATTTCGGTTTTCCTCAATTTGTGAATCCTAAATAAAGTATTGTTTAAAAAAAAAAACACTCAAATTAATATTCTGTTTGGAAAGATCAGGATGAATATTATCTCCTCCTCTACATTTCTGTCTTCAGCAGGACACATCAATAGCAAGACTTGCTCCAATTTGACCCAGGTACTGGACAACTGGAAATATGCCATTTTAACCCAAGTGAAAGATCTGCTGATCAATGACCAGTGTTGGGCAAGTTACTTCCAAAATGTAATATATTACATATTACTTATTACTCTCTTTTTAAAGTAATAAGTTACATTACAATATTACTGTCTCTGAAATGTAATGAGTTACACTACTTTTTAGTTACTTTTTAGTTACTTTCACCAAAATAACCGCAAAAGAATGGCTAGGTATTTTAAATGCTAACATGTAGTTTAGTGCAGCTCATTATACATCCAGTGAAGGGCAATGTGGTATAGCATAACAACTGTGTAGGCCATTAAGGCTACTAACAACTTTTATTACACGGCTTAGTTAAATACTCGATTCTGATTGTAAATTCTTAACATGTGACACGTTGTTAATACAGTACAGACCACTGTCAAGGACTATAATGAAGGTTGCTAAGGAGGATCAAGAAAGAGAAAGGAAAAGAGGTTAAAAGACGGAGCGCTGGACGTCAGATAAATCACCAGAAGAAGGCAGAGAGGAAGTAAACAATAACAGGAACACGGAATGGGCTCTGTATTTTGTTTAGTATATGGCCATGTACTGTACAGGCCCGGTTCCAGAACAAAATGACTTGGGGTGCATCTGAGATTACAGGGTGCAGCACTAGTAGGTTTACATGAGCAATAGTGGCCGGCAACAGCAATGAAAAATAGCATTGATGTTATGGTCCCCAATGAACAGATTATGGCATTTGTTATGTTTTGAAACCAAGCAAGTGAGAACATTTCAAGTGTGTTAAAAGTGCAATCCTGAAATATTTCATATAGTCCAAAGTGGACTATGGCAAGGAAAAGCACAAAAGCTTCAAAACTGTACTGATAAAACAAAAGAGAACATATTGTAAATCAAGGCAAATATTATTTGAACCAGCTCATGGTTTGAAATGGCAAACATTGAAAAGCAAAAGTATTATTAAAACCATGTACTACATCATCACCTTGGTCATCATATACTCTGGGAAGAGAATATTTACTGTGCTTGAAAATGGTATCACATCATCATGTGTTGACTTTGTGACCTGGAGAACATTTCAGCTGCAACATTAGCTTGTTGATAAGCTTGGGATATGAGATCTTTTTGTAGCCATTCGTGGTGAAGGCATCTGTGCTATTGTATGCATTATTTTTTGACCCAACATTTCTACAGGCATGGCAGAATATGGCACTATTTTCACATGAATATTCTAGCCATTGTCTATTTTTATACCACGAGCTGCAAAATGACCGCCTTACCCCACTGTGCAGGCGGGTACTTGTTTAGATATACCTGGGCAGGCTCTGTTTTGCCGTGGTATCCTGGCACCTGCGGGCCGCAGAGGGGCGGCGTAGTTTCGGGTGACGAAGACTGCTGCTCCGGGGCGAGGGCGGCGAGTCAGGCGGGCGTAAGCTAGTGTCCACAACAGAGGGTAACGTGATGTCCCCATCTGACCTGTTGCTATTGTCTGCAGTAGATGCAGTGTTGCTGGCGTTTAGTGATGGTTGCTTTAACCATTTTCGTATAAATGATTATCCATCTGTGTCACTGCTGTGGAAGCACTTTGGAAATGATGCACGCGCAGCGGAGCAGGTCATGCGCACCTGACACAATTTGTTTTTTTTATTTTTCGCTCCGTTCTCTTTTTTGAATAGAGGGTGCATAACATTCAACTGGGGTGCAATGCATATGCACCCCCGAAGATCCCGACGCGAAGCCTGAAGAGTAAACACCAGGTTTACTAATCTACCCGCACAATTTTACTCTGGTGTCGGAATGTCTCGCTATTAGTACATTCTTAAAAAACAAAACACCATTTAATTTCGGGTTAAAATGTGTTGTAACTGCGTTACTGAGCATTGTAACGGGTAATATATTACCCAAATTTCATTAGTAATGCGTTACATTACTTCGTTACAGCAAAAAGTAATATATTACTGTAACTCCGTTACTTTTGTAACGCGTTACACCCAACACTGTCAATGACCACGCTTCAGTCCTGCCTGAATACAACAGGTGGGACACAACGGCTTCTCACTTGAAATTGTATTGCTGGTATGCACAAACAAGATCAAGAAGAGAACATGTTGAGTAAGAGTGAGAATAACCACAGTCAGTGATGTCAGTGTGCTTTTAATGGTTTGCAATTGTGGGTAATAATAAATTATATAACTTGCTTTGCTCTGCGCATGACAACTGAACTATCAGAGCAAGTAAGTGATTCCATCCACACAAAGCCAACTCAACTTTGTAAATGACCTCCCTATGGAGAATGTGCCAATGGGAAATGTTTCAGCTGAAAATGTTCTGTGTATTGTGTAATATTGTGTTCTGATAAGTTCAGTGTTTTGGCTCTGGGACATGATACTAACAACTAGTAATGGACATTCCTGATCAACCATATCAGATGCAGTGCTTACTGCACGTGTCCTTTCCTAAACTATATTTTCAGATTCTTTAAAAGGGACTTCCGTTCTTTATGTCTGCTATCCTGATGTTTCTGCATGTGGTGGGGCTGCTCCTGCTTAACAACATGTTGTGACTTTATGTTCATGAGCTCTTGTCTTGGTTATGTATTGCAAGTAAACAATGTTCCTATTTCATGTCAGCTCAAAACATTGCCAAAGCTCATTCAAATAATGAAATCATTTGCTCTCTTGTACTTTCCTGAATGTCTCTACATGTGTCCAGGATCCAGCCTCTGTCCGAGGCCCTGGGAGACCTCTACAGGCAGTTCAACTCTCTGAAAGACGAGCTGGGTACACTCACCTCAAAGTTTGACAGTGTGGAGGGTTTTGTGGAAGAACTCAAGCAGGGCAGGTTTGCTCTGCCTCAGCGTCCCGTACAGAGGGTTCCCCCCGGTGTCGGACTGATATCTCCACTGCGAGCACAGAGGAGGCCTCCTCACAGGGGGACGGTCCAGGAGCCCACCCTTGTCAGAGCGACAAAGAAGAGGGCCACAGAGACCTTAGACCCTTCAGTGTGGATGTTTCACAAGAATTCATATATTTTATATATTCTTCACATAAGGAGATGATACGTTTGTATAATATAAAGTCTTGCTCTTGTGATGTATGTGCAGAAAAAAGATTTTTAAATTAATTAAATGTATGACCTTTCCCGACAAAGTAACTTTTAACCACAAGATGGAAGCATTCCCTCACATTATATTAGCTGTCATTATTGTATTAATAACTGGACATAAAGAACATGATGCCTAGAAATGTAGTCTAAAGTTGTGATATAATACTGTATAATCGCGTACGAATAATTATTTGATTATGATTGTTTGTATTTACCCACATTATTATTAAAAATAGATTAATTTTCAACATGTATTGACTTGACTTGATACATCGTAAAAGGACATAAAGGACTTATTTAGCGTTTACATTTTCCTCTTTGACTTTAGTTGTATAAAGCATTGTGTCATGTATTCACACTCTCAGTCCAGTGTTGTGGAAGTTGCCATGCAAGATGCCATCCCAACCTCTGGAAATCATTTGTTCTTTATCAGTTTTAAGGCCACATGTTGCGCTGAAGACATGTGTGCCGGGGTCGTGTCAGCTGTAGCCAATATAAAGTTCCTGAAAGTCAGGCCATATGGCTTTGATCTGTTTTCCTCTCTGCCTGTTTATCCTACCTATTCTAAAATGAGTTCTAAATGGACCAAAGTATCATCAAGATTCAAGGTTATTTCTGACAAGATGATGACCTTTGAAGAGCAAAACAGTTCCTCTGTTCATCGTTACTTTGAACTTCTCTTTTCAAAGGCAATGTTGAAAATATTAAGTTCAGGTATTTTTTACATCATTTAGATTTGTCTTTTATTTTGGATGCTGCAAGAATGTACAGATGAAAACTGAGAGCTAATTACAATCCATTATGAAGATTTCATAACAAAACCTCTAGTTTTAGCCAGACTGTTTTATTTTTAATTAAAAAGGTAACTTAATGCAAAACTTTACAGATCTGATAAAATCAGCTACTGAGTTTTCATGCTCCGTCAGTCAAGCATCACCTCTCTGCTCCTCCCTCTCTTCCGTCCCAGGATGCACCTGTAGGCCTCGTCTCCTTATTTATAGCTCCATGTAAATGAAGAGGTCAAGAGTCAGCTCTGTGTAAAGTAATGAAACTTCTCTAACTGAAATACATTGATAGTTTCATTGGTAACATTTGGTTATTCACAGTTTACTTCTAAATGTGCAGTCAGTTTAGTTTAAGATCCTGTAGCAGATGTATGTTGTTGACTCATTATATAAACGTTTAAAATAATGCATAGAACTTTAACGTATAAATCCCATCTTTATTAACCAATTAAAGACATGTATTAAAACTGTTATTTTTGTAGATTTCGTTAATGTGTGCATATCCCAACATTTGGCCTAAGCTACATTATTGTACTTCGAGATTTCAATATTAATACAATGAATGAATTAAACTATTTTCCTTCCACAAAAGATAAGTGATAAATCAATAGTGAAAACTATACAGATTGGCCCAAAGCTCCTCCTCCTGTCAGCCACTCTCAGTTTCAGTGTTCAAGTATTAAATGGCTCCTCCAGCTCCTCCTCTCCTCATCCTCCAAACCCTCTCCTCTGTCAGCAGTGAGCTCACTTTCTTAGTTCCAAGGCCCTCCTCACACACTGACACCATGCTGGGGACCCTCTGCACTCTCATCACTGCTCTAACATGTAAGGAGGCTGAGTGACTGCAGCTCTGACCTCATGTTGGATTCATCAGTCTGTGTGTTTCTCTTGACTCCATGTCCTCTTGTTGTTTCCAGGTGTGAGTGGTGTGACGGTGGTGACACAGAAGCCTGTAGTGACGGTGAGGAAAGGAGAGACAGCCTCCATGGACTGTAACCTGGGGACTGTTACTGGCAGTGCTGCTCGCTGGTATAAACAGATTCCTGGAGGAGTCCCTCAGTTTGTTTTATATTTTCTTCACAGCGATAGATCTCCAGTCTATGGCTCTGGCTTCTCCTCTCCAAAGTTCACATCTACTCATCAGTCTACATCAGATTATCGTTTGATCATCAGCAATGCGGAGGAAGGAGACTCAGCAGTCTATCACTGTAAGACATGGGATGGCTCTGTGAATGAATGGGTATCACAGTGATTTACACCGTGACAAAAACCTCCTCACAAGAACTTCTGCTTTTTCAGTCTCTGACACATCTGATAACAGAGCCATCCAACAACTCAGTGTCTCACACCATGTGCAATAACCTGTTTGAAACATTTAAAGGATTTTACCAGATTCATTTTAACAATAATTTATAAATATGTCCATACCTTTAATAAATGCTATAATAATGAAAATATGAATACATAAATATGCCATCCAGCATCTTCCATAATACATGAAAATAATTCAGGCTTTTAATGCTGCTTTATCTTGCCAAATAATATCTTATAATTATAGAAAATGTACATAATCTGGGTTTAAAACACAAGATACAGTAACAGTGACGGGACTTCAATGATTCCTGTTTCCTGAGGCCCTGAAGAAACCTGACATACAATATTGAAAACATAAAAACATCCCATTCACATCAGGTCATCTAGATGCAGACAATCAATAAACTCAATATATTTTCAATCAGTTGGTATAATTAGGGAAGATGTTTGTTTGTAGGGATTAACATTGAAACATTTGAAGATACAATCTTTTTCCATTCTGTTACGTTCAGATGGAAGTGAAGATAAATATGAACTGATACATTGATGATATGGTTGATACGATTATTTGACGATGACTTAAAATGGAGATTAAATCCCAATCTCTATCAGGCGGAAGTTAATAATACTCATGCAGAGGACATCAAAAGAGGTCCAAACCCCATCTGCTTGAAAACATAAAAAATAAATGAGGAAATTGCTCCTGTAATTATAAAAATGTTTCACATCAAAAACATAATGTAGTTTGTGTGTGAATGAAAGCAGTCCTCAAGTCCAGCAGAGCTTTGGAATATAATCAGCCTGATGAAGTGAAGGAGATGTTGACAGTGAAAGTTGCTCTCAGCAGGATGTTTCAGTTCCACTCCCCTCATCAGTGAGAGTCAGGAGGTTTTTGTACAGCCATGTATACAAACTGAATCACTGTGGTATTCGGACAAGGCACCAAGCTGATTGTGACAAGTAAGTACTTTCTAACTCATCTTAGAACAGGATACATTTGATGTTTCTCTTATGGATGAAGAGCAATAATCATCGTTTATGTTGCTCAATGTTTTAAACCTTAAGCATGTTTTTCATTAAATAACAGACTGGTTTTTAGATCTTCATGCCTAGCTGTGTGTTTGAAGCTAATGAAATGCTCACAATGTTTTACATATTTTCTACAAACATTTTAAAACATTTTGATGGTTGATGAAATGTTACCAGATTTGAACAGTTTTAACATTTATAAATTATGAATTATGAAGGCTCAATAGATGTGCATTGTAAAGTCAATACTGAATGTCTGTTCTTAGTCTGAAGTTTAAGGGTCATTTGAAAAATATTGTGGCTGTATGGGAATGTAATTATTCTCTCTTTGGTGGTTAGATATATTTAAAAAAAAGCAGAGCTACTACTGATACACCATAATATTTAACAATGACTTAAATTAGTATTTTACAAATGTAAATACAGGATAAGATATATAAAAGGACTTTATGAATTTATTAAAATGATTCTGAATAAATGAAAACAAATGATTGGGTTGTGTTTGATAGATTTGTTTAAAAAGGAACCGTACTCATATAAGTTAATGACTTCTATGTTTCTCTTTTGCCAATTTAACATGTATACTTTTTCAGATGGATTGTTATAATATAAACTCATATACTAAATGATTCTGTTTCTGTCATGCTTTGTATAAATGATTTGATTAGTATTTGATGGAAGCTCTCCATGTGTTTTCAGGCTCCAGCCTCCCTCCTCCTGTCCTCACAGTCTTCCCTCCGTCCAGTGCTGAGCTCCAGGCCAACAAAGCCTCTCTGCTGTGTCTGTCCAGTCAGTCTGTGCCTTTTGCAGATGTGAGCTGGTTGTCTGCTGGGAGTCCAGTGAGCAGTGGGATCTCTAGCAGCACCGCTGTTCAGCAACCCGACAAGACTTTTCAAATCAGCAGCTATCTGTCCGTCCAGACGTCAGACTGGAACATGGATAAGGTTTACACATGTAAAGTGACTCAGGGCTCCCAGACTTCAGAGCAAAACATCAAGAAGTCCGAGTGTCCCGCTGAACAGTAGTAGAGGAGCACAATGACCATTTACTGTCTGCTGCTTTATTGTGTGTGCTGTTTGGTCATTACCAGCTTTACATGTGAGAGAACATGTGTCTGCAGGCTTGTGTTAAAGTTGTGACAGTTACGTGGAGGTGTTGTATCAGCTTTGCTAATGATTTAAATGTTTTTCAACATATTCAATTAAAACGCATTTCATAAAAACATTCTATTGCTTCTGTAGTTTTTTGTTAGTGATCATGGCAGTCGAGAATATCTCATATATATATATATATATATATATCTATACATATATATCTCACTTTAAGTTAAATCTTTGTGAAGAAAATGTGCTTAAAATTCTTTCATATGGTATAAACTTATTTAAGAATATGATTTTAAGTGTGATAAAGGATAAAATAGATAAAAACGTAACCAATATGTATTTTTATGATATTCAAATCAGATACAATCAGCAACTGAAAGTGAGTTTTCATCCTCTGTCAGTCAAGCATCAACTCTCTACTCCTCCGGTCCTTCCTTCCCAGGATGCACCTGCAGCCCTCCTCTTCTTTTCAATAGCTTTATGTAAATGAAGAGTTCAAGTAACAGCTTTCTGTAAAATAACAGTAAACTGTCAGTGACTGGAAACACAGACATTTGACCTTCTATGTGAATTATATACGTCTGCAGAGTATTCATTTATATCCTTCATGGATTTCTACTGTTTAATACTTAACAAAGAGATGAAAATGATCTTTTCACTAAGTTAATTCAATTAAAGAAATACCCCAGAAAGAGACTCAGTGTCTGTTGTAATTCTACACTTTAGTTATATCAAGTTAGATTGTCTCATTCATTCAAAGAGCTTTTGGATTTTGAACTCAGCTTTTCTAGTTTGAGAAGGTTAAACTTACATCATGTATTCATTTTCTTCACAACTTGAACATTTTGTCACATGGACTCAACTTGCCTTAGTAAGTTATCAGTTGAAAAATTAAAGAAAATAAAAAGGCGGGAGGTTAGAGAGCTACAGAAAAAAAGATCCGCTTCCGCATTTGAGTTTTAAAAAAACCTCGTCTTTAAACTGAATGCTAGGTTGAAGAGTGGATATGATCAACTTGTTATATCCTGAAGATATGTCATGTTTTAATTCGGACTAGAGTAAAGACACATTTTGATCTAAATTAGAGGATTACTTCTACATATCTTTGATTTCAGCTGCACTGTAAGGGTTACCAAACTAGGCTGTGATACCATAATGCTATATGATAATGCTCTCTATCATTGTGTCGTAAAATAAAAGCATAAACTTCGATAAGACTTCGCTAAGACTTTCGTCTGCGCAAAAAATATATATCCGCCACAACTGCCACCACAAGAACGGCATGTAGATGGGCACACACTCGCTGGCCCAGGGGACCCCCTGAATCTAGAAGGTATCGATCAGGAAGCGAATGATGAGGATGACGACAGCGAGGGGGGACATGAACAGACCTGAAGACTCAGACAGGAGGACAAAGAGAGACAAAGAAATGACAGCTGTAAATCGTGAGGGTTCAAATTCAATTATTGGACTTTTCAGTCACAATTACTGTTACAACACTTATGCTACTGTTACAACTAGCAAGCTTTAAATGAACATGTCAATAGAGACAGGTATGACTTGTAAATATAAGTAAAATAACTTCTATTTCTATTCCTGCCAAAAATATTATTATATATATATCAATAATCGCACCAACAGTTGTCTCCTTCTCACCAAGCTGCCTTCTGATGGTCTTGTAGCCAATCCCAGCCTTTTGCAGGTCTACTATCATGTCCCTGAGGTCCTCAGACAGCTCTTTAGTCTTGCCCATGGTGGAGAGGTTGGAATCTTATTGATTGATTATGTGGAAAGTTCAATCAGAGTGAGGAGTGGTTTATCTTGATCCTGGATTCGGAGGGACAGGAGGTGATGAAAGGTGTGGAGGAGGGCTGCGTCGAGTCACCTGAAATGACAGCTGTCAGGAGGGGAGAGAGCAGATTTAAAGGTTTAGCAAAGCGCTAGGATAGGCTTGTGGGAATAGAGGCGAAGTGATAGGTTTAGCTGGGGAGTGAAGCCGCCGATCACTGATTGAGAGGAGAGAGAGTAGTAAAATGGGAATATGTGAATGAATGATTCTTTCTGGTTGAACTTGCGCTAAGCTTCATGTGTCTTTTATACAGGTAACAAAGTCTATATTATGAGTGCTTTCCTAAAGGAAATGGACTTTTGTAACCGGTCTGTGGGAGCCAGAATTTGTTGTAATGGGATCAAATACTTATTTCAAGCAATAAAATGCAAGTTCATTTATATCTCTTATATGTTGTACATTCCTGGATATTCTTTTTGATATTTTTGTCTCTCATTATTAAAATAAACCGAAAAAAATTCATAAAATAAAATTATAGACTGTTAATTTCTTTAAGTGGGTAAACTTAGAAAATCAGCAAGGGGTCAAATAATTATTTCCTTCACTATTTTTATAAATATACCCCCATTTATACAGTATACAATCATTAAGTTGCAGCCCATTATTTAATTGAAACATTTATCTACTTGGGTACATTCATTCCTTGAAAAATGCATCACATTTAAAGAGATGGAATGTAAACTCTCAAACTACAGCAGTCAGATAAAGGAAGTGGTGTGTCCCTTAAGTACTATGACCTCTAAATTGTACTTTGGAACAGAGATTAAGTAAATGTAGGCTACGTAGTGACCCTCCATCAGAGAAATTGAGTATTCTGACCAACTATTTCCTTTTGGTTTGTGTATTTGATGTTTGACAGAGTGCAGATTAATATGTTACGTGTTACATTGAAATGCATTGACTGCTTCCCTTTTAAAATGTGTTTTGTCCAACTTACAGTCCAAACCTCAAATTCATATTTATAAACTAAAGTGTTCAACTATAATAAGGAAAAATAAAAGGAACATTTAATAAGCTGGAAAAGTAAAATGTTTCACATGAAAAGTCACTGAAGTAATGAACATAGACGCCAAAGAATGTTCTATCAATTAGCTAATTAACACGTAGTTTAAGGTTATGTTTTGTGTGCAAAGATCTTAATGTGTGGAGTAAATCATGAACAAAAACGAATCATGTTGTTAGTAGATTCTATTGGCGGAATTGTCAGTAGAATTAGAACACTCGTGTTCTGTTCCATTAAACAGAGGTAGGAATCTAGAAGGAGACAGAGTTCCAGCTCACTTCACAAAACCCACTAAACAGGTAAGACACACTTCCCAGCAGAGCCGAAAACTACTTTTTATTTGAGTTTTTCTGTTTAGGATAACTGTATTGTGTTGGGGGAAGAGTTCATTACCGTTTCCCACATTTCACACTCAAGTAAAATTGTTTTTTCTTTAGTTACATTTGAAATATCAGTACAGTAGGATCTCCTGTTATCAGGACAGGCAAATGCATGTTTTGTCTCACATAAAACTATTTGAACTTGTAAATATTGCACAAGCTCTTGCTTAAATTGTATGTGCACTAAATAGACTGCATTTAAATCTTGTATTTGCACCAGAGACAACTTTATGTAGACTGAGAAGTTTGAAGTGCTTGCAGTTGTGACCTTTTGCCGTTTTCCCGCAGATAACACGTACATTTAAGATTATTTCAGAGACATTTCACACAACAGAACACCTTAATCCCTTTAATAAAATGATGCTTCAATTGTTGATCTAAAAAATACTTATTTGCCATGTTACAGAAAAGGCTTCTCTTGAGCTAATCAAAGAAAACATTACTTTCATTTTAGTTTAGTTATGACGTTTGGTTAGGTTACAAAGTAGAAGTTTTGCTGCTTGGATACAAATATTCATATCAGTGATTTAACAGCTGTTTGTCTTTGTGTCTGCAGTTTTACAACGACAGTTTACGAAATACAAAAAGAGAACATGTTTGGATCCATCTTTGGACTAAACTTATTTGCGAGAAAGTCTCGAGGGGATATGCCCTCTCCATCGAAGACGTCCAATCAAAGGGCTGTGAGACCTTTGCTCTTGAAGACATCATCTTTTCCTCTATCTTGGAGGAGGAAAGACCAAGGGGGGACAGCCCTTCGTGCTCTGAAGACAGAAAACCTGGCGTTGAAAAAGGGGTGAGGCCTTCCTGTTCTGGAGACAACAAGCCCTCCAGCGTCAGCCGAATGTACGGCACAAGTGATGACAGCACTTCCTCTTCTGAGGACGACGAGCCTCCTACCACATGCAGAATGTACGGCACAAGTGATGACAGCACTTCCTCTCCTAAAGACGATGAGCCCTCTACCAGCAGGAAGGCGCTCAAGAAGACAAGAGGAATGTTGAGACGTCAGTCACCTGGAGACATCGTTTCTCAAGAATCTTTTGACCTGCAACTCAAGAGGTCTCCTTCCCCAGGAGTGATCGACCTTCTTATGGTTGAGAAATCCCAGCAGAGTCACAAAAAACCTCCCTCTGTTCAGGATGAGGAGAAAGACAGAAAACAGCAGATAGAAGAGGTAATGGAGAGAGAAAAGAAGGAATGGATGGAGAAACAAATAAGGAAGTTGGAGATGACTTGGGAGAAGAAATGGGAGAAGGAGAGAAAAAGGCGAGTGAAAAAGGCAAATAAAAAGGAGAGGTTGGCTAACAAGGAGAGAGAAAAACAGGAGAAGAAGTGCAGAGAAAATGAGAAAAGAGAGCAGAAGGAAAAACGCAAGGGGCGGATAATGGAGATGGAAAGACTGAGGGATGAGGCGAGAGAGAAAAACAGACAGGAGGGGAGAGAATATATGAACAAATATTTCAAGAAGGAGAGAGAAGAGAGGCAGACGGCGGAGTGGAGGGAGAGAGAAAGACAGAGGTGGGAGGAGATACAAAAGAAGAACAGATGGGCAAAGGAGCTGAGGGAGGAGATGGACAGAAAAAAGAAGGAGATGAAAGAGAGAGACAGACAGGATAAGGAGTGCAAAAGAGAGGAGAAAGAGAGACAGAGGAGGAGACAGAAGAGTAGAGAGGAGGAGGCTGAAAGGATTCACAAAGAGAAGAAACAGAGATTTAGACGGGAGGTGGTTGAACGTGATGAGACAAAATCAATAAACACTGTTCAGAGCCTCAAAACCGACAGGGACCATATCCTCAAAGCAATACAAGAAAGCTTTGTGATAGAGCTCAAATTCCTCAACTGTGGTAAGAAAGTCAACTTATATTTATACTAAGTTTCATAAACGTTTTGACTACTATAGACACACTTTTTAAAAAGTGTTAAGATTATTTCCTCGAGGAATACTCTATTACAAGTGAAAGTCATACATAACACTAACTTTGTTAAAAGAAGGTAATAACATATTTCCCCAAAAGTCAAAAAACATTCCTTTACAGTTTATCAAAAAATAACTCACGAAATGTACTCCTTTCAAGAATAATTCTTTGTATTTAAAAATAAAAACGTAAAGGATTTTTAAACTCCCAAGTGTGTCTCATGTTCTGCAAGTTTGTAAAATGGGTTTATTGTCTGGAATCCTGTCAAGGATTTAAGAAACTTTGATAAAGAAATATGTATCTATTGGTTACTCTGTTAATATGTTCATCTTAAAGTGGCCCTATACACCTTATATGACTGATATAATGATCCTGGCAAACAGTAAATCTACAAAATCAAACATAAAGATAGCTGGCAATCTCACCAATCTCATTGTGTGATATGGCGCCAAGCCAACATGTAATCTGTAACACAAATCATACAACCTGGGCCTGTTGACTCTTTCCTTTCTGGAGAATGGCAGCTTTACATCTGGACTCTAACCTTTTCATGTGCTGTTTGTTTCAGGGAACACCAATCCTAAGAGGGTGCCGGATATACCGGAGATGCGCAAAACAAGGGCACAGCTCATAGAGAGAATAAAGGAACTAGAGCACATGGTGAAGATTGAGGAAGAGAAGCAAAGCAAGTTGAACAAAATTAAGGAGAAACTGGAGGCAGAGAGGAAACGCTCGGAGGATGGCAGAAACTCATCTACTGCAGGTAAACGCTGGGGAATTTTCAGTGTTTTCAAGCGCATGTAGAGAGATAGAGAAGACGACACCAACTCATTCTCTCCCCACACCGTGCTCCTCCTCCTCCTCCTCCCTTCTGATTTGGACTGACTGTAGCCTCCTCAAACTCCTGCCTCCCCAGAAGAACCTGCAGTTCCTCTAGCCTGCCCAGAACAAGGCTCTACTAAGACCTTCTCAATCTCTTCCCACACCGTGCTTCTCCTCCTCCCCTGTTGACAAAAGCCTGAAAAAGGACTCTTGCAACTACAAATATTTCAGCCCCTTTGCTCCGAATTCTCCTCAGAGATAAAGTAAAAATGTTCCCTGACTACCTCAGTGACCACTGCCAGAGACAAAAAGTAATCTGGTCGTTCTAACTCTTCTCTATTTCTGATGTCAAACCAACTCATTCTCTCCCCACACAGAGCCCTCCTCCTCCTCCCTCTGATTTGGATTGACTGTAGCCTCCTCAAACCTGCCTCCCCAGAAGAACCTGCAGTTCCTCTAGCCCAAAACCAAGCTCTACTGTGACCTTCTCATTCTCTTCCCACACCGTGCTTCTCCTCCTCCCCTGTTGACAAAAGCCTGAAAAAGGACTCTTGCAACTGCAAATATTTCAGCCCCTTTGCTCCGAATTCTCCTCAGAGATAAAGTAAAAATGTTCCCTGACTACCTCAGTGACCACTGCCAGAGACAAAAAGTAATCTGGTCGTTCTAACTCTTCTCTATTTCTGATGTCAAACCAACTCATTCTCTCCCCACACCGAGCTCCTCCTCCTCCCCTCTGATTTGGATTGACTGTAGCCTCCTCAAACTCCTGCCTCCCCAGAAGAACCTGCAGTTCCTCTAGCCCAAAACCAAGCTCTACTGTGACCTTCTCATTCTCTTCCCACACCGTGCTTCTCCTCCTCCCCTGTTGACAAAAGCCTGAAAAAGGACTCTTGTTCCTCAGGCACTAACTGTCTGTGGCCTCCTTGCAACTTTAAATACTGCAGCCCCTGTGCTCTAATTCTCCTCAGAGAAAAAGTACAATGTTCCCTGACTACCTCAGTGACCACAAAAAAAGTAATCTGGTCCTTGTGACTCTTCTCTATATCTGATGTCAAATGTATTCTGCTCTGCTAAAACCAGTGTGTGAAAGGCGCTGCCTCCTACTGCTCCTACTAAAAGCCTTCTGTGTCGTAAATAAAACTGTTTCATTGCACTGATTTGTATAGACATTTAATCAATATTTTCATTTAATCCTGAGAGCTGAGAAATTACCTGAGATCTTAATGTAAATACAAGGTGTATTAAAATGTCTGCATAGCAGTGTGGGGGTAGTTACTCAAAGAAAGTAATGCATTACACACTACTAGTTACTTTAAAAAAAGTAATGCTGAAAGTAATTAGTTACACTTCTAGTTACATTACTTTTGAATTACTCTTTAACATCACCAGAGATGCACCATAAATCAAATGAAAAATAACAATATAAAGTTAAACCTCATGTTTGCCCAGATAAGCACACATCCTTAATCTAATAAGGACAACACTGTACACAATACCCAGGGCCCCTCCCTCTACGCAGAACACGCGCAGTGCGTAGGGCCTCATATAGTGCTGGGGCCCTCATCTTATGCGCCAATGCGGCGCAATTATATGGGCCACATTTTCCCCGCCGTGAGGCCGGAGGTCCGAGGGTTTGAGAGTATCATCTGATACCGTCCCACGCATTGCTGCAAATTGTTATGTTCAGGCTTTATACCAATTGTACTGTAGCCAATCAGGTTCATGATAACATTTCTCGTTGGGCCCCAATTTGTTTGAACTTCAGCCATGTTTTCTTTACCTCGTTTCCATCATAACACTGGTCCAGGTAGCTTGCAGAAGTTTTTCCTGTCTGAGTGATGGCGGCAGTATTTCCTGCTCAATATGTTTCGGAAAGACAGCAATTCCACCGTGGATTCCACGATGTTTGCTGCGACTGTTTATATCTGCTATGAGACTCTTACATTTATGCTACTTCCCTTAATCCATGAAGTCGCGAGTGTTGCGCAAGCGAAAAGGGCCGTTTGATTTGTTTTTCTGTCTGTTATGCGGATAGTCGAAGACCTTAAAAGTAACGCAAGTAATGAGATGATTTCACGGGTAGTAACTTTAGTGTTATTACTGCTAAACCAACAGTAACGTGTTACAGACAAATGTAATCTGATTACTGTAACGAGCATTGTTACTCCCAACACTGCTAATTAGTATGTAAACAATGTAACAATACAAATACAATTATAATCTTTTCAGTATTTGGAGAATCTATGCCAGATGGTGGCTAAACATCTCACTAATGTTCTTTTTTATTGAATGAGTCCCCTATCTTTACACCTCTGCTGCTGGGATGTTGAAGAATAATAACACTCTCAGTAAACAAGAGCCTGTGCAGTAACAAATTGAGAGTTATAGTAGTAATTCAACTTTTTTTGCATTATTTTATTTTTATTTTTACTTAATGAGTAGGGGCTTTATTACATTACCTTCAAGATTTCAATATAACACCAACAATGAACTTGCTCCTAAAGTAATTTTACAAAGATGGGGAGTGGAACTGAAACATCCTGCTGAGACCAACTGTCAACATCTCGTTCACTTCATCAGGCTGATTATATTCCAAAACACTGATGGACTAGAGGACTGATTTTAGAGTCTTCTTATATATACGTCCAAATATCAGCATCAGACAGAGAATAAGATTCATGGAAATGCTCTCTCTTGAATCTGCCTGAGGACAATCCTGATCCAAAGGTGGGTGAACATTCATTATGATAAAATCTAAGGACATATCAGGGAGCTTCTCCAGGAACCTGTTTACCAACTGACTGAATTAGTCAAATCTCTCTCCACATTGCAGTTGAGAACAACCTCTTAAAAACGATTTAAGAGTGTCTGCATCTAGATGATCAGATTACATTTGAATGTAGTGTTTTCATTTGGTTTTGTTTTAACTGAACATGAATCTATTTATTTTTGTAGTGTGTATCAGCTGTCTTTGAGGCCTCAGGAAACAGGATTCATGTAGTCAAAGTCTCGTCACTGTTACTGTATTTTGTGAATTAATCCTGCTGTCTGTAAACTTACTTTTAGGGAGATAGTAATGGAAAGATTAAGTAGAATTAAAATCCTGAATTATTGAAACATTCCAGACATTATGGATGATGCTGGAGGGCATTTTTATTCATTCATATTGTGATATATAAAGTATGCATTAAAGGGGACCTATCATGCAAAATGCACTTTTCGATGTCTTTTATACATAAATATGTGTGCCCGGTGTGTCAAGGATCTCACAAAGTGTCAGAAAACAATTTCAGTTAGAGAAGTTTCCCTACTTTACACAGAGCTGACACTTGACCTCTTCTTACATGGAGCTATAAATAAGGAGACGAGGCCTACAGGTGCATCCTGGGACGGAAGAGAGGGAGGAGTAGAGAGGTGATGCTTGACTGACGGAGGAGGAAAACCCACTTTCAGTTTCTCTTTTGTTCAGATGTCTTCTAAGATCTTAACCGGTGCAAGCAGCTTAAAAACAGCGACCGTAATGTTAATCTCTGTCTTCTGCTTTCATTACAAATAAACTTCTATTAACAATTGGGCTTTCTGAATTTTACTACACATATTTTGATTAATAAACATTTGGAAAGACAGTTCTTTAATCTCAACTCCAATAAAGGTTTTAAGATTTCATTGAAAGGTATGAATAAATACAAACACTTTTTTTGTTCTCAGATATTTTTTTATTTGTATTTTTAATAAATGTTGCAAAAAAGAAATGCGCCTTTTGCAAAGCTGATACAAAACGTCCCTGTTACTGTCAACATTTGTATCACAAGCCTGCAGACACATGTTCTCTCACATGTAAAGCTGGTAATGACCAAACAGCACACACAATAAAGCAGCAGACAGTAAATGGTCATTGTGCTCCTCTACTACTGTTCAGCGGGACACTCGGACTTCTTGATGTTTTGCTCTGAAGTCTGGGAGCCCTGAGTCACTTTACATGTGTAAACCTTATCCATGTTCCAGTCTGACGTCTGGACGGACAGATAGCTGCTGATTTTAAAAGTCTTGTCGGGTTGCTGAACAGCGGTGCTGCTAGAGATCCCACTGCTCACTGGACTCCCAGCAGACAACCAGCTCACATCTGCAAAAGGCACAGACTGACTGGACAGACACAGCAGAGAGGCTTTGTTGGCCTGGAGCTCAGCACTGGACGGAGGGAAGACTGTGAGGACAGGAGGAGGGAGGCTGGAGCCTGAAAACACATGGAGAGCTTACATTAAATAAATACTAATCAAATAATTTATGCAAAGCATGACAGTAACAGAATCATTTAGTATATGTGTTTATATTATTAGAATCATTCTCAAAAAAGTAAAGCATGTTAAATTGGCAAAAGAGAAAAAAAGAAGTCTTGACCTAATATTAGCACGGTTCCTTTTAAAACAAATCTATCAAACACAACCCAATAAATATTTTTAATTTATTCAGAATAATACTAATCCTTTCATAAAGTCACTTTATTTGTCTTATCCTGTATTTAAATGTGTAAAATTCTTATTTCAATCAATGTAAAATATGCTGGTGTATCAGTAGCAACTGGGCTTCTTTGTATGTATCGAACCATCAAAGAGAGAAAATTACTAATCGCATATAGTCACAATATTATTCAGGGTTATTTAAAATTATCCTTAAACTTAAGACTAATTACACACATTCAGTATTGATATTACAATGCACATTTAATGAGCCTTCATATTAAATTAGTTTATGAGTGTTAAAAAATCTGGTAAAATGTCCTCAACCATCAAACTGTTTTAAAATATTTGTATAAAATATTTTAAACATTGTGAGCATTTCAGATTGTTCCATTAGTTTCAAATATACAGCTTGGCATGAATATCTGAAAACTAATCTGTTATTTAATGAAAAACATGCTTAATGTTTAAAACAATAAGCAACACAAACATTGATTATCACTCTTAATACAGTAACATCAAATATATCCTGTTCTAAGATGAGTTAGAAAGTACTTACTTGTCACAATCAGCTTGGTGCCTTGTCCGAATACCACAGTGATTCAGTTTGTATACATGGCTGTACAAAAACCTCCTGACTCTCACTGATGAGGGGAGTGGAACTGAAACATCCTGCTGAGAGCAACTTTCACTGTCAACATCTCCTTCACTTCATCAGGCTGATTATATTCCAAAACTCTGCTGGACTTGAGGACTGCATTTTGAGTCTTCTTATATGTACGTCCACATATCAGCATCAGACAGAGAATAACATTCATGAAAATGCTCTCAGAATTCATTAAAACTGTAGTGAGTCTCTCACTGAGGTTTTTGTCACGGTGTGAATCACTGTGATACAGCTGCAGAAGCAGAGTCATCCCACATCTCACAGTAATACTGAGCAGAGTCTCCTGCCTCTGCCTGCTTAATGATGAACTGGAAATCTATTGTTGTGGAGGCTTTAGAGTTGAATCTGTCTGAAGAGAATCCTGATCCAAAGTCTGGTGAACTGCTACGGTGAAATCTGAGGACATACTGAGGAGCTTCACCAGGAACCTGTTTATACCAACTAACATAATTACTAAAATCTCTCTCCACGTTGCAGTTGAGAACAACCTCTTGTCCTGTAGAAACTGTGTGGACAGCAGGCGTCTGAGTCAGCACTATCACTGCATCAACACCTGTCAACATACCGAGAAACAGACATGAGTGAGAGGTGTATGTGTGAAAATATGGGCTGTAAAAAGAATGATAAGAATATCTTACATGTTAGAGCAGTGATGAGAGTGCAGAGGGTCCCCAGCATGGTGTCAGTGTGTGCTGTAAACGTCCCTTACTGTCCAGCTGAGAGGTGAGCAGAGTGAGAGGAGAAGAGAGACTGAAGCTTATAAACACACTGAGAGAGGAGAAGTGCAGGAGGAGGAGTTTCTACACTCAGCACTGCTTTCATTCACTGACAAACTAAAATGTGTTTTGATGTGTGATACATTGTGTCGTTGATTGATACCAACAATCATTCATATCCTAATTAAATCTCCACTTTAATCATTTGTCAAAGAATCCCATAAATCACATCATCAATGCACCAGTTAATTGATGTCTTTTATATTTTTTATGTAGGTAATAGTTTGGAGAAAAAATATTTCACATCTTCACATGTTTCAATGTTAATCTCTACAACAAAAATCTTACCTAGTTATACAAACTGATTTAAACACGTTTCAGGGGTGTTTGCATCTAGTCAACCAGATGAAATGTGAATGTAGTGTTTTATCTTCGGTTGTGTTTTAGCTGAACATAAATCCTTTTTTTTTTCATTCATGTAGTCATTCCCGTCACTGTTACTGTATTTTGTGTATTTATCCCAGTTTCTGTAAACTTTTTATCAGTGGAAGATATCATTTGGAAATATACAGTAGCAATAAAAGCATCAATTATTTTCAGGTATTATGGATGATGCTGGATGGCATATTTAGTTATTCAGACTTTCATAATTAAAGCAGCTATTAAAGGTATGAATACATTCATCAAAGATTGTGAATGTATGTATGTATTGTCATGTATACTGAAGTTTTAGGTGGCTCTGTTATCAGATGTGTCAGAGACTGAAAAAGCAGAAGTACTTGTGAGGAGGTTTTTGTCACGGTGTAAATCACTGTGATACGGACTCTTTAGCAGAGCTGTCCCATGTTTGACAGTGATAGACTGCTGAGTCTCCTTCCTCCACATTGCTGATGATCAAACGATAATCTGATGTAGACTGATGAGTAGATGTGAACTTTGGAGAGGAGAAGCCAGAGCCATAGGTTGGAGCGCTATCGCTGTGATAAAACTTCAGTATATACTGAGGGACTCCTCCAGGAATCTGTTTATACCAGCGAGCTTCACTGTTAGTAACAGTCCCCAGGTTACAGTCCATGGAGGCTGTCTCTCCTTTCCTCACCGTCACTACAGGCTTCTGTGTCACCACTGTCACACCACTCACACCTGGAAACAACAAGAGGACATGGAGTCAAGAGAAACACACAGACTGATGAATCCAACATGAGGTCAGAGCTGCAGTCACTCAGCCTCCTTACATGTTAGAGCAGTGATGAGAGTGCAGAGGGTCCCCAGCATGGTGTCAGTGTGTGAGGAGGGCCTTGGAACTAAGAAAGTGAGCTCACTGCTGACAGAGGAGAGGGTTTGGAGGATGAGGAGAGGAGGAGCTGGAGGAGCCATTTAATACTTTAACACTGAAACTGAGAGTGGCTGACAGGAGGAGGAGCTTTGTTTATAATGATTATTTAAAGTGTTTTATAAAAAATAGTTTCTCATTACAGTTCATAATGGTGTGATTCATCGCAATCACCCGAGGTTTATATATAATTTGTAAACGTTTTATATTCTAGCCTTAGTAGGAGTTGGCAATAGTAATGTTTATATAATTGAAAACTTGTAAAGATTTTTGCCGATGAAAAGAGGAAACAAATACAATATTTAGGATGTGACCCTTAAAACAAAACACAGTTGAGGGCAAGTTTATTCAGTTATTGGCAGTTTTACCGAGAACTGGAACTTAACCTCTTAATTTACATGAAACTAAATAAGGACAGAAAGACTGCAGCTGCATCCTGCATGAGAGAGAGAGTAGTTGAAAAATGAGCACTCAGTTGCGTCGAAATATAGGGTCGTTACTTTTAAAATCAGTGTTCTTTATGCAGCTCTAATAGTAATCCATTGCTGCTCTCTAGTGTGCATTCAAGAGCATAACACCTCATACTGTATCAACTCCCCTTACTTACTGGGTCTTGAGGATTAAACCAAACACAGGCAAACAATACATTTTTCATCTATTGAAAGAATGGCATGCAAAGAACACACTTCATGAGTACTGTAATTGTGTGTGCCTGTAAGAAAGTCTTACAAAGAATGTACTGTATGCTGTATGCAATAACAATTTCAACCGATTACTTGAACTAAAGACATTGCCTAAATGAAGGTTTATAGTATTTAGGAAATGTAGATTGTGGCTTTGAACTTTGGGAGACTTTCGTCGGCACTTTGCTAAAATCTCAACAATCTCTGCTTTACTACTAACAACCAGCAGAGGGCCAATAAGAGTGTTGTGTGATAAATCAGCACATGGGAGAGATTGGCCTTTAGGCCTGAAAGAGTCTATTCAAACCCAAACAAAGATATGTTTCTATCCCTAACGAGATATAGGTGGGGGTGAGGGGGAGGATTATTTTAGGTTTAAAATGCAATGTAGCATAAGCATTGCTAACTTTGACCTCCTTTTAAGATATTTTTGGTCTGATCAATGCATAATCAGACATACCAGTTGGGCCCCTGCCTCAATTTTGCGATGCACACATGCCACCATGGTGATGCCAGTGCTGTATGCGTTTCTTTACCTGTCCACTAGTGGCGTTGTTCAATTCGTTAAATGTCCAACTGCAGTCACCTGACAATCAGCTACTTTGCGGCTTTACTTAGCACTCCTTCTCGATGATGTGCTCAGAAATAACACTTTAAACCTCTGCTTGATACTCATACTGCCTGCGTTATCTGACAGTTACAAAACAATCCGACCCCCATGCACAGCGCCGACCCTTTCACCGGCCCAGAGTATCTGGGGAACAGTCTTGGATGGAACACGTGGTATATCACGATAGGAGGTACGTCCATGCCTGTGTTCCCCAAATAAGTTAAAACCTAAGTATTTCAGGAAAATGTTGTCTTCAAAATGACCCTACATGCACGCGCACATGCTCAGTGGCAGGATTCCTGTAGGCTGGCTGCGTCAAGTGTGACAGAGAAAGCTTGGGCAGGACGTGATTTTTGCTCTTCAAATTAAAAGCCCGACTCAATTTGTCTCGTAGTCCTGAGCAAGTCCGTTCTATTTTGAAAGGTTCAAACGGAAGTAGTTGCTAATTTTATGTGGCTTGACCCTGGTGCAAGATGTCGCTCATTCTTTCTGGACCGAAGCTGAAACCCATATGCGCATAGCTGGCCGTTTTTTTTTTTAAAGAACCAGATGCTCGCCTACCATGTAGTACGGACATAGGAGCAAACCGAGCTTTATTCTGAAAGGAACACAAATTGAAGATCACCAAATGTTTGGAGCAGTCCAGATTTAACAGTGTAAAAAACGGGTGACCGAGTCGACATCAAGCCTGTCCAGAATTTCAGTCAACTGGAAGACAACGAGACGGTATTTTATTCTCAAGAAAATAAACTAACAGATGTTGTGGAATGGAAATGACTGTCAACATCTGTCCCCAAATCTGTTCGAGCTGAAGGTGGAGCAGGATTTTTCGCTGGGCTCTCTGTGAGGTGTGATGGAATAAAATGCTGCGCATTACCGCTTAGGTTACATGATTCTCAAAAGCACCTGAGTCGGGAATTTATCCTTGACCTTTTTGTGTTTAGGCTTCTGCTGTCTTCTGCTACGGAACGAGGAGGATGGTCTTTGTCCTACATGTGATTGTCATGTCTTCGGCGTTTTTCAATCCCAGTTTTGCCTTCAGCTCCCACTTAGGTAAGGGTCAATCTGATGAACGATGGCGTTTTTCCATTATGTGTCTTCTTAATCAAACTGAGCGATATCTGGTGTTTCGTGTAGGGCCACCCTGTGTCTTGCTGTATCATTGTACACACACACAGCATTTTCTTAGTCACCAGCAGCATCATTGCCATATCATATCATCATCATCATCATCATCATCATCATCCGCTCCCACAGTGAGCTTAAACATTCAAAATTAGCATAGGTATAGTTGTTTTACATTCAATGACATCTTAGTGACGAGGGCTAAAAGTTAAGCCTGCACATATTCTGCATAGTCCTACACCCTGCATCTAAATGTGTGTGTGTGTGTATGTGTGTGTGCTGCAACATCACAGAGGTGACATGCTGACAAAGGTATAATGCTGACATGCTTGAGATGGCATTCTCTTCGCCCGTTTTAATGCAGCGTTTATGAATCCTCCGGATGTTGGGGTGATGGGGAAGAGGACCCAGGTGCTGCTGCAGTGCTACGGGACCACCGAGCAGGAAGTCATGGCTGTCCTGTGTGGGGGCTTGAATTAGAGCAGAATAAATAACGGTTTGCACGTGTAAACAGGACTGAGAGAGTCCCTGCCATGTGCTGAGCATACAAATGACAGTGAGTCCAGTCAAGTTTTGGACTCTATCAGCCCTCCCCTAACTGCATTAGTGATCACTCTTTGCCCAAGTATTCCACCCACATACCTTCCTGTGACTCCCCACTTCATATTATTTGCATCTCTTCTCGGTTTCCCACCAGAACGTGACACTAAAAGGGGCTTCCATTTAAAGTCAACATTTATTTGTAAGAGAGTCCCTGTGCATTTTGGAAGTTGATGTGCTCACAATCAGATTTAATTTATTCCTTTATTAGTCCCACAGCGGACATTATAGCAAGAAATCATTTTGACTGTCAACATCCAGTTAAAAATAATTAAGTAATGAGAACACACTTTCAGAACTAGAACCACTGGTTTTACAGTCATGTGTTTTTTTTAATGCAAAACCCAAGATAAACGATAAGTTAATAATTCCAAAGACTTATACTGTAGGTGCATTGATATGACAACACGTCTTTGAAGGATTTGTTTATTAATAATGACTTACCTGTTCCAGATAATATTCTGCTCGGATTCATAATACACTGCAAAGAGAAACACACAGGGGTTTAGTGTTCTGATATTTGGAAAACCATGACAAAAGCACTTCTCGGTGTGGAATGTGTAGTGGGTGCTGAGCTGGCTACCCCTGGTTCTGCAGTGAAATATGATACAAACCCACCCGAAGAGTGCAATCTTTTAATTTGAAGCAGGATATTAAATGGTTCCTAGCTGAATTATGGGTAAATGCTTGCTGACTGTGGCTCTTGTGGGGCATCTTCTAATTTAATAGTGTTAGTGTATTCTTCCAGGAGTACATTTCAGGTTTTAAAAATAGTCTCTCAGGAATGTGCAGTGAAA
Source organism: Dissostichus eleginoides (assembly GCA_031216635.1). Taxonomy (NCBI): domain Eukaryota; kingdom Metazoa; phylum Chordata; class Actinopteri; order Perciformes; family Nototheniidae; genus Dissostichus; species Dissostichus eleginoides. Next base: position 17,606,801 of record CM062277.1, read on the forward strand.
CATTCCTTTATCTTTTCTTCGGCTGACAGTAGCTAAATGAATAGCCTCAGTGACAGATCAGGGTGGAATGCATTGGGATTGGTTCTCTTTAGAAGCATGGTGGGGCATGAGTGGGCGTGTACATGTAGCTTGTATTTAGCATGAGGAGAGGATGGATGTCTGTGGTCACTCTCCTGTCATAATGATCTACATTTCTCATTAGAGGAGCACCTCGAAGCAGCCTGTTCCTCCCTAATAATTGTTCTGAGAATCAGTGTTGCCTAGGGGATAAAGGGGCTGTGTGAGGAGGCCCTTGCTAAGGACAGAGTTATAAATAAAAAACAGTTACAAACACAACATCTAGAGTTTGAACTGTAGCAGTGCTCAGTTGCAATTCCTCTCTCTGAGCCCGGGTCTATGTAAGAACATAGTGTGCTCTTCCTATGCACATACTCATGCACATAAACACACCAAGACAGAGGTAAACTAGAGGCTAGGTAGGTCGACAAGCTGCACGTCATTATGAAAGCCATTTGAAGATGGATGTAATCACCATGGCAGGATTTTTAAACTCTTTACCATCAGCCCTCACACAGCGCCGGGTCTTGTTTCGTGTGCGGCCAGGGGGAAAGTTGTGTAAATGTGTGGCATTATGCACCGATGACAACTACGACTTGCACCTGGCTTACTACTGCTTCAGCACCTCGGAGAGCTCTCCCATCAGCGAAGGAAGCAGATGTGTGTCTGTGTTGGCATGTGTGTGTGTGTGTGTATGAAGGGTATTTGAAAACCTGGCTGCATCCTGTGAACAGAACTAATATGCATCTCTTTACTGTCGGGGCAAACAGAAGACAGACTGACCTGAAAGGCATCACCGGTACACCGACAAGCTGACAATGCAGCAGTGTGGGAGTCTTTCAGCAGTCTCCTCTGGTGCCTGGAGGTGGCAGTGGCAGCTAGTGCGAATGCTATGGATTGTATCTTTGTGTCAACGCATAACAACACACACTTTTCTATCGCTCACACACACTTAATGCATAATTCACATTCCACATACAGGAACATTTTACACGTGCCCTTGCATAAACATGGACACAGCACTGCAGGCTTTGACCAAGGTGGTACTTATATCGGAGAAGAAGGATGTTTTGACTTGCTCTCGGAGCTCCTCCCACTGACTCGGTCACTGCTGACTATTTGATTATTCATCTCTCCATGTGTAACCAAGCACTTTAGTTACATAAGTAAGCCTCTGCAGGAACTCGAATAAGAATGAAGTGGATTTAAGCAGTGAAGTGGAACCAGCTATGTCTCCTATGTGCTCTCTGTGTGATGAGGTGGTTTTTTTTGTTTCATAATGGCTTGTGTGTGTGTGTGTGTGTGTGTGTGTGTGTGTGTGTGTGTATGTGCGCTCAACTGCATACTTGATGGGCTTCATTATGTATTTAATTTGTCACCAAACATCAATTCTTGTCAGTGCATTTAAACAGTTGAGCACCCTGAGAGCCATTTTATGATGATGATAAAATGACAGAACAGAAAAGAGGATCCATGTGTGTTTTTGTGTTCAAAAGGACCGCTTGAAATTTCATCGACAGGTGAAACACATTCGGGTCAAAAGTGTCACTGTGTTAATTCACTGCCACTATTCAGAGCACATCCTCCTAGTATGTGCTTGGACCAAGAAACCAAAGAATATGGCAGGGATAATAGGTGCATGGCAGCCAGCATTACTCACACTAACTTGTTTTGCTCAGGTATGTTTGTGTCTTTCCACTCAAACAGGCACACACATCTCCACAGAAACACACACACACTGCCTTGTGTCTGCATCATGAGACTCAAGGCTCAAATGTCATTCCAAGTGCATATTTCTATGTCTTCATATGGTTTGCACATGCATCTAATTTGTGTTTTTAAGTATGCAAAAGCCCTAAACGCCCCGATCACGCCCTCCTGGAGCCATTGTGCAGAGCTGTGGAGATGATTTACTCAAAATTATACAATAGAGGTATTGTTTTTAGCCTTAAAACAGTAAAGGCCTATGTTAGATTGCACCCCTGCCAATATCAACCATTAAGTTAACATTTTTAGCAGAGTTTAAAGAAGTTTGTTGAAAAATCAGTTGTTAGAGCTTAAAATAAATGTGAAGTATTGTTGTTGAATAGTGTTTTTGTTTTTGTATGGATTTTAACACTGTTTATCCAGTCAAACAAAGAAAGCACTAACTCATCTTTATTACCTTTTAGCATATGATTTTAATAAAGAAAAATCCTAATATGTCGGGTTGTAGCATTATTGGATATTGTGCCCACACTCAATGAGCTGAATAGGGAATCAATGCCGATAAGGTTAATCTATTCAATTTTTCTGTGTTTACATTATATACAACATTGTGTTACCATAGCATATCAGTCGTTTCGACTCTCTCTCAAGCCCGAACACATCACAGAGAATGTTGCATGCTTTGACACAGACTGGCAGAACAGAAGTCCCCGTGAGAGTCTCTGCAGACATCTTCCCTCTGTAGTTGTCTGTCGCTTTTTTGAAATCACTTACTTGTATGGTTGCTATGCATGCACAAATGCAAACACACCGCTTCTTGCTTTTGACCAAGACCAAGTAATGACAGTGCTGCAGGGTGGGCAAGGTGCCAAACTACACACCACTGCAATCAAATCGTCTTGAGAAAGAGTAAGGGGGAGACAAAGAGGGGGGAAAAGAGAGGGTGAGATACAGTTTCAACTGCAGTGAGTATACAACAGATTGCTGACAAATAGATATGTACATCACGCAGTAACTGTGTTATAAAAGTATTTAATTTTAATGTGTGGTCCCTGACTGAGCTTTGTGTCTTTCAGAAACGATATGTTGGCTATTTTGACTAAGAAACATGTCCCGGTGGCGCTAATGACCAAGCTGCATTGAATATACTGCAAATATTTCAATCTGTGGAGGCTAATGCCACCATATGCAACAAGAGACCACCTACTGCCATTATTAAACCACTTAAGCGACTTTTCACTTCCCCTCCATGATCCTAATGTAAAACATACAACACAAAAAGAGAGCAAAAAGGGCCCCACATCTCTCGGATCATGCATTCAAATTCAGGACTATGCTGCAGGGGCAAACAAGCTCTTCCATCTGCCCTGCCTGAGCTGCACCAGTGCCTTCCAACAAAAACACAAACACTCACACACACAAACACAACAGTGATGGAGGAAGAAGGGTGGGAAAGCGCTTAGGATAGATCAGACTGGATGGATAGAGACAGGAGAAAAGTGTGACCAAGGGTGTAACTTTGGTTTGAGAAGTGGGGGGGACACAAAACAGGGGGTCCTTCGCAATGAAACATTTTTCTCGATTTAATTCCATTTCCTGCCTTTCTACAAATATATTAGGGACTATGGTGTTAAAAAATCCAAGAAAAATGTGTAGTGTATATAATGAGGAGAAGATTTTTGTCTTTAAATTGAAGTTAAATGCATCATGTGGTGCACTTTGAGAGCAAAATTAAGAGATTTATGGATACAGCTTTCAACACTCATATGAAACAGAACTGTATATATTTCAATACTCCAAAAACCATTAGAATATGCTCACAACCAATAACACATCATTGATATACTCCTCTCTCCTATCTTAAACTTACCTAGTCTGCATTCTTTCTTTTTATTTATGCATATTTTACTAATCACTCCCCTTTTAAACTGTGTTTTTTTATTTTTTACTGACATTGGAATGATTTCTTAACTTATTTTGAACAACTATATTAAATAGATGGAAATATTTGTTTACATAGATGACCAAACCGTTTGAGACCCACTGAGATAACTTAGACTAAAGTTTACAATCTAATCACGTTATCTCAGCCTCTCAGTCCGACAGGAGAGGACTCTCCCTCTCCTTATTGTTGAAACAGCTTCTAATCTCCGTTAGCTCAGAGCTAGCACCAGATGCTAACAACAACCCCCGTAACTCTCTCTGTCTCTCTCTCTCTCTCTCTCTCTCTCTCTCTCTCTCTCTCTCTCTGTCTCTCTCTCTCTCTCTCTCTCTCTCTATCTCTCTCTCTCTCTCTCTCTCTCTCTCTCTCTCTCTCTCTCTCTCTCTCTCTCCCACAAAATGCGCTCGTGCCACACACACACAGACGCTCCTCCGTGACGATGACCGCTTGCGTACATTTTTTATAATAAACACATTTGAAAAGTGGGGGGGACACAAACGGGATTTCGAAAAGTGGGGGGGACATGTCCCCCCTGTCCCCAGTGGAAACTACGCCCATGAGTGTGACCTATAGGTTTACATGTCTATATAGGGCAGTCAAGAGGCAGCATGAGCAGAGCTAAATAATGTATATACAGTGTATACATGGACACAGAGACTTTCAGAGCAATGATGATGAGCGGCCTACAACAGAAGAACAAATGAAAACAAAAGGGCTTCAGCTGAATACAAAATCCACTTTCAGTTATGAGAGCTTAAGCTGAAGTTGCAATGTTGAGAAATTGGATAGAACAGAGCAAATAGTATTAGATTGTCATGATGGAGGACTGAACACAGATAGAAGGGGGCGCTCTGCAAGCACACACCCACACACACACACACACACACACACACATGTGCACACACATCAGTCTCCAGTTTGCAGGAGAAGCAACGATTACACTATTAATGGCAGTTTACCGTATCCCTCAGCCATTTCCATCCATGCTCTCTGTGAATGACTGCAGATGGCAGACGGATGCACTGTCCTGCAGAGGGCCTAATAACTGTCATTAACTGGGAGTGAGACCCCGGGAGGACCTCCGTGGATCATTATTACAGGCCTGTCATGTCCGTCTCCTGACAGCACGAGTAAGGGCACACTGCTGGAAATGAAGGGTCTGAATTTCACAGATCAACTACACATGCAAAGGTGTTATAGTTAAAAACACATCATTTAATTATTTGAAATATGATGAGAGTTATTGTAAAGGATCATTGCAAAGGAGACAGATTCCTCTAGTTTGCATTTTGTAGTTTGGGCTGTTTTGATTGAAATCAGCTGAATTGGGTGGTTGTTATACAGCATGGAAATAAATGGAGGCTGCTCACAGTTTATCACACTTGAAAACACACAGCCGAATGAATGAATGGAATGAAAATATCCTCGAGTCAAGTAGAGGGGGAAACTTCACTGAGGATTTAGGGCTCTTTGCAACAGGAAGCTTCACAGTTTATAGGAAAAGTAATTCTAACAGCAAGGACTAGCACTAACAATCCCGTGAGAAAAGTGCAATCGGTCTTGTAACCGGCTGACATTATAATAATCAAATCAATTTGGCAATGACATAGAAATGCTACACATAGCATTATTAACGTACCAGGTCAACTACTGGAAAAACACAGTAAACGCATGTACTAGCAGAGGTTTGACTTTAATGTGGACACTGAGAATAGAAGCATTGTAAAGGAGACAAACATGTCCACAGTACTACAAGATTGAATGTGTTTTCTCTCCCCCAAATACACATGTTGGAGCACATACACATATTTCTGTATGTAATAGTAAAAAAAAAATCCAAAGTTGGAAATGATGGGTTTGCTGCAACAGCCCACTGCTCTCAGTTTCAACAAAAAAACAAAAGTTAGCCCAGTGCAACACTCTGACTGGGCTTTCTGTGTGGGTTCACGTTCTTGTGCTCGTGTGTGAATGCGAACACAAAGCACGGCCCTGGCCTTTGATAAGTGTGGGAAGCATTATCCTGTAACTCTACCGACTAAAATCCCTTTTTCTCTCTGGAGCCTTCCTTGCACTGTTTGTCCTCACTCCCTCTCCTATACGTATCCATTTGGAACAGATTTGTTGAATGTACGATGAGCTCTATCGTGTATAGGAGGTAGTAAATATCCCAGCAGCTGTAGACCTGACGTTCAAATTCTTCAGCCGCCCGCTGCAGCTGCACAGCAACAGAAAGCCCGACCTCACTGCTGCATGCTTTATTTACGATCTACCATGAAAAGCTCAGTGGCTGTGCTTAACACACCACTATTCTTATCTTGTACACGCATGGACAACACACACACACACACACACACACACACACACACACACACACACACACACACACACACACACACACACACACACACACACACACCATAACATTGAGCATTCCTGCTTCCTCCATGGGCCCCCATCTCTACATGCCTTTATTTCTCTCTCACTCTTTATAATAGCTGTTGGATTTTTAAAGCTATTACTTAGTTGCATGTTTAAAATATAGTATTAGCTCTTGCTCTGTGACACCACTTATTCTTTTTAAAGTAATTGATGACTTGAATTGTCCATCCCCATTCAGCATTTTATTACATGGTGTGGCTGTAATGTGACAGCGTGGAAGGTCACACTTAATGAAGCAAGCCTTGTATTGATCAGTTTTGGTAGATACAATGCAACAGTGTTGGCCTCCGCATTCATTCACCCTCCCTACACCAATTAATGTTTCCTCTCTTCCTCCCTCCTGTCATCCGCCTCCTCTCCTGCGGCAGGCTGAATTGTGGAGGTGGCAGGCTGCCCCCATCGCAGCCCTCCCCTCCCCGTTTGTCAGGACATGGCTCATCTTCCTCTAGTCCTGAAGACAGCTTTTTAATAAAGCGGGTTTGAGCCTGGATTTAAGTGCTTTATTTTCATTTCGCTGTGCAGCTGGTTAAGTAATGCGTGTGCTTCTCAAATATTTATGGAGGACCCAGAGCGACCGCTCTTTCACAGTTCTTCTCAGGGAGTGGACGATGGATTCTTCAAATGTCGCACTTACAGTATGAAGATTGTGCGACTCTGGTGTTTTTACGGGATGATCATACTAGGTTTTCTGTGGCAAATAAAAACGTTTTAAAGGTCTGGTGAAGCGAAAAATCTGCACAAAAATGGTTATGATTCAAGCTGCACCAGTACAGGGGAAGCATAGGTTAACTGACAATTGGGGATGAGGAATTTAGTGCATCATCTATCCATCTGTTTAAAAAAAAGGTTTTCCTGGTCATGTTTCTAAAACTATGAGTAAAGAAGCACAAATAATCTGCATTTGCAACTTTCTCCAAGTCTTGGGGCATATTCACCACGATCATTCGATACCGGAGTTCCGTCACGCTCTTGGAAATGTGTGTGTCAACCTTGATTCAAAAGTCATCCTTTTATTCGTCCATTAAGTAATAATACAACTCAAAAGTAACTGAAGCAGATTAAGCGTTCTCTTATTTGTATCCAGAAGAGAGCAATGGTTTCAGATTTCAGGTCCTGTTCAGAAAGACAACTGCACTGCATGAAAAAAAACAGCCCCCTATTCATTTGCATGCTGTGACTCAGCTGTGGTTTTATGAATGCAAACACAGTTCTTGTTCCACATGTAGAAGACACATGGGCTGCTCTAACTACTTTACAGGGGCCCCAGTCATTTGACTTACAAAACAAATTGAGAGTGGATGCAAATGTCAGTTATTTCTTCATTATCTGTGAAAAAGTGAAGTGTATCCTCTGTTCTGCACTTGGCTGCTTCATCAGTGCTTATAGGCTCGACAATTGTCAGGTGGTTGCATTGTTGCATTAAACATTATTATAAAAAGATGCAATTAAAATAAATATTACCAGCTCATTGCCTATGATTTAAACATAGATGGTGTGCAAAAGATGGAATCAGTAACCAGAGCACAAACAGGCCATACTGTATTTCTATGTGTATTTTCTGTTGTGTCCTTTTTTTTACCTTAATTCCATAATCTCCCTCTGTTTTAGCATATGTCATCCCTTCAATTTCCAATGACCAAACATGTCATTGTACGGTTCCCCTAAGATAAAACATGCTAAACACCTTCTACTGAATTGCTAATAACAGTTTGAAGTGCTAAATGTCCTTCAAATGAAAACGGTCGTTTGGCTGTATAATGCCAGAGGAATAAGTCATGTACATTATAGATGGTTTTCATTCTTTAAATATTTAATACTCAGCCCTGTTTCTCCTGTCAGCCTCAACACAATGTGTCGTGTCACCATCTACTCAGACTTTGTGTTGCGGTCTGTGGTGAATCCTGAAAGGGCCCTGCTCGATTAGCTCGCCCTATTTTTCACTTCAGAAACACACACAGACATACACAGAATCTTTCACAACATGATACAGCGATATAGAGGGGAGAGAGTGCCAGTATACAAGGCACCAGAAAAAATGTGCCTCACTGTTATTTCCAAGAGTGAGGAAATAAATAGGGGACATGAGGTTTACTGCACCGTAAACTGCAAGTAATCAACTAATATGTGTTGTCGAGCAAAATGCCAATAACACACTTACTACCAGCATTTATTTCACAAATAGAAAACAAGGTTATAAATGATTAAAATAAGCTGTGTTAGTTAATATGCAGATGAAAAGAAGCTCTTACATTTTAATATGCATATTTATTTTGCCTTTGATGTGGGCCCATTTAAATAGAACGCCTGCTATAGTAATGAGGAAGCTGCAGAAATATGCTACAATAGTATATTTTTTGGCAATTAAACTGTGGTTCCTGTGGCATTAAAAATATCCAGAGGATATGAGGGGAAAAGGGTCTGCAGTTGTGTGTGTGTGTCTGAATGTGCAAGTATGAGTGCAGGCTCTGTGGCTGTGACCTCCGGGTCAACCTTCAGCTGGAGCGGTGCTGCATGGGCCACAGGAGCTGTCGGCTCTGGAACAGCCTGTTCCCCAAAGCCAACTGGGTCAGGACCGCTGAGTCTCCCTCTCTGAGCTGAAACAACATGCACACACAAGCATCACATACCAATAGGCCGAGTTGACCCAATAGACAGAGAGGTGTCATGATCGTGTTGTCCATTCAAGAATAGGGAAATTAGGGAATGGGGACAAATATCAATCCTTTTTCTTTTCTGATAAACGGTTTTACAACACATAGAGAAAGAGAGTAAAAATGGCTAACTGCAGGCCTGGGACATTGGCATTTCCAAAGAAGTTGTGTTGACAGATGGGAGAGTTGTGACAGATTTTGGTTGGTTAGTTAGGTTTGGGTGGGCATTGTGCTTACCATGAAAGAGGAGTTAAACATTTTTCAGATTCTAATTCTTCAACAATTCATGTTGACCTCACGGATTAAGAACTCGCAACAATACACATTTATTTAACAACATGGTCAAAAAAAGAAATCATGTAATTGCTGTTTATTAACCAGGAGTTCCTAACAACCAACACATTTATTAAAGATGTATTTTAGCTACTTTTGGGGAAATAACCACAAAGTGGAGCAAATAAGATAAATAACCATAATGTATTAATAATGATTCAACCGGTTAAACGCGAAGATTGATTTACTTCTGGGAAGAGTTGTACGATTTATTCTATGGCAAAGTGATGTCACCAGGGTTATTTACATCGTCCTTTTTACACAAAGTCTGCGTTCCAAACAGTGGTCATGAGTTTTACAGATATGAACCTGCATCGTGAAGAGAATCTAAGGCGTTCCTTGCTCCTGAATGAACATGACTATAGTTAAAACGTTTGAAGGGACTATTAGTTATAAATAATGGGACCCTAAATTAAACATAAAGGCAAATGAGAGAATCCGTGCTCCATTAGCTTATTAAGACATTAATATGACTCAGGGTCAGATATAGCTACAGTGTGAGCATGTTATATTCCCTGTAGAGGCGTCCTATGAGATGGATACTACATTAGAGGATTTGAGTGATGCATAGGAGCGTTGGGGAATGAATGTGTTCCAATCCAGTTTCCATCTTTTGCTTTCTTTCTCTCTCTTTCCTTCTTCCTCTCTTCTCTTTCATGTGTTCTGGCAGGAGTTTGAAAACTGTAAATCAGATAATATGGATTTCCTCAGCTACTAGAGGCTTAAAGTTAAACTGACACATGTGTGTGGCACATATGCACACAGGAAGACAAAAACAGATGGTAAATAACTTGCAAAATGTAAAAATAAGTAGGAGATTGTGTGTACTCTCTGTTTATTGGTTGCAGGCCCACAAACAAATTACATTTCTTCCAAACAACTACGTCTCAATATGTGCTGGGATTTAAGAGCGCTGAGCGCATCTAGAATTGTAGCTCTGAGGCCAATTTTGCGGGGCATTTCAGAAAATGAAAAGCAAATGACACATACCCAGTGAGAGTTTTCATTCATCAGTTGTTTACATTGAGCAGACTGCTTTATTAAATGATTATCCAGAGGGAGTTGATGTGTTTGTGGGTGGTATGAAACGTTCTACCTCCATGAGTCAGTTTTCACGGTGAATACTGTTTTCAAACTACAGAAAGCAGATTCCTATTCAGTCACAGATTGTCGCGATGAATAGAAAGCAGAAGAGAATGATTATGAGTCACATCCATCTTTATTCAAGCTGCCAATGAAACGGTCACAAATCATCTGTGTGCATACAAATCACCTTTATCTCTGTTTAGCTTTTAATTTCCTGTATGAGTCCACAGATTGTTATTGGATCTCCTTCACTATTTTAAATTTGGCATTATCCTCCCATGTTGCAGATGGGGCTCCGCTGAGCGAGCTGTCGTGGCCTTCATCTCTGGCCGTGGTAGCTGTCTCCTTCTCTGGCCTCTTCACCTTCGTCTTCCTCATGCTGGCCTGCCTCTGCTGCAGGAAGGGCGACATTGGCTTCAAGGTGAGCTACCTGCTGCCCCCTGCTGGAGGTGGTGAGGAGAGCACAAACAGTGTCTGCACCATGGATCCTGCTCAGTGTTTACAATGAAAACAACTGAAAAAGGACTAACACGTTAAATGTATGAAATGTTTGGAATAATATTGACACACACTGTACAGTACAGACAAGGATCAAATATTTAAAAGCCATACATATTTAATTGCCATTCAACGCCATTTAAGTCTGCCACCAAGTGAGAATGAGTTTGACACAAAGTATGGCCCTAAAGATCATTTTGGTTTTGTCTCCAACAATCCAAAACTCAAAAATATTTAATATTTAGCTAGTCATTTGTTGCCCTATGTTCTGTTGTCTGATCAAAAAATGTTTTCAGTTATAAAATAAGTAAGATGTATGAGTGCAACATTAAAAACAGAAAACCAGAGAGGGACATTGCTGTTTTTAACTGGGTATTTTAAAAGATGATAATTTCCTAATAAAAAAAGAAAAAGTTACAATAAAATGTAAGGGCTGCAACAGGCATTGTGGATTTACCTGCTAATAGTTGTTCTCAATCAGTTGTTTTGTCGATTAAAAAACAAAACAGTATATTTTTTTAAACCTGAAGAGGACCACTCTCTCAGTCCAAAATCCAAAGATACTCAGTATATTTTCAATCATTAAACATTTTGCGGTTTCATTGTACTGTTCAAATATTTTACGTTAGGACCAATTCTCTGGAGATGGCAGGATCATGTTCGCATTGAAACAACTCCAAAACCTTCATAACCGTAAATGCCAAAGGACCATTGCCTCATTGTATGCGAGTGGTGCAACCAAGTACCCATCCCATCCCAGGCTGGCACACTTTGTCTCTGTGTTGCATTCAGCTGCCATCATTAGTCAGCCATGCTGTGTCAAACATCAGTGCTGAGCGACTGATGAGGGTTAACAGAGACTGACACAGGCAGGGGGCGTATGGAGAGAGAGAGAGAGAGAGAGAGAGAGAGAGAGACAGAGAGAGGAAAAAACCTCGATTCGTTGTACTGCTCCTTGTCTTTACTTTTTCTCACATTATGGCATTAGCATTGAAACACATTTTTCATTTTGGTATTGCATTTTAATGTTTGTATCTTGTCTGGAGAATGGATAAATTACAGCCTTGACTGAACATCCTTCTGTGAAGATCACTTGTGCAAATGATTCAGTCATTCATGAAAGGAATTGCGGTGCTAGTGTTAGAAGGAATGAAAAGCATATTTCTGTTGTTGTTGTTGAGCTGCAAAGAGCAGAGGAGAGGAAAGGAGAGATGGTGAGAACAGAGCAGTTTGGTTCTGGATGATATCAGGTCTGTGCATCTGCATGCATGCATTGGAAACAGGCTGTAGTATATTAATGCTGCAGTGATGACAGAGAGACTAAAGAGCACAGCACAGAGAGGAACCATTAACAACTTCCGGATTTTTCTCGTCTGTGTGTATCGTGTGTGTCCACGTCTCTCTGTCATATGCCAGATTGCCTCTGCCTCATTATGTAAATGTGTGTTTTAATAACCTGCAGGAACAGTGCGAGTCTTGTTCTGTGCCTGCTTACCTTTGGCCTGCTTTTTACTGAGAAAAAAAGATTGAAAAGAAGATGGCTCTAGCTGCAAAACAGCAATATCTAGCTGCTTAAACTGCAGTCATTCAACCAAAGCACCACCATGAGCCCATTTAAAATATCAATGTGACACTATTGATTCCTGCAGGCAGGGGTATCGTCTTACACTGAGAGTTCAGGGTGAAACTGTTGCTAAAACGGTGCTGGGCTTTGTATTTATCACACAGATATAAGGTTGCCTATTGCGAGGGCACTATTAAAATCATTAGACAAAAGGATGGCAAACGCATTTCATTTTGATCTGTTAGCCAACTATCTTTTCTTATTAAGGTTATGCAGCTGAACAAATAAATAGGTGCTTTTCATATGTGGTAACAGAGGTGTAATCAGTAAAATAACTGTGGTCCTGTTTCATTTCGATTAGCCACGGTCTTGGTATTGTGCATGCTCGCTCACTGGAGTGGAGGCGACACACTAAATAGAATGGGACCATGTTTAAATATATTAACTTCACCGGAGTCAAAATGGCTGCTGTTAGAAGTGCCTGTACTGTAGGTGGAAAACAACAGCAATAATTTGAGCGCAGTTAGTCCCTGTGTATTCACGTGAAGCTTGACTGAGAGGGGACTATCTCATAGCTGTGGGTCATTCGTAACATAATAGTTTCTGTGTTAAACATTTGATAAAAAGACAATGAAAGGATAACATTCACAAGGAAACACATTGTGACTGATGCTAACAATACATCTTCTGTCAGATGAGCACAACTTTCAGATCTCAGTCAATTAAAGTGTCAAATATTCCTATTTAAATGGATTAAGCAAATATGGTAGAAACCACAAGTTGTGATTTGTGTAAACACAACATATGCTTGTTGTTTTGATCATAGCTTATAATAATTCCAGACAAAACAGACAATCAAATCTTCATCTTGCGCTCTAAGTCTGGCAGCAAACATCACATTTTGCTTCCTTTCTTTTTGGCATCCGCTTGTCACTCAACATCTCACTTGTATAGTGTGCATTCATGTGGGACTGCAAAACTGCACTGCTGCGCTGTCCAAAAAGCTTCATTATTCCTCTCCATCACGGTGCTCTTACTATGGAGCGCGTAGTGTGAGGCTGGGTATTAAGTGCTTTCTAAACTGAAGGCTCTCTGGGGAGCTATGCAATGCTGACTCACAGCCAGGTGCTCGCTTTCACACTTCGCTCTGAGGAGAGTGGCAGATGGTTCTCTTGAAACACACAAACAACACACACACACACACACACACACTCACACACTTGTGAACACCTGTACATATAAATATACACACAAACCCACACAAGGAGCCATTCAAATATTTTATATAATCCATCCAGCTACCCACATTTTACAGAACTGTTTACTTCTTTGTTTAACTCTGTGGGTACTGAAAGTGGGAGATAGGCTTGTTGTGGGTAACAGTTCATTAATAACCAACGGATGGATTGTGAACAGAGCACTTTTACCAGACTTGTCCCCCAGCATAGCCAACTAGGTTGACCTGAAAGATGTGGGAGTTTGTCTTCCACTTTCTATTAGAAATGCAAATAGATTTTTAAAACGTTTGTGGTTCAATTGTTTGTATCCATCATTTGATCCTCTGTGCCCATCTATTCGAAAAACATCTCTAATATATTGACTATATAGATGTGTGGGGCCATATTTAGTGCATATCTGACGTTATAATGTTGGACAGTGGTAGCAAATTAAATCTGCCCAATGCAGAATCTTTGGTTGTTGTTTCTGCAGATACGCATAAGAAAAAACCCAGAAAAACTGGCATCTCAATTAACACAATTCAATCCAACTACTAACCAGCGCATCTGCTGAACAAAAGTTCCTCTCTAATTAAAAGTTAAACATGTAAGACTCTTAAGGTCTCATATGAGCTCATGAAATTGTTTACTCATTCACCCTGACAATAATCTACATGGAGATCTACTTCATTAAGCAGATTATGCTATTTCTATTGTGTACTGTTTAAATACGAATTAAATCCTTTCGTGTGTGCCTTTCAATATTCTGCCTTTTTGTTGGATCTATGTTAAAAGCACTAAATAACAGCCACTTTGGTTAGTGGGACAGATCATTTTTTTAAGCTACATGTAGAGGAAGAAAAAAGAAACAACATCAAGCACTATGCAAAACGTTTTTAAAGATGTATTTGTTATCAAAGTGCAAAGTATCAAATATGTCTCCATCTTACAACTGGTGTGTTAGCACTTTTAATATGTACTCTATGGCCGTTTCTGTAGTGACATGTTACAACAGTTAGCAAGCACAAATGTATGAATTCATGTTTTTTCACTAAGAGCATTTGAAGTGTATAACCTTTGTTAGGTTTAAAGTTTTTAAGACTCAGTTTGATATTCTTTAATGATATAAACTTTGCTTTGTATAGGTGATTGAATGGAAGGAAGAAATAAAAGACAGAACGAAAAAAAGACGTTCTTTGTGCATGCAGTCTAAACACGCACATTAGTGTGTTCCCCCTACAGCGTCTTTGTTGTGACCCACACAATACACCCCACAACGTACATGACTTATGCATATAGCTTGGTGGGCGAGCCCCAGTGCATTTGAATGCCCTTACAGTTGAGCCATTGTCTCCCACCATGTCAGTGGTAGGATGGCTGCGAGTGGATGACTAATTTCAGCATGTGTCTTTGCAACAGGAGTTTGAAAACACTGAGGGAGAGGAGTACCAGGCAGATCTCTCCCTGGCTTCGCCTTCCTCCCAGAATGGCCCCGAGGTCTACATCCTTCCCCTCACTGAGGTCTCCCTGCCTGTCTCCAAACAGCCTGGCAGATCCAGTAAGAAGCTGCACAACACTATCAACTCATAACACCTTTAAGTTATATCTGCTCGCTCTTTTAATGTCCTGATTCACTGTTCAGCTTTTGCTACCTGCAATGCGTATATCATTATTCCTTCTTAGCTCTTTAGAAACAGCTGCCACACTAACAGGCCATTAAAACAGCTTGTTACTTCTCTACAGCATGACACAAAACTAGGAACCTTTTGTCTACCTTACTGTAGCTGGAACAGACATGGCCTCTTTAATGAAGAACAGTATGTTGGATTCTATCTCTTCTTTCTTCTTGCCCTCTCTTAACGAGGGACAGACATCGGCCCATTTTAAAATGCATTTCGAAATCAGTGTATGAGAAACTGGAGAGGAAGGAATCTGACTATACCTCGGTGTACATTATTTCAGTGCATGCTACTGTACATTTCATTTACATGTAACTCCTGTTTTACTTGAATCTTACATAATCTTATGTCAGCACATGTCCCTGTTATTTTGGTGTGTTTATTTCTACATCCATGATCCTCCTCAGCCTCATGTCACAGCCTTTTTTTTTTTTTCTTCAGGTCATTCTGTCTGAAACCCAGCCTGTTAAAATGTGTATGCATGTACATTGTGTGTGAATCTCAGTATTAGCCAGATCCTGGGTGCCTCTCCCTGCATGACTCACTGGCTGTCTGAGCTGCGCCGTGCCTAGCCAGAAGGGAGGTGAGTTGGGGCTCAGCATCCCAGAATGTAAGCCTCAGCAATGATTGGACAAGGCAGCCTTAGGCGTGCAGCCAATCACCAGCCTTTGCTCCATCCTCCATAGCTACCGCTGTATGATTGGAGCAGGTGTTGCAGGGCGAGGAATGGATAGACAGCAAAGGAGACGAGATGTAAAACGAGGGATAATGTTTCCTTTCACTGAGTCACAGAGAATGGACTCTTACTCATTCCCTTCCTTATGTACATACAGAAAACATGGGATTATTTTTATTTGACACTTTTACATATTGACCACTGAAAATTTGATGAATTTAGAATTTTAACAGCATTCCAATTTCTTAACTTTTGCAAAATTGTCATAATCATGCTAAACAATTGAGAGGATTGTAGGAATGATATCACACTTCAAAAGTATTACACATATAAGCTGCAGGTCAAAAACTGAGCAGGCTTCGATTGATAATAACGTCATGCACATGTTTAAATTATCAACCCCCACACTGATATACACGAAGCAAATGAGACTAGTAATGGCCTCTTTAACAGAAACACAAGTTATATGGTTTATACTCTCACCATGAATAGCGTATTCTATATCACTTCTACATCTGTATGAACACACATTACAATGTTTGCCATTGATCGGACAGTCTCGCGTTTAACTTGTTGGTCTAATCTTTTATTCAAGAGGTCGTGTAAAGCCTTCAAACCCACGACAGAGGCTTGATGCATCGAATGTGTGTGAAGCGGTTGTGTGTGTATCATTCCACGGGCCCACTGATCCCACAGTCTCACTGGACCCCAGCCTCTTCTCTGGGAATGCCATGAGGAGGACGGGAATGCACACTCACGCTCACACATTCCACATTCGGAATAATTTCACTTTCTAACTTCTCTGACAGGGAGGGCTGGTGGAGAAGTGTGGGTCTGTTATCACCGTGACAACCTCTGCCCAACGTTCTAGTGGAGAATGGGCCTTGTGTGTGTCTGCTCATAAGCGTGTGTGTGTGTGTGTGTTGTGTCCACTGGGTACCAGGAGACGCTGCATGAGCGTGTGAGTGAGCGAGCCGAACAATGGCCCCGATTTAGGCCGGCTGGGCAGTGGGTGAGCATAAGGCTGGGCTGAAATGTCCGTGGAACGCACCAGTGGAGGACTGGCATTATGGGCAGAATACAGTGAGGGGTCTGTCACAGAATGAGGAGAGACAGGGGAAGGGTGGTGGCATGCACCAGGACCCTAAGAGTGGGGAGGGGACGCTTGAGATAGGGGTGGCGAGTGTGTATGACAGAGGTCTTTTCTGCATCTGACAGAGCAGGGTTTGTGTCCTGTTTGGCTGAGGAATGCTGCTGTCCTGGGTGACAGGGGGGCATTATGTTGGCCTTATGTCCCTACCAGGGTTCTTGAAGCTGCACGCAGAGCTGGCGCATCAGTCTGCACGCTACCAACATGCGTGACGGTCACACCAGCCGTGATACTTGACCAGAGTCTCAGAGAAATATAGCCCCCAGGGCAGAAATCCTCCTGCGGGGAACAGGCGGCAGATTGGTCGGCTGACTCCAAGCTGTTTCTATCTCGCTACGATTACTGTATATTTAAGTGAAGTCTGGAAACCAAGGATTTCGGTGTTTGCTCGACAGCTGGAGAGCTCCAGAAGAGGACAGTATGTGTGTTTTTGTGTGTCCCAGTTGGAGGATGAGCTCGGGACAGACTGGGAGAGGCAGCGTGGCGAGCTTGTTCAGCTGTGCGAGGGCTCGGAGGGTTAAATCCTGCCGAGACTCTCTCACACACACACTGAGATCGTGGGGTCTTTCTCAAATACACACAATGAGACCAAGAAGCCTGGGGTTAGGGCTGGGGCCACGGGCTCTCGGTTCTCACACTCTGAACCAGTACTTTAACGCATGGGAGCCGGACTCAGTCCCTGTCACGGTGCTCGGAGTGGCTGGCCGCTCCACTGCTCCGCCACCATCTTTTCTCCCCACACAATCATCTACCTTCTTAAACAATGAAGATCCATGGAGGTATTTGAATTTCATGCACAAATTGTCGACTTCTTCTTGTTATGGCTTATTCTCCTGTTTAGGTGATGGCCCTTTTTATTTAGGAAAATGTGCGTTTATTATCTGGCTGAGAGGAGTTTCTATTCATTCTGATCTCTGTCAGTGTTGTTTCCCTGTCCTGTCCATTTCAAATCATAAACTTCTATTTTTCTTTTTTGACTTAGATTATTGTAAACCTTTGCTTTTTCTTTATCACTTCTTAATCACTACAACAGTGTATTTTTTGAGCAATCCTATGTCTTTCTTTCTGTTCCTTTACAGTCCAGCTGCTGAAATCATCAGACCTCGGCCGCCATAGTCTACTCTATCTAAAGGAGATTGGACATGGCTGGTTTGGCAAGGTAAAACAGGATTTTTTTTTTTCTAAACATACACACAATCACAAAGTGGACTCGGGTGCAGAAAAGACACCTTGTATTTGTTAGTAGTTGCTTTAATTGTTTTTAATTGCCTCTTCGTTACTGTATTCACTGTACTTTAATGTGCTTTCTACTCATTGAAGAATGCGAGGGTAATGTGATGATGATCTCGTTCTAGCGAAGCTAATCTTTGGCACTTGAGTTAGAGAGAGAAGCTGACACTCACAGTCACAGTAAATTCCTGACATATTATTTTATAGTAAATGGGGCTGTTACACTACTTATATATTTCTCATGCACTATTTTCATTCTGCTTGTCTGTTTGTTTCTCTAACTCTATAAATGCATGTTGATTCTGTTTGTCGTAAACCCTGGTATTTATTGCTAGAGTTGGGTAAAAAAAAGTATTTTACTTCTTAGGTTCTGTTAGGTGAGGTCAATGCGGGCCTTAGCACCACCCAGGTGGTGGTGAAGGAGCTGAAGGCCAGTGCCAGTGTCCAGGATCAGATGCAGTTCCTGGAGGAGGTGCAGCCATACCGGTCAGTTCACCTAAAATCACAGCCCTTCAGTTTAATGAGTAGCACCATGCAGCATTAAGAAGTAACTGAATGATTTTTGTTTATGTATGTACAGTCTGTGTAAATGTATACCCTCTCATATTATATTTCCTCTGCCAGAACCCTCCAGCACCCAGCCCTCCTGCAGTGCCTGGCTCAGTGCTCAGAGGTCACTCCTTATCTGCTGGTCATGGAGTTCTGCCCTCTGGTGGGACATATTTAAATATATAAAATGTGTTTATTCAGTTAGTTCTGCAAGCGTCATTACTTTCTTTCTAGGTTCATTGTTTTTTAATGTATCCTCATTTCCTTTCTCCCCTTAGGGTGATCTGAAGAGCTACCTTCGCAGTTGTCGGGTGGCTGACTCAGAGACTCCTGACCCTTTGATCCTCCAGCGACTGGCATGTGACATTGCCTCGGGGCTTCTGCAACTCCACAAATACAACTTCATACACAGGTGCAGTTTGCCAGTCACTCCAGCTCTATTTACCTCCATCGCCCTGTGTGTTTCTGCTCAAGAAAGAAAACTGAATGCACTGTGTGCCCCCTGCTGGCCTCTCCCTGCAACAACATCCTGGTGCTGCCTGAGTAATTGTCACAAACTCCAGCATCAGTGATTTTGTTGCCGGGGGCGAGCCCCTCTCGCTCTCTCTCAGCAGCCATGTGGTGGCTGCCATAGCAACCCGTCAGGGGCTGTCAGGCAAAAGAGCTCAATGTGTGTGGAGGAGGTGAGATTAAACAAAGTGTCTTAGTTTTGCCTTTGTCTTAACATGCTGTACATCTTTCATGATATCATACAGATAATGCTGTGGCTAAAAAGGGTTAATCATATAGCTGCAAGACATATTTAGTGACATTGTGCATACAATATGTTTTAACAAACAATTATAACAAAGTATCACTAAAAACATTACCATAATACACCAACTTGGGTGTAACATTGGTAAAAACTGAAAAATATTATTCATAACACTTCCAGCAATAATCACTGTATAGGCCCCTGTATCTTGAAGTATTTGTCGGTATTGTGACATTCAATGTTTATGAATACATTTGGTTTGGTTTCATTTTATTGACAGTACCCTGTCCTCCATTCTTACCTTTTCTAAACCAGTGTGTGTGTCAGAAAAAAAAAGAAGAAATTGAAAATAAAACTGTTCTAACTTTAGCAGATCGAGAGGGATCAGGGACTTTTAAAGAAGATACATAAAAACGGGTTTGTTGATGCAGCTCAGATGTACTGTTTTAAATGACATTTCCCTTTGTTTTGACAGTGACCTGTCCTTGCGAAACTGCCTGCTAACTTCAGAAATGACAGTTAAGATTGGAGACTATGGCCTTTCTCATAGCAGATACAAGGTCAGACTACCTGAATGTAATATTTATTGAATGCTTTCTTTTCTTATTGATCACCCTATCGTTACTCAAACATGGTTTTTTCTTGTTGCTCTATAGGATGATTATTATGTAACCCAGGACCAGATTTGGGTGCCCCTGCGCTGGATTGCACCTGAGCTCATAGACGAAGTCCACGGAAACCTGCTGGTCGTTGACCAAACAAAATCCAGTAACATATGGTGAGATATTTAAAGAGTGACTACCTGGAAAAATGTATTTTTAATGAGATAACACTACCCCACCTACCTCACCTTTCTCACAATATACAAATGTAAGATATTATAAGATACTACATATAATATATCTTTCCTTGTGTATTATTAAAATGGGAACAAAATCCTCAAACCATGAATAATGGAGATTACTGCTTGAATGTTTCTCAGGATGCTTAGCGTTTTGTTTTGATCTACTCTGGTTTACATTATGGAATGATTGTATGTCTACTGCACAAATATAAACTTGTGTAGGTTAAAGATTGTCCATGTTTATGAGTGGTAAATACATATTTATTTCCCCATTCCAGGTCATTGGGGGTGACTGTGTGGGAGCTGTTTGAGCTGGGAAACCAGCCGTACAGACACTACTCTGACAGACAGGTGCTGACATATGCTGTGAAGGAACAGCAGCTCAAACTACCCAAACCCCTGCTACAATTCCCCCTGGATGAGCGCTGGTGAGACAGAGCTGCATGCATTGCACACACATTTGGAGAAAACATACTATACATGTACAGGCTCACTCTCAAATTGTCATTTATCTTGATACCACATACATTACCAAGCCTTTAGGCTGACCAATTATTTTCTAACAAGTCAGTGTGTCTTGTTTATGGTGCTGCACCAGCAATATTTCTCTGTGCTAGCGAGGGCAGATGATCAATACTTTCCCTATTCGTTATGATCCCCTTTGGCATTGGCCAGGGTAGATTCATTCATCTTCACCTGGGACGCCAGCCAAATGTTGTTTTATGTATTAATTTTTTGCAAATTGTTCTTCACTTAATTAAAGTGTGCTCAACTGGGTAGCCAAACAACCACACACATACACATACACACGTTCAAGGTGTTGCCACAAAATGCTTACTCCAATGGTTTTCTTTTATATTGCCTTGTTAGTCTAATAAAACATTTAAAGTAACTGATCATTTGTGTCTCTTTCTGTCAAGGTACGAGGTGATGCAGTTCTGCTGGCTACAGCCAGAGCTGAGGCCCAGCAGTGAGGAAGTCCACCTTCTGGTCACATACCTGTGTGCCAAAGGCTCCAGTGAGGCTGAGGAAGACTTTGAACAACGTTGGAACACATTAAGACCCAATCTACTCGGCAGCACCTCCCATACAGTAACATCCACAGCCCTAGTCCTGACCCCTACCCCCCCATCGGCTGACGTCCCCAGTCCAGACCAAACTCAAGCGGTGGAGCTGGCCTCCTCTGCTTCGTCCTCCTTCCCCCTCCTGGAGCACTTCTCTGACAGTTTCCACTCTGACACAGGGGACGACCTGCTGACCGTCACAGAGACCAGCCATGGTCTGAACTTTGAGTACAAGTGGGAGCAGGCCCGAGCGGAGCAGCCCTACTGCTCCTCCTCCACCAGTGGCCCACTTGGCCAGGGAAACCCATATTACCAAGATATCTACTATTCAAGTAAAGGAAGCACCTCAGAGGGCTGCAAGAGTGAGAGCCTGACCTCGGGCTTATCCCCATCCTATTATGAACCTGAACACCCTGGTGTGGTCCCAGTGTTGAGTGCACACAGCCCCTCTGTGAGCAGCGAGTACTACATTCGCATAGAGGAACCTGTAGAGTGTAACATTAACCTGGATGATGATAGCATTGTGGACTACAGCCCAGAACTGGCGGCCAGCAGCAGAAGGTTGTCGTCCGAGAGCAGGACTGGTTCATCCATGGCGCAGCCCAGTGCTTACTGGTCAACTGACAACAACAAATCTTCTGCCTGTGACTCTGATTCAAGCCCCACTGTCCAACTCACCATGGAGCCACTGCTGAGGCAGTCATCCAGCACCAGCCATGTAAAGCTAGGCAACTTGCACAACTGCTTCTCATCCAGCCAGGACGACACAGGCTTCTGTGAAGAGTCATCAGCATACAAAGCACGCCAGCCCTGTCTGTCTGAACTTGAAACATCGCCAAAGCCCAGATCAAACTTTCTTCAGCCAGAGGGGCGTTTAGATAACCCACGCAGTTTGTCACAAGCTGTCAGCAGCCCCAGCTTAGGGTTCTGCGATCCCTACCTTGAAGCGAGCACAGGTCGGAGCACCGTCAATGAAAGCTGCCATAACATGATGGGTCCCCTCAGAAAGACACTACCCATTGTGAACCACATTAGCATTGATGTAGGGACTGACGACGGCCTGCTGGTGGGCCAGCATAGAAGCGACGACATTGAGGATGACCTTTTTTCTGAAGGAGAGGCCACCAACTGGACCTCAAATCATTCAGCAAACAATAATAGCCTGAGCTTTGACGTCAGGCAGACAGGCAGTGGGCAAGACAGCTATCTTGACCTTCAATATGCTGGTCACCCTAACACTACAGAATCATGGTCTTTAACCAAGGCCACCACCAGAACCTTCCACAGCTCCAGAGCTTGTGGCACCTTGGAGGCAAGAGGAGACTCTGGTTGTAACGCTGCTAGCAAGTCCACGGAATTAGGTTCATACATTCACTTATGGCACAAAGAAGGAGACGAAGCTGTCACTCAAGCGGAAAGGAACTCAACTGCAGAAAATCTGAGAAGTATTGATTCTTTTAACAGCTCAAGTATTAACACCAGAGGTACAGAGGGTGGAACAATGGAGGGGAAATATGAAAAGCAACTGTTGCATAATGGGGAGAGACAGTACTCTGAGCCTAGGATGATCCCTGAGCCATGTTTTATAAAGTCTCCATCCACGTTCAAAGAGCCACAGAACGGTCAAACAGCAGCTTTGTCAGACAAGCAGAGAGGTACAACGTGGGAGGGGGTTTCAACAGGAATCTCTGTTGGTCTAGTAGACAAGAGGCTAAACTATCCAGAGACATTGGAAAGTAGCGGAGCGTTGGACACTGGAGTGGGGGTCAGAGACTCCAGTTTTAACTTGGTTGAGCTTGGTGACTACAGTGAAGATGATGTTGATGACATCACAGATATTACCTCGGGGATCTTTGCTAACTTCAACCTGGATTATGCTGAAGTAGAGGAGGAAGAGCTAAGCCCAATGAAGCATTTAGAGGAAACTCCTGACTCTGCAGACACACTTAACCTCTCCTCGTCGATGGTAAGCTCCTGTGATCAGTCCTTCAGCCCCGATCCCTTCAATACCCCTGTCCTACCCAAATCCCTAGACAGCGGCTATGACACGGAGAACAACGAATCTCCAGAGTTTTTCTTCAAAGAGCTTGGAGATCCCCATGGGGTTGAGAGAGCTGGTGAACCTGAACTTGTTCTGCAGGTTGGTTTGGGCCAAGGGGTCTGCACTTTCAAAAGCACCTCAGAGCTACAGTTTAAGGGCCTGACTGATAAGAACCCATACAGGGACTCAGCCTATTTCTCTGACTATGATGCTGAAAATGAGAGGAGCCCTCAAGAGGAAGGCAGTAAGTTCTTTGCAGGTCCGAAAAACTGTGACTTTCACGCTGAGAAATTGAGCTCCATAAGAGTTGATGATTTTGTCAATAGGCAATTTAACCAGGACAATTTGACAAACCTGAAACACATCAGGCATTGTGCGCTGGTGAATCTCTCCGAGGGGAATGCTAGTTCACATCATCCCCTCCCTACCCCTGGTGTGTCAATGCTGTCGCCCTATCCTCCTCAGATGGGCGGTTGCCTGACTAAAGAGTCTGCCCCTGCAGAAGAAGACCTTGGGTTGCATACGGAACACTCAGAAGACCCTTCCTCAGAGCTTAACTACTCTATCGCGTCTGAAGCCTCTTCTAATGTCCAAGAGGCCTCGGGACACCATCAGGAGGGGAACAGAAGAGCAGAAGATTGTTCCCCTCTTCAGTCTTTGCTTTCTGACTCCACTTTATCTGACTACAGAGATGAGGCCCACAAAGAAAATGAAAACGGTGATGGATCCACAGAGGAAGAGCTGCCTGAATTCAATCATGTCAAGGAAGAGACGGAGGACAGAAGGGAGGGTGTGAGGGTAAATGAGGAAGATTTTGAGGACATAGACGCAGGGGAGTGTGACTCACAGGACAGCTTATGTGAAGAATCCAACGGCCCCGTCAACCTGTCCACTTCCTCGTCATTGTTGGAGTTGTGCGGAGAAGATGTGAGGGCTCCGCTGGAGGAGGCAGAGGATGAAGATGACTCGGATGACAGTGAGTCTGATGAAGAGTTGAGGACCTATAACATCCAAGATGAAGACAGTGAGGAGAGTGATGATGATTTCAGCACAGTGCCAGTAGTAATAAGCGACTGCAGCAGGGCGCGACACCTCCGCAGCCTCCTGAAAATGCCCGGCCTGCTCACCCAGTCCTTCTGTGACGAGTTGGAGAGGAAGAAAAAAGCTGTGTCCTTTTTTGACGATGTCACAGTGTTCCTTTTTGACCAGGTATATCACCTTGATAGGTTTAAATCGTGCAATGTGTACTGTCTGTTTAACAACTACTTTATTGCATTAGAGTCCGTAAGGAATATGTTTTGTTTATTAATTCCAGGAAAGCCCCACGGGAGAGCTGGTTGACTTCGCCTTCTCTACAGAAACGGAGACCAGTGCACAGGAATCTTTAGAGGAAAAAAACAATGATTCCCAACAGCAACTCAACCCTGGACTTGAAGCTCAATCCTGTGAATCATTCTGTGTTTCTGAAGAAACAGATGGGAACAACTCCGAAAAGGGTGAGTTTGTAAAGGACAAAGTAATTCCGGTCGTATCATCATACATACACTATAACTGTAACAGTGTCTGTGTGCTTTTAGGTGGGGGATATGAATGGGAAGATGACCTCTTGTTGGAGCCCCGCCCGTCCTCACCTGAGACCCTCCCTGAACCCCAGTCTTCACCCACATGCACCTCCAACAGTCCTGAGGCTCCTAAACCTGCAGCTGTAGCACTTAACCGTTTTATGGTCTCACGATTCTCCATCACACATGTCTCGGACCCCCACATGGGCTCAGTAACAGGTCTGTATCAACTTTCCTTCATACATAATCTTGACTTATTTATAATAGTTATTTAATTTGCACTGAAATACAATCACTTATTTCTTATATCTAAAATGTTCAGTTACCCAAAAGTCGAATTTACATGAAATGTTTTTTTTTTGTTGCTACAACACAAATATCTGCTCTTTTGTTGTCTGTTCGCCCTTCAAGAAAATCGTATTAACCAAAAGAGAGATCTTTTGGTTAACTTTTTTAGCTTCATAGTTAATTATGTCTTACCAAATCATATTGCTTAAAATAAAATTCCAGTATGATTGAATGTGGCTGGTAAGAAGTGCTGTCCTTTATTTTTGTGTGAGTTCTTTACATTGCTTTGGTAAACACACATCATAATAAAATCTGTATAATCAGCATGTTGAGGGATCTTTTGGTCAATATTTGAGAGTTAGCAATATACTGAATCCACAGATGGTGAGGGCTGTACAAACACCATTTTAGTCTATAGTTGTCTCTAAAACAAATGATCTTGGTGGGGGATATGGCTTCTTATGTTTTTGAAAAAGATTTTGAGTATCACTTGTTGGTTTGACTTTAATCCAAAGCCAACATACTTATTTTCTTTATTTTTTTCCTACAGGGAACATTGAAGATAGCCCTAAACATTGAGGGCCCCATCATCTTGACGGGAGGAGGACGAGTCCTTCTCAACACGGAAAAGCAGTATTATTATATTTAGATGTTTTACAGAGTTTTATTTTTGATCAACGTTTGGGGCATCTGGCTCTGGTGCCCTGTTATGAGACAGTGCCTCATATTGTGAAAGACCCTCAGTTATTTGCACCTTTTAGTTTTTTAATTTGTGGAAAAAGTGATGCTGCTGGTAAGGAGTGAGACAACCAAGAGTGGATACAAAGTCAGATCATATTGTTTGAAGAAAAATGAATCATCAATATACTTCTTTATCATATAGTATATGACAAAAACATATTTGCTTGATGCAGCATCGTTTTTTGTTGGTAACCTTACAGTAAAGGTAAATGAAATTTAAAATAAATACACAGGGAGAAAAAAATGAATTGAAAGGCTTGTATCTGCTCCTCTCATTGGCTGCCTTCTTCTATCTGCTTACCATTGATCCAGATGTTTTAAAGACTGTTACAGCTTTCATTGTTAGAGCTAGAGAACACTGCTTGATGATTGTTGCATAACAAGCGATCGTTGATATCCAAACAGAAGATCAGACCTTTTAGGAGTGGGCGGTGGTGTTTGAAGACGGAAGTGCTGAAACTTAATTTATCCCTTAATCCAAGTCATATCCTTATCATATTGACGGGGGATTCAGTGCGTTATGTTAATGGGAACATAAAGAAAGAAATGAAGGTGATGTCATTCCCTTATCACCATCACTTATTCTGGTAATGATAACCTACAGTATTATGTCTACAGTGACCATATCTGTCTGAAATACTTTCATATATTTGTAGAAGTGATGGCTCTGTCTTCATCTCCCCAACCTTGAATGAAATATCTAAACATGTGAGGTTTTCTTATGTGTGTCCACAGTGCCAGCTATAGATTCACTTTATTTTGTTGCATATTAGCTATGTTTATATGACATGCCATCAGCAATAGAAGGACACCAAAGGGAAGGGTGTTTTAACACAATTTAACGGTGTCATGCTAATATGCCAGTCATAAATGTTGAATGTCATCTTTATGCATATTTTCTACGTCTACGTATTGTCATACATAATCTATTCTATTACATTTGTGCTGAATGCCAGTCTGGGGTATACAAAAAAAGGACATTCAAAATATGACAAATCTCACATATTGTATGAATGTTTTATCAATATGTAGCAGGTAGCTTGACTTGAATTACTACTGCTGTATCGACAGCTCCCTCCCCCTCTCTATTGTGCTGTAGCTCAAAGTGCCAATTCAGTTTCCCCTCACTTTGCCTTTTAAGTTTCGCAAAAGAGAAAATGCAGCTAGTATTTTTGTACAATTTCAAAAGATGCAATCCAGGAAATCCATCTCTAAAATTTGCCAAAGAGATATTACCGAGCCTATTGGCTAAAGTGGCAGACACCTTTGGAGAAGGTGAGGTGGGTTGCTCTATGCACCAGTAGTAACATCATTGCTGTTCCACCCCCACACCCCCCACCCCCCCTCACTCATCGCTACTGTACTATCCCAAACAAATAAATCCAAATACTTTTTCCCTTCTTGTTTCCGTGATATTTGTATCTGCATTTATGTCAAAGAACAAAACAACAACACATCAAAACATGACACAACACAACACATACAAATATGACGTTTCTGCCCATTTAGATTTATTTTGGACAAGATAATTTATATGCACTTTCTGTACAGTACAGATATAATACAAACAGGGACAAAAGTAAGAAATGAAAACAAGGAAAGCTATATAAAAAGTAAAAAAAAAAATGCATTTGAAACTTGCTGCCCAACTAAGCTGTTTAATAGAAGCTGATCATATCCCTCAGTGTAAGTCATCCATGGAAAATGTACTTTTGATGATGTAAATGTGGATTTCTTGCAGTCTAAGAGGCATTTTAGCTCACTCACATATTCATGAACATTATTGCCTTTCTAGTAAATTCCGTTCCATTCCTTTGCACAAAGATCATACTGTGGAGAAATCTCTGCTCTAAGCTTTTCTCCCAGATGAGTGTATAATACTGAGAATGAACAATCAAAAGCTACAATAATACTGTACCTTAAGCTACCACTCCCTCAAAGCTAAATATAAAAAAAAGACCCATTATGTATGCACTGGCTATCCGGCAGCTTCGATATTAGTACATTTCTAAATAGAAGGGAAGAATAGCAAAGCTGACAATATAAGCAAAAAAAGGAAAATAATCCTGTTTATATTTTAAAGAATATATGAAAAACACATGTTTAACTGTAATACAAATCATTTTATATAACGATAGTTAATGCTGCATGAAGCATACAAGAAATGATAGAAGGCACAGTTCCCACATTGAACATATGGGTTTACTGCATCACAACTAGTTAATATATAGAACTATATCACTTAACAAAATAAGAATTATAGTTTACTTACCAACTGACCAGTTCTAGCTATTTGTGACAGTAATCAATCAATCAACACTTCAGTGCATATTATGCACTAAAACTGTCAATCATATTTCCCCTCGAGCTCCACTTCAAATCTAATGCAGTGTTCCTCATCTGTTCATAAATGCAAATAATCCTCAATTGAAATTTACAGTGTATAGTGTAAAAGAAATCCCATAGTTGAAGTGCAGATAAATAATTATGTGACTGCATTAATAGTAAAAAACTATAAGCCATACCTTATCCACAACTGGCATGATCTAAAAAAACTAATACATTTACTCTCACGCTTGCGATTGGATGTTCAGGCTGAGACATTCAATTTATGTGGAACAGTTAGCAAAAATAATTACGATGATAAACCAGAAATTAACGAACACATTTTTACGGATAAGAAACTAAATCCTTAGCAGTGTAACACACTGCATGGCCTTCTAGGGATAAAACCACAAACTCAACTCAAATGTGCCAACGTTGGCCATTTTCCCTCTCCCCTTTAAAAAAGGGCTCATTTGTAGAAAAGGGGGCATCAGGCTGCTAGTAGAAGATGGGTGTGGATCGGTCATCAGTGAAGGTGGGCCGGAGGTAGACCTCCAGGGAACGATCACTGTGGGGAGAGGAGGGGTGAGACAAGGAACAGTGACAGTTAGGATGAAGACACGACAGAACTTACAGAGATATATGGTCAGCTAACCACACCCACAGAAAGCTGCCTTCCCATAGATTTGTTTCTTACAATGAGTTGAACAAACAGTAACAGTATACTGTGATTTTTTAAGCAAGCATGTGATGATAAAACAAAAAAATGAGGGGGGAAAAAGAACAAAAAAGTTTGCTATAGGCATGCATGCAGGGTTAGTTTTCTGTTTATGATATTGTGACAGACAAGACAATCTAAGTGAATTCCTTTACAACCCAAACCCCTACTGGACTGACAGAATATTTGCTGCCACATCCTTGGAGGCCAAAGGACAGTAAGACCAGTGATTCCCAGCAACCTACTGAAGCCAGACAGCCAATGACAGCAGCAAGAGAATCAGGCAGTAATAGAGAGAAGATAAAAGGAGAAAAGGGATTGGCTGAAAGGCGATGGAGGCTGGTGACTTACGGAGGTCCTGTTCCCTCAGAATCGGGACAATTCTGGACCCAAACTGGAAGGTAAAGAGAACCTTTGGGTTTGAATGGCTCATTGCTCAGATCATGCATGGGTCACATTTTTTAACGACACTGCTGGTTAGTCAGATGCAATATGGACACAAGTGTAACTGTTAAATGTGATTAAAATAAGGGATGCAAAACAGAAGTACCTACTTCATGCGAAACATGCCACATACTAGATGTTCATATGCTAAACTCTGTCAGGAAAAGTGCCTGCAGCTCGCCTTGGTGTATACATTTTACTACCAATGCAATCAACAGGCTGCTGCTCTGAATATGGGTCTGCAAAAATCTGTGCATCATCACATCTATAAACCTAAAAGAAAATACTAAAAATCGGGGGAAAAGGGAGGCAGGCAGAGTTCACATACTCACAATTTGTACACAACACCACACACACACTGACAGTCTTTTGATTCAGTTTTTACAGTGACACAGAGAGCACTACAGAGGCTATAGGTGTTATGTGGGGAGGGGTTAGGATGAAACTGCATGCTTGGAACACAGCTGTGGCCTGAAATGATTTACACAAATGTCGCAGGTTTGAACAAAAACAAATTAATTAAAACATTTAACATTTTACTTTGAAACATGTAAAAAAAAAAAAACTGAGAATGTAATTGTCACTGACAGAACAGATTTCTCGTCAGACCAGATTGTTTATTAATATATAGAGATATGTTTTATTTAGAATACCTTTGTAAAAAGTCACCATACATTCAAGGTCAATTTCAGTATCACATTTTCTGGTTTTCCTCCACAGCATGCATAAGATAAACACTTCAACTAATCAGTAGTTTCTCATTGTTTCTCGAAATATATTTTTTTTTACAAGGACAATACTTTTTAAAAGAAAAGACCAAAAACTACATCGCCACTCAGGGAATACAATCATAAATAACACTGAGAGCTGCAAAAGCCGTGGTTGTCATTTAACCTAAAAACTAATTCACAGCTGTTATGGAGGATACTCAACAGAAGATAAAAGACCTTCCAAACTCACTGTAGCTCCAAAAGAAATACCAGTGAGGCATTTTAATTTTTTCTTGAAATCTCTGGCAGTAAGCTCAGCCAAGAATGGCAAACAAGTTTCTGTGGGGCTAATGGTCGTCGTTTAAAAAATCTTTTTATATGAACATATGTTTTTTGTAATGATCTCAGTGCAATTATGTGGACTGAAGGAAATAATATATATATATATATATATATATATATACTGTATATTGTCGAAGCTCAGTTTGAAAATGTGTCTCATTGCAGATAAAGTATTTGTTTAATAGGAAAAAAAAAGAAGCAACGTAAGGCAAATATGACACACGCTCTCTGGACAGAAAATTAGCACTGACACAAGGAAGCACAGCGCCACCTGCGGGATCTCTCACAACAGAAATATTCTGCTGCACAGCCTTCATTTGTAAAAAGCTATTTTTTGAGCAAGTGTTGTCGGGTGGGAACTCGATTATACTGGGCCCACGTGTGCTTAGAAAAGGCCATTCAGCCAGTGGCTTTAGTACAACGACATTGAAGTCTTTGCACTTGTACAGTACATGAACATGTCCTTTAGTTTGACAAAATGACACAACCATGTACATGCATGAAAGACAAGCAGTAGCAAAGGCAGTCTCTTGAGAGATCAGTCCGTGATGGTGGACTGTGATCAGAGATAGAGTATTCAGAGTCCATATCGCTGCATGCCGAGCAGGTGGGCCCCGCTCGGGCTCTCTCGCTCAACGCAATCCTCCACCCACCAACCGCTACTGTCCACACCAACACCACCAGCAGCAGCACCCGGGACGGACGGAAGGAAGAAAGGAGGGACCCGAGGAGGAAGAGAGGACAGAAAGGAGGGATGAAACTGGCCTCTTCCACTTGGAGAAGGGGCGTGTGTGGAGGTAGAGGAGGAGAGGTGGAGACAAGTGGACAGGAGGGAGGCTAAGAGGAGGGAAAGATGGGGAGGAAGAGGCCCCTGTGCTATCCGGAGCTGTCTGTGTCTGTCTGTATGTCTGTTCTCACACAGTCGAAATCAATTTGCCATCAGGACTGTCACTGTGGAACAAAGAGAGAAGGAAGCTTGCCAGGTCGGACACACTCAGAGGGAAATGGAGAAAGACAAGACAGGTACAAGGAGGCAGGGTAGAGTTTTGGTGTAGGTGGGGTTTGGAAATCTACTTTGCCCCACCTACACCTACAACTCCAAACACCCCTACCATGATCAGGAAGATTAACTTCCAATTTCCTCATCAACAATTTTGAATCCAGATATGTTACGCTGGTTTGATATTACTGCCCATTTCATGCAGTTTAGTGAATATTTGTCACTGAAAAGTACTACTGTGTGTTGATGAGAAAATCAAGTCATCTCCTTAGCTGAAGGGACGTAGTGTTATATTAGTCTGGTGGGGTGAATACACCCTGCAGCACAGTGATGTCTCACAATACTGATACAGAAAAAAACACATTCAGAGCAGACAAGAGTATGTATAACAGCTTGACACTGGGGCCGAAAAGCCCCAAGCTGACAAGCAGTGATGGCTGAGATGAGATCAGCATGAAGTCTACTGTCACAACATGTACTCCAACAAACACCAATATGATTGCACATTGGCGATTTCTTTCTCTCTCTCACACACACACTCTCACTCACTCACACATTTATATATGTGTACACAAAGATGTACTCCCTGATTGGACAGAAACAAAAAAGTCACACAACTCTGGTGAGTCAGCAAGGATTTGATAGGATAACGGTGAAAATATACTGAGCCACGAGTACTCTGGCAATAAACTAAGACACTGGTTCCCCTAGAGTGCAATTATTGCTTTAAAGAGCTATTTAAAATAAAAGTCAAGTGAACATAAGAAAGGAGGAAACGAAAAGAAGACAGATAGATCCCATGAGGTGGGGATGTTAACGCTACACCAAAATCCAGATCCCAACTATATTCCCCATTAGCTTTGAAATTCTTAGTCAACAAATTAAATATACAATCTAAAAAAAAGGAAAAGCGAACAATTTTGATAAAAATTCTACTAATTTCTGTCTCTGTCCAATCATTTGTCTCTTGTTCTGGATCTGTATTCAGGTTTTGGACTGTTGGCCAGACAAAACAGGTCATCTAAAGATGGCTCCAAGAAATTGTGATTGACACAAATACTGAAAAAAAATAAAATCGAATAATTGTAATGTACACTACATAAATGTGGTTGATTGTTTATGTAGCATTTAATTTGATCTGGCTACAGTATGTTAAGCAGTTGCCTTGCTGTCTCTTGAGTGTTCCAGCATGCAGTTACTCAGGTGAAATGTTATTTATTTAAGGGTCTGCTTCACTTCTTCTGATAGTCACTTCTTCCAAAGCTATCCAAATTAAAGAATTCAGATGCCAGCAGCAGTCATATTAGTCATTACTAAGACGGCAAGGTAGAAACAGCACTTACCTTGTGGCAAAGCGGCCGTCATAATCCTCAATGGCAGGCTGAAAAGATAAGAGT
Organism: Dissostichus eleginoides; assembly: GCA_031216635.1. Classification (NCBI taxonomy): domain Eukaryota; kingdom Metazoa; phylum Chordata; class Actinopteri; order Perciformes; family Nototheniidae; genus Dissostichus; species Dissostichus eleginoides. Next base: position 17,639,809 of record CM062277.1, read on the forward strand.
ACATTTTTTTACTTTGTGTGCTTGTTGGCCTAAAATTTAAAAAACTGCCATACTTAAATTCAAACACTAGGCGGCAGCAGAAACTGAGCAAAAGTCCCCCTAACAGTTACTGCAGGATTACTCATATCCAATTATGCAACACAAGACTTAACCAGATGGGGGCTACAAATTAAGTGAGCAAGAGTAACAAGTGTGTAGTTCATGGATACTACACATGTTAAATTGTTCCTACCTGTGTGCCGAAGGCTGCCATGCTGTAGGGGCGCGGGCGGGTCTGAGCGAGGCTCTGTGCCAGCAGTCGGGCAGTCAGGCCATAGTCAGGTGTGGGCAGCGATGCATCACTCTCCAACAAGTTCCCTGTGCTGCTACTTTTCCCATGGTGCAAGCTGGTTAGGCAGGCAAACAAAAAAGGCCTCAGACGAGGTCTCATTCTGGTTCATTAAGTTGACACACAGGTAATGATGGAAAAATGCTACATACTTCACTTTGAGCTTCTCACTGTCACTTTCAGGCAGCACACGTGTGTAGGAGAATGGAAACCAGCCACGCCTAAACAAAGGGAACACCTTGTTAAACTCCTCATTCACTGGACCTACATGTGGAACAAATATGTATGCAATTTCACAGTATGGACACAGGCAATGAACAATCCTTCACTTACATCTTGTTCTTCTCATTCTCTCCATAGTGCCAGCCATCGCGGGCCTCAGGCACTAGCAGGGTGATTACGTCTCCCTCAGAGAAGCTGAGCAGGGTGCCGTTGTCACCTGCAGCGTGGGAGAAGATGGCCTGGACACGGGAGCGCCCGTTCTTTTCCAGGCCTGCTGCCATGGAACTGGACCTGGGCAGAGTCCGTGTCTCTCCTTCAGTGTTTGCAGACAGAGACAGTAGTCAGTGACATGAAATCTATTAAGAGTTCAGAGTACCAGATGCTCTGGATAACTGGAGTCCGCAGTTATAACTAAAGATAAGATTGATGATATGTATTTTTTAGGCACTGACAGCAACCAGGCATTTGTTCTAAATTTAGCATTTTCTCATTGTGCTTCTGAATAGCATTTGTTAACATCAATCCATCACTGCCAAATAACCTGAGTCTGGGATAATCACATAAACAAGACTAGATGATTGGTTGACTGTCTCATGCCAACATTTCTTGTAAAGGCGGCTTGAGTCTGTTGCTACCCTTCTCCTCCTTTGTGACACTTAGAGCAGCAGCTATCAACTCCATCACTGTTCTTTAGCATAGACATTAGTAATGTTTAGTCATAAAGTCGTATACCTAAGTATTTACGTGATATTAAAATGCTCCTCGCTGTATCTTTAAGCCAGGAATAGGATTGAGCCACAATCAAATATTCCACTTGTGATTTTCTTACTGCAAGCACTACTGCTTTTAATAAAGGTTTAGCAGTGTTCAGATATCTTACCCACGGGGTTCTTATTCTTGGCGGGGGCTGGCCTACGGACAGGAAGGGTGTTGGAGTAGACATCGCTGACCTGTCTCTGGGGCTGGGCCTGGGCCTGGCCCGGTGGCTGGGTCTGGGGGGATGCCGGCCTGACTTGGGACACGGATATAGTCCCTCCGTCAGTCCAATATTCCTCCCCATGGCTCCTGTTGTCCCATTTACCATGGACATACCATCAGGGCCAATCAGCCTCTGGAAAAAACAAGCATATACAGAATATGAATAATAAACTGTGTAAATGGCATGACGTTGAAACTTGAAGCCTGAACCTGAAGTCTAGGGAGTGTTCATCCAAGTGTGTCAGCTGATTGCTGCCCAGCATGAAATGTAGAATAAACAGTGCCATCTTCCAGAACTGTTATTCAGTTCTCTCGATGAAGACAAGGACAGTTTCTGTTTAAGTTTAAACAGTATTTGCAGTTATAGACACACTAAAAATGGACAGACACGAAATGTAAACAATACTGCCTTATGAACACAGGAGAAATCAAACCTTAATAATATAAGTATACATAAAAACATATTTTTATCACCCACGGATTTTCTTAACTCACCGCTTGGTGACCCAGGCCACCACCCATAAAAACAGCCAGCTCTGGGGGCACAGGAAGAGGCGTGGCCCCGGGGATAGGGTCTGAGATGACCAAGTTGGATTTGGAAGTATGGAGGGGGCTTGCTCCCCCAAGGCCTGCAGAGCCCATCTGCTGGGCCAGGAGCATGGCCCTCTCTGGCAGCTTGTTGGGGTCTGAGCAGGCCTGTTGCCACACTGGGATCTTCTGGGTCAGGAGGTCTTTACCCTTGAAGTAGGAAGAAAAGATTGAAGAAACACACACAAAAAGTGATACATTTATCTATGTAATGTCTTGTCTTTTATCTGGACCCCGAGTCTGTAATAACGTTTTGATTGATTGATGTTGCTGCATTGTGACCAGCGAGTTATTTTTTCTTTGTTGTATTCCTTTTCTCAAAACAAAAAAAACCATTCAGTTCTCAAAGGTTTTTTCCTCAAACTGTATCCTTGACCAATGCCCTTTGCAAAGCTATGATAATGTGCTGCGTGGGTGAGGCAGTGGGACAGACGTACATACAACTCAGCTGCTCACTGCAGCTTCTCACAGCCTGTGGACACGGCTGTTCTTTCCACCATCATAGAAGTAATGGATGATCAGCAATCAACACATTTGTGTCTTTACCGTATAGTTTCATGCACACACACACAAAACATTGTCCCTTTGTATGTGCTAATTTCAAGCTCTCATCATATCTTACACACACACACACACACACACACACACACACACACACACACACACACACACACACACACACACACACACACACACACACACACACACACACACACACACACACACACACACACACACACAACACACACACACACAACACACACACACACACACACACACACACACACACACACACACACACACACACACACACACACACACACACACACACACACACACACCTCCTTCAGCCACATCTTCAGGCTGGCAGTTCACTCCCACCAGTAATCCCAGGAGACTGATATGCTTCATTACCCAATAATATCAAATTCTTGGCTAATGGATAATCATACATTTGTAGCACACACAGACAAAAACAAGCATTAAAACAAAACCCTTGCTAATAATGCTCCATTACATTTGATGGTATGACAGAGTGGAATATATTCAGATTTAATGGTTATTTGCTTTAAATGTCAGCAGCAATGTGGAAATATCAAGGAGGTATAATAACATTCAATAGTGACTGTTGTAAACAAAATGGGTGAGAAACAGCTTGTTTTTCTTTGATTTCAACCCATCTTTCTCTACATTCATCATTTCGATGCCTCTTCCTGTTAAAGTATTTCATGATCTGAACAAGTGAGGCAGTTCTCTCCACAAAAAGGTGACCAGACACACGAAGGTGCAGTGATGGATTACAGCTTCAGATGTGCCAGTCAGCAGAGAATTGTCTACAGTATTAATACATTTTTTAAATGAAGAGGCCCCTGTGAGCTGTGGAAATAATGTGACTTTGAATTATACATATCTCCTATTATGTTCCTTTTGCTGAACAATGGTCCACATGTTGACAGTTAGGGGTAAGTAGGGAATGAGTACAATTCTATAATTTGACCAACAGAAAATGTGTTCCTGATTAATTGAGAACAAAAGTAATGACAACCATGTTGAGCTCAACGCTGCGCCCATTCAGAAAACCCATGCAGATAGACACAAAAACAGAAAATGAAACAGATCTTTACCGACATTATGACACATGCACAGGACTTTAAAATAGCAGCGCTAAATAGATGAACACACTGCACAATGCTCAGAAATCAACAGAAACTGTTTCCAGGGGCAACTAAAAAGTGATGCACATGGCTACGACACGCTTGTTGTTGCCATGGTTTCCGGTTGATTCAATTATTGAAGTCGATTATCTGTCAGAGTTGTTGGAAATGTTAAAGACGATTATTATTCTAAGCATGATCACATGATTCAGATTTCATAATATGGCCAAATGAAGATATCTGCAATGATTTCTGAATCATGCGATAAATGATATAATAATAAACATTTATGTACTCTTCTAAGACGACCTACAGAGGCTTCATCAAGATCAAACGCTACAGCTGTGTGCATCACTTTTTTATATTCCCCCGGAAACAGTTTTGTGTGTTTCCCTATTGCAGAGCTTTCTTTAAAGGATGTGTGGTGCATGGCTGTCGAATTGGTGAAGATGTTTACTAGTGTCATCTCTATTTGCATGTGTTTTCTCAATACGCTTGGTTTGTTAAGCACTCTGGCCCACTGTTAGTCACTGCAAACACATTTTCGAAGATTTAACAAATAAATTAAGGAAACACAAATTCTTGCTGTATTTCAGATAATCTCTGTGCACAGCTTTATGAAAGGCCCTGAATAATATCAGTTTAATGCTAAGAGCAATTTGAACCATATAGGCACACTATTATCTGTTAAGTTCAGACAGGTTTGATCATTTCAAAAGATATACTTCCTTATTTGCCTTTTCATCTTTTCCTCTTCCCATTGATTATAAGCGGGCAGGGCTCATTTGAAAAACCATAAAGTCTTGAAAACAATGAGAAGAACCGAGACAGAGCTACATTATGATCCAATAAATAGCAGGTGAAGGGTGAGTAGGTGTAGATGAGACAGTGTCTTAATCAAAATATGATGACAGTTGGTGTTGTTGGCTTGTTTTCATCACTGTCAATACAATGTCATCAAAACCCACCCACACTGTCCTTATGAAGCATATAAGCTCAATAAAGTTTTTTATAAATAATCCATACGCATTATTTTCAGTATTTCTTTTGCTGATTAAGTCAGTAATAATTTGTTTTCAGATACTTCAAAGCAGCAGTATTGACTTGAAAGGCCATCTTTTGAAAATACGTTCATCTATTCTCCTGATATATCATTCACGTCTCTTCTTATCATTTCCTTATGGTAAAACAATATTCTTGGTGGTCATGTGACACTCACCTTGCCATGGTAGGCGCTGCTGTTCTTGGCCACGGCACACTGGCGGTCAACCAGGAAGCAGTACCTGCGACGCTCCTCAGACAAGGCTGTCTTGTATCCCTCAGCGATGAAGGTGTCTAGCTCCGTCTGCTTACTGCTGATGGTCTCCACAAACTGGGGAAAAACACACAATGACACATGAACTTTAGATACAATATCTACGGATTAGTGCAAAAATAATCACAACATACTGGTGTTTGTATCAAAATATCGACAAATACTTTATGGTTACTGGTACACCGAAAGTCATCCACAGCTTAATGCCATACAGATTGAGAAGGTAAGGCTGATGGACAGGAGGTCTGACGAGAAAATGGCCCCATCTCATAACATTCATAACTAAAAAGAAAAAATATCCTGCTTAACGTACAGGCAATTTAACACATTCACACTAAGGAGCTGCTCAGTCCAGCTCTGTGTTGTACTGCCAATCACTGCACATCTCCGATGGAGCAATTAGGGTTTAAGTGCACCCTGGTGCTACAGGTTGTGTGAGGAGAAAAGCCTTACTCAGTAACTTTCTCAGGCTTTTCCTCCAGAGTGCTAGTGAGACAAGGCAATTATGAACGTGCGAATGGCGCCCAAAATCCACAAATCCTCTTTACGTGTCGGACAATAACAACATGATAGGTGTGTTTATGTATAGTATAAGAGTGAGAAACAGAGACAGAAACGGAAGGAGATCCAGCGCTGACAGTTTATCTTAGCCTGAGTCTCTATAGTCTATAGGGAAATGTCTCAGAGAGTTCACTGACCACACTCTCACAAAATGGTAGTTGACAGTGGTGAGGAGCTGCAGGGAGTCTTAATTAGAATAGGGAGTGACATTTAGGTGTTTTGTCAACGTGTAACACATGCCAGGTACCATGTTTGCAAACAGCAGAGTTTGCATGTTGATAGATGAAAGTTTTAGAAAGTAGGTTGACTGCGTTCAGTTTCATTATTTAATAATGTATCATCTGCCGATAACAATTAGCGTAAAGACAAGATTTGACCTAGAATAACTCTTTCATTCAGGAATGGGGTTTCAAGTTTATTACATTATGTCTATTTATATATTTATTTATTATGTATGTATTTAATATCATATCATCCAAAATCTGATTTGTTGTGGTATAAGACTCCAGTCCCCCTTCCTTATTCGGGAAATGGAAAAGACAAACAGCCTAAACTATATAAATGTTACATTTTTAATTTCAGTCTGTGCCGTTGGAGAGAATATTTGTCCCAATTCCTCAGGTTTGGTTTCTTAAAGTACCAAAGTACATTTTAGAACGCTTTTTATTAGATTCCTCAAAGGTGAAAGATGAAAAGGCTAATGTAATTTGTTAAGTCTGAGTGCCTCCCTGTAGCCAAATGTAACATCCTGTGGTGCCACCACACAGTGCAGCTGCATCCCATTTAGTAACCACCAAAGACATACTTCCCCACTGCCAACATCCACAAGATTAGTTCATTGGGATTTCAAGTCTGGAGGAATATTTTGGTGACTAAAGGATACTAAACACAACATTTTAAAGAATACATACAGCTAAACCATTAGCAAATCCAAAAAGCGAAGCTGTCAAATCCAGCAAGACAGGGATGAAAGGATGATGAACGTATTTTTCTCCTGAGAGCAGCCTGACCTTATTCTGTTCTTTCTGTGCACCTTAAACTCAAATTAAGTGCTTTGAAACTGGTTCAGTGAGTTACCTCAGTACTGGCACAGCGTTCAGTTAAAGGGCTGACTGCACCTCAACAAGGTAAAGGGCCCGCTCCTCTTGTCAAATCCATATGGCCCAATTTCCCATCCATTCAAAAGGTCACCAAAGTAACCCAAGACAATGAGCGTGCAGTAGGAAAAGCCAAAGCAGACACCATCCCCATTATATCTGAGCGACCTCAGGTTACATCAAAGCTGGTATGACTTGCTCTGCAAAGGTTATGAATATAAAAAAAAAATAAAAAAAACTTGCAACACATCCATGCAGTTCTCACATTCAGAATTTCAGCAGAGCCGCCTCCCTGTGTATCCCCTTACACTGACATAATGAGGACAGGAGAAACCCTGACAAAAATATGACATTTTTGCACTGAACACTAATATAGCTTCCAGTAATTACAAGTACTGGGAAAGGGAATTCACACCCTTCAAAAAAGTGAAGCTTGTTATGAGCTGCTTAGGTCTGCTCTTCTGTTCCTTCATCATCAGCACTCTTTGGAAATCAAAATGATTGCATTGTATCGCTCCAGGGTACAACAAAAAAAAAGCACCTTCAGTACCTGCTTGAATCTGCTGTGTATGTTTGTTTGTCAGTGCTAATCTACTGCACTTGCACGTAAACAACACCTTTTTCTGCTTTTGTATGAATCCAGGTTGGAATCGCTTTTCAATGTTATGACACCAAGCGGGATAAACTCACAGCTTAATCAAACATCTCCAGATATTAATTCTGAATCCTGACCTCTGTTCCTCTATCTCTGTCTGAGCTCTTATTCAAAGCCTGGGCAGTGTAAAGGATTTTATCTAGATGAAAGCCCTTTCTACTAGTACCTTGGTCCCCTCCATTGAACTACATAATGAGCTGATTAGCATTTTGGCAGGGTCTGTACCCATTGATGAGATGGCACAGTGAAAGAGTCTGTAGGCAAAGGGAGGACAAGCAGGGGAGGATAGAGAGACAAAGAGACGGACAGAGAAGTGGGAGAGCAACAGTGAGCAGTGGGAGAGAGAGGAAGGTAGCGAGCGATCAATGAAATGCGGCCGCCATCTGTGGCCGCTGCCGGAGTGCGCTCAGACACACTTTACTTTTTAATGAAAAGAGAGGAGATAAAAAATAAACTTGGTGCTGCTCTCATCTGCTAGAATAACACAGATGTGGCGGAGGAGGAGGAGGAGGAAGAGTGATTTTGCCCTAGCAACTTTACTTTATCAACTACCTTGTGCTGCCAGAACCCATCTCTGTAAATACTCCTGGACCACATTGGTGTAGTCGGTCACTTTCTAAGTCTCTCTAGATGGATGTCATTGTTAAAACACAGAGTCTTGAGGGAGTGCTCTCTTCCTCTCTGTGTGTTGCTCTCCCCGGGGGACTCTGATACAGGACTTGACTTTTTACTCACACGCCCACAGCTGTGATATGATCAGTGAAAGGGAGCAGGCTGAAAATGAGAAAAGGAGATTGATTTTCCTTTCTCTGCTAACTGACTGTGTTATGAGTCCTGCGCCTGATGCGCTCCCTCCTCTGAGCAGATGGGCCCAATTGATCAGTCATACAGACTCAGTAAGAGTCGAAATGTCCAATATGCACATGGGGAAATTGCTTATTTTTGGAGTGCTATAGTGGCTTCTACTTGTTGCCACAACTTTTTTATGCTGCAGCAAATATTGTCTAAAAAACATGATATTATAGAATCAAGATATTTTATGTGGAACAGTTTTACCTGTGGATAAAACCGCTATCTCTAATGGCCCTTCAAGACAAACTTGCATCACTACTCATGAGCCTTTAAAAAATGTAAAATGATCACTAGGTCCAACACATTGCTTCTCATCTATGGGCCACTGATATGGATTTATACCTTAACGTAGTCATTTTTTTTCAATTCTTTTAGTTTCAGACTTTCTGAATGGTTTGCAATAAAGTTAATCCTGGATTCCTGTTTCTGTTCATTACACTTTGCTACACCCTTCCTTACAGAGGTCTAATTATCAAACACAAGAGGCATTCAGGAACATGCAACAACTTGCCATTCTTGACAGAGACTTACTGGCTTAGTGAACTCAAACAGCCCTCCCATCCCAAGCCCTGCCTCCTGTAAAACTGGACTACTGCACACACTTCTTTGACGCCTTAAGATGACACTTCATGCAACATCTCCACATGGCATGATGGCATCCCTAACACAGTGGAACAAACTCAATGTGACACAGCTGTCAGATCAACCATCACTGTCATACCAACCCAGACAGGCAAGACTAGAGGTGTGTGTGTATGTGTGGGATTGTAAAAACTCACAGAACTCTACAAAACATAGCATCCCTAAGTGAAGGTAAAAAATGTGTTTCTTTTGCAGTTATTGATCGGATTCTGTCATGGGCAGCCACACTTAACAATGAGAGCAACAGCAGCTGAGTTATTACCCTGCAAGCCTTGACCTGTTTGCTTTTTGTTCTCGCCCCTCCAGGCTGTCAGACTTTCTGCTTTGAAGGAACTCATTGTGAAGGAACAGCCGTCACACTTTGCCATTTTCTCCTGAGTCATTGTATTCTCATTCTGACAGTGACACTGGCGAAAGGACTAAGACAATAAGAGTACATGACTTGTAAACATTAACAACATTTACCGCAGTGAAGCAAAGAGTAAGGTTTAATACACACCGAGATGCTATTTGTGTGTCTATGTGGAGAAATACAACCGTCAGTACTTCCCCTGTCAAGTAGGCGGTCGAGAGATGAAAACCTAATAAACGAAAACTAATTAAGTTATGTCCAACACCGAGGGTTCATTGCAACTCATCAAAATTCATTTCAACTGAGCTGCTCTGTAGGGAGGTAGCTTTGCTATGGAAATAATCACAGGAATGATGACGCCCAAAGCAAACACTGCTATCCCTGGTTCCCTCAGAGAATCATGCCACTGCTCCGGTTTGACATAAAACCATTTTGACAAGTTGTGAATGTTTGCCAACTGAATCTGTAGCGAAACACATTTGATACAAAAGTTATCCATATGCAGTGAAGCAGTTACATAAGCTCACTCCAAACACCCAACCACCTTTACCAAAATGTTATATATTTACATGGTTTTTGTTAATAAAAACACACTTAAACTCCTAAACAGATTTATCAATTTCTACAGCAGATTCCAAAGGCATAATATATTTCACATGACTCTCAGTGTCAACCTTATTAAAAACCAGAAGTTCTGCCATTTAAAAATATAAAAACAGAACAGCAGGATTCTCAATGATACTAAACACACATACTGTATGTTTCTTATATAAAGTCTAAGAAAATTGCGATATTGTTAATAGTCTTAGCGTATAAGTAATGTACACTTTCTGTACATGGCAGAGGTAAATGCATATCAAATACTATACTAAATACTAATACGTTTTACATCAATTATGGTTTTATTATCATTTAAATCTCTCTTTAATATTTTTTCTACGTGGCGTATGTGTGAAAGATTGGCACGGACACACAATTTATAATCAAACCTCCTCTATTTGCCTTCCCACTCAGGGCAACTCGTCGCCACTGCCTCCACCCCCAGCCTTGCTGTTTTTCAAATTCACTTTACTTTATGTAGAGAAAAGTAATTTCTTTGCACCAAGACTCATACATCTAATCCAACATTCACCCACATGCAAGCATCCTCTCCTTTTATCTTCTTTAACAATAGCCCTTCACATTGGAAAACATTTTTAACAGTCCAATTTGAGACATCTTCTTCCTAATTGTTTAATTCTGAGAATAAATAGCTTTTTGTGGAAATCCCCCAGCAAGACGCTCACCTGCATCTCCTTCTCTCCGTACTTGGAGGGGTTCTTGCTGCCCTGGCTCTTCCTGCGCAGCTTCTTCAGTTCGGCCTGGCACTTCTCCAGACTTTCCCCTTTGTTCTTGTGTTCCAACTGGTATTTCTTCAGGGCAGCCTACATGGGGCAACAGGCAGAGAACAAACACACATTTAGGACAACAAATTAAAAAGCCTGAGTGGCAGGTGGTGGGATATAATTGAGAAAAATATGCAGCATTTCTGCCAACCTATTTCTGAAGGCTTTTATAGATTCAATTCATTTCACTACAGTATGAAAAAACATCTCACAGGGTCTTGAAACCAGCTTTATATACTTCATTTACAGTTGTTAAATTATTTCTGTGTGGAATTGTTTTGAAAGCTCCTTCTTGTTGTGTTCAAGAAGGCTCAGTCATCATAAAGCAATCTTTTTAATCAAAGAAACATATTTCACAAGATTCTTTACAAGATGTTTTGTTTTTTTTGCTTGGTTTTGCAACAACTCAGCTCCTGATGGCGTCTTTAAAACATCCACTGTTAGTTTCTTCCCATCCCAAAAAACAGCCTGCAAAGCTAAACGCTAAATGTGTGATTTGCAGAACAGGCAAAAACAACTGGCCTAATCCTTGCAGCCTGAGTTTTTATTTAATTTAATTTGCTTATTTAATTATGGAGAATAACAACTTTGTTTCTGGGCTGAACCAGCTCTGTTGCCATGGCAACAGTGTTTGGTGCGACAAAGCTTGTGTGGTTTCTGCACGAGGCAGAATTGGCTTAGGAGAGCTCGTGCATGAGGGTTCAACACCCACATTTGCATACTGCAAGACACCAAGGATGTAGGTGTGCTCGAGGTGTTGTTTGGACGAATAGAAAGTCCGAAATAAGTGGTTATTGTCACTGAAAGACCATCATGTATGACACCTGATATCAGCTCTGTACCTCTGAGCCTGACTGAAAATCTCTAGTGACCTAATAACTATTGATTTCAATAAATGTTGGATTGTTAACTTAATTGACTGTTGATCCATTTTCCAGGTCGGGAGCTTCTATTGATCATCTAAATGCTCACATTGTTCCTCACAAAATAGGCCAAACTATGCTTTTGCACTGGTGTTCTCTTTGTAACCAAAAATAATTCACACATCACTTTCCCAATAATCCATGCTTTCCTTCCCTGGCAGGGGTAAAGCAATAAACCAATAAGTCTGGCTCTGCTATTCATATCCCAGAAGCTGACCCCCCCCCCAGTGGAAAACCCCCAGCACATTCAGTAAAGTTAGTAATGGTAACGTGAAACACAATTCCGCATTGTGAAAACGTTTGCAGGGTGAAATAAGGATAACACGATAACATCCCTATAGTGCCTGTCTCATTGAGCGAGAGTGTTCCTCCTAATTAACTAATCAAAAGCTTGTTGACTTTTGTTTACAGCGGCGGTAACCCCAACTCTCAATCACCGGCTACCTCTGCAGACAGATAATTAGTGTGATTAAATCTGATTAGAAACACAGTGGACAGTAGATACACGTTGGCATCTCTCTTTTCCTGTTCAGTTTATCTGCAAGAAATGCTTCTATTCATCTATGAATTTTAGGTTAACGCCGAAATTCTAACCTCAGTGTTGTAAAAATCTCACGTAAGCCATTATGTGAGACAAGAAAAAGATAGACAGAGACAGAAGGAGAACAAAGAGCGAAGCACCGCTGGGAACAGCACACTTCAGTCTTTGCTTTCAGTCTTTTTGAAGTCAAACTTTCTGATGATTAATTCACAAAGTCTGAAGCAAAATGACTGCTATTATCACTGCGGCAGATCTGTATGAAATTCATTAAAAGTAATGGGTGTTAAAACCTCAAGGATATGCAGCCACAGCAATGTCTAAATTGTTGTATGTATCTAGACTAATGTAATATAATTATGATATGTATATCTTTTTGACAGCTAACATAATAGATTCCAGTGTTTTTTTATCTGAGCCTCTCATTACAACATCTGATTTGACTGATAAGTCTCCCTGTTCGGTCAAAAGGCCAGAACCTAGAAACTATCTTCTTTTCTCAGTTGCTAATAGCAATATTGTATTACTGTAGGTGAGTGTGAGTGCGTTTATGGCTGTAATCTGCAGCGGCTCATAACGTGTTCCTTCTAACAGCATAACACAATAATGGCAACATATCCCATCCCCCAAAACAACGTGCAGCATTGCAGCTCTACACTCAGGCTGCAACCCACTCATTCTAAAGATATCGCATGTAGACCAGCTCCACAGTGTGCACACACACGCACACACACGAGCGCGCACACACACACACACACTCCAGGAGGGCTTTATTTTAGTCAGTTTACCCTTAGCCATTAAGTAGATGTGAAATGTTTGTATAAATTAGGCCTTGGTAGATTTGATGTATTGGTATATAAAGTGGTAAAAATGTGCTTAAATATTGCGTGCCCTATTGGAGTGAGGCTGTCAAACAGATACTCACAGTCAGATAACGAGAATCCAGGTCCACCTTCTTCTCCAGCTCAGAGAGCAGCTCGTTGTGGAAGGATTTCAACTGGAGAGAAAACACAAACACACAAAATGCATTAACAAATCATTCATGGAGGTCCCCTTAGAGACCGAGATCAGAGACAAAGTTATCCATATTAAGTTGTTTGCAATATACAAATAAGTTATTCAAATACAAGGGTTATTCTCATTTACTCTGTCACTGAATGAATGTTTTATCAACAAAGTCTCGGCCTGTGAAGCTTCTCTCAGCTTGCAAATCACTGTCACTGTCACTTATTCAGCGCTATCTGACACAAAATTCCGTCACTAGATTGTAAACTTACCTGCCTGAAGGAAGAGCAATAAAAGCAGAATGAATTGTTGAATCTCTTCTCATTATGTTCTTTATACCACCTGTGTGACATCGTCAGTCAGCTGGCACTTGTTTTTTTAGTTTCATGGTGTGCAGTCATTGCTCTTTTTTCTGCAGCATGAGGACTGTGCATTCTTTTTCTTGATCTCTAAGATTGCCCTCATGTTGAGGAGGATAAGTATAGATGAGAGTATATTACATAAATATGTACAGTTTGTACAGGCATAGGAGCAGATACACATAGAAGGGCAGCTGGTTGAAGCTCGAGGGCATTAACAATGATTACCTATGATCAGGCCTTGCTCTATAATGGAAATTCAATAATGAACTTGTCATAAAAGCATATTACCCAGAATGCCATACTGTTCTATTAACTCACTCCACTTCCCCAGCAACCTTATATATTAACAGCTTTGATTTATATGAGCTCAGCATGTGGATTCATTCAATAAATTTCATGTTCATTCATTGTTCATTTAATGATCATGTTTTCCATGTATCGCACACAGGGGCTTGAGAGCTCAGGGACAAATCGCTCTAAACTGTTGTTAACATTTAATTTTTTTAATGAGTTTTATAGAGAGTTCTGTAGTGTTGAACCACACAGCTGAAAACCCTTTGAGCTTAGAATACCAACCATCTCCTCTAGTTGCACTTGGATCTGTCTGTGGACCTCGGCCATCTGGAACAGCACATCCCCTGCACAGAGAGAAAGAGGGAGACAAGGAACACATGAACAACACTCAACATAGCAAGCATTCCTAGAGCAGAGAAACAGAAAGAAGAGAGGAAGAGAGCTATAGAGAGAGAAGAAAGAGAGAGAAGACAGAGAAACCCCAGCGTGCAAAGCTCATGCAGTTTTACGAGATACACAAACGCACAGGACAAGTGACTTGTAACTGGGACAACAAACAACAAGATGAACGTTTGTTTTTTGGTACAAGACAACAGAAAACAGGGAAAATGAAACAATAACAAGTGATGACAAGTATGACATATGGGGGAGACAAAATGCTTAAAATTAAATTCTGGTTCGTCAAGGCTCTAAGTGCTGATGTCTCGTGGTGATCAAACATTTGTACTTTCTTTCTTTGATTACTTTTAACATCAGGCAATGTGATTTCTAGTACAAAACAAACACCTCAAAGAAAGGTTAAAGTCTCCACACAAAAAGGAGTACAAAAAGGAAATAACCAAAAGGGAAGTGTTAAGGAGGGGCATGCAGCTAGCGAGAGTTTTTGATTGTCATATACCTACAGGCTGCCTCTTCTGAATATGCAGAGCATTGGCAAGAAAAGGAACACAGAGAGCGACATTGAGCGAAGGACACATATAGACCTGGTGGAAAGACAGTGTGATATCTGCATGTACAGGAAAACAAGGCACATACATTTCCATGACCAAAAAGTCCAAAGCCCCTTAGCTTTAGCTCTACTACATACATGTTATCGCCTTTTCAAAGCATGCGATATCAGTTGTATTGCTTTATATTGATTGTGTTCAAATATTTAGATTTTAAATTAATTAAGTTATTGCTTAACTGAGTGAAGATTAATAGTGCAAATAAGTGGCTAATGACAAAACATCTCGTTATGCTGTTGTAATATTTATGAACATTGAAAAATCAATTATTTGCAAGGCTCCATTTAAAATGATTAAATAGCAATTTAATAAATTCTTTAAAATGTTTAATAAAAAAAGCCAACTGTTGCCAAAGACTGAACAGCAGTGCAATGTAATGCATCACTGTGTTATTGTAGAAATGAATTCAGCGTACAGAAAAGTATGTACTGGGGCCTGTTTCAAAAAGCAGGTTTATTAGTCTCTGAGCATAAGCCTGAACTCTGAGTTAAATAAAAGCTGATCAGAGCCTCCATTTTAATCCAGAAGATGCTGAGATATTGATGTATAGTCGATACAACATAATTGTATTCAATGTTGTCTATATTCATAATTTACAAGACTTAAATGTCCTCCAAGTGTTGGAATCTGACTGTGAATTAGACCCTACATTACACATTATTAAAATATATTTTGAATATATTTGCTCAGGTTCAATCTGAAAGAGTTAAAACACAAGGAGCAGAAACGGAATATCAATAATAATAAAAAGATCAAAGAGTAATACCAATTCTTATATTTAACCTGGATTTTGATTCTGACATACAGTACAGTAAACCTCTGCTAATAAACATGCCTCAACATGATAGTGACTGAAGCAACGGAAAATAAAACGGTCTGGCTCTGAATCAGGGAAGAGTCGGAGAGGAACTCGGGATGTTGTCTAAAACCTGCCAGCAAGCAGGTAGGGTTCACAGAGTCACCGTGGTTACCATGGTAACTGACCAGGAGTTTAAATTACCTCTCTTACTGGAAATGAAAACCAAGAGTTTTCTTAGGTTTAGGGTTAACACATTTAAGAGTTTTCAATAAATCCGCTTTCTGAAACAGGGGACATTTGTGAGTAGGAGCTGCTCACTGAAGTGCAACACTTAGAGAACAGATTTTGTAATCTCCCCCTGCTGTGTCCTCTTTTAAAACGGGCCTGTAAGAGTACTTCTCAATTTATCTCAAAAGGTTTCGAAAATGAATCAAAACTAGCTGAAGGGGTTCCAGAACAAACTTAGTCTTCACCAAAGGGCTTTGGAGTGGTCTTCATCTCAACACACAGCACATATGCAAATAGCTACAGACAGACATTGAAGCAGGTAGGAGCTATAAGAGAGACAGAACATATAATAAGTAAGTATTACTCTTAAAAAAATATTAAAGGTCCCATGTCATGGCCATTTCTACCGTTCATAATTCCATTGTTGAGGTATACAAGAATAGATTTATATTGTTCAATGTTCCAAACTCACATTGGTTTCTCATACAGCATCTCTGTATAGTATGTGTATTCACTCTGTCCTACACGGCTTGTTGGAGCTCCTGCCCCCCCCTTCCTGTGAGCCCACTGTGCTCTGATTGGTCAGCTCGCCCACTCTGTTCTGATGAGTCCACCACAGTTACAGCGGAACATCAGTGATTATGTGTTACAATGGCGCTAGCAACCAGAAAATGACACCAGTAAGGACAAACAGATGAGAATGCTGCGTGGGGTCTGGGTGCCGAGTTGGCGGGACATTGCGCGGCTCGCTGCTGCGAGGAGCGGACAGTGTGAGCTGGGTTCATTTCCTGCTTGCTGCGTGGGGTCTGCGAGACAGCGAGACATCACGAATGGACGCGAAAACCTTCATAACACACAAGGGGACGGGTAATAACCGGAAAAGCCTGACATGGGACCTTTAAGAGCTGGAAAAAATGTTTAATTCTGTAAATGTATGTCCCCCTATACACCTCAGCATTTATAAACAGTATATCAACATTGAATGGTTTATGCCATACTATGACATATTGTAAGCAGAAACAATGACATTTTGTTTGAATAAAAATAAATTGTTACAACGTCTCCTATGGCAACATATTTCTTATAACCAAATGTGTTTCACTATATCGTCACATATGTGTGTATGCACATAATAGTGTTTATTTAAAAAAAAAAAATTGTAAATATTGCTGAAAGATTATTGATGCTTAAAGGATGAATTCCTGAAGCTCAACATTGTGCACAATGATTTACCTTTTAAAACAATGGTTTAACGCTGATATAAATAATGACCTACTAATTAGGAAAATTCTATTTTTACCATCTTGTTGACCTGTTCATCACCGGAAACACGCGTGTGCAGCAGAATAAAGTGCAAAGAAAATGTATATTTTACATTTTGTAACACATTAAATTCAGTGAGAACTTGCCATACAACTCTTGTATTCTCAAGACAGTCAGGCATTTTTCCCATGGTGCAACCTGCTGATCTGGAGCCTCACAGGAGCAGACCAAAGCATCCTGTCAGTTCCCAGCAGGCCTGCTAAGCAGCTTAAAGATACTCATCCCTAATCACCGCCCTTCAGGCTTAGAAACCCTGGCATTCTGTCTGCTGCAACTAGCGGGATCAATTAACAAATGAGCAGCCATCGTGACACACACACACACACACACACACACACACACACACACACACACACACACACACACACACACACACACACACACACACACACACACACACACACACACACACACACACACACACACACACACACACACACACACACACACACACACACACACACACAACACACACACACACACACCACAACACACACACACACACACACACACACACACACACACACACACACACACACACACACACACACACACACACGACAGGGGGTTTGCAAGAAGCCGCAAAGGGAATGAATCTGCAAGAGATTTCATCTGTTCTTCTGATTCCTATTAAATGCATGAACAAACGACATAAAAAACTAAGAAACATTCACACTTCAAGATGCAAACAGTTACCATGGCAACTTGGATATCATATCACACAACACAGAAAATGGTACTGCAACATTCAGGGGCAGTTAACAGCAGATAATTCTATCAGGAATCAATAAAGATGGCTTAATGTGGAACATTTGAACACGCTGTGCAATGTTATTGTTTCGAGCAGAAGATTATCTAGCGGGCTTGACTCAACCAGTGAGAACGATTGTAAGTGCTGCCAGCCTGACGAGGATATCCGCATACCAGCGGGAGGCGTCATGACAGATAGATCGATAGCCACAGTGACAAGCTCAAGAACACGCATCAAATGAACAATTCGACACACGGATACAAAAACACACACCAGCAAATCAACTCTTGAATACTTGTCATTACTGCATCAATATTTGCAAACCCGCTTCACCCCTGCCGGTTTCCCTGGCTGAGAGAAAACAATAGCTTCTTTGTAGGGAGGTGAGCTCAGGTTGATCTGCACCTGCAGCTTAGCAACATGCAGCCACATGCCTGCTAGCTTAAACCACTGAGTCATAGAGGGAAGCATGGACATGGACTTGGGTGCATCCGAACAGACTGTCCCCTGAAGTATGACATCAGCTGGTGTAGATGCTATTGACTGCTTGTGTAACAGAGGCAATGATACACCCACACAGGTAGAGTGAAAGAAAAACAGAATAACAGAATGTGGGCTGGGAAGCAGAAAAATAAATAAAAAGAGGAAGTTTGCAATGTTGAACAGAGAGAACAAGAGAGACAGAGTTGGAGGGAGGGAGAGAATGGAGGTGGATGGAGAGAAACTGAATCACTGGTGAAGGTCAAGTCGGATTCACTACGGGTTGTCATGGAAGCAGGATAATGCTAGGGTCGTTGCCATGGGAGAAGTTGCTAGATGAGGGACAGCGGCTGCAGAGTGTTGTGTTACAAAACACTGTTCAAAGATCTCCAACATTACTATCAGCTATCCTCAAATCAGCATTTACTGTACACTACCCTGGAAAGGAGAGTGGAGTGATCCCACAGTACTGTACAGTGTGTGTGTGTATGAGTGTGTGTTTGTGTATACACTGATGTTATACCTGCCTATATACCATGACAAATCACAAGAGAAAACAAACAAGGTGGCAAGAATAATGGGGCAGCAGAAAAACTTGCCAGACGTGTGTAATAGCTGAGAGTCTGGGTGGCCATGTGAGTGTGTATGTGTGTGTGTTTGTTTGTTTACATGGTTGCGAGTACCCTCCCTGTGAAACCACAACATAAACACACTTAATCTGGGAGTGAGGGCAGTTTATGTTTACAGTTCATCCATCCCTTGTTCACACATACACACACACTCTCTTTGTAGTTTTGTGAACTGGATGATGAACTCCTTTTGAACTTTCTTTTTTGTTCATTCGCAAAGCCTCTCGTAGGAGAAAACTGATTTCATATGCAGTGAAGCACTTATGGTACTGAAGTTGGGAGCACAGCTATCACAGCTGTTCAACCTACTAGCCCAATATAAGTTTGTCCAGCAATGGTGTCATGCTTTTGGGCCATGATGAAGGCTTAACAGTGATCATGTTAGCCTGTCAAACAAAAGTGGGCTGTCAGCGCTGTTGCAAGTAATCTTTGCATTTATAATACAAGATAGCTTGCCGTGCATTGTCTACTTGATAAGACTGATGCAACAAATCCAAACCATATGGTATCAGTGAGCTAAATCCTGGTCTCTTTTGAAGCCGCTGTTCCACCTGGTTTGACCGGTTTTCGGTATTCTAAGATGAAAGAGTACACTTGAAGTAGCTGTAAAAGTTTTACCTTCTTAGACATTTTAACAAATAAAGCATACAGTATTTTAATAATGAGCAACAAAATATGTCATGAAACTTAAGTCACAGAATGGCTTTCAAAGCCTCATGGGAGCGGTTTGTATGGACAAAAAAACAATTGAGAAGTGGAGCAGAACATTGGATTCATTTTACAACATCAGCACTACAATACATCATTTCCTTATTATGCATAAACTAATAACACTGCATAGGTGCATGTGCTAACCTGCATTATAACTTTTTCAGAGTTGCTGATTGGTCCAGAGTGTATTTGTTGGCTGGTATTTATCATGTTGCTGGGGTCATGAACTATAGCTGGTTGTTCAAGGACAACTGAAATATAAGCTTATATTTTATAATCTTCACATATGAAACAAGATGTTATTGTACAATGGAGGGCTAATAAGGTAATGGAAACCTGAGCAAAGCCACAAAAAGAATCCATGACTTGAACTTTCATTACAGTATGTCCCTGAGAGAAACTTAGATTATTGCAGAATTGCTATAATGATGAATTAAAGCCACTTTGACTCATCTTACAACCCAGGAGCAACGCAGAGGGACAAAGGAGAAAGCCAAGTAAGAGAGAAAGGGAAATAAATCCCCTGTGCGTGTAATCCTTTAAAATGATCTGGATGTTTTTGTTGTTCTCCCCAATTAAAAAAAAGTTCCCATAGACTCAAAATATGAAGTTAAAAGTGAAGGAAGTGCAACATGAAAGAGGAAAAATTTAGTTTGAGGGCAAATAACCTAATAGGGAAGATCCCTTGAGAGGAGCAAAAACAAGTGATACCTTAAATGTTACAAACAAGAAACTGAATTAAACTTGCATGCCATATTTTTCCAAAGCTGTGAATCATGCATCTACCTGTTGAGGAATGGAGATTCAAGGAGTGACTTTCTTTGTGTGTGTGTGTGTGTGTGTGTGTGTGTGTGTGTGTGTGTGTGTGTGTGTGTGTGTGTGTGTGTGTGTGTGTGTGTGTGTGTGTGTGTGTGTGAGATTTGATCTAGCCAGATTAACGCCCTAAAATACCAGGGTCAATCAAGGTCTGCACGAGTCAGGAAGGACAAGAAAAAAACTGTGCTGCTGCTACCTAAACTATTGCACTGAGAATTCGTTTAGGTCAAAACGCCCATGTTATAACAATAAACATATGCCAAATACAGCACAAAGCCTTATATTATTAAATAAATGATTTCATTCCTTTCACTAAAGAAAGAGAGATTTCATTGCAGTTTTGTCTATGTCCATCCCAGCCGTATCCAGCTCACCTTCAGCACATGTACCTGCCACGAACAAATGAAGGGCAACGTGAATGTGTGTAGATGGAGAGTGTGGGGGGCCACTGGGTTCCCATCATGCAGTGCGAGTCTCAGAAATAGAGCAGGAGAAAGCAGGGGCCCCTGGGATGTTGGGACAGGGCTAAGAAAAGAGCTCCTCTGCTCTCATTTAAACAGGGGCAGGTGCTGGAGGAGGAGAGAGGTAGGCCAGACTGAAGAGAGAGAGGGGAGTCAGAGAGGTACAGAGAGAGAGAGAGCTCTGTGTACACAGTATGTGTACTTGTGGGTATTCATTCAAATAACGCATGTCAAAGTTAACACTTCGACCACCTAGCTTACCTCTGCTTTTAACAAGATGTGTCATTTAGTCTTTTAGATGGCATTCATTTACCAGGCTTGTGTCCCAGATCCATTAATCTAAAAAAGGCAATCATTCTACCTCACTTTGCAGACTCATTTTCCCGGTGTGGACCTTATTTTTCTCAGGTAATTACTGGGTGGGCTCTGAGATCCTTTTTTTTCTTGAAACTTTTTCCAAGCAGCAACCTAAGCTTTCCATTGCTTAAGTACATGTTAATATGATCTCTTCCGTCTCTCTAGTGCATGTAATTTCCCAAAAGACATGTCTTTGTGCTGAATCATACATGTGTGTTATTAAAATGTGGCAATTAACAGGGTTACAGAGGTTGATGAGAGGGGAGAAAGATATGCGATTTCCTCTGGCTGGGGAGGCTGAACTGTAAGCACTTCACATTCCTGCCCAGGTTGTTGAAAACAGAATAATCAGCCAAACGGCCCGTGAGGGAATGCATTTTCAATTGTTAACCAAATCACAGGATGAAGGGAAGCCATAGCGAATATAAAATACATTCCTGTGTTACATACATTCACCAGCATTGGGCTAATGTTCAGTTAAGAGTCAACAGTGAAACACCATCTAGTAAAACAGAAGCACAACCAGCCAATCACAGAGTAGCTCTCCACTCCACTCCACCTGAGGACAGGCTTACCATACCAGCAAGCCAGAAACCTATTTTCTTCAGCTGATTATACATAACCTCTTCACTATTTGTTAGTGACTTATATTCAGGTATGTCAAAGGTTATATTCAAATACAATTGGGTCTCACAGCAATGATGCAGTGCTGTCACTTTTACTAAAGATTCAGTCTGAACATGAAAAGAATAACTATCTGTAGTCAACTGTACAAGATAAGATTTTACAGTGAGCTCAGCAAGCCATGATTGGTACTCAACGGTGCACGTGGGTGGGCAGCAAGGCATGCAATGGGTCAGATTACCAGGCTATTGTTCTGCTGTTCGCTAACAAGAATTGAGAGCCACGCTAAGCCATTTGAAGAAAAAAATGTAGTTTGGAATATAAAAGTCTACGTGTAGAAATGTGACTAAAGATACATTTTCTGAGTTTGTAAAATAGAACCGTCATACAATAACATCAGCTTGTCACATAAGGCTGCTGAGGCATTGTAAATGCTGTGTCCAAATCTAAAAGGTATGAACTATGTTATAAGTTAAACAAACTGTATATTTGAATGTGATTTATTGAGACAAGGTTATCTTTAATCTACACAACACTTGGTTGCATGCTAGCTGATTAAACTGACGTTTGTGCCATAGTTACCTGATTGGTTGGACTTCTGTCAGTTACAACAAAAATAAAGTAGCTCTAGAAATGATGATAAATTAAAGAACTAGTCATTTCAGGAGGACTTCAAACCTGTGATGTGCCTATTTAGTTTATGACTCGTCATAAATAGCAAGCCTCTTAGAACAGAGGGATACATCAATAAAGAAAACAAAAGGAGCAAAGCTGGCCGGTTACGATTATCGTAAACGTATCCATTCTTACAAATTCCAAATTCCTGTGTTTCCCAAAAAGGGTTGGAACGTCACACATGTCACTGTAATGAAAGCTCACTCCTACTTCACAAGAAGGGATAAAGAAGAGGCGTATGACAGAAACAGAGGGAGCGAAGGGAAAGAGAGGGAGGGAGGGCAGGTGTGTGTGTTAGCCTGTGTATGCGTGCATGCATGTGTGTGTGGGTGGCAAAGTGACAGGCGATGATTAGCCCAACCAGAGGAGGATATGTGGGAGGGAGTGTGTGGGAGTGGGGCTGGCGAAAGAGAGAGACTCTGTCTCTTTAGGCAGAGATATACACAAGTGGATTAAAGAGCACTCATACTGTTTAAACAGTTAGAAATAACAGGAGATTCAAGGACAGAAAATGCACACAACTATGTACTGTGAGTATAATAGGCATAAACACATGCATGCACATACAGTACACACACACACAAGGGGAAATTCCTGTGGCAACATACTGTGTTCTAAAAGAATGAGTAAGACTCGAGCCAGGGTATAATGCATGTTGTTTTGTCGATGAACACAACAACAGAGAGCATTATTTCTAAAAGTAATTTCACTTCCTGCTTTAGGCCTAATGTTTACATGTGTGAAAAACAGGAGAAAGAAAGAGATGGTGAGCAGCTGCCGACTCTTGGATGTGTAGGTGGGACCATTTGCAGCCCGTCTCTTACTAAGGCTCTGTGGAATTAACAGGCTTTAAAGAGGTGCAAGAAGAGCTCAAAAACACATATAAATGTGTGAGCATGCGCAAATACAGACAAGCCATTGAAAAGAATATTTATCTTTGTAGTATAATTAGCCAGCAAACTCAATAACTCTTTAAACAAACCTGTTTAACCTGATGCCAACTGATTATACGACTGATGTGGAAAGTATTGGATGCAATGTTTATGATCACTTGGGTTCCCCACACGATGCTTTGAATCCTGAGTTTACACTTATGTCCATCTCTGTAAGGTTATCGAGGGCATTCATACAAAATCTGAACGGAACCAGGCGGAGATAAAAAGGGACAAGCAAACAATGCCTGAGACCAAAACTATATACCTGTTTCCAAGCTTTAATTTTTCCTTAGGGTTCTTTTTTTTATTTTAATACATACACACATTACATGCAGAGGAATTCAGCTATTCGGACATAATGGTATGGGAATGTACTTACTTTATCTTGGGTCCCCTATATTATACTCTTTTTCATCAATATATTATAGTTCTCAAATTATACAAACATGTCTCTGAAGTGTTTGGCTGGAAGTACCAAACAGATCATGCATTGTAGCATCCCATAAACCCCTCTGTTTCAGCCGTGTTTCAAAAGTGCTGATTCTCTGTCTGTTCTTTAGATGAAAATAAGGAGCCACTCCCCACGCCCCTCTGAGAGATATTTGGTTAACCTGTTAAGCCTGCAACATCTTGCAAGAAACAGCGTCTGAGGGTTTCTTAACATTTAACAAAACTATGAATGTGAATTTACTTGAAAATAAAAACATCTATATTGATTCTGACTTTTCTACATCCAACTCACAGGTGTATCATTGCTTTGAGAAAAAAGATTATAATTTACCCCTTTTAGAAGTGAAGATATTTGTTCTGGGAATGTCATTTTTGAGCCTGAAACCTGAAAAACAGGCTCAGGGCTTAACAGGTTAAAAAGAACACAATGGTGCTCTAGGAGGAGATTCAGGTGATAAGGTGGGTGGGGGCAGTTACCTTGGTTGGTGATTAGCTAATGTTACACAAGCCAAAAAATCGTTATGACATCATAAAGTGGCCAAAATCTGATCAGCTCATTTTCAGACAGGTTTTTATATAAATGGATCAGGACAAAAAGACAGCGCATCCTTTTTCCTGAAACTTTCAGAATCTCTTTACTCAGAGGGGACACATGTTTATGTATAAAATACATGAAAAAGTGGATTTTGCACAATAGGTGACCTTTAGGTGAAAACATATTTTAGGATATATAAAATCCGAACAAGATTAATTCAAAAAGAGAGATTTGAAAGCGCTTACTTTAATATATTGATATATTTAAGCAAGTTCTTTGCATCTGTATTCTGTGTGTTTTAGCACAAGAGCTGTGTTTGGCTACCTCCAGCTCTCTCCAATATGTGGATATTTCTGTCCTCTATCAGTTAAACAGGAAACTCTTTGGGACTCATCCCTGCACATGGTTCGACAGAAGGTCAGGGCACCGGTGCCGACCTCATGGTGGGGACTCCGAAAAGTTGAGAGCAGGTGGCTGGAAAATAAAACAACCCTTAGCCCCCCCTTGGGAAACACGGTTGCATGCAGAGGAATGTCGGGTGTACTGTAGCTGGTGTATTTAGCTGGAGGCTGGTAATAAACAACAGGGGCTTACATCATACTAGCTACACCACAACCTTTATTTTTCAACTTACAACTGCACGGAGAGATTCAGCTGATGAACACAGAGGAAAACAGACGGATGTGAAGACACAGAGGATGAGTCATATTAAATATCCACTCCCTCACAGATCTTCCTCCAGGCACGGCTTTTGAAAATGAAATCAGTTTTCAGTTCTCTCATACACTTGTGACAAAAGAGGTGTATACTTCCACACGCACGATTTTCTAAATTGCCATGGCAACATGAGTAACAACGAGTGCGGGTGGACCAGCAAACACAGTAATGTCAACACATATTTTCAGATAACCTGTGTTCTATAGAATACCTCCCTGCTATTAAGTCACAGTGTTGTGGGGTGCAAGCAGAGATTAGATCAGCTGCTTGTGACTGTGGATTTTGGCTGGGGAAAGCCCAAGTGAGGCACAGAGTACAGTACCTGCTGTATCAATGAAAAACCTCACAAAGATAGAGAGATAGAGGGATAAAGAGAGAAAGAGAGGGGCCGCGTTCTGAATAAAACATCCTGAGAGCACTTTCATGTGAATCCCTGTTGGCTGGGCTGGAGGAAACCAAAACTATATATTTCAGCTCCACAGCAACAAAGGCCCCGTCAAATCAACAGCTACTTCCACGCAGATCAGGCAGTTGAAAGCACAATCAGCGCAAAGGAAATCTCTTCAAACAAGAGCTGATTTCCCATGGGCTGGTGACAGCAAATAAGGACACACTGAGAGTCAGCCATCACCTAGGAAACAAGTCACTGTAAGAGGACCAGGTGTTGGTTGCCAATTGACCTCCATGTTTGTAACAAGAACACACAAAGAGGCACAGCTTATCGACATGTCATGAGGTGCAACACTTCCAACATCCGGTAGACCCATGTATTTTTCCAAACAGAATGAATACAACTTCCTAACCTGTCACATAAAAAGGTATTTTCCAGTCAGCTCAGATGAAAAGGTGTTACCGTAGTCCCTATTATTAAATAAATTATGTTCAGCTAAGAGCTCATTGTGCTGACCGTACTCCATTTATTATTGCTACCTTTTTCTTCCTCTGACAGTTACTTTTTCTAGGATACAATCAAATTAACTGATACCCTGCCACCACTAAAGCTGATGTTAGATTGTGTGTGTGTTTGTGAGTCCCTGTATGTGCGTGTGAATAACTGATGCTGCTGTTGTAGGCCGGTGTGGCCAACAAAAAGAAAGAAAAGGAGAGAAATCGCAGAAAGAGAAGCTGGTCATCAGGTATCTGTCACTTACCCAAATCTTTGGATCCTTGACTTTCACTGGCAAGTTCACCCATTCTCACCAGAGCATCAAAGTAGCCTTTGGCCGCAAACGTCACATCTAGAGACAAAGAGAAGCAAGAACAAAAAGAAAGTAGGATAAGTAACAAAGCTTAAAGTAACAGTGCAGAGTGCCTCTTCAAATTTGGAAAAGACAAACTGTAATAAATCTTAGCTTTGTGTAAACAATGACGTCAGCAGTCTGGTCAGTGACGCGGAAACATTTACACCGTTTCCTTCTACTTCTGGTTTTACTCAGATGTTCTTCAAGCAGTGAATCACAGCTTCTGGCCACAAGATAATAAGCAACACTGATGTTGCTAAGTAATTACTGAACATCATCTTGCTGGCATTCTGCGTGCTTGATTGCAATGAGGACATTTCAGACAGATAATCTGTGCTTGATGGGGAAGCAACACAAGCACCAAAATGCATTTTGTTTATGGCTTAGCATTACAAGTAATGGAGGTTTATTATCAAAAAGTTGCTTTATTCTGACCAGAAAATGTATGTAAGATAGTTGATTATTTAATAGGGTTTTTTGGCACTAGGTATATGCCATTTCACCTATATATTCAGTAGAGCCAGAATTAATGTTGCTCAGAATTACAACAGGACAAACTTTTTGTCCATTGTTACATCTATGATGTAGTACTATACTTTAAAGTGAGATACTTGCTTAAGCGTGTTTAATGTTGTTATCTGATGTTTTGAATCAATATTTGTGCTTTTTTTCTTTCCGGTTTTCTTTTTGGTATATGACCAAAGGGACCGTAAAAAAAAACTAATATTTGCAAGCCAATAGCTGTGAGAAAACATTGTTGTCCCACCAAGGAATTTTGAAATGTCACGCTGTAACCCACATGCTGTTTACCACCACTTGCACTCTCCATCTACCAATCCATTTATTTATTTCTCTGTCAAAATGTCTTAACAATGGACAGCAGGGTGGCACAATGACTTGGGGATACTGTTTATTATTGGATGGATAAAGGTTACACCTGTAGAAAAGGCTTCAACTGCTGCGGTGTGCCTCTGCAACGCTGGATGCTGAATTGTGGCCGACACTGCAAGGGGGGAGGGCAAGGAGGTCTAAGATTGATGAAAGCTGTTATAATGTTAAACGATTTGCCTTTATAATCTAACGGGGTTATCTAATTGCTCCATTTAGTCACTAGTATAAACAAGAGTCCAGTCTCTAGAACACGTGTATAGACACGCCACAACATGAACACCCAAAATGTTTGACCTTTGCTCTAGATCTTCAGGGAACACAAAAACAACCAGTGAGGTTAATCCTAATCTTCAACCATATCTCCTCTGCTCTCTCGCTAAATAAACAAAAATCAAGAATACTCTTGTTTGCTCAGATCAATATCCACCTCAGCCCCTATTATTCCAACTGCTGCTGTGCTGGCCAACAAAGGTCACACAGGCCAGAGTCTGTTTCCAGTGATTTCTGCCCTGCCTGCCAATCGGCCCATCTCCAGTGAATAATGGCCGCTGCTTCCAGAGGTGAATTCAACAGCGGTCCAAGTGACAGATGTGCCCTGTGATTGCACACAGCTGCCAGGTGAGAGACACATTTACAACAATAGCCTGGCAGGGGCAGACTAATTCTAGCAGACAGATGCAGCCTTGTGATAGAGGAAGACTCCCAGGCTGGAAGCCTCCAGCTCTGCTCCCAGGCAGAGGGACATATGCAAATGCTAATCCCAATTACAGCTGAGTCAACTGCAGTAGATGGTGTGCCTTTCCTCCTTCCTCCCTCTCGCTGGGGGAACACCTGAGAACTGAGAGCAGGGCCTCTAGAGCATCACGCCTAATTTCTCATCATTATACCAAACAGACCTCCTGCTTGCTTTGTGAAAGGCGTGCGTGAGCGTGTCTGCGCATGCAAGTTCGCACATGTGCAGTTGGGGGATTGTGCGTGTAGGATGGTAGGAGCTAAGGCACATTTTCAAAGTGATCTCCAAGCAACAGATTCTTTCTTCTTGCCTGAATCTGCTGCTGCAGCAGTGTGTGAGAGAGAGTGTGAGTGGGCTGCTGAAGGGTGGATGAGTAGATAAGCTGCATCTATACGGATATTTTACTTCTGTCTAATGAAATGTTTGAGGGGACAGACGGAGAGGATTACTGGTTCTCTGATTGTAACGCAGACAGACAATTGAGAGGGGAGGGATTCATCTCAGAGCTACTGATCTATCACTTACTGTATACTTCACGCTATAGAAGAAGTGGGAGAAGCACACATCCCTTAATCAGGACAACAATCATTTGCTCTACTTGCATCTGTTGGGGGACTTGCATAATAACTCCAGGCTGTGTTTAGTGAGCATTTGGACTCACTCAGTTGTATACATCTGTTGCTTTTACACTTACCAAATGCTGTGAGATTTAGAGACTTACGGCTGTGTAGGGAAATCTGGAACATGTCCATATCTAGATCTAGCAGGCCTACACTGAAACCCTTTTGGCATTTCTGGTGTTTAATAATTTCAGCGATTGCACCATATGGGTAGAAGTGTGTGCTCCCAACCATCGCCCCCGCAAATCAGCCTCTTAGTCCCTTGTGTGGAGCCAATCCTGCAAAGTGGGTCTTTAATGGCTCAGTGAGTCCCTACCAGTCTGTTTCCTACCTACACCAAGACCAGGATTAGTTATTGTGAGTGTCAGCAGAGAGAAGCACAGGCTTAGGGGGGGGCATACTAATGGCTTATTAGTTGGACTGAGGGGGGTTCAGACTTTATTAAGGTTGAGGGGCGTTTTGGGGGAAAGTTTGTCTCAAGACAGAGGGCAGTAAAAACTCTGATTAAAAAAATTTGAAATAAAAAGAATAATAATAATGCAAAAATGATTTGTGTGCGACAAACGTATATCCACATACTTTCATTTGTAAATGTTGTGTTTTGACAGAGAGCTATCCTTACAGTACTGTTTTTCACGTGCACCAAATGATAATGCATACCTATTTGACATATAGGTTTATTGTACTGTCATTTTTTTAGAAAGACAGATAGATAGATAGATAGATAGATAGATAGATAGATAGATAGATAGATAGATAGATAGATAGATAGATAGATAGATAGATAGATAGATAGATAGATAGATAGATAGATAGATAGATAGATAGATAGATAGATAGATAGATAGATAGATAGATAGATAGATAGATAGATAGAAATAGGAGAGAGAGTGCTGGCTTGGCCATGTGCCTAAACCTGCAGTGAACAGGCAGCACGGTGAAAATAAATGAGACAAAAAGGACTTACTGGCAAGGGCCTTCTCATAGTTCTTCCCCATGGCAACGAAGTTCCGTAAGCAGGGGTTGAACTGCTCCATGATAGTCTGAAAGAGAAAACAAGAGATAAATGGGCGGCGGAGGTTTCACTTATCAGCAAGGCGAGGTCAAGGGCATGGAGACAGACTCACACCTAGCTCTATTCATTGTCTCCCAGATGAACTTCATGACTCTCTTTCTCCCTCCAACATACACAAACCTCCTTCAGCTGCACAAAATCTTTCTTGCACAGATACACAGCCATTGACAGAGTATGTGGACACCCTAACAGTTGTCTTAAATGGGAGTGAGCACAGGAATGCCTTCCTCCACTTACATCCTGCCACTTGTTGTGAGAATTGCTCTGGGTGGGATGAAGGGGGAGGGGCTGGAGTTAATGGTGGCGGCAGGGGAGTAGGCGAGATACTCTTGGAATAAGAAATGACATTTGTGAAATTTACATTGACAGGGACGCATGTAGTTAGCCTAGAGAGCATGAAATGATGGACATAAAGGCTCATTAAGGCTGCAAAAGGACAGAGCAGTTTACATTTGACTGAGCTTAATATGGAGCTGTTGGCATAATTCATTAGCATCGAGGCTTCAAATTAGTCTGGGCAATATAGAGAAAATGGAATATTACAAAACCTATGGTCAAATACCTGGATATCAATATTGCAACAATATTGTTATAGGTTGATTGTTGCTGCTTTTTTTAAATTTACACCATGATATGTTTGATAAATAACAGTATACATCATTAATGTGAGATAGTAAGTGGGTAAAGGAAATAATAAGTTAATACGATATCCAAAATCTAAGACAATATCTAATCTTAAATCACAATATTGATTTAATATACATTTCCTGGTCCTACTTGAATTTATAACATTATATATCTTTATATAATGCAAGTATTTTAAATAAACCCTTCAATTGTCAATATAACTAGATTATGAGCAGAGTTTGTTTCATGTCAGCAATAAGCAATATGCTGCATTACTCTAGAGCAGGGGTGCCCAATACGTCGATCGCGATCGACCGGTCGATCGCAAGGGTAGTGTGTGTAGATCGCATGGCATTTTAAAAAAAATAAAAAAAACAATTTTTTTTTTTTTTAAAGTTAGCCTATCATCCATCCTTACTATGGCATTTGCCACTTGATTGAAGTACAGGTAAGCCAGTCTGGATACGGGTTCATGCAGTTATGAGGGGGCCTCACCTCCTCATCTGAAGCGCAAATGCGGCGCACTATTATTCGCTTATGCGGCGCAATTAGTGTAAATGCGCCCCCCCGCCCCCCCCCCCCCCCGCTCACGACACAGATTGGGCAGGGGCGGCCCTGTAGGTAGATCATTTGGGCTTGATCATTTTAAAAGTAGCTCCCAAGCTGAAAAAGTGTGGGCACCCCTGCTCTAGAGCAACGGTTTTCAAAGTGTGAGGCGCGCCTCCCTGGGGGGGCGCCAGAGAGCTTCAGGGCAGGCGTAGCGTGAGAACAAAATAACGAGAAAAAGATGAGTAAAGTGTCACTTGCACACTTTTGGCTGTCTGTGGAGACCGAGTTCCCCCACCTCGCCAAAAAGGCTGTAAAAGTGCTCATTCCCTTCACCTCCACCCAGGGGCGGACTGGCCATCTGTGTGTTCTGGAGAATCACAGAACGGCCGGTCGTCAGCGGGCCGTTGACGGCCGGCTCGGTTCGCTGACGGCCGGAAGTGCCCATTATTTTTAAACGGCATCATTCAAGTTGCGCTGACAGGTGACAGAGGTCTGTTCAGCGGGCCGTTTCCACGCAGCGCGGCTCCAAGTTGTTGTAAATGTTAAAAGAAAATAAAAAAAAAAATGTAAAACATAAAGATAAAAAGGTTTTAAAAAGTTAATTTTTTTAATGTTTGAAGGAGGTGACGCTACTCAGCCAATCAAATCGGTGCAGTCAGTGAGTCAGCACGATAGATTCAAACACAGAGACGAGACAAGAAGAGAGAAACAGTCGGAGTAATTTCAAATGGCGTGCTCAAAAAAGAGAAAGGTAGACAGCGAAAACAGAGCATTTAATGACATTTTCTCTTACTGGACCTCTTTGAAATGCAATTGAATACCCCTGCATTATAGCAACAACAACAATAATAATAGCAATAATAATTGGGAGGGGGGGCGCGGCTGTTCGTATGTTCTCTGAGGGGAGGCTCACCTTCCCACACTTTGAAAACCCCTGCTCTAGAGATACAGTATCATGGGGTCGTTACTAAAAAAAAGTAATATATAATAATATATAATATAATATATTACATATTACTTTTAAAAAAAGTAATATATTACACTACTTCGTTACTCTCTACATAAAGTAACTCGTTACTTTACTCGTTACTTTACTCGCAGGGCCGGCCCGCCCCTCCCTACAGGCAGATTACGCAGACTGCGGCGCACCTACAGTGTAAGTGCGCCACAGTTTTGCCTCTGCGAGACTCCACTTGCACCCCCAATTACTATTGCAATAGACATAACACAAGTCTTTCTTTTTATATGCTCTTTAATAAAATAGGCTAGCAACCTACCACAACAAGTTAACAGTCGATGGTGATTCCACAATGCAAATGGGCAACATTTCCTCTACTATGAAGGATGCTACAAGCCTGTCCATCTCTGCTTTGGTTACCGGTCCTCCAAATTCAAATTGTTGCTGCTTCGGAGTCGGCGGCGGCGCACTCACAATATCCTCACTCTGGGTTCGGGGGTCCTTAGCTATTAGCTTCATATGGGCTTAGATATGTCTCATAATTATTTGTGTGAACATACAAATAATTTGTGTGTAAATATGTGATTTGTAAATGTAAAACACCATCCACGAATGCATTTGAAAGATTTGCAAACTCACAAAAAATTGCAAATGTAAAACGGATCTACGGATCTGCAAATACGCAAAAATATTTAGGCATTTGTGAATCCATTTTGTATTTGTCGACCAAAAATGTGCTTGTGGATCTCAAATCTCTGCTCGTGGATCTCAAATCTCCGCTGGTGGATCTCAAATCTCTGCTCGTGGATCGTCTTTTTACACACGCGGAGTTTTGAGACAAACTTGCAGCCGGTCTCGGCTAAAATCTACTCGTGTCACTCGGTTATTTTCGGAAACCACGTGATGGCCTGCTGATGACGACATTTCCGCATGGTTTTCAAAGTAAGAGCATGATGGTTTGTTTAATGCGGTTAGATGCATTCTTTATCACCATCATCATCATGTTATAGTGATACAGTTAGTTTGTGTTAGTTTATTGGTTCAACTAGGTAGGTAGCTATCAGATAGATTACATTACATGTTACTTGTTAGACGCTTTTATCCAAAGCGACTTACATACTCAATACTGTGGACAATCCCCACAGAGAAATTTGGGGTGAAGTGTCTTGCCCAGGGACACACGACATGCTGACTGCAGTGGGGCGTGAACCTGTGACCCCCTGATCCGAATACCTACGGACAACCCACTACGCCACACGCCCCCACAGATAGATAGATAGATAGATAGATAGATAGATAGATAGATAGATAGATAGATAGATAGATAGATAGATAGATAGATAGATAGATAGATAGATAGATAGATAGATAGATAGATAGATAGATAGATAGATAGATACTTAATTCATCCCAAATTGTGAAATATGTGGAAACAAGTATAAACATAATAACATTAAATACAAATGAAAGCAATAGACAGGAATATATGCATATACAGTAGAAAGGACCCGATGAATATTATAACATTTAATGTAGCCTTACTACTAAGGCTGACCTATACGGTGCTTTTTTACAGATTACCTTACCACTGCACTGGTAAGGTAAAACTAGGCCGATTAATAAGATGTGAAGTGCTTTGTAACTTTGACCCGCTTGACTGAATACACAAAAAACAATGAAGAAAGTTGAACCAATAAACTGACACAAACTAACTGTATCACTATAACATGATGATGATGGTGATAAAGAATGCATCTAACGTTCCGCTGTTCATTAAAAAAACAGCGCATTAAACAAACCATCATGCTCTTACTTTGAAAACCATGAGGAAATGTCGTCATCAGCAGGCCATCACGTGTTTTCCGAAAATAACCGAGTGACACGAGTAGATTTTAGCCGAGACCAGCGGCAAGTTTGTCTCAAAACTCTGTGTGTGTAAAAAGCGGATCCACAAGCAGAGATTTGAGATCCACAAGCAGAGATTTGAGATCCACAAGCAGAAATGGGAGATCCACAAGCGCATTTTTGGTCGACAAATACAAAATGGATTCACAAATGCCTGATCGAAAGTTGTAAATGTTAAAGAGATATTCAAAGATCTTTTTTTTATTTGTACAAATATTTTGCGTATTTGCAGATCCGTTTTACATTTGCAAATTTATTTGTGAGTTTGCAAATCTTTTAAATGCATTTGTGGATGGTGTTTTACATTTACAAATCACATATTTACACACAAATTAATTTTATGTTCACACAAATAATTATGAGACATATCTAAGCCCATAGCTTCACCTTAGCATGTGTTCTTTGCAGGTGTTTGTTGAGGTTTGACGTGGTGTTTACAGCAGTGGATAACAGCTTCTGGCCTGGACACAGTTTGCACCTCACCGTCACATTCCTGTCTATTCTTCGGACGAACTCAAAATAATGGGCATACCTCCACCCCTCGAAAGTTATCGCTGACTCAGCCATGTTTATGCAGCACTGCACGTGGAGATGTGGACGCGCAAATCGCGCAGATTACGTACATATAAACCTGCGGCGGAAACCCCTCTTGTCTGTCAGTGTGATTATGACTGATTTTATAAAAGTAACGAAGTAACGCGTGTCGGGGCAATGTTAGTAACTGTAGTGTGATTACTGAATTATAAAAGTAACGCGTTACACTACTCCGTTACCGACAAAAGTAATATTATTACAGTAACGCGTTACAAAGTTACACACCCAACTCTGCATACTACACTGTAGACAAAGTCGTATATTCAGAGAATGCATGATGCCTGACGTCTCGCACCATCATCGTTTCCTCCAGTTCTCCTCTAGCTATCCTCGCTCCTCCTGTGCTCCTCCAGGGCTTCCTCCAATTAGCTGGTCCCCAGTCAGCCAGTCAGGAACAGCCAGGGGACAGAGACAACCACAACACTGCAGCAGCAGCAGACACAGGCCATCAATACGGCAGGAGAACACTTAATAATCTACTTCCAGCATAAATTCATGCTTCACCTGAAACAACCCTGGCAGCTCATCCTAAAAATCATATGCCTTTTATCTTCAGTCAAGCCTCAGCATTGTTGAGTGCCAAGATGTAGATAGGATGTTATATGTGTGTGTGTTTGTGTGCACTTGCTGCGGTGTGTATCCCAACAGGAGTCAAAGTTTAACTGGCTTAAATGCACCAAAGCCCACCTACAGTAGAAATACCAGTGAGTCAGACATAAACGCAGATACTTTCATTACCAACAGTAACTTCATACACTTCTGCGTGACTGAACTTGCATCTGAAGCTATTGCAGCAAAACTTGATTCCATAAAACGGGACACGATGAAAAAAGCTCTGGTCATTTACGACTAACTACAACACAGCCTGTACAGCCTGAACACGAAAAAGGGTATACACTTTTACACATGTATAAGTATGGATGTATAGATCTATTTCATACCACGCAACAACATCTGTTCTGACATTTGATAAGCTGAATCAAACATGTTTGTCCTTTTGACTTAAAGGTCACCTATTATGCAAAATCCACTTTTTCATGTCTTTTATACATAAATGTGTCCTCTCTGTGTAAAGAGATTCTGAACGTTTCAGGAAAAAAGATTTGCTCACTTTTTCACGGTTTGTGTAATCATTAGCCAATAACCAACCAAGGTAACACCCGTCCACCTTATCACCTGAATCTCCTCCTAGAGCACCATTGTGTTCTTTTTAACCAAAT
Organism: Dissostichus eleginoides; assembly: GCA_031216635.1. Taxonomy (NCBI): domain Eukaryota; kingdom Metazoa; phylum Chordata; class Actinopteri; order Perciformes; family Nototheniidae; genus Dissostichus; species Dissostichus eleginoides. The sequence goes on from CM062277.1 coordinate 17,675,472, forward strand.
ATCTCTCAGAGGGCCGTAGGGAGTGGCTCCTTATTTTCATCTAAAGTAACAAACACAGAATCAGCACTTTTGAAAAAAGCCTGAAACAGAGGGGTTTATAGGATGCTGCAATGATCTGTTTGGTGTTTGCAGCCAAACACTTCAGAGACATGTTTGTATATATCTGAGACCTGTAATATATTGATGAAAAACAGTATAATAGGGGACCTTTAAAACATGATAATCCAAATATCCAAATAGTTGCCCATTTAATATATCTTAACCCTTTTAGAAATGTGTTTCCATAGTTGGTTCACTTTAAGAAGCATACTGACCTGTGAAAATTGTGTATTAAATGGTTTTATATTCTGGTAGTTGTGGCAGAAAAAACAAGAGTGAGCAAAAAGAGGTTCGGGTTCCCATGGATATTGGTTGGCTGAACTTAGAGGTCATCATCCTCCTTGTTATAACTGGTTCTAGCCCTCGAGCGAAAAACGGATTCAGTGGCTCAGCAGCTATTGGGAACACAGTGAGAAATGTTCTCAAAAAAGAGAGCATATTTATACTGCAGTCTCTTGAATACAGAGCTGATTGCTTTCAGCAGGAGGGCACCATGTCAGCGTATTGTTTTACATAAACATATTCCAAAGCTACCATGAAAAGATGGTGGAATGAGTAGTTTAAAGTATTCTCACAGTTAAAATCAGCCCCCTTTATTTACTGTCAGGCTCTGTTAGTCTAATATACCAGACGAAAGGAGCATAATTGGGGAGAATCCCTCTTTAAGCACACGGTGCTCGTATAAAAAAGGTATCCCCGCTCTCTCCGCCTCTGGGAAGATAAAAGACTAACACGTCCCTGAGGAAATGTTTATACCTCAATGTTCCTTCTATCTGCCTTATTTTGATGTGAAGTGCATCTCATAGAGGATAGGGTCACACACGCACATGCACACACACATCAGCGTGTACTTGTGCACACTCCTACATTAATACAAGTCTTCATAATAAAGAGTGGTGATGTTTGGTGGTGGGAGGATTACATAACAAGCAAAGCCCTGTACAGCATCATTACGGCACACTCTCCCACTGAGGAGGCCAAAGGTAGCTGACACAGGCCCAGCCGCCTTACTTCCACATACTGAATAAATGCATACATTTATGAAGTTATTGAACATAACGACTTTGATGATTAGCCACAAATATATCTAAAATAGGCCCATACATTGCAGTGACATAAGGGGTAGAGAAGAGGGAAAATCTCATCTCTTCCCATTGTTGCTAAATGTGTCATCCCAGTTCTCTTGTACTACATTGTTACCCTAATTGTGGCAGCTAATTGGGAAATTGGGCCAAGAGGCACTTCAAGTTGTGTGACATGGAGAGAGAGAGAGAGAGAGAGAGAGAGAGAGAGAGAGAGAGAGAGAGAGAAAGGGAAAGAGGGAGAGGGATCAACAAAGTGATTGAGTAGAAAATTACGAGCAAGGGTGTAGAAGTAATTATGTGCTGTACATCCCTTCCCATCCAATACTCCTCTATATCATTTTTCAATGAAGATATAATTAAATGAGAAAATGTCCCGGCTAAAGTGTAATTATTCATTTTTACTGTGGAAAGAAAAGCTGTCCATTTTGCGTTCTACTCAAGGACTGAATTAATTCATTATCAATACTCAAGACAAAAATAGGGGCAAAGAAATGTCTACAAAATCAATCAAATCTGTTTCACATCAAGTTGTGCTGTGAGTTGAGACAGGAGTAATATGGAGAGTTCAGGAGCATGAGCATTGAGGCTGCAGATAAGGGAAAACACAGGAATACAATTATGTTCTCATTTTGGAAGTAAGGAACCATGTTAGTACATGGGAAATAGTTTCACGATTTTGACTATGGGTTATCAATCCATCTTCGCTCATTCTGTACCATCACACACAAAATGCAGTAATGATATGCAAAGAGGGTAATTTCAATGTAACACACGCTGATTAGAAACAGGGGGAATCACGCACAATCAGAAGCCAGGATGCCATCATCATCATCTGTTCCTTCGCACCCTCCCCTTGCTCCTTCCTCCTCTTCTACATGACAACCAGCCTCTGGCATGAAACATGCCCATGATAAAATCAGAACTGTTGCCCCCGTACTAATGGGAGCACTGTAGAAGAGGTGACAGAGCCGAATGTTATCAGGGAGGAAGGTAAAGAGGATAATGTCTAGATGGACTTGTGACAACTGCATATATAGTATTTTTTCCCTAATTACTAACACTATGAGGCAATGATGAGTCTCATGACAGCTGTGACCTTTAGCATACTGTGCCAAGAGTAAAGAGCCAGGTTGCTGTGTAATCTCCTGTCTGGTAAACAAAGACGGACAAGAAAGAGACACGTGTGTATCTGAGGGTCCACCACCTTTCCTAGGGGAACCCCTAGCCCGTGCTATGCAATATCTTGCTTTCATTATGTAAAGCTAAAGTATAAAGCTAGCGGCAATGCTTGTGGAATGTTTACTTAAAATAAACACAGCAAGCCAGGGTAATAGCTAGTTAACATGTTTCTATTTTACTCCAGTAAACAGTTTTAATAATTAATGTTGCCATATGCAAACAAGTGCAAGATAAATGTAAACTACAATTAAATAAAGCTAAACTCAAAGCCACTGGGTTTTGCCTTGGGGGAATCCATGGGTACACATTGCAAATCTATGGCTCTGCATCTAGCTCACTGTGTAGGTCAGTCGATTCCAAAGTTATTGGCAACAGCTTAGTGCAATTTATTTGGACTTTGCTGCAGTAGACTGACGTAAGCCAAATTAGTGTATGTGGTTTGGGTTTTAAACCACATCTCAACCCTCAAAACCTTTCCTCTCTTCAACTTAACTTGGGTTGCTGTCATTGTACTTGTCAAAAATATATTGCGCTGCCTTCAAGACCATGTATCAGAATTAGAAAAAGTAGCATCAATTTAACAATGAGTAGGGACTGTTTTCTGTGATTCTCATTTAAATGCGGCATGAGAGAGAGAACGGCATGAGAGAGAGAACAGTGAAAAGACTATAGAAACTGACTGTTATCATTATATATCAAACTATGAGTTAAATATATATCTGCATAAAGTGTATTTTAAATGTAGGTTTTCAACTGGTTGCTGAAAAAACAGATATTTTGGGGAGTATGCATGTATATTTTGTCAACTGGGTTACTCTCCCATGAGATCTGGTACCGAGGCTTCTCATAGATTATCGCACATGTTTCACATTTTTAGACTATTTCTCCTGCTATCACAACAGGGAATGTCAGACTTCTTTGCTACAGTATATTGGACAACAACAGCCACTAGTAACATGTTGCATTCCAACAAATCTAATACGATTTTGCCAGAAGAATGCTAATTTAATTTAGCGTGCAAAATAAACTCAAGTCAATGTATTGCATTCTCCAATTTCCTTATAGGGATAGGTGGCAAACTTGTGTTAAATCTTACATTTATAGATCAACACCACTTCCCTGCATTGTAATGGCATTGAGGTTTTTGAGGGTACCACACAAGGTATGTGGAATTGAGGGGGCTAAAAATCACTGCAGTGCTAGGGTACAAGTGAATGGAATAAAGCCAACTTATTACTGCAATACAGCTAAAAGACAGGTTAGAGAGCTTTCTTAAGTAAAGCCATCTATACAAAAGAAACACTGTCACGCGCTTATTTCCGAGCAACATCCAGGTATACACTCGGAGTAGATACAAAGAAGTGTGTCCCTTCTTGCATACCTAAAGCCCTACTAATACTGCAGTGGGCACACCATGTGCTTTCAGTGGAAGTTAGAACAATAACCAAATCCAAGAATACCACGTGAATATTTGCTTCCTTACTCATTTCTGAGTTGTGTTGTGGAGCACAAGCTTAATCATTGTGTGATCAGAGAGTTCTGTATAGTTTTAGAGCAGCTCTTGTGTTCTTTTGTTATAGAGGAGTTAAAAGTATAATATTGCACAATGTTCATGTCAAACACAGACCAAACACGGATCCAAAGATGTTTCTAAATGCACTTAGGGCTAGGCAACCTTTCGCCTGGTCATGCAGCACATACTGACAGTTACAGCACATGCTCCTACAGTATGTTAAAGATAAGGATGTTGCTTATATCTTGCAAATGATGCTAATGCATGATATTCCTAACGAGTCATGTTAATTGGACCGTCCAGTTTTGTTTAATCTTCGCAAAGTATTTGAAAACAGCTTTCTCATTGGATCAGGGGGAAATTGTTTAATCTCTTTAGACTTGAGAAAATAACTTGGTGAAAAGATTTGTTTTATCAACTGTGATCTTCTGCACTTTCTGTAATTATGTTGTTTTTGCAAATATGAAGAAACAATATAAAAAGGGAAATAGATTCTGCCTATTCAATAACACTCATGAGTCATATGCTACACATTTCAGACAAGAGCTATGCTAACCGAGGCGGTTCAACGGTTGGATCCAAGCAAAAGGATGCATCTGGATCTCCACAAATCTTTAATCCCCTCTAACTAAAACTTATCAATGGACACTCCCATGCTCTTTCTTTTCTCTGTCATGCAAACACACCTTGTTATCTGAACGGTGTGGCATGTGTGAAGAGAGGTGGAAGAGAGAGATACTTAAGTTAAGTTGCAAATATTAGCTGTTCGTGTGTGTGCTTTATCTGCAAACTTACAATGTCAGCAACATGAAAACAATGCATGCACGTCAGTGGAAGGGGTTAAATGCCTAGTCATGTTAGTGGTGCATACTACATAACCTTGCAAAGTATTTTGTACGCTTTGGCTTTTACAAATCGAAAAGTTGCTCAGATTCAATCAGACCTGAGGCCTGTTGGGGAGGAGAAAAAATGAAGTGACCTCTCACAGGTTCCCTGTACTGACCCTACCTTTATACTGCAGTGTCTCCTGCTGCCAGTGCACAACAAACCATGTGCTCGCCAGAAACAGAATTATTTGTTGTGTTTGTTTGCTTTGCTGTCATCTGCAGCCAGTCTGACCCCACACTCAGCTCGGCATCAGCCACTCAACTAACCCAACACACGCACTGGTTACCACAGCAACCAAGACCCAGAGTTATTTGCTAGCTTTATTTCTTTGACCAGCAAAACACCCTTTCATTTTGGCAGAGGATAAAAATGCATCACTCTGAATCCCTCATAATATTGTTCATTTCAGTTGCGAAAGACTCGGCTCAAAAGCAGGAAGGCAATAAACAGTGAGCAGAGATTGCTGTTCCTGCAAATGTCCATCAAGTGAAGAAAAAATACACATCAGTATGGGTTCCTTCAATGAGGAGATAAAGAGCACATCAGAAAATTCACATTTAGCATTTCTGCTTTAAAGCTTTGAGGAAGGGAGTTTATGAATAATTGATGTGTGAGGGTCCCCTTGCTGACCTCTTCCTCTCAACATTCAGATTTCAACACAGCCCTACATTGACAGAAAACCATGTGTCAAGCGAATAACAAATGTAAACACCAAATACATTTATATTTCCTATTCAAGTGTCCCAAATCTACATCTCTAAGGGCTCACTCAATTTAAATTGTGACAAAGACGGTACATCCTGCTATAATTAGGAGCAGGAATATCATTTTAATGGAACAATTTTAATGCATCTTGAAAATCAACTAAGAGTACAGAGAATGCCATGGCAATGTGTCTCGGTTGAATCACTTTACATCCCAATGGTGAAGTTTTAATCATGTTCATGTCAAAAGTAATCATTTAAACCATGTGGCAACCTGAATTATTTCTGTAACATCGCATGACTGTCTGGGTCCCAGAGAAACACTTGGTTTGGGGCTCTGCTAGCCGGGTGGGTGGAGTGAGGCCAATACTACTGAAAGTAGCAGCATCTGCCGCAGAGCTCTAGCCACAGGCATGTTAACTGTAGCCCATGACCCCTTAAATGTAAGGCCATTGTCCAATGCCACAGTACTAACTGAAATGTTCTGTCTCTGCTTCTGTGTGTCTCTTTCAGTCCTTGTAATTACAGCTTCACCCTCCACAGTAATTAGGGACTATTTCAACAAGGATGTGGAATGTCTCCATCTATGTTTCCTTTTCTTCATCTCCTTCTCTGATCCACCCCCACAATAAAGCATTTTAAGTCTTTCTATGAAGACAAAAGACCGCTCTTATATATGCTGCTCTTGTGACGGATAAGTAATATTCTGGAAGATCGCAATGTTAAGGTCACTTCATAAGAATCTTTTTCCATCAGTATGGCTATGAAGCTTCTTTGTCGTCAATACAGTGTAGCCTTGTATTTAGCACTGAGCATCTCCAGTCTCAGTCCTTGAAAAAGCAACGAGTAAAAGAAAAGAGAGAATGTCTCTAAACCATCCGCCCCCAGACGTGCAGAGAAGGTGGGTGTGTGGAGCAATAGTCCTCTCTCTGCATCGCAGTCAAATGCACAGGGAACAAATCTGCTGTTTCAAAAGGCAATGAATGTTATGATATCTCCTGCAGTGCATAATGCAATCCGTTCAAAGCCCCAGGCACCAGCAGGCATAAACTTGTAGAAACACTATATTCTGAAGGCAGATGTTGAAGAACTCATTTAAAACTCCATTAAATCGCATATTATAAGGCAAGTGGCGACTGATGTGATATACCGCAAGAAAAAAGGTAAATAAAGTGATGGATGGCGTAATCATTCAAGTGACTCCAGACGACATCTCAATGCATGACCACACAGCACTGTATACACTGCGGACAGGCCCGTTTACACTGGATCCCTTATGGACTTTTTATGAAGCATTTCTCTTCATTTAAGACAGGTTCAACATCTCCCTTTTATCTTGGTCTGAAACAAAATCCATGGCTTTTCCTCACTCGCCTTCTCCCGCCCTTCACCAACTGTATGTCTTTTAGCACAATGATATGACAGAAACACATAAGAATAATAGCACATTGTTGCTAAGAGACCACCTGTTCAGATCTCCCACATGAGATTGTGGTGAAACTGTAGTCCTCTTATCATTATCAGAATATCATTCATTCGAGTGTTGTGAACGTCACGACAATATTGCAACTGTAAGAGAAAGCTGTTATATAACATGATGACTTTTAGCCAAAAAAACAAACTGCATTTCAGATCAGGGTTTTTTAATCAAACAGCGTACTGCAGCAGTTTCAGCCGAAACTTCTTTAACCAGAGATTATTCAGTATGACGCTCGGTGAGGTTAACGTCAAACAACTATTGTGTCTTCCTCATAACAACCATTTGAGAAAATGGCAACCACTGTTTTCCTGGCTGTGTTGATAATTAGGGAGTGTCAGTGCATGGGAAAATGAGTGTTGTCCTGAGGGCAGGTAGAGACGAGACACACCCTTCTATTTCCTTACCTGGCAGGGTGTGTTCAAAACCTGCACCGCATGTATCGGGGAGAGAACACACAACACTTCCATGAAATAATGTTCATGTTATAATGTGCTAAAGGGTGTGGTCAACCACCTTGCCTCCATGCTTTAGGACCTTTAGGATAAAAGTTTGGACTTTGGAAACCCTAGTAGTGATTCAAATGTTTCATTATTGACCGTTAGAAACACAGTCCCATTCTTCTTCAGCCTCTAGTCTGATTAATCTGTTTGTTCACTTTGGTTTTTCCTCCCCCTCCCCCTCCCCCCACTCCTCCCAAGCCAGGTTGGCCGCTCAGACTTCATCCATCGGCATGCTAAGAGGCTTGACCCGGGGGCACAACCTCTCTCTCAGACACACAGTGACAAGGCCAGCTGGTGAAGAGGACTGTGGGCACTGCACACGAACACGCAAGCAGCGAGTGTCAGTCTTAAGTATGTGTCTCACCCCGTCAGCGCAGGAATGACTATGCCAATTGCCACGTCTGGATCTGCCTGTCTATACGAGGGAGGAGACTGAGGTGAATCACAGGGGATCATGCTGGGATTGGTGGGTTTTACAGGGTTGACTCCCCTGTTGATTAAGATAAAGTCATCTCAAAAAACTAAGGAGTGCCTCTGGCCTTTACCAAAGGAACAATACTTGCAGTGAGATGCTGAATCTCAAGTCTCGCCCTCATAGTGCGCAAAGTCCCAGCCCTGTTAAACATACACACTCAACTGGGCGAACATGAGTCACAGCGGTGCAGTTACCCTCCTCTCCTCCCATGCGATTTCTCAGTATCTGCCCAGCTGCTGTCTGCAATGACTTTTCAGCTGCTGTATGTTTTTAGATCTGCTCTTCCTCAGGAGAGGTCTGCTTGCATACAAAGTAGACAAACACAATTACTGTCTACGGAGGCTTTCAAATGTGCATCAGGGAGAGAGAAATGGGTAGGGTTATTGCAGGAAGCTAGTGTAGTGAAAGTCCCATTCGTTTTCTCTCAAAGTTGGTGTAAGGTGAGTGGTTGTTGGAGCTTTTTCAAAACCTGGAGTTACATGAGAGTGTTTTAATAATCAGTGCAAAGAAACGGAAACAGCATTACTAAATTGTAAAAAGCTACAAAAAAAAGGTAAAACACTATAAACTCCAGGGAGGAACACATCCAATCATTGCGCCCTGCTTTATTTACCACCTATGGCGGGATAAACTCTTAACTCATCACCCAGCATATTATTTGATTTGGGATCAATTTTGCATCATTGAACTGCACAATTACGTTTTTTCTGTAATTTGTAATACTTCTGTAACATGCCTTACAGCTTCAACATTCCCTCGATATGGCTTACAATCCACAAACATTTAAAGTGACTGATTCTGCACTTCATACTAGAACAATGTGTCATTTTGCAACCTATTAGCAGCAGTCTTCCATGACCATATATGCTCATTATTGCCTATCCTTTTAATAGGATGTCAAGGATTGAGAATTAAACAAGTGTGATTTTGAGAGTATGTAACACTTAAAAATGCAGTATGCTGTGAAAGACTGCTGCTTTTCATCTAGGAGATATGATGGCACTGGCAGTCAAATTGAACCCATCCCTTTAAATATTAAAACATACTCAAGATAACTGCCTGTTCACTTTGAGGTTAGTAAAGAGAGCACAATTGGCAAAGCAGTGACTGGGGATGACACTCGCTGTGACCTCTTAGCTTCTGCCACAAGGTCAGGTCCCAAGTGTGGAAGAAGGACTGTCACTCCACTGGCTGTCAGGACTTTGCCGGGGTCTTTCCCCCCAAGGATAAAGCGCCACTGCCTGGCTCCTACTTGAAAAAGCAAGACCGATCTATGAAGGGATCTGTTCCCCCAAGGAATCAGGATTCTGTCACCTACAGTGAGTATATATATACACCCACATTAGTAGGTATAAACACATGGATGAACCCCGGCAGAGCATGGCATTACATTCACAATGAAAAGGATACACTGTAGGTTGTGTGACCAATTCAGGACAGAAATAGCCACCTGAAATATTTTTGTTCCCTTGTTGGCTCTAAAAGAAGCCCTAGCAAGTCTCTGCTCATCTGACCTCCTTTCTGATAGATGTCTATTCCCTGTGGGAGAATGAGCAGCTACCAACTACCCATTCTACTGGCCATCTGTGAGGGACGTTACAGCTGGATTAGGGCTTTGGGGCAGTTGAAAGTAGGATAACATTAAAGGGTTATTATGTGTAAATAATGACTAGGAATATATTGAAAGAGATCTCCTCCAGTATCAGTATGCTACAATCAAAACAGAAACCTGAGATCACTAAACACAGGAGTGGACCCCTATAACATGTTGATAAATGAATCTGTGATTGGAAAAACCATTGATCAGCTACAATTTCATAATCAATTTCCAAGCATTGTTAGGTGAAAAATGACAAATCTCAATGTTGAATCCAATTATCTCATTCTATTTGTTTAACATCATTGCAAATGTGATGCATTTTGAAAACAACAAGCCTATTGAAGACCTCATTTGGGGAATTTTTTAAGTTTTCGGCCATTTCAAAGATAAAATAATACATCTACTAAGATGAAATCCCAAAGCCAAGATATCCAATACATTTTAAAACTAAGAAACGCTTTCCCAGTAACCATACTGAGACTTAACTTGTAAATGCAGAGTTCACACAGGTTTTAGGCAGAACCGGTTTGAGTGTTGAAATCCCTGTGGGGCAAATGTTTACTTGTTGCAACAGATAAGCCAAGCCTTCTCTGCCCGTCAAACACTGGCTTCTGGAATGCATCATGTCCTCATTTCAGGATGGAAACTAGGCTATAGAAATCCACTGGTGTCTTAGGAAAAGCCTCAACTGGTATCAGAGAAGAAGGTGGACTGAACAATAGGCCTACATGTAGGAAAAACTGATCAAGTGACTTTGGTTTTGTAAGCTGCAGGTCATTTTTAACTGAGGTGATGCCTTAATTATCAAACCTGCAGAAATATGTGGAGGTGGAAGACCATAGAATGTATAAATAAAGTGGAAAACAGACCATTTTGGTCAACTAATCAAAATAATATCACCTAACTGATCCAGTGCGCCTCTCCCCTAAAGGGATTATCGAAGAAGAAAAAACATAAGGCTTTGAATGCGTCTTGACCAATAGAAATAGGTCTGATTAATGGTGGAATTGCACTGTGTGTCTGACAGATTTAATCAAATTCTCTATGTTGGTTACCCCAAAACTTTATTCATTAGTTGAACCTTACCTTATAGACATTTTCCGTCATGCGGTGAACCTCGTCGGTGCGAGACATCGTGAAATCTTCAGCCAGGACCATAAACGTTTCTTTTTCCTTCAGACGTGTATCCGATTAAAAATGAGGGAAAGGGTAAATTCACGAGTTGGATTCAACAATAGGCGAGGCAACGCGCCCGTGAGAGTGAGAAGATACAGCGCTTCCGAAACCCCACTCCAACTAAACACACCTTCCCTCTCCACAGCTGACAGCCCGCTGCTGCCTTCAGGAACTCCACGACAGATGAGCTTTTCGCCCTCTGAGATGAGCAGCAGAAGGCTTGAGAAATAAACTCGGAAATACAATGATGCTAAAAAGGGGCCTATTTACAAATTAAAGGTCCTCTTTTTATGTGTCATATCAAATACCGTACCTAATTGAAAACAAACGATTCACCAGTGCTAGGCTGGACTGGATGTAGTCTTATTCAGAAATGTTGTACGCTAATTTTACAAAAACTAAATTAGTGTTGGCTAAAAATTAAAAGAGACTGTCAGTACAGTACATTTGTGTTTCTATGTTGACGAGGCTTCCATACTACTCGAATGTTCACTCCGCTCAAACCCTTATCAAACATTTCCCACAGTATTAGAATGCAGCACCACCACCTTATTAGAGTGCACGCCCCCATAACTCTCTACCAATCGAGCTCTACCATTACTATAGTATACACAAGCAAAATGCTCATAGAACATATCACATTTAAAAGAAGTCTCTGCCCTGTAAAAGTATACCTAATGTATTCCGAGTTTGATATGCCTATTTATGTTACCAATCCTATTGTGTGATTAAGATGAGCTTAAAGACACAGTTCTCTAAAGTGTACTTCCATTTAAAGCAATTATGCCATAGTGGATCACTTGGAAATGGCTGCTCTAAATAAATCACATAGAGCCAAGAACACTGACTAACAGTATGGCTCCTGCCCACCAGTGTTCCATGTCCATATCAGCGTAGTGCCTTTTGTTGTTTAATGCTTATGCCCATCAGAGCATTTAAGCACACTCTTGCTGCCATTTAATTAATCTTCAAATAATGTGCAGTAGAGGAACTGCTGTCCCAATGAAGGTTTTCTAATTTGCGTTTACAAAATAACATTTTATGTATACAACTGCATTGAAAGTCTGTGAGCGAGACATACTCTTGACTGTTTTCAGTTACACCACAGGTGATGTTTTTCTCACAGTGGGTAATTTGTGTTAGTTTCATTGTACATGCCAATTAGAGTCTAAGTGCCCACTTAGTGTGGGATTTTAAATACTATTACTGGCTTTCTTGTCTCAACATCTCCCACATATTAGCAACATGAGCTGTGTACTTTTTTTTGTCAATATCCACGCACACTTCACTGATGGGAGGTGAATGAACACACCTGTTTTGTTGGGCAAAAAGAAAATCTAGGAGGTAGTGCCCCCCTCTGGAGAAACAATGAAACACAATCTAGAGTTGTGAATTAAATGCTATGATATAAAATGTCTGTTAGAGCCACAGAACCTTACTTGTTTGCAGTTATAAAAGATAAAATGATAAGAAATTGAAGAAAACATGTTGCCAAGGTTCAGTTTTATATGGAAAACAGTTAGAATTAATGTGTAAAACATCTACAAATGTGTCCTTTTAATTCTGTGACACCATAACCAGAGAAGTTACAATGTGACATTGCTGTGCTAATCTAATTCAGACACAGAAGAAAATAATATTTCCAATCCTTTAAGTAGATACCTCAACAGAGTAGTAAACCAGAGTGCAGACACAGTGCCAGTCCTGACAAATGTGTGAAGGTGCACTGATATCTGCAGATTCCATCTTCACCTTCTAACAGTTAGGAATGAAATACTGAATTCAACAGACAGCTCCTCGGAACAAGACAGCCTATTTTCAACAATAAAAGTACTCTGTTAGGCTGCCAACATCTCTCTTTCTGGCTTGTTCTTTGCTTCTCTCCTCTCTAGAAAAGAAAGTCAAAGTAAAACAAATATCAGTTACTGTAAATACACTTTATCAAGAGTGTGAGGAATGCATTGTGATATAAGATTAGAAAAACAGCCATACCCGGTTCAGCCTTAGCTGCCTCTGGGACCCCTCCTATTGGCTCAGTAGGGACCTCTGGAAGGGCTAAATCTTCTCCCTGTTTCCGGACAAGGGAAGAGTAACAATACAAGTTGCAACAATACAAAGTTAAATGACCAATCACAAAAGCACAATAATATAACATTGGCAAAGTTAAGAACTGTTTTTAGTTCTAAAAGGTTAAATATGTTGGCAATGCAAGCGTCATATTCAGAATCATGCATATTGACCTTTTCCCTGAAGTGCAATAATATCACTCAGCACTAAGGCTGTCATTGTTATTATATGAGCCAAGTTATTTAACCCAAACTTGTTTGATGGCACATCCAAACAAATGTTAGTTATCCTGCTAAAAAGGTTCAAAAGCCTTTCTTTCTACTTTTTCCAAATTGAAAATCCTAAGAGTTAAAATCTGTCTTCTAGTGTGAACTAATTTGTGTCGTTCGATAGGATTGACAGTTTGCATAATTTAAAATAACAATTATACACCCTATTATTACTGACAATTAATTATATTGTGGCTTGTAACATTGCTAGAAGTATTCTTCTCCTCCAGATATTGATATTTTACAAATCATGTCAAATATAAATACAGTTAGTGGCAAACATCTGAAGCATGTGTTTACACCAGGCCTCAGTGTGTAGCTTTAAATGTGGAGTGGGATGTTACAGGGAAAGATAATGCACGATCAGCAAACATTCTCTGTGGTAAGAAAGGTGCAAGGCCCACTCAACGCCCACCTGAGTGATGGCTTCCAGCTCGGCTAAAACAGCATCCTCGTCCTCCTGCGTCAGGGCTCCAGCCAGCAGCTCATCTATTTGCTACAGGAGCAAAACGTGTTAGCTGACAGCACAATATAGCACTATAACACTCCTTGTTGTTAACCACCAACTATGTGCAATATGTGCAATATATATATATATATATATATGCCGTTAATAACGCAATATAACCTGGCTGCTAAATCCTCAGAACTATTACAGGATGTGTTTTTTTGTAAATTGTGTAACTTTATTTATTTTATTTAAAGGTCCCCTATTATACTGTTTTTCATCAATATATTATAGGTCTCAGATATATACAAAACATGTCTCTGAAGTGTTTGGCTCGAAATACCAAACAGATCACCCATTGTAGCATCCCATAATCCCCTCTGTTTCAGCCCTGTTTCAAAAGTGCTGATTCTCTGTCTGTTACTTTAGATGAAAATAAGGAGCCACTCCCCCACGCCCCTCTGAGAGATATTTGGTTAAAAAGAACACAATGGTGCTCTAGGAGGAGATTCAGGTCATATGGTGGGGGGGGGGGTTACCTTGGTTGGTGATTGGCTAATGGTTACACAAGCCAAAAAAACGTTATGACATCATAAAGTGGCCAAAATCTGATCAGCTCATTTTCAGACAGGTTTTGATATAAATGGATCAGGACAAAAAGAGAGAGAATCTTTTTTCGTGAAACTTTCAGAATTTCTTTACGAGGGGACACATGTTTATGTATGAAAGACATGAAAAAGTGGATTTAGCATAAAGGTCCCCTTTAATATTTTTGTATGCATGCTTCTTAGGTAACATTAAGCTGTCTTTGGCTCTTTTCTGCTGTAACAATGTAAATGTCCCCTCTGTGGGACTAATAAAGGTATTCTGATTCTGATTCTGACAGTGACAGCTTTGATTTTATGTTGTCTTACTATCAACATGGACAGTTATCCATGTAATGGGAAATGTATTTATTTTGTATTTGTGCAGTGTGCATCCTCTAAACATATAACATTTGGTAATGATTTTCAAATAAAAATTGGATTATTCAAATAAAATTAAATGCACTTGGTTTTTTATAGAGCAAATTAAGTTGATCTTAAACTTATAGCTAAAATAAACATATTCTATACAGGTTTTGATAAACAATTATTGAAAAAAAAAAATAGAAAAGGCGATGTAAAAGGGTTTTCGACTGATATCAAGCAGATATTTACCTTTTGATAATCTATCGAGTCCTGGGTCTCATCCATGATTCTCTCCACATCTTCAATTGACATGATCTGTCAAGAAGAGAAACTCCATGATACAGAGGTGTTTTTAGATGAAAGGTTGTTTCCACATATTCTGGCTGGCTTGTGAATTTCTTGAACAAGATCTGTACACTGTATCCAAGGATGTGCAGCAGTCACACCGCTGTAGTCAAGGCTTTGCTTCTTAATCCTTTAATCTTCAAACAATGTGCACCAGCTATGCTAACACAAACCACAAGCGTTCTCTGCTGCTTTCTTCACCAGAGGATCACATTAATTGAAGTATGTGTATCAGTGAAACTTTGACATTGTTGAAGTATTCACTAACATATCTAAAGGTGGTAATATTATCGTTTAATGTGAAAGGGAGTTTTCTGAAAACAAAACATGAGTTAGAAACATGAAAGCAAATTTACCTCGTGCATACTCTTCAGACAATCATTGCCAACCTTAAGTCCTTCGATTACTTTCATCTCAATTTGCATGAACTCAATATCTTGGACCTGTTGATAAAAATAAAAAAAAGTTGCAAAATTACTCCCACACCATGACTGCATAGTGGCTCATTATGTTTTTCATTGCATAAGTCCTGCCTATATTGAATATCAGACAGCCATACTGTAAAAGAAAAAAACATATATATATATTGGAAGATTTTACTATATTATCAAATCGGCTTGGTGAATTAAAAAGTGATGACGTTGAAGAGTGTAATCTCACAAAACTTACCATGTGCTCTAAGTTTGAAATCTGATGTTCAGTCTTTTCTAGTAGTTGATCCTGATATCGTTTTTTCTTAAGAAGCAGCAGTGCTTTCCTTTAATAACAGATGAAAAAAGGGAAAACATAATACAGCAGAGAGTAAGCTTTAAAGTATTCATACAGAACGTGGTATTGCATTACCGGTAAACATACAGGGGTCTTCAACGAAGGTTCTACATACAGGCTTATCATGCAGCGTTGCTTTTTAATCAAAACCTACTTACAGTGTTCTTAATAATCATTACAAAAATAATACATGTATATTATTTCAGCACTGCTTTTTTAAGCTTGTTTCAAGATGTATAACAAACATTACACAGAAACACAACAGAAAACCATATCATTTTGATTTAACATTCTCTATTGTATTTTGTTGCCTGCCTTTATAGAAGTGTTACTACATGGTGATACTGGTATTGTTTCAGATGTGAACTGAAAAAGGTATATGTCTGTTTAATGCTTACTCTTTCTTGCCATCCTTTAGCAGCTGCTTTGCCAGAAGCCGCTCTTTCTGTAGCTGCAGGTAGATTCTCTTTTGATACTGCTTCAATTTATCTCTCTGCTGCTTCAATTGCTGGAAAACAAATACAAGTCAAGTGTGTTTTAACCAACTGACAATATTATAATAAGAAAGGCTACACCTGATTAAGATGGTGTTAATTCTGGTTACATTTAACCATATCATGTACAGTTTAGAACATCTAAGAAGTTGACCATCACATATATGATACAATTCAATTTCACCAAATAATATTCATTATATGACTTTTCTTAACGCATTGAATTGTTCACTGTGTTGTTAGACTTCATAACACACACCCAAAGACAACACTTAGCTAGTCCCAACCAAGGGGTTCTGTATAGACGCTGAATAACAGTGACATGCTAGGAAATGAGGCTAACAATAATCCATGTAGCATGTTAGGTACAGCGCTATGCACTGAGCAACCCATTGCCTTGTATTCAAGTAACGGGGAACTAATCTGCTGCTACAGCCGCTATCAGCTCACCAAAATGGCTTTGTCTTGTTCCGTTACACGCGAAGGTTGACTCTTTCTCCCGAAAACGTTTCCCATTATTTAGCCACATCCCCTCCAGAACCCCCTTCATCAAGAGACAAATTATTACTTAATTCCGAACATTTTGGCATGATAATAAACAGCCTACGATGGCTAGCAGGGCTAAGTGTCTACCACCATGTCTACAGTGTTTTGTTTCCTACGGCAAGCGAGACAGGACATTAGGTCTGCAGTGTTCGACTTCGCTCCGGTCTGCAACTACGACAAATATTTCTCAGTGTGACAGCACTCTGAGAGATCATATCAAACCCATCTTTATATTATATACTTTAATATGAGTATATTTCAATATTTAAGTTGGTGCAGCATTACCTTATGGCCAGGTGCCATTGACAGCTCCAGACTCCACAGGGGTTCCAGACTCAACACCTTGGGCAGAGATCATGACACCTTGAACAACATTTCCTAAAAAATGCTTAACCTGAGCTGAACAGGAACACAGAAGGCTGCTGTGGGATGATCTCTTTTTTTGTTCAACAGTTACCTCACCTTATACAGTATCCAATTTGCCATGGTTTTGTTTAATTACACCAATACCATTTCATTGTGCAGACATTGTAATTGTAAAATGTGTTTTTTGTTATGCTTAGGGTAAAGAGTAACCTTACAAGTAAAATGATGATGTGATGGTGTTTAAGTTAGTTGTGTACTATTCAAAACAAAGCTGTCATCGCTGTCAACAATTATCTCAATTGTATTTGTGCAGCTGCCTGGTTTGGCACCCCCAATATAACTTAGTCAAGGGTGGTCATCCCACCAAAATCACACTGGTGTTTGCTGAGCCTGTCCCCCTCTAGTTTGTGCACACAAAAGCATTTTACTCTGGGCTCAGCAGGTGAGAAACTAAAGAGGGGCTTCCACATGTGGCAGACCAGGTGTTGGTGCTGCCGGATTTGGCACCCCCACTACAACTTTGTTGGTCAGGGGTGTCAAACTCAAGGCCCGCAAGAGCTTGCAAAGAATATAATACGTTTATTATACGGTTACATGCCACTTTACAGAAGCAGGTTGCCCATAAACTACATGTCCCACAATGCATCTCGTTTTGTGAAATGCACACTGAAGAGACTTGCAATTATTTGCCCTGGACTTCTGCTTTCAGACGTAGTTGGTAGTTAATTACTAAGTTATTATCCTATCCGATAATAATCAAATTCAGAGGCAATAGTGTAATATAATACATTATTTTATATATATATATTATATATTTATATATGTATATATTTATATAGTTACAACCGGCCCTTTGAGTGCAACCATAATGCTAATGTGGCCCGCGATGAAATTGAGTTTGACACCCCTGTCCTAGATAGTCGTACTATCACCAAAATCACACTCGTGTTTGCTGTTCACCTGTAGTCGTGCACACAAAAGCATTTTGCTCTGGGCTCAGCAGGTGAAAAACTAAATAGGGGCTTCCACATGTGGCAGACCAGTAGTTGGAGCTGTCGGATTTGGCACCCCCACTATAACTTTGTCCTAGTCGTATTGTCACCAAAATCACACTGGTGTTTGCTGGCCCCCTCTAGTTGTGCACACAAAAGCATTTTACTCTGGGCTCAGACTGGCAGAGCGCAATGCCATACATAAAAGATCCATGGCTGCAGCCCCGGACGCCCAGCCCTCCCTCCGCGCCTGGGTTTAACATCACAAGTAGCATAGTAAGTAGTATAAAAAAGGAAAGACACAACACACAAGTCTGCATACAGCGTTTACAGTCAAATATTAGTTTAGTTTGATACATTATCCAACACAAAAAACACCATAAAGCAGGTTTCTTCAACACTGAAGAAAACAATGACTCATCCACAAGATACTGACGGTAGATGGATCTGAGAACGAACTTTACATATCTGCAAATCCAGATTTATGTTCTACGAGCGGTGTCAGAGAACAGTGATGGATGACTGAAAGTCTATTAGAACATGTTGTGCTCTTTAATAATAATAATAAACCCCTCACTCTAACTGCTTTACTCATCACTGATCAGCAGGTGATGCATCGAAGTTCAGAACAATGATAACTATCAGATTCATAAACCTGTTATTTGATCTAGAAAGATAAATTTAAAATTCATCACAACTTAGTAAAATCTTTGGCTTCTCCTAACAAATCCATGTTGGTATGGTTTGCATTTTTGTCATTATTTTGAGTGGTTAAAAATATGGTGTTTCATTCATTTAGCACCGTAATTACACAAAGGCCTTCATTTCAGAGACGTACAAAGAGTATAGATTTAGCAAAAATCGAAATGTTGTTGTGATGGATGGTCTACTGGTCATAATCAGCCATCAGTATACTGACCGTTATGCGGATCATATCCATGCAGGCCACTAGAATACAAGAAAAAGCAAGAAACAATGTTCATCCAATCAGTTTAAATTATTGATTTGGCTCATAGAAATGTTTATATTGGAGCAACAGTGTTTCCACACATCATGACAACATCAACAACAGTCTTGAGATGAACAGGTCGTCTGTTCAAAACTGCATGCAGGGCTTTAAGTGCACTGCATTGGTGTGTTACTGTGGTAATTGTCTCTGCTTTAATGTCCTAGAGTTGGACAGCTGTCTGCAGCTCAGGTAAACAGGATTAAACCATTAGAGACAGGACAGCCTCCTTGGTAAGAACCCAGAGTCTCGAACAGTGCTGCTCTGAAAGGCATGCGTAGGTAGCAGGCTACGCCTGGAAGTCAGTTCCAAAGTGTCTAATCTGGGCGTCAGTCATAGACAGATAGGTGGTCCTCATACTGGGCGAGTACTGCAAAGGAAATGATTGAAAAACACAAGTTAGCACATCTGCGTTTAAACAACTGCATTTTTGTGTGCTTATATGATGAGGTTTTGGAATTGGGAGATGGTGCTTTATTGTAGCTTGGGAATTACGATCGGGTGAAGAGCAGACAGGGGCATAGGTCAGGGGTCAAAGAATAACTTACACTCACATAAAACACCCTGTGGATAAAACAGTGCCAGAAGGTCAAAGGTCACAAAGTTGAGGTACTGTATGGAACTTTAAGGTTATAGGTTAGACTATTTTGCATAGCCAGTATAATTACAGAGGTAGGCCCACAGCGTGTTTCAAGTAGAGGAATGAAAATGAAATAAAGAAAATCAGGAAGAACAGGAAACTTACGGTTTTTAAAAATCTGAGTAAAAAAGTGAAAATAACAACAGGGTTAGTTACAAAACACTGGTTAACATTAAGCAATCAGAAACCTTTTTGAGAAACCGCTTACATAGAAGCAAGTAAAGTTAGTAGCAGAGCTGATTCATAAAAACAAAACAGAAGAAAATCCATCTGTTACAAAAACAAATAAAAGCATATGCACAAAAACAAAAAAACATATGGCAGAGCCTTGCTTGGAGCCCCATAGAGGCACGTTTTCAACACATATCCACATTTATACACCCTTATCTCCCACAAAAAGTGTTTTCAAGTAATGAGTACGTAGTGATTGCATTTCAAGCAGTGAGTCAGCCATGCACTGAACAGAAAATGATGTCAAAAGAAACTTTAACTGTGGATTTTAAGCATCTCCTTTCATGAAGTCCAACCATTAAAACTAGGTACCTACACTATCTTTATTTAACAAAAACTATGGTTATGTTACACATGTGTAAATGTATGCACTAGTCTTTAGCACTTTTATAAGAAGTAGAAATAGAATCCAAGGCAGTGGTGAAAACATTAGTGTGTGTTTGCATACAGATATGGCACAGGGCTACACTTGTATGCACTTCAGTCAATGGCCAGCAGAGAGCAGTCTTTCATCACATGCAAACTCTCCTCACTTAGTGTGAACATTGTGAGGTTCTACACTTTGTATATGTGTTGTTATTTTCATGGTGCTGCTATGCATGCTTTCTGTTAGTGTTGTAGCTGTGTTAAAGTCAGAAGTGCCATCGTCCTTATCACACGAGGGACACTAGAGCCTCATAGGCCTAACGCACCGAGGGCGGTGGGGATCCTCTCCCTATCAGCGGGGCGTTCTCATATCGTGGACTTCCTCCAAACAGCATGGACTGATTCCTGTGACGGAGAGGGAAAGAAAGGCAGTAAGAGATGAAACAAACAAATACCAATATGCTGTCATTATCTATTGATCTTACATGTATTCAGGCGGCGAAGCATTAGAAGCAGATGGCAGAGGTGGCTGAAGGCTGGCCTGGCTACCGAGGCTGCTGGTATAGCTACAGAAACTGTGTATGTTGGACCTTCTGGGGTTGTAAGACATCCGCCTTGCTTGGGGGTTGAATGGGTCCTCCTCATCTATGTCGTCATACTCTTTGTCCCTGGATAAAAGTGGTACAACCGCACACAAATTAGGACAGGAAGAGAGAGCGTGCACGCGTTAACACTTTGTGCATTGTGGGCAGTACGTAATGGAATAAGGGGGTCGCTTGTTTCTGACCTGCTGCCCATTAGCGTCCACACTCTGAAAATTGCACACAGCATGGCAGAGAGTGCGCAGCCAGCCAGCAGAGAAAACAAAGAGAGGTAGAGGAGCCCTTCCACCCCATCATAGCACACACCTATTAGGGCATCCAGGTAGTCCTAGGAGAGAAGACGCACAATACACTCAGTTATTGTCAGTGTCCAATAATAATAATAATAATACTAATACTACAGACTGTGACTACTAAAACATTATTTTGAATGTCACTAGACTCTTATTCATGTGATTAATTTTTAAAAGAACCAATTAAGTTTTACCCGGACTATAAACAACATATGATCTCTATTTTAAATTATAATTGTGATGGGAAACAACACTGCAGCATTTCAAAGCAAATATAGAAACAGAAACTGGACTACACACAAACTAAATGTACATAATCTTTTTCCATACATGACAACCAATGTTTCTCAGTTGACATGCATTTTATGGACACATTCTTTGTTTGATTGCTATATTTGATTCATGAGTAACATATTTTGAGAATGATCATGACGTTTGCATAGTTCTTTGTGTGGTCACTGAATCCTTCCTTTTTAAATAAACAGCATATATTACTGGCATGCATGCTGACACAAAACTGATTACATTTTGAATGCAATCCCCAATCCATGCCTAGAGTGACAACAGGGCAGACCCTACCCAACCCCACCATCCACCTTAACTTATCTCTAGGGTTTTGTTGAAGACAGACACACCTACGGTAGATGCAATATACAATTGTCATCTCTAAAAGCCTACATCTGATGTTACAATCACCGCAGCGGAAAGACTCATTTCAGCCTTGAGATGTTCTATTGCCTTCACAGATAAAACTTTGACAATCTGAAAGCAACATTCGTAAAGTAAAACTGAGAAGTGAGAGGAACTGTGCTGAATAGTGCCAGTCTAGCAGATACAGAGTACTGTATACTGACAAATGTAATGGTGCATTTAAGGAAGACAGTCCAGGGGAAGAATATAAAAATATGGTTTTAAAAGCAGTCAAGTTGGTCCTGTAAGTGGATTTGAGCTGTGCCACAAACAGCCCTATTAAAAAATGTTCTGGTCGGAATCTGACTTTACCTTATGTAGCCCGCGGCAATCGAGCAAGGCTGTTAGCTGGTGTAGACTGAATTCAGTGGAGTTCAGCAGTCGCTGGATCCCCAAAAGGTCTCTCTGTTTAAAAAGGTATAAAAGAGAAGTGAAAATGACACACACTTTCTCATAGTATGGTCTAATAATCTCTCCTTCACGCAGCCACTTACCTCAGCAGTGGGAAAAATGGGCACCGTTATTTGCAGCAAGCCCTGGATCTGGATTTGCATGGTGGTCAAAGAACGCTGACAGATCGTCAAAGACTGTGAAAACAATCGCCCACCAACATCACACGCACAGCCACAACAAACAAAGACAGAATTATATCATAAAGAGCATTGTTTGGGAGTAGCATGTCAACAAGTAATTCGGTGTTAAAGGCTTTATAATGCGCTTAACAGAGGACACACTTCTTTCCAGACAGATAGGCTCAGATTATCCTTAGCCACCAACCATCTCACCCACCAATCACTGCCCCTCCTCCTATTCCCCCCCAAACCAGTTTTAAGCACAAACAAAAGAGCAATATTTATATCAACTAGGCCATCGGACCAGGAGATTATCCTTACCTACTTAACAGGCATCATTAATCCTTAAATGGATACTGTGACGATAACTAAGCATGTGGGTTTTAATAATTATTTGTCATGGATTTATCCTCTAAGGATTCCCTCAGTACATGTTCTACAAATTCAGTACTGCACATGAAGAAATCCAGACCCTGTATAAATATACATAACATGCAAGTGAGCAGCCCCCGCATTTGGCATCAGATTCTGTGCATCCTGTTCTTGCATTTGAAAATAATATCATCTTGTGAACCTGGTTATGTACAGTAAAATGACCTTGGCAATTAGACTAATGTTACTTTACAGAAATTGTATTCAGTCATTCAGCTCCAACACCTCATTTCCAATATATGTAAATCACCTCTTATTAAGAAATCAACAGCAACTGGAGTTGTGTGCGTATAATGCAAGGTTATAAGTCTAAAGCTATATCATTGCTATAGTTATTTTTTTGAGTACATTTTTTATGCACCAGCATTTCAAGCTGCACCACTTAGCTGTTCTGGAGTTTAGGAGGTGTCTAAATATTATATGCAAAAAGCGATGCAGAAACAATTCCTCCGTGTCGTTATTTTCCAGTTTCCTCTAAACAGTTGCTGCCTTTATTCATGATATACAGTACATTGAAAAAAATACATGTTGCTAGTGAGAGAACCCCAAGGCAGAGATTATGCAAAGAGTAAAAGATATGGCTAATTTTTGAAGACCAACTTATAAAAAATGGAATATCCTTTGATGAAAGTTTATCACGTTAAGTAATTAAATTAGTGTTGGGGGCTCATTTCTCAGAACTGATCCGTTTCAGGCTTGATAATGATCAAGTGGCTTGGCAATAGCAATACATTTTCGATGTATAAAAATAAAACGATAATAAAACGATATGTGTGAGCAGAAAGCAGAGAATGTATACAGTTTGTCAATACCTGTTGGAAAGGGTTTGGTAGATTCGGGCTGCAGAACAAATAATAGTGAGCAACATCTGGAGGGTGAGAGAAATAAGGAGACAGGGAGATAGATTGTGTCTTAACATTCAAAGCTGGTATTTCTGCAGGTCTGTTTGTAGAGATAAATTACCTGCAGTTAGAAAATCCTTGGTTTGGTTAACAATATACTTGTCTGGAGACACACAGAAGTCACTGGTGCCCTGTAAGAAAACAAAAAACTGTTAACTGTAATCTAGCAAGTATGCGAGACAAAGAGAGCAGTATTTATTCAAGCCATGAACCAGTTCCAACTTCTGATGCTATGAAGAAATCAAGCTGACCTGAAATGAAGAGGATCTCACCACAACTCAAACTATTTGTTTTACAACATTGTTCATTACCATTTAACTCCGAAGAGAGTCTGTGAAATTCAAGTTTTCAAACAGTGCAATAAAGCACCTGACACACGCTCACACACACACATAAATATGAAGACATGTAAAGAGTGTGTGGTATGTAGGAACATACTTCATGCTAGACCATGTTGAACATATATTGCTTTGATGACCATGGAGGAAATCTACTAAATGTTAGCATGCTACTGAATGAATCCATGGAGACCTGCTAATGTGCATGCATAGCAATAAGAGGTCAAGGTCACGCAGTCTCTGTGCACTTAGTCTTCCCTCAAACATAAAAGAATGCAATAAAAAAGGGCAAATACCAAATAAACCTTTAATAATTCCTCAGTCGCATGCATAATTGAAAGTTGTGGATGATAACCAGCCGCTGTTCAAGTTGATCGTGTTCAAAAGGAATCAAGAAATATATTGCAATGCATCATCAAACATCAAAGACTCACATCATTTTTGTCTATTGTGTCCAATGCATTTTATGTCAGCCCCATATCAGAAAGGGGTTTTCTACAGAGTCTTGGTAGAGCACATATCAATGGACTTTACAAAGCAATTATTTAAATAAAAAACAAATTATTTGATAGTAGAAAATAGGATACAACAAAAATAAAACATGGGAGTACAACTGTAAAGCTTCTTCAACTGTACCGCAACGAGTGTGTCAGGCCCTGTTAGTACATTACCCTTCATCTCTATCTCATTATACTAGCGGGGACATTTTGTTTATCGTCTCATCAGATATGTATAAATTTATGAGCATTTTCTAGGACACCGCCATGCAGTTTTTCGAGTAATGATGTTGAGGTGAAACAAGTTTATTTGAATGTTTTGCATACTGTCCCATATTTAAATGTTGTTTACTGATGAGTGTGTTCTTTGATAATCCACTTCTATGACGAGGCCTACCTATTAATAGCTAAACTGGTACTTTTTTTGAGCAAATGTACTTGAGATTACCTGTAAAGCAACAAATGGACAGTGTTAGAGAGAAGCAGGCTAGAGAAAAGATGTATTTGAATATAATGGTTTGAATGCAAGGTCATGTCAAACCATATTCTGAGACAGTTGTAATCCGCTTTGATTTACAGTGAACCAAACGAGATGTCTACTTTTCACGCCCACGTAGTTCATTTCAGGGTCAAATCAGCTTTCAACTCCTCCTTCTGGTTCATTCCCTCTTTCCCCCGTCTCACGCTAAACAGCTGCCCAGCTGTGAAATACTGTGGGATAATTCACAGATGGGATAATCTACAGGAGGCAAGGAGATCGAGGAGATAAGCTTGAGGAGATGGAGGAATGCTGGAAGCAAAGGGGTTCCTATTTAAACCCCAGACACAGAGCCCCTAATACAATCTCCATTTTAAGCCCAGATGTGCTGAACACATGGTGTACAGACAAATAGAGGAAAACAATCTGTCAGAAATAAGGAGGAGTGAAAGACAAATAGAGCTGAGCACGAGAAGGGATTTAAAGAAAGAAGAGCTAGCAATTAATGTTAGAAAAAGGTTTGTTTACAACGGTGCGGCTAAGGGTTGATAAACCTAAAACACCAGGGTCTTGTAATCAGCTTTACTGCATGACTGACCAGAGGAAAGCTCAGGCTGTGGACTTTAAAAACATGTACTAGACCAGGAAATATGTCCAAGAACATATTAATGTTGACAGTAAAACCCTTGTTGGGGAAGTTAAAAATAAGAACCACCCCGGTCCACCATGAAAAGTGTGTGGTTTTTAAAAATGAATACAAGTATAAGAAGCAAGTGAAGCAACATTTCTGAGAGATCTGGAAAAAAAGACAGTGTTTTCTCACCACAGCTGTAGCAGTGCCCGCTCCCAAGGAGGCCCAGCTTAGGATCATAGACAGCATTACAAAAGCCATGATCCTGGAGGGAGAGAGATGGGGTGACAGGGAAATAGAGAGACAAAGATAAAAAGACAGGGAGAAGCAGATGAATCAGCGTGCCTTCAATGATATTCAGCTCTTTTTCACCTTGTTAATTTTATATATTCTTCCCAGCGTTCGCTTGGAAATTGTTCGACAGAGGCCAAATTCACACTTTGTACTGGTGCACATTAGACTAGACAATGCGGCCGGAATTACATTTGTTATGGGATGATATAAATATAAATCAACTCATGACTTCCAGCTGAATTCAGTAGTCAGCCTAGACTTATAAAAAAAATATATTCTATTCAGATATAAGTTTGATTGGATCAACATCATTGTTCAATAGAGGTCTCACAAGGCCACGATTAAAGACAATACTTTTTGAAGTCTGGGGACTTTCCCATCTATGTATTTTGCAACATCTAAATTGGCTGCATTGTCTATAGTTGCTTTCTATTACTGTGCAAAGCGGCTGATCAAAAGCTGCCACAAGCTTTAGTTTGTCGACCTCTTGTGTAATTTGCCCTCATATGAGGAGGTTTATGAAAAAAAGAAATATATATATTAAAAAAAACACCCACTATAAATTTCTTCCTGACGATTGGCAGAAGCTAGAGGAAGTGCTGTGAATTAGAGGGAGATAAACCAGTAGAAAAGAGGGAATGGCCCCTTGATGGATGTAAAAAGGTTGTAGAGGGCCTCTGTTCTCAGCTTTCTACTTGGACCTTCTTGAAAGCCCCAATTAAGTAGCCTGGGAGCACTTAATAATTTGTAAAGGGAGCGGACTCATCCTGCTTGTGCGATCAATAGGCATTAGTGAGACCCATCAGAGAGAGAAGTGAAGAGGGATCCTGGGCATCATCTGCTAACACTGACACGTAGGCTGCACTAAATTGGGCAAATGGGATGGGAAGTCTGGACTGTGGATTTGCTTGTCAGACATCCCTTTTGGTTTAAATGAATGGTTACAATTTCCTGAATCAAATGTTTCTCCTCCTAAACTTTCCATTTCCTTCAGAGCTGAAGGAGTCCAAATGTATTTTGTATTGTTTAGAGAAACAGACTACTGTGGTTTTGACTACACTACACTCACCAAACTGAACGATGTAATTGAGTGTATAATAAAATAGTGGCCTTTAATTGTATGTGGAAATAAAAGGCAAGTCACTGATGAGAAGAGTAGGGCCAGAGCCATTATCATAGCTATTTGAGGATGTAATGCTATCGCTGGTGCTGTTAATCGAGTGACCTATATGGAGCCAGAGAGTCTGACTGTCTGTGATCCAGGCAGAGGCCAATGAGACAAGAGATGGACCACAATAGAACAAAGGTCCCAGGAACAAGATGAAGGGCGAATACCTCCACATACACACAGGGTACTTACGTTATGAGCAACCACCGAGACTGCTTGGCCATACCCAGACACATGGCCAAGCAGATGACCAGGTCAAGAATGAGCAGCAGCAGATAGGTGAGCCATCTATGAAACGTGAAAAATAAGCATCAGTCTAACAACCCTGACTGATTACCTTGGCTTGCATACTTTATGTAAAAGCCTCAGGAAGTTGCTGGCCAAACATATGTTGGGGACTGCATGCGTGAGGTCTGTAGTGGATATCAGCATTCTTGTCTCCTAGTTAGAGCCCATCTGTTTCAGGTCATTTCAAGCCTGTTGGCTTAATAATTCAACACCACAAATCCATAGGCATTAATTTTTCAAGCTCTGAAAATGTCCTTCACAGAAACTGCCTACAGTCAGCCTGGAGTGTGTGTGTGTGTGTGTGTGTGTGTGTGTGTGTGTGTGTGTGTGTGTGTGTGTGTGTGTGTGTGTGTGTGTGTGTGTGTGTGTGTGTGTGTGTGTGTGTGTGTGTGTGTGTGTTCGGACCAACCAAACATGTGGAAATGCTCATGACCAATTCTTAAATCCACAAGCTCCGATGGCATTGTGAATATTTCAGCAATGACTGAGCAATACATTTTGAAGTGTAGTGGCATGGACTTGCTGCAAAGTAGCTGCAGTATTGTAGTATATATGTACACCAAGGTCACTAGATAATGTGATTCACTTACATGTTGAAAAACATGTGGAAGACAAAAAAAAGCAGCCTGGTTATTCCTCTGGTTACAGAGAAGGGCATATGGATGAAGATAACTGAAAGAGACTACACTTTATCTGCATAAACTGAACTGCAGCTAGTTTCTCTGAGCACAGGGACGGGGAATAATTCAGAAATAGAAGAGATATGATATTGGAAAACAGAATAGTATCATGTTTCCCTTGTTCGAATAACATCGGGTTGGCCATAACATTTGCAGTTCATCAATAAGAGCTGCCACTGGCTGTTCATAGCTCAATGGCTACATGAAATTCAATCAACACCCAGGAGATTGGTGTCACAATGCACAAAGTGACAACTGCAGTCCTAAATGGGATCTTGTGTCTTGATAGGATAGAACAGCATATCATCTGGGAATATGTATGCATGGGATTAATGATATGAAAACGTCAGTAAGAACACACTAGCTGTGATACAACTGTGGCTATTTGTGCTCTGTCATGCAACGAGTCACTGCCACTTGCTATTACTCTAGCTGCTTTTATAACAAGTCAAAAAAGAAAACGCAGGTACATTTATGAGAAATCCTGAATCCAGTCAACGTTTAAATGGTCAAATAGACAAATATATAAAACAACATTGAAAAATCTAACTGGAATGAGGTCGCAATATTGATACAAAACACTTTGGTATTCAGTGTGTTTCAGCATGACAGCTTTACACTTTGAAATGTGTTTCTATTATATCTGCAACCTGCTGGCTTGACCAACAACATAACATCATCTCAGATTTGTACAGAACTTTCCAAAACATACATGCAGATAAGAACTGTTCCCTGATTACTTTTGTGTCTTTAATGTATATCAAACAAATCTTTTTGCAGAAAGCACTGCTCTAAATATATCTTTGTGAGTCTTCCTTTCCAGTTTAGTCCAAAATACTCGTCAGTACTGTAACAAACAGGTTGCAAATGGACACTTCACAGCATAACAACACTATGAAGTTTCATGTGCTAAAGAATAAAACCTAAGCTTTAAAATTACACTCACAGTTTAGAGCAGCAGCCTGGAGCCTAATAAATGATCATCGTATCCTGAATTAATGCTGGATATTTTATTCATTTTGACTACTTTGTTGTTCATTGAGTTTATGAATTTATTTTGCTCTGTTTATTGAATTTCAGTTTTTGCCTCAATAAATGTTCACAGTTCCAGAACCAAGTGAAAAAAACATCAACATAATAATTGCAATCAATGCAAGCAGTGATCTGCGGGTAAGATGATCATTTATGGTCGAATAGCGACCCTGCCATGCATAACATTCTGTGAGAACATAAAGCTCAAACTTCACAGTGGCTAATAAGCTCAATTTCAGCTTTCATTTATTCAGCAATCAGGAGAAAATACCTTTCCGGTTTGTGTTCCGGAGGGAGGATCAATAAAATTCAATCTGCTCCGTCTGGTCTGGATCACTTATAGTTGCGTGCTTAGAGGTATGTTTACTTCCCCCAGTCACTGTTAATTACCCCGCAGTGGTAATTAAGGCTCCACCTACCTGTAATACTCAACAAGGGCTGTTTGGTCTGCAATGGCTGCCAAGTCAACATTGGCTTTGTTGATATCGGGCAGAGCCATCATCTCGTGGATGACGTTGTTGACCATCATCTGCATGAAGCGCAGAGAATTGAGGAATTCGGACTTTGCGGCAAAGATTTCATCAAGTCGTTCCAGGTGCTGCTTGAGTCCAGTTTGAACATTGCCCAGGGTTCCTGCAACCTAGAAAATAAAATAAAGATAAGAGAATTGAATAAAAAAAGCAATAGTGGTAAAAGATTAAAGAAGTAGGGGAGGTGAAGAGAAGTCAGAGAAAAACAGGTCGGAAGGAAACAGGAACATAAATAAATTCATAAACGGATATTCATAAAAAGAAGATTGAAAATATGGAGAAAGGCGAAAGAAACCATGAGCACTCCCCCAAGAGAAGATTAGCTTCTCCTCAACCATGTGTTTTATTCAGGTAAACAATGTTAGAGTGGAATGCTGATAACAATATCAGGGAGACCTGTTATCACAGGGGTCTTATCACAAGTGTGGGAGGAGGCCCGGTGGAGTAAAGGAAATACATTTGACTTTTCAGCTTGAACCAGGACAATGTGATGCAGTAAACGCCTGCATTTTCACAGCATCAAGGGAGCTACAGACAGGTCATTTTTAGCCTGATGCTGACAGGGGGAAATTGTTTCTCCACCATAGACACGTTTTTAAAAACAAAATTAAGACACAATAGCTTGACCCACTTACAGATAAAACGTGGGGATTATATCTGCAATCTTCTCTGCAAATGTGAACAAAAAGGAAAAAATATCTGCTTGAAACCTGCTGTCATTCCAACATTGATTAATAGGTCTTTAAATACAAGGACTAACATTGAACTATTGAACCTAGCTAAGATTTTAGAGTTGGTTTAATATTTGTCAAAACCTAAATGTATGTAGTTTGCATAAAGAACAGTTCTACATCTTGGGAAATATAAGTAGTTTAGACGAGAACATAACCAATTGGAAAATGGAACATTTACTGTATGTTTATACATTCTTTTAAGCAAAAGAAGAGATTATGTTAATTTTGAGTTGTAGAAAAGCAACCGGGGGTAGATTTTCTTACATTTAAACATTCCAATTACTTGTTTTTAGTGTTTGTGCTAAACTAAGCAAACCCACTGCTAGCTGTAGACTTGCAGTTAACTGAACATTCTCATCAGACAGTGAATAAGCATATTTCCCAAACCGTTTAATTATTCCTGTAAGGGAGTAGAATTTGGATTAAATAGCCATAACATCAACAACGTATGTCCAGAAAAGTGTAGTTGTGTTTAGGAAAAGCAAATATATTTTGAAGGACCTCTTAAAATCAGCATTCAACCAAATTGTCCTCTGATGCACACCCACCACCCACAGCACATTGACTTAGCTAGAACAGTATTTTTAACATTACACTGAGTAGGAGGCTCCACTTATTCTGAACAGATGTTGCTTTCCTTTATTCTAATCTAAAGCAGTTTGCAGCAGTTTCACTTCTTATTTAAATATCATTTTTTTCTCCATTACAACCGTGACCTCTTTAACACACTTAAGTATTCTGAGTAAGAATGTTCATTTCTACACAATGAAAACTCACCAGAAAGAATATAGAAATGTATTTAAGTCTCCTTGACACTTTAACATTTCAAACACACTCATATATTAATTCTACAGAATCTAATGGTCTGTGAGGAAGAAAGAGTATCCATGTGAAGATGAGACAAAGACAGAGGCCCATCCTCCACTCCAAAACTCCCAGGGGGGTTATGAGATTGCCAGTAAACTGCTCTCACTCCCCACTTCTATGTTCATCATCTCTCACAGCTCCTGCCACAACTCCCCGAATCTTATCTGGAAGCAACTCTGCCTGGGTGTGAGAAATGGGAACCGTCAGCTATCTGCTCTGGGTGATTTCCACATTTCCCTAATCTGAACCGTCCCGTCTTCTCTTAAAATGGATTAAAGCTCACTTTTGCTGAAAGAGGGTCACAAGGAGGCTTCACCACGTTGGGCACGCCTGTAAAATGAAACTGACTGATTTGAGACTCACAGCTGTAGCACTCCAAGAGCCAATTCACATACAACTGAACTTTCCTGCCTTCAGTGGTTTTATGTATCTGGATTTTAATGTAAAAAAGAAAATCAACATGTATATTTTCTACTTTTTTTATTGCTATTTAGATGTTGACAATTTCAAATGTTTATTTCTTGTCTTTTAATTTTATTGTACAATGCCAGGTCTTTTTATGCTGCTGCAACACAAACATGTCCCAACTTGAGATCAATAAATCCTATCTTATAAAACAATATTTATATCAAATATATAAAAAACAACATTTATACTGTATGTATGATCCAGAGGTAAAAATTAAGCAAAATGAGAATAAGGACTCTGAGAACATTCATTCAGGTGATCTAATGTGGAAAGTGCAGAAAGTAGTAATCATTTTGTTCGAAGAATCACAAGACAGCTTTCACTTTCACAGAGGAAGGCTGTATGAAAGTGTTTGTAAAATTGGAAGTGCACATTCTGTTATAGCCTGATGGCCATGTTTTCTCATACTTCTGGGCAGAGCTGACGAGCTCTTAATATTGCAAGCAGCACACTGGATATAAAGCTCTGATAAAGGATGCCTGTGAACAATCAAAAGCCTCCTTCAATAGCAAGAGACACAATGGCTCTTCCTGATCAAATCTTTCCCTGTATGACACATGATGATCCC
Organism: Dissostichus eleginoides; assembly: GCA_031216635.1. Classification (NCBI taxonomy): domain Eukaryota; kingdom Metazoa; phylum Chordata; class Actinopteri; order Perciformes; family Nototheniidae; genus Dissostichus; species Dissostichus eleginoides. Next base: position 17,707,723 of record CM062277.1, read on the forward strand.
ACGCAGAGTGTGAGAGTGCATATTGTATGATGAGAACAACCTTAACAAGCCATCAGTAGTGCCAAACAGCTCTGAGTGTAAACCTCGCAGGAGCCTCGTGAACCAGAGAGATTTGATTGCTTTTGTGCCTTTAGTATGTATTTTACTGGACAAATCTTAAATCAACCTGCGTATAAAATTCAAGAAAGGATATTAACGCATGAAGATAAAGTAAACTTCTGAAGTTATTACTTTGGAAACAACTTAAGAGGAGCACACATCAATGATCAAGAACGGATTTGGTATACCAATGAGGATCAGTGATTACTGTCTCAATCACAAACTAAAGCAGCTTTGGCTTTATGGGATGCACAGCCGGCCAGCTCATCAGCTCTTTAAGTGGAGTGCATTACATCAGGCTATGATCGTGTAAGGGAGAAAGCCTGTGTTTCCCTTGGGAACATATATGTTTCTCAGGCAGCTATAGTATACATCATGCTACAGGGGCAAATCAATATCGAGATACAGCAGAGAAAGTCGGAAGCAAGGATGTGAAATCATCAGAGCTGAATCCCATTTAGTTCCTACAGCGCAAAGAAAACGCTGTGCTGCAAACTACACCCCTTTCCCAGCTTATTTGTTACACTCAGCTGAAACTAATGCAGTCCAATACAAGCGAAACTGCTTCAGAGAGGTCTTGATTCAACTTTACGGTCCTTTTGGAGGATGTAGTTTGCAATGCTGCCGAGTTATATTGAATTATGCTGTATACTGCTTTTAATGTTTTATTCACTGAATTTATATCAACAAGGGGAGGGTAAACAGATGTTCCAAAACGACCATAAAGTTCAATCAACACCTCTCTAAACAACACTTCCAACAAAAACGGAACATGATAACCTTCATGATAGGGAGATTTGTTGCACGATGATAATGAGCTGGAAACTAATTGTATATTTTATAAAAATCTTCTTTTTTTTTACCCATCATAAATGTAATGGTTGTAATACACAAATCAATGTGTAACATGGGATAAATCTAATTCTCATACACACTGAGTGTACACAAAGCTGTTTGAGTGTAATACAATATGTTTGCATAGAAGTCCTTGAAGTGGATGTGTGAATGTGACATGGCCTTGCACACACACACAAAGATTCACAATGCCATCGGAGCTTGTGGATTTAAGAATTGGTCATGAGCATTTCAACATGTTTGGTTGGTCCGAACACACACCCACACCCCCACCCCCACACACACCCACACCCCCACCCCCACCCCCACCCCACACACACACACACACACACACACACACACACACACACACACACACACACACACACACACACACACACACACACACACACACAGACAGAGAGTAACACTGGGAGATTGGGAAGAGGCGAGGCTTAGCATCCATTAATGCACTGCAGATGGAGTTAATCCTCTTCTTCCTCATTGAGGTTATCGCTTCTCGCAGAGCCTTGTTCTGACTCCCTATTTCCTCCTCCCACCCTAAGTCTCCCAAATAACTTCCCTGAAGGCATGTCAGGAGTTGTATAGCAAGAATCCCCATTTACAAATCTTTGAGGCAGCAGTCACCTCAATTCCTTCGCCGTGACAAAAGCGGATATGGACCCCCCGTGGTGAAGTGCTAGTTTTCGAGACAGATGCAGACTCCATTAGTAAAGGAGGGTGGCTTGGGTGTCTACCAGCAGCAATTCAATGTTCTCAAGTAGAGCCATGAAAAGGTCATGCTTTGCACCCTCATGGCTAATAAACAATGCTGGTAAATGAAAACCTTCACAATAAGGAAGCATATGACAAGCACAGCTAAATAATGTTACAATAACATACTGGATTTATTGCCCAGTAACCACACTAAATCGACTGGAAAATCATTTAACTGTAAGGGATATAAATAAAAATATTTTCAGCGAACACATCGGAAATTTGGATGCTGAGGGTTGAAGGTTGAAGAAAGCTTGGCATGCTCCTCTCACCAGATTGTTGATGCCACCCAATGTGTGATTGGCATTGGAGAGCGAGTAGGTCAGCTGGTACACCCCGTCGTTGGTCTCACTGTTTCCATAGAAACCCACTCCCACAGCCGAACTGTGAAAAAAAGAGTTTCAGATTTAATGAATACAATAAACATAATTAATTCCCTGTTTGTTTTATCACAGAAGTTATTGGTAAAAGGCTTCATTAGGTTATAAGAGGAGAAGAAAGAAAGAAATATCATAATTTACCAAACGGGAGACATTAAAGCTTAATATGAATCATACTACTAAAGACTTTGTATTATCATCTTCTTGCTAGCCTTGAACCTTTATTATTGTACAATCACAGTTCAAAGCATGATCCTGGCAACTGGAAAGTGTTAAACAAACGTATTGATAAATGAATCATCTTCAGTTAGACATACAGTAAGAAAAAAAAATGAAGATAGCAGTCTTAGAACATTCTCCTGTGCCATTTCCGACACTCATCTCTTCTTCCTGGCTGCCACATGTATTGAAGCTGATATGTGAAAAACAACATGTTTGTATTTGTCATATTACTTCCACCTGTTTTACCCCTTTCTCTCTTACCCAAATTCTGAGCTAAAAATATAAAATCTTCTCTTTTCGGTAGTATCTTTGAATATTTTATTTCAGATTTCTGTTTGACACCTGAAAATGTATCGGAGGGAATGCAAAGGATCCCCATTTCCCAGCTTCCCGCAGTGTGTGACTTTTCAGAGCCTCTGTAATAGGGAGGATTAGTGTCCTCACCCGCAGAGTCAGTGTAGCA